>OU911039.1:12649687-13854375 GCA_918358695.1 Melinaea menophilus ssp. n. AW-2005 | reverse complement strand
TTTTAAAGAAAGTCGGTCACTTGTATTATTTCAATACAGAACTGGAATATAGTAAATTGAAGAAATTCGTTCTTAAGTAGCAACACTCGAAGGAAATGCAAGTAAATTTTTTCAAATACTCAGCGTTTTTCTTTTATGTTTAAAACTTGAACATTTGTAAAATCGTGTTTGAGTTCTTACTTTTTATATCTAACGTTACAGTTATACCTCGGTATTTTTAGCACAGGCATCAATCGATTTCACCTATTCAATATTCGTAATGTCTAAGCTTTTAATATTTAACACTAAACCTACCGACAATTCTTGTATACCTGTTCCTACCGCACGCCGTCAAATTGACCGGTAATTAAAAGTTATTTTATTATATAACGCAGGCAATAATGGAAATAACTAAAAGTAAAGAGTGAAGAAAATATTATATGCATATTCTAAGTCAATTGTCATGTAGTTTAATAACGATATTATAACGTTTAAGAATGTGTAAGTTTTATAAAAGTTTAGAAACGGTCTATTTGACCAGTACTTGGTAGGTTTAGTGTTAAGTAATTAAAAGAAAAGTATATTATATGAATATCATCGGTCAGGACCCGATATTCCTCCAGTTGATATTCCTCCAGTTTTTCTCGTTCATTGTGCCGCAGTACTGTCATTTCCGTTGTACGTCATCTACAAAGTGTCTTTAAAACGGGCGTTTTTACCACAAAAATGAAGGAAGATAAAGAAAAGATAAGAATAGTTCCCATGCACAAGGGCGGTAGGGTGGAGTCAGCGGACAATTATCGCCCGATCTCTATTATAACGGCTATGTCAAAGGTCTTCGAATCTTTACTTTGCCAACATATTTTGTGCCTATGTCAAACCGCATTACAGTGTACATCAGCATGGTTTTATATCCGAGAGGTCTACGAATACAAATTTAATAGCATATGTCCATGAAATAATTCTAAACTTAGACAAAGGAGAGGAGGTGGATGCAATATACACGGACTTTTTGAAGGCCTTTGACAAAGTGAACCACAATATATTATTGGAAAGACTTAGATAGTTAGGTATAACGGATAGTTTACTGAAATGGTGTGGCTCATACCTTCGATTAAGACTTTCGCGTGTTGTTATTGATGGAGTTATATCTGAGCCATTTATTGCGCACTCTGGGGTACCACAGGGGTATTCTTTGGGTCCCGTATTTTTCAAAATATTTATAAACAGTCTATGCTCTGAATTTAATCATACTAAAATCTTTCATTACGCAGATGATCTGAAGCTAATTCGTACAGTTGGCGCTTAATACGATATCTTACTTCTTCAAAAAGATATTGATTATCTCGTTGATTGGTGGGTAAATAACCACATGAAATTAAATATAAATAAATGCTTTCACATGAAATTTACAAGGAGTCAGCAGTCTATAAAAAGCAAATATAAAATACTTAATGATTTTATGAAACATAGACCATGTTGTTAAAGCAGCTTGGAGGAGTCTAGGTTTTGTGATAAGAAGAGAAAAGGAATTTCGTAAAACCTCAACAGTCATTACTCTTTACAACTCTTATGTCCGAAGTTAGCTCGAATATTGTTCGGTTGTGTGGTCACTACATTACAAAGTTCACGTCGATAGGATTGAAAAGATCCAAAACAGATTTACAAAATTCCTTTCGCACCGTTTCGATTATTTCTTGTGGTTGTTGCCATTTTCCGGCCGCGGACAAGTCATGGACATGACTTTTTTGCACAAGCTTTTAACCAATACAATCTATTGTTCCCAGCTTCTCTGTTTGATTGGTCTTAACATTCCATCTAGAAAGCCAAGCAAACAAATCTCATTATTTGTTATTCCCCAAACAAGGACCCAGCTGGGAAGACATTCTCCTATTAACAGAATAAAACGTACATATAACGATTTGTCTCATACTCTCTTGCATATCAGTCACAATATTTTTAAAGGTTGTGTTTTCAAAATATTACTGTTGTTAAATTAAATATAAATATAAATGTAGATTGAGATCTTGAAATATTTATTTATTTATTTTTAATTTTGGCACAATATCCCTTTCGGTATTTCATTTTGTCACAAATTTCTTAGTTAATTAATTATTGGATTTATTTTTGATAATTTAAACATTTACTTGGCTTTTAATTTTTGTGAAAATTGCATCACATATTATTATTGCTATTATTATTATTACCATTATTGCTATTATTATTATTGCTTTTTTTGTAATTTTGGCGTTGCACTTATTATTGCATTGCATTGCAAAATTGCAGTAATCTTTGTCAATTTTAATCTTTGGCGGGTAGTAATCAATAATCACTAACTATCACCCTATCTTTTTAATTCCATGTCGTAACCATTGACTAAATTGTATGTTAATTCTGAGTTACTTAATTATATTAATGTTGTATACAATTGTATTGAATTTCGTGTGTGTAACTTGACATAATTAATTTTGCATGTTGTGATAGCCTGTAATTGAGAGAACATTCAGATACTATTGTAATCATAATCCAGTGGATTTAAAATAGTAGTAGATGACGGCCAGTCTCCAACTCTGATGAAGTCTGGAATTTTCGTTTCCAACCAAGGTTGGCTGGTGCTTTATGCTAACAATATGTGAACGGCCGGATCTTTTTCTGTCACAAACAGAGGTTTCATTGTGATTTTCAATAGCCCAGGACGGAAACATTTGACTAATTCCAAGCGTATGGAGGATTTTGAAAAATTTTATTTGCCTCCATACCTACTTTATGAAATGCAATTCCAACGATTCGGATCTTTTTATCACTTCACTCTATTTTAATATCACAAAATATTTTACAGTACATTGGCGCGGAAATAAAAAAACGCAACGAACAATCGTATAAAAGTTACAGATCCCAAATTCTAAAGTAATATTTTGTTTATTTATTTACGGTGCGACGAAGTATATTGTTGACGTTGATAAACTCCTGTACCTTTTACCAATAGATGTTAAAGTAAGTGTATTTTCTTAGTTTTCAATTAAAACATTTAACAGCAACATGGCATAATTCGTGAAAATAAATCTTTAATAAAACACTCCTCGAAGTTTCCGATTAAAGATAAATAAAAGACTTCATTTCAAAAATTTTACATGTGAATTATTCATCAAATTGAAAAATTCTCTTAATCGTTCAACTGAATAATTGAATAAACACGGAAATTTTCAATCCAATTACTAAATATTTATAAAATAACTTCCAAAAAGTTAAAAAGCAGTCAAAGTAACTATGTGAAGACATAAAGGAATATATACGCAGTATTTAACTGTTATTTAATTAAAGAAATAATAGCCTAAGAAAATCATTTAATTCATTATTTAATTGCTTTAGAAAATTTACGACATGTAATAATTATACATAAAATCACCATACCTCATTATTTTAATATATATTTATTTATATATTATATTATATATATTTAAGGTCTCTGTAATTTTCTTAACGGACTTAACGGGATATTTTATAGCAAAAATAATAAAATTAAAAAAAAAAGAATTCTTTTGTAAGTAATACTATTGATCGAATAAGCTGTATGAAGATGAAACTGTAAAGAATTTTGAACAAAAAACAACAAACTTGACCTGGTTACAAGATACTTATGACTAAATTTCTAAGCTACAATACTTGAATCAAAATCGTATCGCATAAGTAATTACTAAAATTATTACTATCGTAATTTAACGTAACCTTTCCTTTAAACAATCATTTATTATTAAAACTTTCTCACACATTCAGCGACAGATGAAAAGAAAATGAAAGAAAGTAAATTAAGCTGACATTTTTGAGACAACTTATAAAAGAGAAACTTAACTTAACTTAATTTATCTTCACGCCATATCCCTTGCGGGGTAGCAAGAGACGACGGAGCGCCAAACGCTACGGTCCCTGCATACCTCTTTCGCCTCGACCACAGACATTAACCTCTTCATACATGCAAGTGCATAAAAGAGGCTAGTTAAAAATATTTAATTTAATAAAATTAAGTTTTAACAAAGGCTGCGCCGACACTTTCGAAGAATCATTATCTTATCACCTAAACTTTCTTCGTTTAATTTCAATAAAATCTAATTCCTAATTAGACTTAATAAAGCAGGTAACGTTGTTTTAGATATTCTATAGAAATCACGATAGTCGTATTCCTCGATTTATAAATTAAATTATGGTGTATAAATTTACACTTAACACGAAATATTACAATGCGTCCAAGTAATCATAAAAAATACAAAATGTCGCTCATTGTGGACAATGCCTTACATTTTATTAACTCCCTTTTTTCGTGATCGGCTTCGTTTTGTATTAAAATTAATAGAAACGTTGCAAGAGTGTTATAAGAAAACTCGCTTTCGCATTCTTCAATGCATAGCGTAGTAAAATGTAATCACTACTATCAGTTCATATTTCATATCATATCAGTTCAGAAAACTTTTCCAATATGTCGGTTGCTTTTATAATTTTTTCTGTTAAATACATCTAAATTGATTGTGTTTTTTCAACTAATTACTTCATCTCAAACTATAAACAACTACTGCTGAACATTTATTATTATGCATTTATTAAAAATATAATAGCTTCACGTCATATCCCTTACAGGGTAGCCAGAGACGACGGAGCGCCAAACGCTACGGTCCCTGCATACCTCTTTCGCCTCGGCCACAGACATCAACCTCTTCATACATGCCCTCCGAGGGGTCCTCATGCTTTTTACCTTCCTCCAGTATCATAGACACTGTGTTTTTGAAGGTCATTCGAGGCCTCCTTCTGTCTCTCTTACCGCTCACTTTTCCTATATAAATCTTTTTTACCATTCTTTCATCACTCATTCGTTCGACGTGTCCAAACCACCTGAGCACGTTTTTCTTCATCCTCACCGTGACATCTTCGCTAGTATCTGCCATTCTGTGGATCTCTTCATTGCGGATTCGATCAGCTAGACTGACTCCACATATTCTGCGAAGAGATTGCATCTCATAGCATTCATCTTTCTTATATTCTTCTTCTGTGTTCAACCTTCCTTCACACTTCACATTTGGCTGCTTTATAACAGTATCGGTAGCAAAACTGCATTGTGTACACCCAAACGTGCAGCTATGCTGACGTTTTGCCGACTCAACAATGCAGTCAAAGCACCGTTGACTCTGTTACCGGTAGAAATAGGCCTTTCCATATCCATTACGTGTCTTCCGTCTCTGCTAAACATACTTCCCAAATATACCACTTCATTCACTTGTTCTATTATCTTATACCATTCACGTTGATCTTACATTCTATTCCTTCGTCATTTCTTTCAAATATCAGAACCTTCGTCTTATCTGCATTCAGGTTTAGACCATTATTTTCACACCCATCTTTCAGAGTGGTGACCAATGCCTGCAAATCACATTCTGATGATGCAACCTTGCTTAACACCCGATTGGATGTCAAACCAGGGCGACATGTCAGCTTCTACTCGCACACAGGCTGAGTGATCTCTGTAAAGAGACTTTACAGCCCGTAGCAAGGGTCCGCTCACATTGTATCGGGGCAGTATCTCCCATAATTTTAGGTAGATTCCATAGATGAATCTACCTATTGCAATCGATGCGATGACAGGACCCAGACCCCAGAGTAAGGGTGCTACGCCGTTTATGAACTGGCGATTGAGAATCCGTCGAAAAAAAAAAATTATATATCCCTCTATATATTTATGTATATCATCAGTCCAAATTCATCGTAGGCAAAATCTGACTTCACAGGTCGATAGGATAAATTAGTAAGACAAACGCAGCATCTCGTTTTTTTGGAAAAAGTAAAAGGGCGGACTGGGAGGGGGGGTGAAAGTGCAAACCTTTGGGACACGCTACAGGTCGCAAATATTGACGGAGGGCTTTCAAACACACATACACATTCTTAAGGACAAAATGAAGGTTAAGTTCTTGAACGGGGGAAATCGGTAGGGGGGTTGAGGGGTTGGGGGGGTTGAAAGTTAAAAACCGAAAAAAGTCACAGAAGGAGGCAAAATTTTAGCGTCGGAAAAATCTTAGAAAATTAACAAATTAAAAGCGGCAACTTTTTTGTCCGAAAAGTTTTTTGATGCGACCCCCCGTTTAGGAGATAGGAGTGGGAGGTGGTTTTCCGCTCACCCAATATATGCAGAGTGACCCGTCATAAGACTCATAATGACCAATAGAATACTGCTGGCTAATTTTTCTTTGTCGATCCGACCGACGGGAATCTACCTTACACGATCGACCCTGTCGAACGAGGTATTTTTCTCTGAACCCTGTCAAACGCCTTTTCTAAATCCACAAAAGCTCAGAAAATCTTTTGGTTTAGGGCCAAAAACTTGTTCGTGATCATGCGGAGGGAAAAGATCTGATCTATACACCAGCTTCCAGGTCTAAAACCTCCTTGGGCCACCCACAACAGCCTTTCAGATCTCTCTTGAATTCTTCTCGCTAATATTTTAGCATAAACTTTACCGCCCAAGCTAATCAAACTGACAGCCCTATAGCTTGCACAGTCTATCTGTGAACCTTTGCCTTTATAGAAAGGTACGATGATTGCACCTCTCGCTCACTCACCAATAGTCTGGGACCTCCCCTGATTTTCTGCATAAATTACACAAAAACCAGAAAATTCCAAGACGCGTGGCCCACCATATTTGATCATCTCGTCAGTAACTTCATCTGCTCCCGTAGCCTTACACATTTCTGACTTCGAATCGCGCTCTCCATTTATTTCTAACTGATTTTACCATTGGCTATATCGGGACTCAGTATTTCGCTGGTACTCGAGGCCGAGGCGTCCTCACATTCATACGTCTCCTTGTAGAATTCCGCCCACCGCTGCAAAACGTGTGCTTGCTCTGTTAAAATTTCACTACTCTTCAAAAGTACCCCTTTCATTCTACAGGTTACCGAACAACCCCGGGAACCACTAGCTTATCGCCAGAAAAGCTTCGTGTTTTCCCAGAAGTTGTTCATAAACCTTTAATCCCTTTCTTTCTAAGAATTTTCACGCTTCATCTTTATAAGTGCTTTCGTTTTGTGCTTTTGCAGCTTGTACGCTCTTTTTCTTATCTCTCTCATACTTTTATTCTTACCAGAGGCTTTATAATCTAGCCATGCTTTCTTCTTTAACTCTACAGCATCTTTCACTTATCCCACCTTTCATCGCGCTTTTTATCAAAACCTCTTTTTTCCTCTTACTACATATTTCTGTCGCTACTTTCACCATACCATTCCTAAGGTTCTGTCAGCATACTTCAACACTTTTATTTTCAGAATCACAGCTTTCAAGCTTCTTGGAAATCCTTTCTTGATATTTCTCTCTGATCAGTGGATCTTGAAGCTTTCAGCTTCTTATGCGATAATTCGACGCGAAGCTTGGACACGTCGTGGGGCTGTGCCAACCTGCAAACAGACCTCTTATTCTAGCAACGACTAGACAACGACACCCCTGAACACTCGGGTGTCCATAACTTGATTTCGAATACGCTGATTCACTAGGAATAAATCAATCATACTTCTTTCTTCCGCTCGCTCCCATGTGTACATGTGAATTCATTTGTGATGAAACATCGTGTTTGCCACAAACAAATTTTTCTTCCTACAAAATTCCAAAATAACCTTTCCAGACTCATTTACTCTATCGCCTATCACCGTATTTGGCTAGCACGCTTTCGTAACCACTTCTCGTGGTTCCAACCCATTCATTCAGATCTTCACATACTATCAACTTTTCATTATGTCTGGCACTAATATAGATAGAGCACTTATAACAAAGTTTGATATTTTACATAAGTGGGGGTTATATTTTGACCTCCGCTCTGACCACATAAGAACCGACTTGTGACTTATAGTAGCACTTCTCATATTTCACCCTCACACCTGCAGTGCGTCACAGATTATTGTAAAAAACGAACCTACTTTGAGATTTGAAACAATGGAAAATAAAACAGCTCAAATCAGAATATTGGTGTTTGTTATATCTCATATTAGATAAATATAATAATTTTTTGTTGTATCTTAAACTTATTAAATAGTTTGTTACAATGCATTGGTTCGGAATGTAATTCAAACCCAGTTTGCGTCACGCGCAGACAGCTTTGACGGATGGAGTTTATTTCGCATTCCTAGTTTGTTTAAATAATAAATAATATATATATATATATATTATTTATTATTTAAACAAACACATTATTACACTAATATATTATAACACATATTTTACACTATTGTAATATTGTAAAATTATTGTAAATTTTATTTAGTGTCAAATTTTCTTCTTATTTTATATAGAATTCCAAGGTAAATTACACAAAATTTTGTATAAATTTCGTCGCACTTTTCCTTTTTTAATGTAAAACTTTGAAGTGATTTGATTCATCCACTTTGGTGGATAGAAAACAAAATAAAACCAATAAATTCAACAAAATTTTCTAAAATATCACTTTTTAACAGTATTAAAACCAGTCAGTCACAAATAATATATAATATACTAGAAAATACAACAACACTTTTTCCCAGACTAGTTCTAAATAAAGCTGAACAAGTTTCTAGTTAGTTTTAAAAACATATATTATCATTTTATCCCCAAATTCTAACATATAGCACATGATGTCATGAATATATAACACAATAAATATATAAGTCCAAAAGATTCCAAAACACTTAATAAAAGTTGCATTAAGTCAGCGAGACTTCGTAAATGCATTTAAATTTGTATATGAGCAAGTGTGATTTTTTTTTTCTTAATGTTAAAATATATGACCCTATATATTTATATACTTTAAACCTTTAAGTTATTCTTGCACATTGATCCAAGAGAAAGTATTTTCCCTATGCTTTACGATACGAGTGCTGGAAAAATAAAAATAAGTGTAATAATATCGCTGCGAGATAGTAATTGTTTACTGGAATTAACTTCTTTGTGAATCCAGCATAATAGTTTGAAAAAGACAAATTGTTTCTTTAAAATACTTTTATTAAGTTTTTTCATATATTTATTTTTTAAATATAAAATACAAATTGTTTATTCCTTGTTTATGAAATTTTATTCGTTCTCTGAAAACAGATTTTTTTGTTGGGGTCTTTTAAATCATTTACTAATTATACGATACGAACAAGATCTCATTCAACTTCTGTGGACACGATAAAGACACTTTCCAGTGCAGATACTGAAACTCGAATTTTTAAAATTAATATATAATCATTGCTTTTTTCCTTAATATTCTGTTCATATTCGGTTGTGTAAATAACATTATAACATTATATTATATATACGAGTACAACGTTAAATAAGTCTATATTCAATAAGGTTCGGAATGGTGTTCCAGGCAAAACAGATTCGAATCCGTGTTGATATATATTTTTTAATCTATTGTCATAACGCAACGGCATTTAACCCCCGTGGGTTAGAGCAATCGTTTGAACTTTAACTTTATTCTAACGTTTAAAATGAACGTTATAATAGAAGTAAAATTTTTTTGTTACTCGCTTATTTGCCTTATATTCGCCTTAAAAACTACCTCCTGCAATGAATTATATGTAAGTTAGTTTACGATATAATCACTCCATAAGATATCCAAATAATATGAGATTATATATCATACCTTATCGAGGAAAAACGTTTAGGGTATACAAGGGGTTGGAACGGCTGAACTACCAAACCAGAGCTGCCGCACAAGATAGCTGAAGGTTGGTAATCAAAGAGGGAGGCTCAACCTCGTACTCAGCAAGTTTCTACCGCCGGCCATGGTGGTCATCTGAGTCCTGCAAAAAGAGGCATTAGACGGGAGGTATTAGTAAGCCATCAAACCGAGACGCACGATTACTGAACACTACCGTTATGTCATACTCAAGAATATTATTCCGGGCATCTCGTGGTTGACACCCAACCACTGGACATTAGTAAACGGCTAACACGATCCCGGAACATCGAATTAAATCGCCCGGCTCCGCCCAATGTGGACACACTCACAGCAAGTGCTCCAGTCGTGACAGCACTTTGTGGATTCTCGCTGCCTTATACTAGTACCTCCCAAATACAACCTTGACCTGAGAGAATTTGCATCAATTAAAGTGTCATCATCCCATGCGAACCTGAAAATCGCTCCCTGTGAACATCCAGATTTACGGCTTTCCAAACACAAACTTAAAATTATGATTAAGTAATTAATTGGAATTAAGTATCCTATTCAAATTATATCTCTACAAAATTTCAATAAAATGTGGTGATTTAGGTATGAAAGCATTACAGACAAATAGAATTACTTCTGTATTTCAAATATTAATAGTCTAGTTTATACTCTACATACGAGTATATATTAATATTTTAAAAAAAGCTACTAAAATGAAACTTATACCTAACACTACATGTAGAATAATTTAACGTTATATCTTTAATGGCTAACAAAATAGAACAAGTCAGATAATTTACAATATTTAACTTGAGTCTTTAATATATATTAAATACATAATCAGAAGTATATAATATAAAAACAAATTGAGGAAGGTTGCGAAAATAGCGATATCGTTGATTCTCATCACTAACCGACTGAGCGTCCATTCTACCTGCCTATTTATTTAGTTATAGATCTCGAGATAAGACTATCCACATAAATTTATTCTGTTTTCTAATAGAGATAAAATCGAGTATTAATAAAGAAGTTGTCTAATTCTTTATAGAATTTTGAACCTTCCATACAAGGAATATAGTTTCATATTAAACTAAAGCTCATACTTAGTATTATTTTCATTGGTACTTTACAATATACTATATAGAATGACTTGATTGATTGCAAAATACATATTTTGGTTTATTGTTAACTTATCATCAGGTTTAATTTTACCTTAAAAAAAGTTCGATCGCGTATCACAGTACCGAGCACAGTTAAAATTGTTGTCAGTCAGTCGCTGAAGAGACAAACATATCCTATCCTTACTTTATCGAATCCTATACTTTTAAATTTTTTTTAAAAAATACTATGTTCGAAAACAACTGGCCTACTTATAAATCCCGAATCCTGATGCCAAGTGACCAGAAACAGCCAGAAACGACTTTATAACCCACGACGTGGTCCCTTGTCTTATTAAAGATATTACGTACGTCTTTTACTACTTACGGGATAATATTATTTTCATGTTATGCATTATAAGCTTGTTTCTGTAGAACAATGTTTATCTATATCTTGCGTCTCAAATCAAAATTCCTTTATAATAAATAGTACAAACTATAATATCTTCAATTACATATCTGGAATCCTTCAATACTATTTTATTTTCACGTTGATGGCGTATTTGAGCTTCATAATTAAACCTGTTACCTGACCTGTAAAATGTATAAACACCCTTACAAATAATAAATAAGTGACTATAATCAAATTGCATTGAGTAAAATAAATAGGTACAATCATAAAAATGTAATAAAATATTATTCTCATTGTATTCATATTTTTTTATAGTTCACATATATTTTATAGTTTATGAGTCTGTGAATAATTGATCTCATTTAAAATGGATGAATAATTACTAAATGGAGTAATTACTGTCTCTGTGTAGCGATGATGAGATATTAGTTCTCTCTTACTGTAATTGGTAATTATAAAGTTAATTTGCCAGTGTATTTTAGTTATATGTTCAACCATATATCGAAAATATACTGCAACAATGCAATGTCATCGCAAATCGCTATCTAGTGACGATAGAGGGGAGTTAGTGTCTTAACCGTACATACTTCACTCCAAACTAACGAAGGGACAAGTGGTAGATAATTCGTATAGATGATAAAGACAACATATTGTAAACTACAATAAATAAATTGAACTATTTCTATTGTTACGATAGGGGTAGGTTTTAGACACTTATTGTAATATAAAATATACTCGTACAACACGTTAAAGATAAAGAAAAAATTTAACCCTAAGTAGCTTAAAACATTTCGAAAAAACTTGAAAAGTTGAAACAAAGCGATTTCATAAAATTCCAAGAAATTCGTTTGGAAAAAATTATCACATATTATAAGAATAATTGGTATCTTAGTTGGCTATCACCGATAGATCAAAGTCTTCAATAAACATGTGGTAACATGTGGTGGTGGCGATGGTAAGAGAAGTGATAAAGAATTGTAGAGTCAAAGCAAATAGGGTTTGCTTAGCGGTGAACTGGCGGACTTATGTCTTAATGGATACCAAGTTTAATAAATTAATTCGTCTCTAATTAGACTTTAGAAAGTTTTGTTCGTTACGTTCGATTTCAAACACAAATCTAGTACGACTGTTCTCCATGTAGGACCGAGGATTAGGACGGCTCGTATAAAAGATGCATACCGTACTCGTACCATCGTTTGCATAGCAAAGAATGTGAATGAACAACTTATTATTGATTTATGATAGAGCTATAATTAAAAGCCTTCAAATATATTAAAATAATTCGATAAAAAATAACCTTATCAAAACATATACTCGTAAAAAAATTATAAAATACTGTGTGTGAGTACAGGATTTTACAATGGTCATAACAAAACTACTATATCCTTAAAAGGTGCTGATTGATAATATCAGATAAGAAATGGATATCCAGCATGTGATCTTTGCTTTGATTATTATATGGTACGAGTAACTTCGACAGTAATTGGTATAAAACTGATTTTCAATTAAAATAGATTCAATTAATTAGACAAGCTTCTATAGATGAATCTTCGCGAGAGTATTAGCGAGTCTCAGTCATCATTCTTTTGCTCAAGATTAAAAAGTTTAATCCGAATCGATCCAAATTAAAGTTTAATGTTTATCCTTTCTTTTACCGATAGATTAATTATTTGAATATAATTTTTTTAATTTAATTTAATAATTATCTGTGTATTTTTTTACATATTATACTTACTTAAACATAATTTGTTTCAGGTGTACAAATTTAGTTCGTTTTTTTTGAATTACATATAAAGAACAATGTGGGTGTAAGTATATTTATAATTGTAATTATTAACGTAAACCATGATGTTCACTGAACTTCAATCAAAATAAAAAAAAAAAAATTAATAAGTCAAAGAATATCCATGGGACACCAGAAACATCTAGTTGCCTTTTTATTCAAGAATCTAACGAGAAACTTAGAGTCGGATTTTTATAAATGCCTACATTTTTGATTAACTTAATAATTTTTATTGTTGACTTTGAATTATGGTTAAAAATATATATACATAAGTCATTAAATTAAGTGAAACTGGGACTCACATTCGTAAAACTGCTGATTGACATCTTTAAAAAAATCTAAGATTATCTACAAAACTGTAGTTTCAATTATAAGTCACGTCTACAAATATTATTTTTAGTGCCCTAAAACATTTGTATATGTATAGCTTAATGACTTATTATATTGTTATGATTGTGGGAGCAAAGGACTACAACTTTACTGCGGTCGGTCACATGAACTACTTAATTCACAAAGGATCACGAATACTTACGAGACGTACATGTTTAGTGATAGCGGTACTGCTCTGAAGACAAAGGAATATTTATATAACGTGTTTATTAATATTATTTTAATAATATTAATACATGTGAAAGCTACTGCAGGCCACTTAAGCTAGTTTGCAATATTTTTTTTACCATAAGATCTTTAAATAATTAAAATAGTTTTGAACGTAATAACATTATTATTTTATTAACAACCTATTATTAGAAATGTATAACAATAACTTACAAACATTAATAAATATTTTAATAAAAAGAGGAAGGGGAAGGAAGCAGAAATAATTATATAATGGTTTACTATTAGTGCGCTGCGATTTCTTTTCAGTTTCTAAAGCTATGTGTATCTCTCGTTTTAACTTAAATCTTATATATATATATATATAAATAACACGGGAACCTTTTCAATTAATCAATTTAGACATTAATGAATAAAGTCCTAAGACTACGTATTTAATGTAAAAATCTCTGTTATATTTGTTTTATTTTAACATAATAATATATATATTATATTTTATATTATTATATAATTATACATATTAAATAATTTCAGTTCTCATAATATTTGGGTTTGTATTTACTTGGAAGTGAATTTCCTAACCGTGTTTGAATCTGCACCCTGAGGAAATCAACGGATTCCATTTTCCTTGAAGTCAAATTGTAGAAATTATTATATTTTCTGTCAAGCACATTTTACTTTAATTTCAAGGCCAATTGAGAAAACTAAGCCTTACGCACGAATGGTGAGCATAATAACATTTGTGTTTCTTTTTATTTTACCAGAAACTCGAAAATTAGTTTAATATTTTCTACCATGCTCACATTTTACTCATTTTATTATATAAATGTGGATAAAATTTCACGGAAAATTACTTTGCTTGTAAAGCAAATCAACCTTACAAGAAAATCAGATAACAAATAATATCTAAGATAATATATATATATATATTATTTACTATCTAACTTTCTGTGTAATTCAATGTACGTATATATATATATATATACCAACCTACATATCTACACATCATGTTCCGAACGGCGGGAGGTGGAGGACGGAGCTACAAATACCTTCGTGGAATGTAAGAGGAGGAATGGAACAGAAGATGAATGAATTATTAGATGTGATAGATGACAAAGATCTGGATGTTATTTGTGTATCTGAGACCAAGCGAAAAGGTAATGCTACGACCGATTTGTCTGGCAACTGGGTCGCTTTCTAGGCTGGGGTTCCAGAGGGTGAGCGAGATTGCTAATGTGTAGGCGTGTTGTTATCCTCTCGAATGGTTAATGCAATGGTAGAATACAAGGCCATCAACCCAAGTCTTCTTTGGGTTTGCTTTAAGCTGGGGATAACAAGAGTATTCTTGTTAGGCGTTTATTCAGTGACCGAGTTTGAGGAGTTTTGGGACAGTGTCAGAGATGTTCTAAGTAGTGTCAGAGGTAATGAAAAGTTGATAACATGTATAGATATTAATGGATGGGTTGGAACCGCGCGAAGTGATTACGAAAGCATGCTATGCAATTACGGTGATAAGAGAGATAATGAGGCTGGAAAGCTTATTTTGGAATTTTGTAAGGAAAGAAATTTGTTTGTGGCAAACACGATTTTTGATCACAAACAAAATCACATGTACACATGGGAGAGAGAGAGAAAAAAAAAAGTATGATTGATATATTCCTAGTGGATCAGCGTATTCGAAGTCAAGTTAAGCACAAAACGAAAGCATAAAGATGAAGCGTGAAAATTCTGAGAGAGTAATTGATGAAAGGTTGACAAATAACTTCTGGGAAAACACGAAGCTTTTCTGGCGATAAGCTAGTGGTTCCCGGGGTTGTTCGGTAACCTGTAGAATGAAAGGGGTACTTTTGAAGAGTAGTGAAATTTTAACAGAGCCAGCACACGTTTTGCAGCGGTGGGCGGAATTCTACAAGGAGACGTATGAATGTGAGGACGCCTCGGCCTCGAGTACCAGCGAAATACTGAGTCCCGATGTAGCCAATGGTGAAATCAGTTAGAAATAAATGGAGAGCGCGATTCGAAGTCTGAAATGTGTAAGGCTGCGGGAGCAGATGAAGTTACTGCCGAGATGATCAAATATGGTGGGCGTCTTGGACTTGTTCTGGTTTTTGTGCAATTTATGCTGGAAATCAAGGAAGGTCCCAGACGATTGGCGAGGTTCAGTCATCGTACTTTTGTATAAAGGCAAAGGTTCACAGATAGAAAATGCAAGCTATAAACAAGTAAACAAGTAAACAGTTAAACAGACAAACAGACAAACAGACAAACAGACAAATGAACAAACGAACAAACGAACAAACGAACAAACGAAAAAACGAACAAACGAAAAAACGAACAAACGAACAAACGAACAAACGAACAAACGAACAAACGAACAAACGAACAAACGAACAAACGAACAAACGAACAAACGAACAAACGAACAAACGAACAAACGAACAAACGAACAAACGAACAAACGAACAAACGAACAAACGAACAAACGAACAAACGAACAAACGAACAAACGAACAAACGAACAAACGAACAAACGAACAAACGAACAAACGAACAAACGAACAAACGAACAAACGAACAAACGAACAAACGAACAAACGAACAAACGAACAAACGAATAAACAAATAAACAAATAGTGGACAGGTGGACAGGTGGACAGGTGGTTATTATTATTGTAATGTGAGTAATTTATTCATATTTTTATCAAATAATTACAAGGAATACGTCTGTTTACAGTTCATAGCTATGTATTATTTTTTTATGCTTCTATAAAACATGTGTATTTATAAATGTGCACTTTACCTAACTACAAGCTTACTATAAACTACATATTTCCTAAACATGTAATTTAAAGTAATAAAAGAAAGAGTTATTACGTAATTTATGATATGTGCTGTAAAAATGAATGATGAATGTTACTAAAATTTTACTATTTGCAATACTTTAAATAATTAAGGAAAATAAATAAAACTTAAAATAACTAAGTATTTAATTATGTTTCTTAATGTTAAATGACGCCATGTTGTATACACTATCACTATGATATGTTTTATATTAATAGTATTTATATGTACTTAAAGATAACATTAATGTTATACGTATATTGTGAGGGGCGTTAAGGTACAACAGTAAACTTAAGCACTGCAGAAAAATATTAAAGAAAAATCATTAATGTCATATTTGAGTGGTAAAAACTAAATCAACAAATATTAAAAAGTAGAGATAAATAAAATATAATATAATAAACAACAAATATAATAAACGAATTGTAAACAAGTCCCAGTTTTTTTCATGTTGGATGAATTTTACAATAATTTTAAACGATACCATTCAATCAGGACACTTTCCACACATTTTAAAGTAAAAATTTGCAAAATTGGAATAAATGAGAAAAAACATAACCTACTTAAATGATGAAAGTAATGTAAATGTGTTAAAGAGTATTATTGTTGTAATAATAAGCTTGAACAGTTTAAAATTACATAGAACAATTGTTACAAGTTTAAGAACACACGTAATGAGATCGAGTATTTTACTGTGCTTAACATAATATTAATATCAGACTTGAAAATTCACTACAAAAGACAAGCACAAAATCACCACTTGCCAAAGAGAAATTTAGAAAAGCTTGCTCAAAATTAAAAAATGAAGCAAGATAAGATAAGAACGATAACGAAAGCTATAACTACCTTGAGCCATTCACAAAACTCAAGTGAAAATGTGCAAGGCACGTGTCGAAGCCCGCGGACCAGATGAACCCTTAAAACTACCTTGTGGGGGGAGGGTCCCACAGGGAAAAAGAGGGAGAGGAAAACAAGATGAGAAAAAAATTCTGGGCTAAATAGGTGCGAGACCGCTTAAAATAGGATTTTTATTGCATTTTTGGTACTTTACTTTACTCTCCAAGGTATTTGATTTAGATTTAAGTTAAATTAGTATTTTAATATTAGGTATTTCTTCTAAGAATAAATGAAGTATTGGGTAGACCTCGAAGAATTCGGTCTGCCCATTCATTTGTCCCCTACTTTCGAATTTTTAAAAAATTTCTTCACAGGAGGTCTTCTTATGACCGCCTGAGTCCGAAATGACCATTGGTCAAAAAGTTTATATATATATATATATATATATATATGCGTGCGTGCGTCCAGATTCGACTTTTGTCAGCACGATAGCGGCCGCAGTTTCGCTCGAATCACTTTCAAACTTTGCACAAAAATCAAACATCCAAAAATGAAGGTCAAGTTCGTTAACCAGAGAAATCCGGTCACAGGGGGCGCTAGGGCCTCACTTTTTCTGATTTTAGTTTTTCGACCATAACTTTGTCCCTATACAAAGGAGATCAATCGCGTTTATATTATATGATGTCTTTGATAAATACCTATAACTAATGTAGATAAACCGAAAACCTAACTTCAATAACTTAGGGGTGGGGGTAAAAAAAACGAAAATTTTTGGAAAAAAAATCATAACTTTTTTCTGGTAAACATTCTTGCATCACAAGTATTTTTAATAGAAAGGTTATTTTTTACTCTAAATTTAGGTACCAAAAGTTTTTCCGTAAAAGCTACCGTTTCCGAGAAAAAAAATTAAAACCACTTTTAGCTTGTAAATTTTAGGTAGGTAAAACCGCGGCAACTTTTTTCTGGTAAACATTCCCTCCTCGCAAATATTTTTAATAGAAAGGTTATTTTTGGGTAGACCTCGAAGAATTCGGTCTGCCCATTCATTTGTCCCCTACTTTCGAATTTTGGAAAAATTTCTTCACAGGAGGTCTTCTTATGACCGCCTGAGTCCGAAATGACCATTGGTCAAAAAGTTTATATATATATATATATATATATATATGCGTGCGTGCGTCCAGATTCGACTTTTGTCAGCACGATAGCGGCCGCAGTTTCGCTCGGATCGCTTTCAAACTTTGCACAAAAATCAACCATCCAAAAATGAAGGTCAAGTTCGTTAACCAGAGAAATCCGGTCACAGGGGGCGCTATGGCCTCACTTTTTCTGATTTCAGTTTTTCGACCATAACTTTGTCCCTATACAAAGGAGATCATTCGCGTTCATATTATATGATGTCTTTGATAAATACCTATAACTAATGTAGATAAACCGAAAACCTAACTTCAATAACTTAGGGGTGGGGGTAAAAAAATCAAAAAATTTTGGAAAAAAAATCATAACTTTTTTCTGGTAAACATTCTTGCATCACAAGTATTTTTTATAGAAAGGTTATTTTTTACTCTAAATTTAAGTACCAAAAGTTTTTCCGTAAAATGTACCGTTTCCGAGAAAAAAAATTAAAACCACTTTTAGCTTTTAAATTTTAGGTAGGTAAAACCACGGCAACTTTTTTCTGGTAAACATTCCCTCCTCGCAAATATTTTTAATAGAAAGATTATTTTTTACTCTAAATTTAAGTACCAAAAGTATTTCCAAAAAAGATACCTTTTCCGAGAAAAAAAATTAAAACAGCTTTTTGCTTGAAAATTTTTGATGTAAACAACGGCATCATGTATTATTCTTAGGTAGTGAGTTATATTTTAAACGAGTTACACACGAGGTCTACCCACGCGTGTCCCCCTGCGGGCACGGATTTTTTACTCTCAATTTAAGTACCAAAAGTATTTCTAAAAAAGATACCTTTTCCGAGAAAAAAAATTAAAACCGCTTTTTGCTTGAAAATTTTTGATTTAAACAACGGCATCATGTATTATTCTTAGGTAGTGAGTTATATTTTAAATGAGTTACACACGAGGTCTACCCACGCGTGTCCCCCTGCGGGCACGGATTTTTTTTATTTTATTTTATATGAACTTGCAATACTGATATAAAAACCTTATAGTTTTGGGAAGATCTAATGTCCTTATAATATTCAAACACTTTTTCAGTATACAACAAAAGGAAAGTTCTAAATGACATAAAAAATATATCAATAAATTCATTGAAAATATTTATATAATCTTAATGTAAAATTATAAAAAATTAAAGATTTATAAAAAACGTTTCTATGTAAGTATAACAAACAAACAAACAAAACAAACTTAGTAATAGTGTTATAGTATATATATATATATATATATATATATATATATATATATATATATATATATATATATATATATTATAACACTATTACTAAGTTTGTTTTTGTTTGTAAAATACTCGTATTAACTAGTTACACTGCTATCATATTGACTTGATTTTTGATATAATATGTAATTTTCATTTCATACACAAAAATATATGCATCATAGCGTAATTTTAAAATAAAAAATTATAATGGATTTAGATAAATTTACATAAACTTAATCTAACTACGAGGTTTATTTAGAAAAAAATAAATATATACAACACAGTAAAACTTAAGACTACAATTATTTACGTCATAACAATATAATTATTCGTAAGAACGTACAATCAAAATTTGTTTTTTCTCGGAATAAGCTTTTTACAGTATATATTTTTTTCATGTAAATACTGTTACAAAAATATTATTAGTAAAAACCAAAGAACGAAAGCTACTTTAGGCAATTATTTATATTTCTGCCACAAATTATTGTAAGCAATTAACGTGACAGATATTTTGGAGGAACTAATACGTAACTAACCAACTCTTAGAAACTAGTTAATAATTCTGTGAACATCAGAATATATATTATGTGAACAGTCATGTAAACGTTAGAACTTGAAACATGGAGCTGAATAAGTGCCAAATTTCTTTATGAATAATTGCCCAAGTGTCCAAATAATGATAATTAAGAATAAAATATATTTGCCCCATTGATGATGATTTAAAATATTTAGAGTATTTATATATTATTAAAAAAATATTTAGATTTAAGTACTAACGAATATTTGTGTTGTTGTATGGTATTCAATAATTTAAGGGCAAATGAAATGTAACAATGAATCATAATTAATCTTATAAGTTCATTTGCTATACTCAAGGAGCCAAAGACAACAAACAAAACATTAAAATAATTTTGGGGTTCCTATGGGACACTAATCTATAAAGAATGTTATCAGCGCACGAAATTAAGACTAAGAATGAGGGAAGACATTAATATTATAATGTTTATTACTACAGGGTGGGCCAAAAATTTTTTGCACTTTTGAAACATGTCTAGAAATAAAAGTACAAGTGTTATTTTGTTTATGATTTATTTAACGTAATTATCATTTATTAAAATTTATTTTTTAAAAATGACATCGTCGAGATGTGCTCCATCTCGTCGTTGGCACTCCTGCAATCGACTACGTAAACTTTGGAAAACTCGTTGACACATGCTGCGAGGAATCGCGGCTATCTCCTCGTGGATGTTTTCTTTTGATTAGGATATGGTCGTCGGTTTATTAAGGTATACTCGACTCTTCAGATATCCCTACAAGAAAAAATCGCAAGGTGTAAGGTCCGGGCTTCTGGGAGGCCATGGGATATCACCTCTGCGAGAAATCAATTTGTTAGGAAACATTTCTTTGACCACCGGTAAAGTCACGTTTGATGTATGGCATGTTGCTCCATCTTATTGCATCCAAGTCCGGCTATTGTATCCTTCAAATTCATGCAACTGTGGTGTCAAAAACTCTCGCAACATTTTCACGTATTCCACTGAGTTCACAGTTACGTTATTTCCTTGATTATTTTCAAAGAAGTATGGACCGATTATGCCCTTTGCGTATATGGCACTGTCGTTTTTGGTGAATGAAGAGGCTTTTGGTGTTTATAGTGAGGGTTTTCCGTGCTCTAATATCGATAATTATTTTTATTTACGTGACCATTAATGTGAAAATGGGCCTCGTCCGTAAAAAATACATTCTCAAGGCTAGAGAATCGCTCCAGTATAGTGTCAGCAAATAACTTGCGTTGAATGTAATCATTTGGTTTCATCTGCTGTACAATTTGAAGCTTATATGGGTGCAGATTAAGGTCCAAATGCAAGATTCGCCGCAAACTAGTTCTTGGTATAGCAAGAGCCGCCGATCGCTTACGCGTAGATGATTCTGGATCGTCCCTTACAGAAATTTCAACCTCCCGAATGTTCTCTTCGCTTCTTCTTGAACGTGGTCGCCAAGTATATTTAATATTCGTTGTCGATCCCGTTTGCTCAAACTTTTTAACCCAAGCTTTAATTAAATTAATACTTGGACACTCACTTACACGTTGTAATCCGTATTCAACTCTAAAGAGGCGTCGTACAGTAACGTAGGAATCGTTGTCTTTGTAAAATTGTTTTACGCAAAAAGTACGCGGTTGTCCCGTGAAGCGCTCCATCGTGACTAAAATTGCATTAAACGACGCACAATTCCCCGCCACCCGCGCGCCCCTTGCTCTCACGGTTTTGGAGAAATCAAGTGTTGCTATTTGCAAAAATTTTTGGCCCACCCTGTACAATACTCACAATATGACTTTCATAATTAAATTCATATCCATCATCCTATAAAATGTTATTAAATTTTCACGTTTCCAATAAGTCTGTTTTCATTTATACTGCATAAGTTGGATCGTTTTATACTGTTATTTTATAACTTTTGCAAATAAATGACTATTACATTGTTTAGTTTGATTAATTGGATACCTTGAATAATAGTAACGTGTAACCGGGTGATAGTGCTGGCAATTGCACAGGTCTAAAACTGCCGAAATATTGTTGTTAAATATTTTATTAGATATATTTTTCACACAGCACGTAATGTTTGTAGCAACTGCTGAATTATTACGATAACTACCTATACGGTTGCAAAGAAGACTAGAATATTTTTACTTCGATAGAAATGTTTATTTACATTTATTATTTGTCGCTTAGGTTCCAATATATAAAATAACAGTTTTTAAATAGTTAAAAACAATATTTTCTTTGTTCTTTCTAATAAGTAAATAAACTATTATATACAACCATTATTAGTTAATTTATCTACTTCCTTTGAACTTCTAAGGAAGGCTAAAACTTTACAAAGTCACAACTAAATATTCAATTGATACAATATCTGTTATTATTACAAACAAAAAAACTATTTTCGATGCTATTGAAATTAAAAAACCAAGAAAGTGCGAGTCTAAGTAGCACACAAAGGGTTACCTACTAATTTGTAGGGAACACTTACAAGTAAAAATATTTCTGTAATCAAGTCTGGAGCTACTCTTTAAATTCAATTTCCAAAATAATAACATACCGGATGTTTCTAGTATTTGTTACTCGTATAAGATTGTTATAATGAATTCGTCGTAAAAAATTAATAAGTTAAGTTATGAAATATCCTCATCAAGCCTTTTCATATAACACTTTACTACAACTAGTAGCAACAATTTGAAATGTCGACCGTCTGTAAGACTGTTGTTTAAGATTTAATTACAAATGTATAGTTTTCATCTTGTTTCGGGAATAAAGAACCATTGTTCTCCAGAGTTAATATGAATATACGTGATTACGTTGCAAAATTTCTTTAACTTTATTCCTATTGCATTTTTATTTGACATTAGTTCGTAAAATCGTCGTTGATAGTCGGTAATGGCATCGTAAATGTTTTTGATGCCTGTGCACTTCTACTTCCGATAAACCTTCATGATTTATGAATTCATCTCTTCAATAAACTCGATTTCGTGATTTTATTCATATAAAAATAAAAATCTATTGTATAATCATGTTTTTTTGGCAAATATAATATCTTCATGTGTTAAAAAAATATATAAAAGATATATCATGCCTTAACTTTGTAATGAAATATGAATTTGAAGACTTTATAATTATGTTTTTTAGAACTGTGTCTGATTTTGCGAGAAATAAAGTCTACTTTAAAACAAAAAAATTGAATTAAAACAACTGAAATGAAATCAAATAAGGCTTATATTTCCGAGAGGAAGCTTTTCAGATTAGTAATTACGCTCCAAAAAGAGCTCGTGGAATTTAATTAGAGCGGAAAATATTTAATGAGAACACACACGAATACAAAATATTTAGCTGGCTTGTAAAATATATATTCTAAACGATATTCCAGGTGTATTTTGTAGTTTATAAAAAAATATATGAGACAGAACTAGTTAAATTAGCCTAGACAGAAGTAGGTCTTATTAAATTTATATAATTTTTAAATGAATAATGGTACTGTGGATCAATCAGCAAATTAATGGAAACGGACTCCAAGACATAGTAAGTTCTTGTCCTAAACATGTTGTTGAATATCATTCTATATAGAATAGCTGTTTTTATATTATAATAATATAATAATTTTAGCCATGTGCTGGGGATTTATTTAGTTTTTTCATATCTTACATAAACGTATATCAAACTTAAATTACACCTTGTTATCTCAATTTTTTAACGCACTAAGTTTACTGCAGTAAGAAAATGTAAATAGAAGTAAAAATACAGATTTAAGAGGTATAAACCGTAAACGGAAATAAAGACAAAGATTCAATGCTTTATTTAATAACCAATTTGTAATTCTTTCTATTCTTGTTAGGTCAGAAAATAGAATCAAAGTCAAAATATTTTATCTCAAATCGGCATACATTGCACTCATAAACCGTCAGACTTTAATTGCACGCTAGCTAGTTACGCTGGGACCTCAAAAGGCCATCGATGACATAACTTCGCTTGGGGAGTGGGTGTATGAGATAGCAAGACAGTGTCATTAAGACAGAAGCATATCTCAGACAAGTATTAGTAATCCGTCCCTTAGACGGCAATGACACTTTTTCTAAAGAACTGAAGAACTTGCGTCGTTGATGTTATACACTTATTTCTCTAATTTATGATTGTATACTCAATTGAAAGAGTTCTAAGTCTGTGGCTAGAACAAAATTTTATATTAATCCTAAATGGAAGGGAAAGACATAAAACAACTGTTGGACACCTTGGGATGCACAAAAGAATACTCACTAACGATTTCGGAATTTACAGTTTTATACTATTACTGTATTCTAATGATTAAAGCATATTATTATAAATAATAAACATTTCAACAACAGCAAACATTTTTTATATTATATGGATAATATTGCAAATATACATAGTACCTAATATACTACTATATTATGTTAGAGTAAATAAAGATTTTCATGGGCGACAATGATCTATACTGTTTGATATATTTTTTTAAATATGACATTTTTGGAATTTGTTTGCACGAAAATATTTTCGTGTGATGTACATATGTGCACCATGACGACTATTTATGAAATTCGAATATTTCAACATTGATTTCAACTATATATCAACATGCAAAACAAGTATGCTCGTTGTGGAGTTTAACGACACTAGTAAGAGTAGTGTCTGTGTTCTGAATTTGCTATAATTTCGAGGGTAAGCTTCCAAAATTAACGTCAAAACAAATTTAAGTACTATAGGTGTATATATAAAAATGAGAAAGCTAATTTGAGAACCATATAGTGTATAGGAATAGAATAGATTTTGTGACTACCTCAATTCAAATGGAATTATTACAAGCGGATGAATCAGTTTAAGCAAAAATTTCTGAGTTGAATATTTTTGACTGTGTTGTTCGTCAAGAAACATTGTCCAGATCTTCAAAATTTATTATAAACGTAATACAGGCTTTATAATGTAGTAAGCCATCTTTAAAAAAATAATACAACAAACATGAGTTTCTGTCGCCAACTTTTTTCAGGTCTGTCAAATAACTTTTTAAGCTGTGATAGTTGCTTTAAAAATAATTTTGACTTTAAGTGTTTCCACCGTAATGAACTGCAGAGTATGTGTCCTGAACATGATCGTAGAAATAATGCCCTAAGCAATTCCCGGATTCGTGAGCTCCCGGGAACATTCATGTATGCGACACACAGTAACTCGAAGCCACTGCTTTGCATTTTTCTTTTGTGCGTGTGTAATACAATACTTATGCACTTTATTTCTGGTTTCATTTGATGTAATATCAATACATATAACAAGGAAAAATGTCACATATACGTAAGTTCTAAAACGATCTTCGCCAAACAACTTCTTGCATTTGCTTATTAGTATCAAATTATGTCATAATGTCATGCTTCTTAACTCAATAGAAAATATAAAATATTTTTCACCTGCTCTGATATTCGTCCTTATCTCTGCTAAAAAGAAAAATTTTTCCAATTTTAAATGACAATTAAAATCCATTAACCCTTGTAGTTATATTAAAAGCTTAAACGAGTTTTCTTTATAATTGTTTAAAAATGAAATGACAGACATTATTTACGCAATCACTACATAGAATATTTATTCTTATCTTGCTTACACCAGTGAGCATAAGAATATTTATTATGTGTAGCTACCGTGTTATTTATTCTGAAAAAAAACAGTTTGAGTTTCAGAATATTATTCTCATAAGAACATTTTATATAACTATCGCCATTGAAACATCATCATTGAAACAGATACGTCTAGACCACACGACGGTCGCAGGATGAAGCTCGCCATCCCCGCGCTCGCCACCTATATTTATAAACTTTGCAGACATGCAGGCATTAAAGTGACGCCATAAATCGTACGAGGAGGACCGTCGTTCACTAATGTCTGTTTTCTATAATCTCTCGCAACACTAATAAACTGTTGTATAGTAAAATTTTGTATATAGATGTGAAAATTTTAAATAAAATTGCCCCGCCCGATCCACACCCACTAGTTAACGTAGAGGTCTCAAAATGTCAGGTGAATGAGACCGGCCATTAGCCCATTATACGAGCATCTATCTATCTATCTCCCAATAAAGACCTATTAGAGGGGGACTTTGAATATCTAGTCCATTTAGGTAACGCAACCATTCTGGCCGGTGACCTAAATTGCAAACAACCCCGCTGGAGTTACAGCATCGCAAATGCTAGTGGATGTCTTCTGAATAGGTTAAGGCAGGCCTTCATCTCAACTTCGCGGTCATAGCGTCTTTGAGCCCCACGCGATACTTTGACTCGAACTTCCGACGTGACAGACCTGAAGTGTCCGACAGAGTGTTCTTGAAAGCTTCGATGCTCCAATTGCGATAAATAGTGACAGTATCCGAGTTAGACTCCGACCTCCGATCGGTCCTAATCCAGATAGAACCTCTCCTCCCTACGGCATTCGCGACAAAAAATAATCGTTAACCTGTGAAAGCTAAAGGAGCAAATCCACTCCTCCCCCTCAGCGCACCTTGATGAAATATCTGACCAGCTTGCAATAGTCAAGGACGTTGAAAAAGATGTGACCAATTTCTCTAACCGCCCCGTCGACATTGTAGGAACGTCCTCAAAGGAAGTCCAACCTTTGAAGATAGCCACGCACTCCCGCCGGATATTAGGTATCTAGTAAACTGGAAAAAACGCTACAATTAGAAAACATGACATTTGCCGAACGCAACACAAACCTTCGGGAGCTACACCGTCTTTAAAAAGATTTGAGACAAGCTGTCGACACCTTTAGAGACGGTCGTTGGGATAAGATGCTTTCAGAGCTCTCTCTTTCAAACGAAGTTTACTGGTCATTGCAGAAAACCCTGAAGGCTGATACAGTCTCGGCCATGCCCCTACTCGACAGATTAAACTCCTCAGCCGCAATGGACGACCGAGACAAATCAGAATGTTTAAGCTACAGCCTAGAGAGTCAGTGCAGCATCAGCACCCAACCGGTCGAACGTGAGCATGTCGAAGTCGTCCACAACACCTTTTGAGTCATATATATGTGTGTAACCAGTATTAAAGCAATATTAAAGTGAGTACAAAAATTGAAAATATATATTTTGTTTATTTTTATGAACTATTTACTCAGAATCAAATAAACAGAATTAAACTTGTCAGTAATATTTAAATTTTAGTAGCATTTATAACGCGTTTATAACATATTTCTATCCCTGTTGCGCTAAGAAATAGCTTGTATTTTGTAAATCACCTCTGATGGTGAATATGTTGTCTGCTCCATGCTGAACACTTGCCAAATGACCAACGACAAACCTTTAACTCTGACAACCGCTTTGGGAAACAGCCACCGACTTTAATATTATTATATCTTGCAAGATTGTTTTATTCTCTATATAGTTAGGTTGTTTTGTTATTACAATTGAAAATATGGAGGTAGCTTTGGGATAGAAAAAGTTTTTTGTCAACCTAAATCCATTTCGATACATTTTCAGTTTCTGAGTTAAATATTCCTGTATGTTATTTTTCTCTATATCTTAAGTGAAGCCCTCAAAAGTAATGAAAAATTTGTACATTATCATTTTTAGATCCCCATCTGGTAGCATAGGCTATTTTATTGAGCGAAGCGAACGAAGTGAGCGGAGCGTTTTACTGGAGACTTTTTGCATTCTTTGTCACGAATTGGCTCAAAAATTACTTGACGGAAAATTATGAAACTTTGCAATCAAAGAGACACATACTAGGTGAAGGTTTTTAAAAAAGATTTTTGAAAAATGTACTCAAAAAAAAATTTTTTTTTTAATATCTTTTCAAAAAACTGATATCCCATTGAAGTCAATGGGAAACGATGAGTCAATACACTAGGCTCGCTTCGCTCAATATGCAAACGGAACCCAAGATTTCGCGAGCACAGCGAGTTGAAATTGTGGGTTTGTTGGCGCCCCTAGTTATCAATACACTATATAAAAAATAAGCAATAATAAAATAAAAACAATTTGGAAAATAATACCTGAGAAAGCCGGAGGAATTCATTCCCAAAGAACCATTTCAAATTAAATATAGACAGAAAATATGTTATGTCTGACCTTGAGGTTGCAACTGCTTGTGAAATCTTCTTTGCTGATACTCCAGTTACCACTACCAAATATTTAAACTCCTTAACCGCTACCGCTCGGATATTACTTGCAGACGGATGTAGATCAATTTTGTACGATTTTTTACATGTTTATTGTAAAAAGTTATGTTTATTTTAAAAAGTTTTCTTTATTTTTAAAAAGTATATAAAAGTAAATGTTTGTATATTAATTTGTGTTACGAAGATAACTATGGTAAATATTCTTTATCGTACTTAGGCCACTAATAAACATTGCTGCGTCAAAATTACAACAAACAACATCATTATTTATATCCGTATTGTACTGCACATTAGATGCAATTAATATAAATAAATTTTAGCATTACCCATATTTAATAAGATCTGGAAAAAAAATATCCCTAATTAACTACTTGCACCTTTTTAATATTTATTACCTTTTACATAAAAAAACTGCCGGGTTTTACTCCTGGTCGCTCAACGTTATTATTATTTTTTTATTTATTAATATTGATATAAAATCATTGCTAATTATTTCTAAATACTAACTTTCAGGAGTAAGTAACTTTCATAAGATGGGCAAAAACACTAGTTTTTTTGACTTATCAAGGGCATTCGATGGTGTACAATATGAAACTCTAATTATAAAAATACACCATCATGGAATTAGAATTAGGCCTTGGATTTGATAAGTTCATATTTGAATGAAAGATTTCAGTAAGTAAACGGGAATGGAAAGCGTTCCCTTGGTTAATTTCTCAAAACGAACGTGCTACAAAATTGTATGTTAGAACTTTCTTGTTCCTCATTTTCAAAAACGACAGACCTTTGAATCAATGTACAATTAAATATTGAGAAACTAGATTTAGTTAAATCTACTGTATTTTGGCCATCTTAAATGCAAAGTTCCAATGGGGGTCTAATAAATGTGATTTGTAGAACAGACTTCGTTCCGCCACATACACAGTTGCAAAAGTACGGCGGTCGACATACACAACAACAGCTACAATAGCTTCCTTTTATTATAATCACAGTATCTGTCATATTGCATTCTATTATGGTAATGCATCAGATATTGATAATATATTCAAAGAAATTCAACAATTACTCGGAAGGGATTCTTGTTCAGGAAATCCGTTATCCAGAAATTAGAAACGGGAATATATCGTACGGTGAAAACTTGGTTAAAATCACCTTCACCGCGAGAACCCTCTGAAATCTCCGCAAGAAAACCATAGATACTGTACAGGACCACACTCCTTACGATGCCACCATATCAGCTCCAGCACGGAGGTAGCAGCGAGAAATGGGTTTTAAAGTTTCATCTTCCGTCAAGGGTGCGGCCAAGCTACTTCATTCCAGGTCTTCACCACCACTTCTGAACCCTGTACGGAGATGGACCTCCGCCGAGGGAGACCCCGTCGAAGGCCATGCAGGTAAGCTCACAACAGTCTCCGAACATAACGAGGCATTCCATACATCCAGAACGTGCCAACCAATGTTTCGAAAGGCTGTTACTGTGTGTACAATACAGTATAGTACAGTAGTACAAACAGGCTTCTGGGTCAGGTGCTCAGTGTCTCAGTGCTCTTAAAGTGTCGATCGTTAAATAACCCACCTAACTAAGCCTCATGAAAGGTGAGTGGCCGACGGACTCCAGGAGTAGGACTCCACTAATCGCTTGAAGCAATCCGGTTGACCGATCTCGTATACAAGATAATAAGATTGACTTACCCGTGCCATTCGATTCGATTTAATCCTACTTACACCGTCCAAACAAAACACTGCTAATATTTTTTATTGTTACTATTGTTACTGCTATTTGATGATATTAGGTAACACGTAATATACATAATACAGTCGCTGTTCGTAATGTGTCACTTCTGTAATGCTTGCTATGCTAGTATGCAATTATTGCAAAATTATGCGAAATTAGTTCGAAAGACCAACAAAATGATTAGGGTTTTCGAAACCATTAATAACCTGAACTGGCGAAAAGTCAATTTTCCGTCAACAAGTTTGTCAATTTCAAATTAAAACATTACATTATTGCTTAGTTTTACGAGTATAATTACTTTTAGGTATAAGAACGCTTTAAATGTAAGCTTATTTTTTTTTTCTGGTGGTCGGTGATGAATTTCGGTAATTTATTGTAACAAAAAATTTCATTGCCCTAACACGATTATTTGTCTTAGCGAGATAGACTTACAACGGAATTTTATTTTATGATTTTTTTAAAATCTACAATTAAAATCACCGCCCTTTTTTTATTTTATTAAGTTAGTTTTTGTAAAGTTGTATAGAATATAGGATGTAGTAAACATAAGCATAACATAAGCAGATGTTCATCTTGTTAATTGATTGTTATCAATTTTAATTAAACTTTAAACATAGGTCAATTTCATTCATAATTTTAGATTTGATTTAAAATAAATAAGTTAAAAACTATACGTGAGTTGAATGATGTAATATAATATAATATAACAGACATACCATTTGAACGATAGGCACATTACGATTTCAATATCATAACTATAAACATTGCGGCGGTAGCTGCTGATGTGTGTTATTGTGTTTAAGGAACGACGTTGAATTTTTAGAAGTAAGCCTAATTTTAAAATCATAGCGTTATGTTTCTAAAAAAAGCGATTTTAATTTAAAATCAGTTTTTTGTACTGTAATAATTTACTGGCACATTTCGTATTCTTTATTATAAGTAAATAATCGAAATAGTTAACTCAAAGTGACTTAGTCCCATAAAATTAGATTCAGATACTACGATTACCGCCAATAAACAGGTATCTTTTATATACGTTTTATTTGTAATAATATAACATAATTAAAGATTGTTTTTAAATTTAAAACACTAATCTTTAGAAATTAGAAAAAGAAAGGTATTTAATGGACATGCCATAATATCAATTTCTCAATTAATGTTCTGAAAGTTTATCATCCTTCTGTAGTGTCGTGGAGTCTTGAGTAACAGTTATTAACCATATATAATTTTAAAATAAAGCAGTAAATCTTTTATTAAATACAGACAGATGAAACTTTTAATGAATAGTCATTAATTTCAGTTATCAAGTTAAATTTTACTTACTTGAGAGTAATAAATGAAACTACAGTTAAACAGAATCATTTTAATACTATGGGAAAATGTTATAATTTTACATTATATCTCAGTTCCGTAACTGTATAGATAAATAATTGAAAGATATTGATATTTTACAGTCACAAGTGTATTTACAAAACAAACTATCATTGGAGCCGATTTCAAGATAGATACACAAACGGTGCCGAGAGAAATATCTAATAACAAATTGTAGAATGTCACAATCTTCTTAATTTAATTATACTAATATAGTTTTGTACAATAATGACAATGGCTATCAAGGTTTACACTCTTTGAGCAATTGGTAACTTGACAAAAAAGTGTTTTTCAAAAAGATTTGAGGTTTGTAATATTATGAGAATTTCCTTTCTTGTTTATCTTTTAAATTTTAGTCACCCAGAGTACCAACAAACAAACATACAATAAAACATCCTATGCAAGAAACAAACTCGTCACAATAAATTAAATTCGAGTTATAAACGATCTAATGAAGTTCGTTATGACGGATAGATGTCAATATTTCACGAGAGACAACACGGTCGCGAACAACGAGACAGTCGACAGAAGACATTGCTTGCGGTTAGCCACGTTACGACTTAGCGTTGCGGCCATTTTGTCACCTGAAATAAGCCGTATCATATTTTTTTACATTTAGAACATTATAAATACAATATTTAAGTATATACTCACTGCCCTCTGATACATATACATATATATGCGCCGGCTCCGTGTTGGCGGCGCGGCACGAGTAGTTCCCGGAGTGCGCAGGCGCGGCCGTGCGGATGGCAAGCGCGGACTGGGTGCGCGCGCCCGGCGCCGTCGACACAGACACGCCGCGGGACGCGTCGTAGTTGATCATGCGGGCGTTGTGGTACCAGAATACGTATTGGGGTGGTACTGGGCTCTGAATTTCAATAACATATATTTTAAACGCTAAACAATACTATTATTACTAGTCAAAGTACAATTATATTCAGCCTGCGAACATTATGTGAAAGTACTCAAACGACTACTATTAAAATAAAATACGTTACGAAAACAAAATAACGATACGTCTTTATTTATTTTAGTAATATATTATACCCCAAACGTCGATTAGCTTTGGATGAGAATAACCTTTTCATCGCAACGTAACCACAATAACCCTTATCTCGACGGGGTGTAATTTAAAGAAGATTTATGATACCTTTTCAATAATGCAGACAAGATTAATGGTGGAGCCCGCATCAACGTGGTACTCGTCCGCCCCGAGTATGAAGGCCTCCGGTACCACGATGTGTAAGTGAACCAAACGGGATAGTGTACCTGAGCCCGTAGAGACCTTTAGATAGAAATCATAATGGTTGCATTAAATTATAATTAAAACCGTAGTACCAAATGTTCTTTTTATTATTGTATTCCATATTTGAAAGTACAAATGAATATTTTTTTTAACTAAACATTATATTACTAATATTTTGTAGTCACCTGACACTCGTAGGTACCATTATCTCGTTTTTGTACATATTTAATTTGTAGAATCCAATCGTCTGAACCTTCACTGTGCAGCACCTTTATAAAATGTGAAATATGTAATAAAAAAAAACAGCTTTATTTATTAACTTAAAATAACATAATAAATACCTGAAATCTTTCATCATTCGTGTACATGAAGACGCCAGAGCTAATAATATGCCAGTCACGACGTCGTACCCACGACACCTTAGCATAACAACCGACATAAAAATATAAGTAATTAAAAAAAACTATTTATTTTAGCATTCACTTAACGAAAGCGAAACTTTACTTCCCAGTGCTAAATCATAACATATAATAATATCTTACACCAAGTTCTCCAAGGTTGCGTACAGGACAGTGTAGGAAGGCCACGCCACCAAGTTGGACCATGATATCCTCCTGAGTGTTATTGATAGTTGGCTCTCGACGCAAGGCTTCTAAAGAGGAGTACCAAAGGTCACGCCAAGCGGGGACTCCAGCAGCCTCGGCTTCAGCCTGAGCAGCTGCGTCTATCTCAGCTTGAGTCATTTCAGTGTGGCTAAAAGGTCCATCTGGATGGATATCTACAGCGGCCGCCTCACCTACAGTGCGCCGCGTGCGCTCTGTATAGTAGAATAATAATAATATATTTAACAATAAGTTAACAGTTAATAGCAGCAGTACCCTTCTCATCATATCAATGCAAGGCCGAAAATATACTATTGATTCCCTTGACTTTTGTCTTCAGATTTATTATGTAAATATAAACTACGAAAATTCATCACTTTTTGCAACACAAAAAATATCATATTATCGCCGAATTTATTACATAAAAGAAAATGAAATGAAATAATATAAAAACACTGTACTTTAATTTATTAGTCGTATACCCAAATATATAAAACACCCAAACAATATGTAAATATTGATAATTACGTTATATTATTATAGTAGATCTAATATACTCGTATTCTATTTAGAATTAAGTGAAAAGAAATTAAATTTGAACATAATGAAAGAGAAAAAAAACTATATCTAGATAACAGAATTGAACAAAAATCGTTATGAACTTTGCAGGCAAATAAAATTTTACAGGAATTATATAACCTGTCTTCACCCAAAAAAATATAATATATGACTATAACCATAACCATTTCGAAAAATATAATATATGACTATAAAAATATAATGTAAATATTATTTCAAATAAGGTATTTAAATTAGCGTCACCGGAGGTGCCCGCGCCAGCGAGTAGCGCGGCGAGAAGCGTCAGGGCGAGTGCGGCCGCCATCCGCCGCCGCTAGTCGTTCGTGTTCTCCAACCTTAATTGATAAATTATTACCGATGTACTTTTTTTTATTATAGTTGTACTTCAAGTTAAAGTAAATACAAGCTTTAACTTATTGTGTCGTTTAAATAAAAGAAATTTTATTAATTGCTTACTAATAAAAGCTGGATAAACTGATTAATTAAAAGAATCGAAGGCCAGGGAAATCGTTATTATGCCACGTTAGGACGTATGTTTTTTAAAATATTTAATTTATTTTATTCGATCAATTGATGTGACATGATAATAGAAGGAATAACTGTGGTGTTTATTAAGTAGCGAAAGCTGCTTTATAGAATCGTCAGGGATGTTTGACCATTTGTACGTCTGTCCATCTGTCCATCTGTAACTCTTGAACGCATATGAGTTTAGCATCCAAATTTTATACACAAGTAGCCCATAGACTCAAGACCAAGATGTGTTAATGTTATAAAATTCACTTAAAAAAACTAAAAATGACGCAAATAACAATTTAAGTCTTTACGCACTTACTCTCTCGGAAACTTTGGTAAGTATAAAAAAAGATAAAATATTTTGGTTTTTTATCGTATACGTAATGGGTTAATTACATTAAAGAATTTTAAAAGCACTATTTGGCCCTAAAAATGATGAGGTTAAGGTGAACACACATATTTCTCTACATATAGTCGTACCAGATGGAAGTCTACCTGGCATTTGGGAGATTGAATAATGAAAACGCTGCAAAAGCATTAATAATAATAATTTCGAGAAGGGTCAAACCACTTTTGAAATGTATTATTTCAATAAATGAATTATATACAATAACGTGAATAAATTGTATTGATGTATATAAATAAATAAATAAATAACATACAGCGATGGCTTTAATAAAATATGTAATAATAAAATGTAATAAATCATAATTAAATTTCCAATTCAATACATACATTTTACCAATTACATAATAACAATACAATCAATTCACTAATTTATGCGTATAAATTGATGAAACAGAAAAACATAATAATAGATAAAACTACCACCACAAAACAATATTTCACCTTCACTGTTTAATATTTATTGTATAATGCGGCGATACAGTACAAAGAACTTCAAAACGATCGTCGCTGGCAATGTTTTACAAAACATCGATTAACAATAAATTTATAGCCTAAAAGACGGATCCCGTACAAATATCGACGAATTGATGAAATAATCGATATTTTATCACTTTGACTCTTACAATTAAAACACAAACGCAATAAACGCGAGATAATAAAATGCAAATTGTGTTTACCCTGTTATTTATTAAATATTCGTTTGAATAAATTGTAAATTAAAATATAAAACAATATAACACGTCCTACCTCTACCTCAAAGTTACGTAAATTACTGTTATTTTATATATTATTATTAATTACTCTTATTTTAGTGTAAGCACCTACCAGAACTCACGTCAGTCGTCATAGCCAATAAATGTATTTTTTTAAAGGATTTTAGTTTTTTAACTATAAAATACTAAAATCCTTTTTCAACGCTATAAACTAGGAATTAAAAAGTTAATAGAGTTATGAAAATTCAATCAATCAATCAATTGATCAATAGGATTATTCAATCAGTCAATTTCATACACTGAAATTGAAAAATAATAAAATATTAAACCAATAAAACTGCAATTTTAAAAAAAGTCAATGTCATTGGGCTCAATGTGGATATGGTCACAAACTAAGGGTCACTAATATTTACCAGAAGTTAAAGCTGCTTTTATAATTAAATTTATTACAATACCATAAAATGTTTTCAATAGTAATTCTGTCATTTTAGAAATAAATGATACATAAATTTTGTAACTTTACAAATAAATGGCTAATACATTATTTAATTTATTAAAGTCACATTATTATAAATGTCTATTAAAATCTACATTCTACAACCATTAGAATTTATATACCGGCTCAATTTGTATGGTTTACAATAAATTAAAGGACAGATGGAATATATAATAACAATAAATCATAATTAATCTTACAAGTTTACTTACTACCCTCAAATGGAGAAAGTAAAAATCTCAAATAAATAAATCTGATAAAAAAAATTCCATTATTGAGGTTAATATTAATATGGGTCACTAAGCTATAAAGAGCGGCAACAGCGCACGTCGAAGTAGGTTAGAAGTAATAGATACTTTTGTACTAAAACATATTCATTTCTTATTTAATATTATAAGTTTTGACTATAATAATCACATAATAACTTTCACAATAAAATTTGTAACAATCCCGTAAAATGTCTTTAAAGTTTCAACTTTTTAATATAGCCGCCATTATTAATACGTGTTAAAATATAGTTTAATATAATATACTTCACAATAAACAGGGTTTTAAGAATAACTATTTGATATTACTAATCAAGTGAATCAAGTCATGGTTATGCAAAATTTACGTGCCTTAGGAATACACAACTATTTCATCGGATCAAGGCATATTTAAGTAATAAAATACAATTATTTACAAAGGTAGATCTCGTTTTGATCACGTGGATATAAATTTAAGTGTACTATAAGGATATTTGGGACACTCACATTTTTATTTGTTCAAGTTACAATTGCCAGAGCAAAAAGAATGTATATAAAAACTTGTATTGCCACGTTCCGCGGTATGCATTCCATTTCAACACCATCCTCTAAATGTAAACCCATTATTGTTACACAAAACAAATATTTTTCAGCGGTGAAATTTGTTTAAAATATCATACACATTTTGCTTTCCATTTGTATAGAAAAACTCCAACTCAGAACTCGAAAGATGATGCCCAAGAAAATAACTTTTTATATCTATGTGGTTGAGGCTAGGTAAATATTAATCATTTCCATTCAACCTTATTGCACTTTGATTTTCACAGCATATAGAGTGTGTCCTGTGGTCATAATGACGTTCAAGCTCCATCTGCAAATGTTTTAACTACCAAACCTCCTGTTCTGCCACCGATATAGCCATGGATTCTGGCGCCGAAAAGGCCATGCTTTGTTATATACAAGAGCACCGTTAAATTGATCCCACAGTGGGCTATATAAGGTAGACTTCCCATAGACCTACTGATAGAGATAGTCAAGTGTTAGCTCCGATTCCTGAGGTAACTTATGGATATGTTCTTAACTATTTTAATTCGATTTCAATCAAAACCTATATTTTGCATTTTCATGATAACTCACTCTTTACTATCTAAACCGAGTTGTATTTTTGCTGAACAAGATGACATTAGTAACATGATAGATCACACTATCAATTACAGAAATCAATTTGTTTTAGCATCTTGAAATTTCAAATGTCTTATTGAGGTCTTATGCTTTACTCTACCAGTATAAAAGTGCCGAATATCAAGCGCGGCGTTCAATACTTAACATCCACAAATATCATTTTGTTCGACTTTTTATCCCATTTCAGGTCTTACCTTTGGTATGTGAATAAAAACATCTGGAACGATAATAATATTCTTGTGTGACAGATTGTGCTTTGTGTCTGTTCGCATCTTATAGGGAGTGAGATTTTTTTTGGGTTTCAGTAGATTATCTACATATTGTGCAAGATAAGTATAAAATGTCGTAAATTTTGCTCTATGAATAGTAATTCTTTTCATCCCTTATGAATACCATTGTGCTTATTGGTATAAAGAGTTGAGGTCTGGCGTGTAATAAAATATTTTCACAAAAGTAAATTTAAAATTATATTTGCAGTACACCTTGCCATTACTAACGCGGATAGAAATGATTTTACAATAAAGTTGATTTTCAACTATCTTTTATTATCCATAGAAATCTTTCATAAATGTAGCTCGCCCTTCAATAAGTATACATTTACAACCTGTTGTAATCGTCAATAAAAGTTATAAAGTATTTCGTACCTCCATAAAGTATTTCATATAAAAAGTTTTTCATTGGACCGCAGAGATCTGAGTTTAGTGTAGTGTATATCTGAGGGCTTTGTTGCTATGAATACATGTTTTTAAAGGAAATCTGGCTTGTTTTAGTTCACAGTTTAAAAAATATATAAAATTATGTTTTGTATTTTCTTCTTGTACAGTTTGCAGTTTTAACACATCTGAAAATTAATTTGCCAATTGTCGGTGACAGAGATTAAAATCCCCTGTCTTATTTTGAACAGAGGTTAAATGTGCAGTTACTGTTTAATATTAATATATGAATAAAATTTATTACAACAGTCAGTATGACAACGACAAGAAGGGCATACTTAATGAAAAGATGAAGGCGACAGGCGGTTGTACTATTTACTTGAATACACCTGTGTATAATATCCATTAATCTGTTATTTATCACCTTATTAATTTATATTAAACTCTTTATTTATTTATTAAAAAGTTATCAAAGACATATTTATATATTTCATTTAATGTTTTACTTTCTTAGTGTGCACGTTGTTTAGTATATAAATATTTGCAACTCTTCACATCTACCCACATCTACCTTTACTATTTAATATTAAGCTGAATAGTACACCTGTTTAAGACAAAACATCTCTTTAAATCTTTGAGTACTGATATATTTTGTATTAATTACTTTCTTCGATCTTACACGTAATAGGTGGAATCAAATACAGTTATCGTAGTTGATACCAACATGGACGCCTTTGATGCATTGATTTTGTTTTGTCTGGGCATGTCACAGTTTATTTGAAAAGAGGTTAATACTGCGTTAACACGTATTAAAACACATAAAAGAAATTGAAATTGCACTATTATTATAAATAGTTTATTATATTGACGTTCGGTAAGTAAATTAAAAAAGAATAATAATGAAAATAGAAAAAGGGTTTGTTTTTCTTCTTGCGTTTATTGCAAATGTATAAATAATAAAGCGTCTTTGTTATAAAAATTAATAGGTTATATCCATATTGATTGATTAATTGGTCAGATAATTAACTATTCTTTTAATAAAAGGATCGAAGGTAAAAATAATTAATTGACTCATGCTAAAACAAATATTTTGCCTTGAAATACTATTGAAAAATATTAGAGTATTACCATAAGACCTTCAGATACTTCGTTGGTAGAAAAATTTGTCGTCTCCTTCAGGTCTTTACTTTTAATTACCGAGATAAATCACGATAACAAATTTTATAATAATATATAAATTAAAATTATAATAATTTTAATTTATATATTATTATATTATCGTACAAAAATTCCTTGATATAAATTTGAAATATATTATTGTATATTTCTTAAAAAAACTTATCAATGCTATCATGTTTGTGTACTACATCATCTTCTCATTTGTGTCTTTTCCCTGACGCGTCACAAATTAAGTTAATGTTGATTTCAACTTATTTTCTTTATTCCATCTCCAGTATGTGAATGCTCGAAGATAAATGTTTATATCGTTATTTATTTTTTATGTCTGTTTCAGTTTTAAGTCGCAAAATAAAGCTTTCATGCCGATATAATTGTTTTTAATGTTCTCAACAAAAAATCAGTAAAAGATTTTGTTCCATTTTTTTCCTTTCACAGAAGTTCGACGTGTAGTAACCAAATTCCTCTGATTATGTTCCGTTCTTAGAATCCTAAAAACCCTTCCATCCCCCCATTTGCATTATCAAACATGAAAGCTATGCATCAAAAAAGTATACCCCTTCAAAACGGCACAATGGTAAACACAGCCTCACGCATCCAGATGGTACGGGTGGCATAGGAGGCGATGACCGAATAGCTCTTCGGAACTCCCCGTTGTAGATATGTGAGTAAACACAAAGAGAAGCCACACCTCTACACAATGCCAAAGAGTTCAGCAATTTACAGAGCACAAGGTCAAAAGGTAGAAGCTGATATTGGAGTAATCTGGATTTGTGATAATGAACTCCATGTGTGGCCGGATCTGCGCTTTAAAGAGCGCAAGTCTTCGACCAGGCCTGATATACCGCCGCACTCTCTTGATCACTTCCAATTTTATCGAGACCAACTTGGCCTTGCTCTCCAGGTGACTACGAAACTGACAATCGCTCAAAATGTGTAAGCCTAGTATACTGATACTTGAAGAAACATTGAGAGAAGTGCTTTCCAAGAGTGATACGATAAATGAAAACCCCATTTGTCTTAGCGGTAAACGTGTTAACTTGTATCTTTTAGGGATTAAATTGAACGAAGCCCAGTTCACATCATTCTGAGACCATCCTCAAGAAGGTCTTTATAGAAAACACATATTCCTTTCGGGACTTGTCGACGTTTATTTATTTTAACTTTAACCCTAGATAACTAAACTGTTTTCATTGTTACATTATTACTACACCTTCGTCCAACGGACTACCGAATAAAACAATGAAATATAATAAAAAATATTTAATTAAGATAGGAACTTGTTTCATCGCACAAAAGTAAGGATTATAATGAACAAATTAAGTACTAATTAATGTTATAATATCAATTTACACAGTGACCACACATACCAACATTTTGTGGACCACAAACAACTTTTCAACATCTGGTGCAACGGTGCTTGGTCATTCTCCGGGCCTCTGATGGACATAGGTAGCAAATTTTACGCGCGTTTGACGTAGTAGGAACAGGAGCTCCTATTGTTGAAGATTTGCCAAGAATATCCTCAATCATGACCCTTATATTACGCCTCAAACTCACGGTTTGTTATCGTTGCCGAAGCCAGGGTTCCATTAGCTGATCTCCTAACTTCATTACAAAATCGCCCCCAGTCATTGGCTTTTTCTTATTTCTTATGTTGTTACAGTCATGAATAGCGTAAGAATTAATAGAACATATATTGAGAATGTTATAAAAGTTACACACCGGCCACCTCTTGGTTTCCCTGTTAGAGCTTATATTTGCACACATTTGATCGACGGTGTCCACTGTACCTTTTGTGCTATTATAAAAATGTTTTATTTCTGGTTTTCATGTCGTTTCATTAATAGGTTGATCATGAATAGTTGACAATAAAAATACAACTTTGTTGGATTTGGCTTTAAATGAAACTAATATATTTCTCTAAAATGTCGTCCGTTTCCGATGTTCAGCTGTCAGATCTCTCCTTCGATTCGCTTTCCGATGCTGACTCCAGCCAATGAGGAATATGATCCTCTTGATTCCTCAAATCCATCTAAAATAAATATAAAAAAGTGAAAACATCTCTACATCTCTAAACCGAACCAAAAATTTACTTACTACTAAATTTTGCATTAAACTTTCTATTTAAATCAATCCAATAAATTAAATTACAAATTTAATAAATACTATTCTACATTTATCGATAAAAAGCAGATCTACAATATGTAAAACAATAAATATAAGAATTTATTAATGTACGTACCGTACAATAAAGTTGTTGTTATTACTAAACCTTCGTCCAGCGGACGACGAAAAGGTCACAGAGCACGTCCTATGATGCGCCTGGACCCAATAGTGTCACGGGCTGCACTGTTTACTCAAATTAGGAAGGTAATGAAAGAGTCAAGGACAGGGGACGGAGCGAAGTAGGTGATTTCGAATTTCGTCAAGTGGCACGTCGTCGCCTCGACGAGTGATTAGTTATAAAGGGTTAAATATGAATAAAATGCGAAAATGTTACTTACTTATACAATACTATTGGAATCATCTAGACCAGTGGAAGGGGAACCCTATATAAGCTGGTGCAGAACATTGGAACGGACACTTTTGCTCCGCGTTTCGAATCGGCAACATATCGTTTTAAAAAAAAATACGTCGTCACTCTGCCCATTTTTAATGCGGTTTCTTTTTCTGTGTTAGATTCATTTATTTGATATTTGTGTATTGTGAATGTCGTAAATAAATAATTTGATTGTTAAGCACGTCACGTGCGGTGTTTTTTTTTTAAAAAAGCCACTTCTGATCAGGTTTCAAAGATCAGAAGTGGGATTCTTACTTTTTGTCCACACTTGTTTTGGCCTGCAGGTGTTTCTTTATTTTCCAAGTACCCTCACTTTAGTTTTGTGTGTCAGTGTTATCTTTTCTTTTGTTTACGTTTGTTTTAGTATGATTCACGGTACCCTCCTTTAGTTTTGTGTCGGTATTATATTTTTTTGTTTACGTTTGTTTTAGTGTGATTCACAGTATCCTCATTTCGTTTTTACGTGTCAGTATTATCTTTTTCTTTTGTTCACATTTGTTTTTGTGTGATTTACGGCATTAGTAGCGAATAACCACTCTTTTCAACTTTGGTTTTCGTTTCTTCTCGGCAAAATGTCTGACCGCGAACGCGTTCGAAGCCGCAGTAATCGTGATTCGTGCCGCAATAATCGTAATGGGCAGAGTACTCAGAGTAGGTCTCGCGAGAAATCGATGGACGATAATAGCATGCTGAGGCTCGAGCTGAAAGCAATGCAGTCCCGTCTAAAGGTGTTAGAAACGAAAAATAGTGCATCACCCTTGCCGGGTCTATCGTGCGATAACGTGTTGCAACATTCGCGTGGACATAAAGAAACTCGTAGGTCACATACGTCGGTACGCCGACGTAGTCGCGATGGAAACCGATCGTCAGTTGGCGAATGTGATAGGGCATCGCGACGCTTGTTAACTCCACTACAAGACCCCGATGGGTCCCCGCGACCGTCGAATTACCGCGTTTCACGTAGCGTGCGCCAACTATCACCATCGAGGCGACGCTCAATTTCGCCTTCTCCTACACCTGCGACCAGCCGACCAGCCGTCGCCGCAGATCGCGTTCTCGTTCAAACACGTCGCCGTAAGGGTCGTTGAATAATAAAACCGAGCGTTTGGATGGACCTTCAGATGAAGCAAAAGTTTCTATGGCTGATAGTATTGCATGCGTGATTCGTTTCATCGGTGCGGTAGCGAAATCGTCCCAGAATTATTACATCTCAAATTTCGATCTGGATTTGCACAATATCGATGATTGGTGCGTAGAGGTAGACCGCGCAAAGGAGTTAAACGGTTGAAGTGACTTCGAATGTCTCTCGCGCATAGGAAATTGCTTAAAGGGTGACGCGAAGTCTTGGCTCGACGAATGGGTATCCAGTGATCGTAGCTGGACCAATGTCAAAAGGGAACTCAAACCATTATGTCCGAAGATACCAGATTTTACGGGTATATTATTTGATGTCATGACAAAGAACTCTGATAACTATCCCACGTACGCGGAACATGTGCGCCGCTCGTTGCTTCGTCTGCGCATAGTGAAGGATCTAAGCGACGAGCTTACTTCGGCAATAGTAATTCGCGGCATTACCGATCCGAGTATAAGGGCTTTAGCCACTAACGCAAAATTATTTCCGAACGATTTAGTAGAGTTTGTCTCTATATACATCAAGCCGAATCCAAGCATTACATCAAAGACAGTCGTACATCCGGATTCGGGAAATCCGACCTCAGGTATACGCAATACGGAAGTGTCTCGCAAACGCAAGCTTGGTGATGTAAGGTGTTTTTCGTGTAGACAACTAGGCCATAGGCAGGCTCAATGTACCAAAAGACAACCGTTCGATCGAGCAACCGTTGGGAGGTGCATCGACCAACGTACCGTCACCTAGATTCGTACCGGCCAGACCGGAGCCATGCTCTTACTGTAAAAAGCCGGGTCACAAAGTCGAGACTTGTTTTGCAAAGCAGTGATCAGAAGCCGCCAACAAGAACGCAAACGTAAATTGTCGTAGCAGCGGTTATACAAGGCGTATCGGTCGACATCTTAATCGATAGCGGTTCGACTATTTCGTTAATATCTTCGTCATTGCTAAAACATTTCCAATGCTCGCCAACGCCCGCGATACCGATATTGAAAGGATTAGGAAGTCAGGAAATCGAAAGTACCTTTTATGTCACGTTGACAATTGAGTTTAACGGTTTGATCCTCGATGTAGATCTATTTGCGGTTCCTGACGAGTATATGAATACGGGGGTGATTATAGGGACGGCTGTCTTGAATAGGGACGGCGTCAAATACCTCAGAACCAAAGACTGTCAGGTGCTTACGAAAGCCATTGATAAACCGGAAACAGTAATGAAGGTCCAACCAGACGGCGACGTCCAACGAGAGGCGCATACCACCTCGTACTTTTGAGCTTAACTCCCTAGTTTTTGTCCGAAAGCAAGCGCAATCAAGCGGGAAGCTGGACTCATGTATGCGTGGACCCTATCGTGTGGCAAAAATATTACCACAGGGTCGCTATGAGCTGAAGCTTTTGGTAGGCTTGTATGGAAAATCGTCCCAGGCGGCCGCAGAATACATGATTTCATGGGGAGGAGAATGGACGCCTGACATGTGTTCTGCTTCCTTTGAGGGTGAGTTTTTTTTTTTTCTTTTTTTTTAACTTTGCCCTATTTATTGATGCATACCACAGCCTTTATTTCTATTTCATGTTGTGATAAGAATCCCTCCTAGATATAGGGTAGGTATGTTGTTTAAGACTAGAATTAGCGCTCACCTTGGAGGTATATCGGGTGTTGCGCTATTCTAGTATACTTGTCAGTATGCTAGTTTCAGGGCTGAGTATGGGGTATAGGCTAAGCTGGAATTAGCGTTAGCCTTGGAGGTATATCGGGTGCGCTATTCTGGCATTCGATTGGGTGGTTTAGGCTGGAATTAGCGTTAGCCTTGGAGGTATATCGGGCGCGTTATTCTGGCATTTGATTGGCTGGCTTAGGCTGGAATTAGCGTTAACGTTGGAGGTATATCGGGCGCGCTATTCTGGCATTCGACGGGTGTTTTAGGCTAGAATTAGTGTTAGTCTTGGAGGTAGATCGGGCGCACTGTTCTGGTATTCGATTGATTGGTTCAGGCTGGAATTAGTGTTAGCCTTGGAGGTAGATCGGGCGCACTGTTCTGGTACCATCACACATGCCTGTTGTAAGGCATAGGCTAGATTGTAAAAGGGTGATCGGTTCATATAAACGGATGATCTACGCCTAGTGTGCATAGGAAAAACTTTAGGTTTTTGACCTATAAGTGGCTAGTTCTGATAGCCGTAATTATTAAATGTTTTTCTTTTTACCTGTAGTAGTTTTTCTGGTTTTTCCTTTCTTTGTTGATGCAGACAATCAAAGGGATGAGTCAGCTCTTGATGTCCCGTACCCTCCGCACCAATACTAGAGATGGACCTGTGCTGTTGACAGCAATTAAGACAAAGAAAACATGGAGCCCGGGGTCGGTCTCACTATCAGGAAAGGCCGTGTTGAAATCATCTAGACCAGTGGAAGGGGAACCCTATATAAGCCGGTGCAGAACATTGGAACGGACACTTTTGCCCGTTTCGAATCGGCAACATATCGTTTAAAAAAATACGTCGTCACTCTGCCCATTTTTAGTGCGGTTTCGTTTTCTGTGTTAGATTCATTTATTTCCTATTTGTGTATTGTGAATGTCGTAAATAAATAATTTGATTGTTTTTTTAAAAAAAGCCACTTCTGATCAGGTTTCGAAGAATATATATTTTTAATATTAATGATTTTTGATAATATTTTTCATAAAATATATTTTTTTATTTACGTTTTTAATAATAATACATTACATATGAAATAATGGAATGAATTTCCAGTTATTGCTTATCTAATACAACCACGCGTGTATAAAATTATTTTATTTTATTTATTTAACACTTCTTTTTTAAGATTCTTTCGAAAGCTTGATTGAAAATTTAGTTCCATTATACAAGCACTCAATTATAATGGGAGATTTTAATACATGTTTAAGAAAAGATAACGTTCGCAGTCAAAAAATGTTAACTGTTACTGACTCCTGTAATTTAAGTATCTTGCCCCTAACACCGACACATTTTTTCCTGGCAGTATCCCCTCTCTCCTTGATCTGATTATTGTATTTTCTCCGGATTTTGTCTCAAAACATGGTCAGTGTACAGCTGATGCGGTTTCCTACCACGACTTAATATATCTCTCTTATAAGGCCCGTCCTCCAAAACTTAAACCCAATGTACTTCTGCGGCGTAATTTTGGAGGAGTTGATGTAAATAGTCTTTCCAAGGATGCCCGCGAGCTCGACTGGTCCGTTATTACAAAATATAACTGTATCGACACCAAAGTTGAAACATTTAACAATTTATTAACCCAGCTTTACGATAAACATGCCCCCGTGAGACCAATTAAGATAAAGCACCTCCCCGCACCGTGGTTATCAGATGAGCTAAAGAAGCTTATGCAAAAAAAAAAACGCCGCTAAATATAAATTTAAATTGACCGATACTGATACCAATCGCGCTAATTACAACCGAGCCCGAAATCGCTGCAATACATCGTGTAGAGATGCACTACGACGCCACATCCACAAGTCTATCGAAAACGGCAACACTGCAAGAACTTGGAAATTTCTTGAATCGTTAGGAGTTGGTAAATCACCCCATTCATCTTCTATCAACATTGATCTTGACCTTCTTAACAAACATTTTTCATCATCAGAAGCAATTGACAACTATGATAAAGATTGCACACTTAAGTCCCTTTCATCTCTTCCAACTCCTGATTTTCCGCCGTTTACATTCTGTCCTTTCACTGAATGTGATGTTAAGAAGAACGTGCTGTCCATTTCGTCGAATTCTATTGGGGCAGACAGCGTCAGCCGGAATATGACCGTTCCTAGATGTCATTTCCCCCATATTAACCCATATCCTAAATCATTCCATCTCTATTAATAAATTTCCTGAAGCTTGGAAACAGGCCCAAATAACTCCCATTCCTAAAAAAACCAAACCTGTAATGTTCAGCGACTTTCGTCCTATCTCCATTCTACCCTTCCTCTCTAAAATCCTTGAAAAAATTGGTTTACGAACAGTTAAACCTATTCCTTAATAAAAATCTCCTTCTTAACCCCTTTCAATCTGGATTTCGTCCCGGTCATAGTACGGTTACTGCGCTGGTCAAAGTCACTGATGACATACGTTTAGCAATGGATAATAAACAGTTGACAGTATTAACATTGCTAGACTCTAGCAATGCCTTTAATACTGTCGATTATGACATCTTACTAGCATTGCTGCGTTCTATTAACATATCACCATCAGTGACAGACTGGTTTCGGAGTTACCTCACTGGCCGTCGACAGCGCACTCGGAATGGTACGACCCTCTCGTCCTGGTGTGATGTCTCGGCAGGGGTGCCCCAAGGCGGCGTGTCCTCCTCTACTATTCGCAATTTTCATTAATTCTATCTCTGAGCATATCACTTCTCTCTATCACATGTATGCAGATGATGTACAAATATATCGCCATTCACACCTCGAAAATCTATCTTCCGTTGTTTCACTAATAAATAAGGACCTGAGCGCTATTTATAAATGGAGTAGGCAGTACGGCTTGAACGTTAATCCTGCAAAATCTCAGGCTATCATTATTGGTAGCCCACGAATGATTGCAAGGGTTGATTGGCAAAACGTACCTCCTATTGTATACAACAATGTTGTTATACCATATTGCTCAAATGTTAAAAATCTTGGCATCTATTTGGATCAGAACCTATCTTGGAATACGCAAACCAAAGAACTCAGTAAAAAAACGTTTGCGGCCATGAGTGCTCTATTACGATTAGTATTTTCTTTCAATTCCTACCAAAATTATGTTAGCCCACTCCCTTCTTCTCTCTATTTTAGATTATGCTGATGCAAGTTATTTAAATTTAACCGAGGACCATTTTAATAAGCTTGAGCGATTCCAAAACAATGCTATACGGTTTATATTTGGTTTACGCAAATATGACCATATTTCCGAATTTCGACAAAAACTCAAGTGGCTCCCTATACGCTATCGCCGGGATTCACATGCTCTTTCCCTCCTGTACTTTGTACTATTTCACCCAAAAACTCCTACATACTTGAAGGTTAACTTAAGTTTTTAGGAGCACCATCTGAAGTACGATCATCACAGTCTTTACTTATCAGAATGCCTGTAAATAGCACCAAATTCTATAAACAGTCTTTTACGGTACATTCCATTAAATTGTGGAATGTTTTACCACTCAATATTCGGAAATCAAAATCATTATTAGTTTTTAAAAAATCTGTTAAGGACTACTTTTTATCCAAGGATATCTAGGACGACAATTATCGTGTATGTATATTATAGATATTGTTTAGTTTATATCTTAATATATATTGTTAATAATTTTATTTATGTAACACGTCTTTGTATTCGTGTGTAGTTATTTTTAAGTAGGTTTATTTATTTTTGTACATTTACGCCATCTACTGCTTCATTGAATGATAAGGGTATTTCAACATTAATATTGGTTGTCTGGAAGAAATCGCCTATAGGCGATAAGACCGCCTTTTGTATCTCCATCATTTTCTATTTTTTTTTATTGTTATATATATTTTTTTACTTGTTTTTATGATATGTATGGTGTGCAATAAAGAATATAAATAAAAATAAATTAACACTTTATTGCATTGTATAACATAAAAAAAATAACAAGAATAGACAAAAGAAAAAGATAAACCGTGCAAAGGCGGTCTTATCGCTTAAAGCGATCTCTTACAGACAACCTTTGAAGATAAGTAACAATAAGAGATCAGACGAGATAGTGCAAATGATAATACATATTAATATTCATAGATGATAAACATACTTATACTAGAAATAATATATACTTATATACCTACATATTTTATTATATTTGTATATATATATATATATATATATATAAATTTATACTTTACATACATATGTTTTGTAATCGTTCGAGTTTGTTGAGCAATACCTCTGAAATTTCTGGGTAAGCTGTATCTGCGTAGTCGATGATCGGAAGAAGAAGGGCTATTAGCTAGGGCAATTTTAGTTTTTATAGGTAACAGATGTTTCCAACGTCGTAGGGAACCAACAGTAGCATAGATTTTTCGGCTAATATTTTCAATAGGTGGTACCCATAAAAGTTTACTGTCAACTAATAATCCAAGATTCTTTATAGTGCTAGAAAAAGTTAATATGGTTTTATCCCAGATAACTGGGGTTAAAAGGTTACAGTTAATTTTAGAAATTTGTTTGGGATATCCCCTACGGCAGTAACCTGCGATTTATTGGTGTTAACGGTGAGCCCAAAAGAGTTGCTTCATTCAAAGACTTTATTAAGCTCTTGATTTAAGGAATTTATTGCATTATTAATATTATCCTTATTTCCTGTGATATATATTTGTAAGTCATCAGCGTAAATATGGTAAGAAGAAGAAAGAAGAACTGATATGGTATTCATAAATATAGGAAAGAGAAGGGGAGAGAGCACACCACCTTGAGGGACGCCGGTAGTAAGTGGCACATATTGGGAAAACTTTTCATTCAACTTAAGGCATTGCTGCCGATTACACAAATATGAACGTAGCCATTGTACAACATATAGAGAGATATTAATATGCATTAAAATATTTAATAGCACGTCATGGTTAATGTTATTAAATGCATTGCTAAAATCAAGTAAGGCTATGACAGTGACATTTTTATTATCAATAGCAATACGGATGTCATCACAGATCTTTATAAGTGCAGAGGTAATGCTATGCCCAGTTCGGGAACCTGATTGAAAAGGGCTAACTGTATTGTTTAGGCGAAGAAAAATAGACAATTGACTATGTTCAATGCGCTCGAGAACCTTAGAAAGAAAAGGAAGAATTAAAATGGGTCGATAGTGAGAAAAAAATATGGGATGAGAGACTTCCGGAATGGGAATAACATATGCTTTTTGCCAGATACTAGGGAAACTAAGAGAGCTAAGAGAGGAATTGAAAATATCACTCAAATTGATGTGTTGCTCAACCTTGTTAGGAGAAACGATAGTAAATTTAAATGCTGAGTAGGTAGGCTTGGGTAGATGACGAATAACGTCGAGGGAGGAACCGTTGTACTGTATGTTACCAGGCGCAGTCGTGAAAAAAGCATTCAGATTTTCAATATCAATATCCACGACATCCTTAACACTTTGACGTCCAATTCCCAGTGATGACAAAAATTTCCAAACATAGGCAGTACTGTTACCTACCTACAGTAAAATTATTATTATTTGTAAAACGGTAACTCCGGCATAAAAATAATTAAAAAAGAAATTAATAAAATGAGTTACATCTATAGTATTTGACTATTATAAGTTAAAATTAACTATCAAAAAATCGTTTATTCAAAATTATTCAATTTAATTTGTTTTCGGTTTACACTTTTATTATCCACCTTAATCTATATCATATGTGTGTTTAGTACGACAATACGGTTCCTTATTGTGAAGGTGTTAATGAGCATTGACGTTTCCGTAGGTACTTGCACAAGGTCGTCGAGAAGGATGGGACTCACACCTGCCACCACTGAGACAAGTTCGATATGCGTCATCAGACCTTCTACGGGTGTGCCACTTGGTATTTATTGTCAGTATACTGAGTTGGCGTTCGTTGCAAGCAACGTCTTTTCGTAATGAACGTGACTCACATTATACTTAGGAGTGAAATGGCGTGGATTGCAATGGCATCTATCTGCTACTTATCGTCACGAAGAAGGTTGCAAAATCAGCCTGATAAGCTGACTCAGTAGGAGGAAGGATTACGTCCATCGATTACTTACCTAGCCATAATGATTGAACATGCATCTAATATAGGAATACATTCGTAAAGGTGTGATAAAAGTTCGGCAATTTTATTACTTTAATAAAATAAATACATTTTTTTATATGAAAATATCTATACATTAAAAATTTATTTTACGGAGATACGACCTCTTTTTTTTAGATCTCGTTTGAAACTGTTAATTATTGTGTCTTTTTCAATGACTCTTAAATAAATCTAATGACAATATTAATAAGTAACAACATTTTCCTTATCATATGACAGCGCGATCCTATTACCTACAAAACGAGAACAGTGCTTTGTTCCGCACTATTACGTTCTGGAAAATCACACCCGCGAGGCAGCCTCCGACTGCGTTCTCGTAATAGAATTTTATATGCAGAGAATATAACTGTAACTCGTGGATTCATATGCTAAGGAAACTTTAATATATTATGTATCATACTTTATTTTATATTTTTCTATTTCACCGACACGCAATCAGAATTCGTGATATAAAATGGTAAGTAAATTATTCCAGTTTATTCATGTGTCATTCGTTTTTGGACGCAACTTATATTATTGATTATTGGTTAATTACGCTCGGAGGTCTTGTGATTTTACGTGACAATATATAAAGTACAATATCAATTTGTAACGATATAAAGTAGTTATAATAATTTGAAGATATCTTATAGATTTAGTAATTATTATTTGAAAGTATCTTCTTAGATGCCATAACTGAAAATAGAAAATAATGCCCTGCCATTAAATAGATATAATAACCGAAACGAATGTTTGAAATTGTCTATAAATATAAATTAATGTTATTTGAATTGTTAAGACTATCAAAATTTTATAAAATTTAAAATTACTTGATTCCGTCCCGTCGCTCTACCAAATAACTCAAAACTTAAAAAAATACTACAAACTATCAACCTCTGTTAATTAAAACCAAGTAATGACTTTGTTAAAAATATAAATTCAATTTCGTGAATCTTATGATTTTTTCTAATAATTATTTTAACGTAGTACACGTAGCACGTACGTAGTATACAATTATTTTATGTTTGTTATTTATTACCTATTTTCGTCTTCCCACATTTAAATGAAATTTATGAATTTATTTTACTTTCGAAATGGCTAACATTATATGGTAAGTAAAATAATATTAACGAAGTTAATGATTTAAATTAGCTCTGTACATGTTATAATTTATATTACTTATTATAAATTAATTACAGAACAAACGAGTTAAATGTAAAAGATTTCTTTAAGAGTAAAATTATTTTTTACTATGCTATGTTTATAAAAAACACACAAAAAATATCTAAATAAAATAATTCATTTTTAAATGTATAAAACGTTTTTGCTTTAGATAATGCTTTTGCTTCAAGAAAGTATAAAAACAGTCTTAAATATAAGGGTTGGACTTGGTAAATAATACAAACATCGCTTAAAGAAAAACTGGTAACAATAATAACGATAAGCATTGCAAGTACACCAAAGTATCTACCCTCATTAAAAACCGGATGGTAGAGATAATTTATATGTAAATTAGTACAATGCTAGCATTGTTTAAGATGGACTAAGAAAAATACGGTAAAATCTTAAAGTTATTAGATAAGTTTTGTGAACCAGAATTAGATTTTTTTTATATTTTCATAATCAATCTCGTTAAAATAATAACATATATTTAAAATCATAGAAAGGAATAGTAAGTTTGTTAGCAGTTTTGTTTTCTACTCATGGAATTGATTGTTCTTTATCATTTATGAGTAATTATTTAAATAGTTCCCAAAAAAAGCTACAACAGATGTCTTTTGATAACATAGACGGAAAAGCTATTGTTCGGTTGACCTGTATCTTACATCTCAAGTGTGAATTATCAAGAAAATAGAACGTTGCTCTGATATCTGGTGAAGTAAACCAAGCCATGTCTTAGTTTTTAGTTTTGGTGTTTAAATACATGTATACTTAAATATAATGTATACTTAAATATAATGTATACTTAAATAATGTTGTATTGAAGAGAGATACCAAACTACTACTAGACTTAACTACGATATAAAGCAAAAAAATTAATCTTAAGAAAATGGTAATAGAATCTGTATACAATTTATTGTGATATCGAGATTATTAAATATATATAAGAATGTTTATACTTTTAGGGATATTATTTCTTATTCCTCGCAAAATGTCTTGGGAAAAATGCTCACAGAAGTGATAAATAGCACCATACTATCGCTGGCGTGCTTTTGACGTAGAGCGGTTAATTTTGTGTAGCTGATCTTATTTTGGCATGATCGTTCCTTATTCAGAGTTTCTTTTACCTATTACTATAACATATTATGATGTGCTACCAATTTGAATTTTCTATAGTCAGCTATAAAAGATTTCAAATTCACTCTTAATTAAGCTGTTATTTACTTGATATTTACGTGCTTCTCGTTTGTATCAATATTTCGACGCAATTGCTCTCGCCATATCATCATATCACGCTTTGTGATAACTATCACATACATAAAAAAGGAAACAATTAGTTTGTAGTTAAAATGCTTTATGCAAATATAAGAGATTTTCATATACATCAGTAAACTGTAATTTTTATCTTCATGTTTAAAAGGACTATAAATGAGGTACCTTTGAATATGTAATAATCTTGATTGCCGCCCCGACTCGTAATGTTATTTAATCTATGACTGTCAAATATTAAATGAACGTCGAAATAGGAAAATATATTTGTATATATACTTACATATTATAAATAAATTAATGTATTTCAAGATACCGGCAAGAAATTTCATTTAGAAAAGTACAACTAGGATCTTATGTTTCATAAGTGCATATTAAGCGAAATTAAATTGCTAAACTATAATAATGAACACCTAAGTACCACATTAACACATATACTTATATATCAAATAACCGCAAGCAAACGCTTGGTTTGAATTTGAAGTGCTTGTGACAATTATTACGTTCAAGAATATGTTCGTCTTGTTTAACTCGTAAAATGTTAAGGTTTGTGTTAAAGTCTAAATGTTGATTTTGGTCCAATAAACAAATAAACAGGAATATTTAAATTGATTAAATGATTACAGATATTCAATAGGGTTATTAAAAAGATGAATTTTTTTTTGTTCAATAAATATTCTTATTTACGTTAGAATAATCTAATAAACTTATGTGTAAGCATTTTAAAGCATGTATTATCCCTTTACGTTAAAAACGATTTGAAATTACAATCGTGAAAAAGAAAAACCGCTTTCAGTCAAAATTAAAATAAGCAGTAACTAATTAGGAATTCAACATACATACAGGTTTAGAATGGTCCTAAGTTGTTTTATAAGTATACATTGCATCCAATACAATCATACGCACTGCATCACTCGCTTCATTAAACGTCACTACACTTCCACGCAAGTACGTCATACACTATCGAAATTACATCCACGTTAAATTGAAACGCACTCATAAGGTTCGTATGCGGCGACGAGTCTAGTTCGACTGACGCCGACGACAGTACGAGGGTAGTCGAAAATATCCGAACGTTTTCCTGAAATTGTAGACTGAGAGTCGTTTTGCTAAAGCATTGAGCATTTAAAAGTGTGTTGAACTGGAAGAAATATGTGAGCCCCATAAAATTATTATTTGCATTCCAAAATTTATTCATTGCAAAATTTATTATTTACATATATTTTTTATTGTAATAATTTAATAATGTATTACAATTTGATACTTCATTTTTTAAGTCAAGCTGGAAAAACTAAAATATTCGTTGTAGGCTCTGACTAAATGCGAGAATTTTCATAGTTCATAAGAAGAAATATATTTTTTCTTATCTGTCGGCTCCGTATGATCACAAAAGAAATTTATGAACAATTAAAATTCATTACATACAAGATAATAAAATTTATTTATTCATGCGTGCATGTTATCGTGACTTGCATATTTTATAGAAAGCACCATCATCTCCTGTACTATAGCATCCTTATCGACTATACAATTGTAACGTGGCGTACAGCCGCGTCGGGAGGAGGGAAGAGGGATGGAAAGAGTGAGAGAAAGAGAAGCGACAGTGACGTCACGACGTACATTATGCTCAGTATCCAGCATCCTTACTACTAAGTTTATTCATTAGATGGTTACATCGTAAGATTTTTTTTTTTCTGATAATATATCTATTTATCTTATGTTTAAAATATATATATTATTTTATTATTTTCTTTATAGGATTGTTATAAACACTTTAATTTTGTATTATTTATTTAATAAGGACTTTCGGATTTCTCTGATTCTCCCAGTATAGTTGTAATTTAAAAAAAAATTGCATGTGGATTTCGTTGGTTTTAGTATCATGACTATGTTTACACTAGTTTTTAGTGTGCCTAGGGAGAGCTTTTTTTACCAAATCGATTACTTGGTGAATGGTAGTCCAATATTTGGTGAATGCGAGTGGCAATTTCGACATGAATGACGACACATTCTCTATAAATTGTGCGTTTACTCAATAAAGTGGTGGTAAAAACATTCGTAGAGTTACATGACACTTGCACTAAGGACACTGTGGTATACTCGTATTCATCATTTGCTATTTTTTTTGTATATACAAAATTTCTATTTCATAAGAGAGAGTTAGAATCATAAAAAGGCGTTAATTTATATGTTTCTTTCCTATCACTATTTAATCTGATCTCGATTATTTTTAGATAAGGTTTTTGAAATCTTAAAATTATGATTCTTTGATTTTAAATTATTTTGTAAGTCATAAAAAAATGTGTTTTTAAAAAGGAGACTGTCGACAACGAGGTTCAAATGCAATTAAAACGATATCTGTTAAGAGGAGAACTTAAGTATCATCAATTGTACTGAGTGATCTTTATCACTGTACTCGGTCCGTAATGTAGAGCAGAGCTGGCGCTGGCGGTGACGGGCGGAGCGCGGCTTATATTAATCTCTCAGTGATTAATGCCCACTCATGATATATTTTCCAGTAAACCATCTGGACAAGCGAACTTGTGATATTAAATAATAGTTTATATCTATGAGGAGGCAAGAAGAGCTCTTTTCGCTTAAATTAAAAGTATTGCTAAAATTTATTACTTAACAATTAGGGTTTAAATTATTATTGTATTCCCTTGTTTTGGTTACATCGTAATTCTATTACATTATTCAATTGTAAATTATTATTAAAAAAGATGGTTTAAATTATTGGAATCATAGTTTTACTACTTTATTATATTAGTATTATTGCAATTGTTATGACAACATTTTAAAATGTTGTCGTATCTGGAGCTTAGAAATTAAAAAATTACATGACATACTAATATTGACATAAAAAATATTATATTAGAAATATTTTTTTAAAATTGTACGTAACATTTATGACTATTACAGTGTAGTAGTAAACCATTCAAGATATATAAATCACACTCGAAGTGGCCTCCATTGATTGCAATATAGTCCTTTAAACTTTGAGGCCAGTTATCAATAGCAGCACGTACTCTTTCTATCAGAAAATTCTTTAATGCCAATCGTATGAATTGTTTTAAAAACTCTAAATTATTATGGCGTTTGGAACCTTACTCTCTAAAACTAACCGTAAATCTTAATCCAGTGCATTAAGGTCAGGACTGGATGACGGCAAGTCTAATGAAGTCCAGAACGTTCGAGTCTAACCAAGATTGGGTAGATCTAGGTTCATGACCCAGTACCGAGTCTTGCTGAAATACCTTGCTGACCATACCATGTTATTGAACGTGATATTGTTAAGGGGATTAACTACCTTCTCAAGAATGATATCTTGATATTCTTATGCCGATTTTTTGATTAAAATATGGCTCTGTCATTCCTTAATTTTTTTCGTTAAATTATTGATCTATTTTAAAAATTGACTCATCCGTAATCAAAATTTTTGTGTAATCTCCCTTTGTATACCACTTAAGTAGTTGTTTTGATTTTATCACCCTACTCTGTTTTAAATTATCTGTTAAGAAATTACCAATGCATCTCTTATAGACTACAATATTTAAAATATACAACATGTTTCTAGGTAGATGAAGATATCTCCCGAGATAAAATCTTTGGTTTTCGGACTGGATTTATACTAATTCTTTCTCTTATGACCCGGTTCTCTTTATCACCCCACTCCATCTTAATATCACAAATTATTTTACAATTTATTAGTGCGAAAATAAGAAAACACAATGAACAATCCTATAAACATGACAGATTTCAAATTAAATAATAATATGTTATCATGTTTATTTTGCATTGTAATAGTATTTATGGCCAGTCTAAGTATACCTTCAATAATTCAATTATTATCTCTTATTTTTTACTTCAGAATGCCAACAATAAAATTTGACCTTGGAAATGCTTACATTAAAGCAACATATTCGGAACTGTTATGAAGTTTATTGGTAGGCCTTTCTATCGGCGACATAGTTTTCAGTTTTATAGTGAGCATTAGAATATGCCTAACGGGTACCATAATATTTCTTCAATATGCTTTTTAGTACTGTGTATTTTTATTTTCTTTCCCAAATAAAATTATTAAAATTTTAACATTTAGAAATAGTTTATATTTAAAATGACTTTTTAAAGCAAACTTCAACTTATTCCCTGTAATAATTAAACAACAATATGAAAATACGCACACCAGCTGTCATTCAACGTGCAAGAAACGATTAGATCATTTTTATTTTACTATGAAATAACTTTACTTATGAAATAACCAGTGATCGTAATTTAGTATGTAAAAATAACCTCTAAGTTTCATGTAATTAATCATTGTGTAGTATAGGAACAACAAAATAAAGTAACCGTTAAGACTCGTTTTTGTCCAAATATTTGTATTAAAAATATAATAGAAGCGGTCATTAATCATAGAGAGATTAATGACCATCGAGGCTTGACCCGCCGTCACCTGTACCTACTGTTATGTTAATGTATTATATTATCAACATTAACCTGAATAGGGGTAGGTGTATAGTACCAGCAATAGATGTCTCACGGCCCGGAAACAGCCTTCCAAAAAGGTAAATGCGTTGTTGTTTTATATTTCTTTCTCATTTTATTAAAAATATATTTCTAAAACAGAGAACACTATTGATTTTTTTAGTACACTATTTATAATATTATAAGGTTACTCCTACAAAACAATTTGACCAAGCCTTATCTATTACCTATGATGTCGAGACAGACTGAAATTCAGTTCACTGGATTACGGGATAAGTATTATTAGAAAGGTCGTAGATAAAGTCATAACTACATAACTGATGACGTGTGCGTGTTGGTAGATCGTTTAGAAGGTAAATGTAAGCACATTTAGATCAATTAACCTTGTAAATGCATAAATTAGGAAAAATTACTTATTTTAAGGTTTTTATTTATTATTTATATTTAAATAGACTTTAATTTACCATACAAGTAATTAAATAAAATAAAAGTTGTTTTTTTATTAAATTAATCTGGAATGAATGTTCTTTTTATTAGTTTACATTATTTACTGTATGACATCAAGGGTTTTTTATCTGTCGCACGTGATGCAAATTCCTAATTTCACTTGAGAAGTGAGGAAAATATGACAAGCAGGGTTGACAAGGATATATGATCTTCCACTACCAAACGAAACATAGTTATAATATCTGCCGCAATTCAACCTTCTGTGAGAGCGTAATATTACTGCCTTTCTGGTAGCTGACTGCCGTGTAGTAGCATTCTACCATTTTCCAAATATAGAAGGTACTTTTTTATACTGATTCTAAAATTCATGTGATTTTATGTTATGCTTTAAGCCATTCTCGTTAGTTATGCCATCAAACGCGAAATGTTATTATTTTTAATCCAAGTTATTTTCCGAAGAAAAATTCCAGATTGATTATATTAATATAGATAATTATAATATGATGACTGTTCTATGTACACAGAGATTTATTTACAAACCAAAAATGGTTATAAACACTAAAGAAAATATGCATGCAGCTAACATTCACTATTTAAAAGTATAAATAGCGTGTAATTACAGCTGGGGGAGCGCTCGCGGTGGGATGAGCGCGAGATGGATACGACACGACACCGGTAATGGAATGTAAACAACGCCCGAGGACATACCGGTTACGTAGACTTCATACTGTGGGGTAATGCTGTTTAAATGCATTTTATTTATGTTTTTAGCGTACAAAATTTTTTATTTACATCACCATCTTTAAGAAAAAAATAGGTTTTGAGGAGTATAAGGAAATTAAAATATTTATATATGTAAAATAATAACCCTGACATTCCACTTTTATAATTCACAGAATTACAACCTCAGTTTTATAACACACACTCATCTAATACATGATTAAAGTTGGCAAACCGATCGACAAGAGATCACTTCCGCTCCAAAAAAAGTGTCACTCAGACTATCCACAACAACTTTGTCCACGTGCCGCCATTAGAAATCTACTGATTGTCACTGCGTTTGCCCTATTACTAAAAAGTCAATTAATAAACTTTTTAGTTAAAATAATATCGTTAATCATAATACATATAATAAATAAATAATCTGTTTATATATATATCAGATTTGGTATCAAATCTAGCAAATGAAGAGAGACGTGTATCTAGCCACTATCTGAGACGTGTGTCTATTGCTGCTACTGCTGCTGTGGCTGTTGCTGCTGCTGTGGCTGCTGCTGCTGTAAAAGCTACTAACATGCTTCGTGCTAGTCATCTAGAGGCGAAGGAAGAAGCCGCTGGAGGAAGTTACCATACAGGGCTTGATGCTTTAGATCTTCTCACAGCTATTCGTAACGTTATAGGCAAAAATTAAACTGTGGAAAATAGTTTTTTTGATTAGTTAGGTGAGACTAATTGTTCCGTTTAAATGATTTATATTTATTTGTCTTTCTCATTTTTATTTTTTTTATGTGAGAATTTGTTAATTAAAATGATCTGTATTAGCAATTTTGAAGTAGTTAAAGTGGTTAAAAAACGGAGTTGATTAAAATGATTTACTTGACTTGATTTACATGATTCACTAGACTGAAAAGATTGATTTAACCAAGATTGACTAGACTATGAAAGAGAAAAAAAGAGTGAATAAAAAAAAAATCAGACCGCTGGTCGATCGTTATCTTGGTGTCTGTCTATGGTTGGGAACAGTATTGTTGATAAACTTTGTTACAAGCATCTTAACTATGTAGTATCCCTAATAGGAAAGGGCATTACAAATGTTTATAGTACTGAACAGATCTTGTTTAATGTAGATATCAACACGTATCCTATAATAATCTGATTCAATGTTTTGTGTGATATTTATTTATGATATTCATGATATTCATGTATCATAATACAACGCGAGATCTTATTTTATTATCGCGAACTAAACAAAAATACAATTCTGGATAGACACTCTTTGTTGTTGATATCTGAGCAGATTTCGTGTCTTAATTGTTTTACAAAGCTGTTGCAAAGTGCGTGTCACTATTTGGCGAACACAATACGTGCTAATAAAGTACGTACGTAAAGCAATAAAAGTAAACTAAACTCTAAATAGAAGGGCCAATCCAAGTACCAGTTAAAGTAGAAGTTGAAGTAGAAGATATAGAATTAAGTGATAGTAGTGAATCTCTGTTCAATCGGTTGGACCGTACCAGTAGTTTTTTCGTAGAATAGTCCGTTAGAAATCGGTATCTGTTTGTAGTTGTTCGTAAATACGCGGTAAGCGGGCAGCTCTGGCGATGGTTGTGGTCTTGTAGAGACCAAGATTGTACGTGGGACTCGTCATTGAGAGTAATGCATTGAAACATATATTAAGAATAAGATTAATACTTTGTATTTTATGCTGCTCTAAGAACGATTTGTTAGTAGTAGTGTGTATTCGGGGGTTCTGCCTCATTGGTATTGGGGGATGTTCTGGCTCAGCGGGGGTCTCGCTCAAGTTTGGGTCTGATTCAGACTAAAAAAAAAAAAAAAAAAAAAAAAAAAAAAAAAGGTTTTGCTATCATCTAAATCGTTTGCTGCTATCCCCGTTGCGCTCGCTCTTACGGTTACAGAGATAGCTTTTTGAATTCGACTACCTGGCCGAAGGCTGATAAGACCATTCATTCCCTACTCAACTCGCCCGGCGTTATCGCCGCAGGCCGATAAGGCCCACCGACACTAATTACTACAGTATTTGTTTATATACATGTTTGTTTTATGCAATAATACCACAAATTAAAATTTATATTTTATTTAAAATAATACTTGATTAAATTATCAATTATTACATCCTAACCAAATAATCTATTTTATATAGATTTTTGTTTTATGCAATAATTATTACATCATTGTACAGGGTTTCATCTTCATCGAATATCCTAAACATAATCTATACAACCTAACATAACCTAACCAAATATAATCTATACAACCTAACATAACCTAACCAAATAATCTATTTTATATAGATTTTTGTTTTATGAAATAATACCACAAATTACAATTTTACATTGTATTTAAAATAATACTTGATTAAATTATCAATTATTACATCATTGCACAGGGTTTCATCATCATCGAATATCCTAAACATAATCTATACAACCTAACATAACCTAACCAAATATAATTAAAATTTTACATTTTATTTAAAATAACACTTGAATAAATTATCAACTATTATATCATTGCACAGGGTTTCATCTTCATCGAATATCCTCACGAAGTTCTGCATGCTCTGACCGTAGAACATATGATGTAGGTATACCAAGCAGTATTCACCACACACCGAAGTCCACTCGTTTTGTATTTTCTTACTATTAAAATACCATATTTTACAGTTTCTATTAAGAAATGCTTTATGGAAGCCTTTCGGTGCTCGGCCAAATGAATCAAAATATTGGCCGATTTTGTTTTTGTCTACATGTATGGCTACCCAGTGAGAACCTGGCTGAGTATCATAATCTAGATTGCTTACTAAAAATGTAGGGGCTTCAATATGTATCGGCAATCTGTTTGCAGGAAATACATTCATTTGTAACAATGGATTAATCCTATTTAAGCATTCCTGAATTAGTAGGGTATTCATATTTTAGAATAGATATGTGTACACGTGCTCTATCATGCATAGACATGTAGTGAATAGTTAGGCATCTTAAAACATGTCTTTATAGTAAGGAGATTATGTACAGCAAGCAATGCATACGCTAAATCGTTGGAATTTATAAACTAGTGACTAACGTTGAAATACCGAAGAAATAGTTTTAAGGAATTTTGAATAGACAAACCATTACTTATCAGGTTTTACTCATAAGTCAACAATGTAAATGTTTCGTTTAGGGTTATCGTTTTACGATAATAGTAAGCACTTACTATCGCTATATAAGACCAAAACGAAAGAGGACCACCACATAACAATATTCGTCTACGTGCAGTACAGTGTATCCAAGTTACAAGTTATTGTGTGATTACATTAAATTTCTTTGGGGTCACCATGGAGGTAAGTAGCTAACTATTTTTAAATATTTATTCGTGTTGTATTTCTTTCAATATGTCTTACATGGATCTAATCACTTTTAATCTAGTGCGTGTGTTATGTTTGTGCTTAAAATGAATGTTATTGTTACAGAATAAATTTGAAGAAAATACATTCAAAGATTATTATTACAAAACCCTATCGGATGATAGCAACGATAGTCTTATGATTGCCAGAGATTCGTCAAAACTTAAAGCGAAACGTGGAGAAGAAGACCGGCTTGACGACTTGTTCAAGTTAGCTACTAACAAAAGGAAAAAGCAGTGCTCGTCTGTATCGCGAGCGCAAGCAAATGGAAGCGTAGCATTCATATCAACAAACAGAGAAGATGCGGCCTCATCATCTCACTTGATAAAAATAGAAGTGTATGATATGAAGTAACTTTCCAACGAGAACAACATTGGAAGAATGCAAATATTAGATTGAAATATTTTACCAACGATACTAACCAACACATGGAATCTATCAATAAGATAATTTACAGTATAACGAAAGAAATAACACAAATAGATAATTGTAAAAAAATGTGTTTCAATAATAACAATTAACGATATGAATGTTTAGATTTTTTTACAACACAAAAACTGTTACTTGAATATACTGTTTCAATGTAATAAGGTATTATAAAAAATAAAGGCTTTAAATTCATTTTATCATTTTATTTATAAACAATAGGGACAACTTAACCTAAAATACAATAGAAAATCTTAACTACTATAATCTACGATTACATTGCGATTCTTATCTATTTCAATAACATTATCGAATTCAGCATAAACAATACAGTTTATAGTTTGCGTTAGAGAAGATTCAAAACGAACTTCTAATCTTACACTACCATTCCTTATCAAATTCCAATGACTTGAGGAGTTAGCTGATAAATCAGGTGTTAAGTCAAAAGCTAAAAGACAATAACCATTCGCATATTGTTCTCTAGATATTCCATTGCCCTCATTTAAAAAATGTATTCCTGTTCCAGAGAATAACGAATGGTAAGCTGAAGTGAACATGTTACTTTCAAATGATGGTTGCAATGCTTTAGAAGGTATTTGCTGACCGTCAACGTATAAACAAAATGAACTCATCTGATAGTTCTTGAAATTAAAAGGATTTTTAACAAGAGTACCATTGAACGCTGCATTATTGATAAATCCAACAATACATCTTTTTGGAATTTGGCCAAGAAAGATATTATCCAGAGTTTTTCCTTGAACACCTGAAGGTATAGTTAAAACTTTAACTTCAGCACGGGTAATAGGATACTTTGCTGTTGTAGAGGCTAAAACTTTTTGATGTGCAAGTAATACACTTGGATTAATTCTGGCTCTACGAATTATGAGAGTAGCATCCGAAATACATACTTTTAACTTTAAATCACTTGAAGATGCCATCAAATTAAAGGTTTCTCTAGATCTTACTAATTTAACAGACATATCAACCCCATTTATCAAAAATTTTTCTTGATTGAATAAATCACCATGTAAATGTCCAATCATTTCAACTTCTTTGCTTTCGGCTATAAGCTCTTGACGTTTTGTAAATCCTTTGTTGGCTTCGTCGGTTGATTCCATCTTTTCAGAAGTATCTTCATACCAGAGACCGCAAGTCAGGTGAGACGTTTTAGCGGCCGGGGCATAATTAAGTAATGTCTCTATATATGAACGGTAAGCATATGTGTTATTAGGAGGTGAAATAAGTTTTTGATTTAAATAGATATCAAGCTGACTGAAAAGTGAATGCAACCAATTATTAACTGGAGCCACAACTGCTGATGAATTAAGTTTTGTAGAGTCTTGATTTATAACTTTTGCTTTTATGTGTATCAGCGTGTGAGATAAATCCATGTAATCATCACCAGCTCCCGGTACTTGGAACTCTATAGGTCCATCATCAGCAAGTGAAGAAATTGGTTTGTAATGTATCCATGACCCATTTTCTATACTAGTTTGAGTAGAGGGCAAGGCAAACAAATCTAATTCGGACTTAATACATTCACAGGAATGGTTATGTAAAAATGACATTTTATTATTTAAGAAAAAATGTCTTTAGTTACTTTTTTAGTAAATTTCTTGCTCTTATTAACTTTCCCGTTGGCGGTAGGCGATGAACTGAATGAAGTCAGACGTTTTCTCTTCGTTATATATCCTGAACCGGACATATTAATGCGGTCGATTTTAGCATCTGCCTTTCTTTTCAAATTGGAGCCAGCTTCCTTTAACCGTGATTTAACAGCTTCTTCCATAGATCTAGAGGCCACCATATCAGATAAAAGTCCTACACCAGCGTTTAAAGCTTCTTTACCGATAGCTTGAGCACCACTAGACAGCAATGGAAAAACACATCGAAACAACCCTCCTAAAAAGCTACCAATTCCGTGACCTCGTTGATACGGGACTCCCTTATAAATAACTCCAATACCAGATCCGGCTTGGTGAGAATAATAATGTTCATAAGGACAAATAATTTTATTACTGTGAGAATACATGATTATAATTTTCTAAAATGGAGTTTAATACACACTGTTCCAAACTGAAATGGTATTTTTTGACCGGTGCTTGTTCTTATATCCATCTCAACTGTATCGAACTCTCTTCGCATTACTGGCAAGTAGTGAGGTGGTGAAAATACATGCATTTTGTTGGCTCCGTAAATATACTTAGATGGGTCTAATGGTATTATTCTTAATAAGGGTGTCATAACATCTCCAACTATTTGTGGTTCAATAATATCGCAGTAAATAAACAACTGTGGTGGCAACCCCAAATGAAGATTAGCTGGACATTTTCCTAGTCCTTTTTCTACTAGATTCTTATTTGGTTCGAACCCAAGTTGAAGCGATAGCTGAGTTGATAAGGATAATGATTTTATATTTTTGTCCATTACGACAACATGAACATACTTTGATAATTCATCATATCGAAATTTTACTTGTTCATTTATATTGTTTAAGGCCGTCAATATATGGTTAATATTATCATAGTTTGTTGCTGGAATATGTTTTTTGTAGTAAACGGTTGAAGTACCTATTTCATTGGGCATTTCCATTGTTTTAGTCACATATACCATACTTTCTTGTTCTTGCACAGTAAACATTGTACACGGATATTGAAACTCAAAGATACCAACATCCCACGTTCCTTCAAGTACTATTGGTTTCGGTAACTTTGTTGAAAAGCGTGTTGTCGTATTGTTAGGAAAGTACTCCATTGAACTGTTACTGAGTAAAGTTAAATAAAAACTTATTTTCGTCATATTTGTTTTAAATTTGAGGCTAAAACCCAACTGTTAAATTTATCTGGATAACCTTTCCACTTGACTAACACTTCCTTTCTGTTTCCAGAGAAGCGTGAACGAATTATTTTATCTATTTTATAATTTAAAGTGGTGTCATATGTTACCTTTTGTAATTCTCTTTCATAAAACGTTCCTACTATCGGCTCTTTTACTAAATCTGTCAGTGTGTAGACCACCCATGGAGAACGATCTACAATTGATGAAATAATGAGTATTTCATCACTCCAATTAGATTCATATCCCTTTTGAAACATATGTTTAAATTTAGTTATTCTGACATAATCTCCTACATTAAATTTTGGCTGTGAAAGGTATGAAGTTTTTGTATCTTTTGTTTTCCTATCATATAAATTTCTCCAAACTGTCATTATATTCCCTGAGCTAACATCGCTAGGACTCATTTTTATACTAGAGTGACGACTATGATTATATGAATACATTAAATCTTGTAAAACATCTATGTACCTGTAAGTGTTCCTGTGAGTAAAATATCGCCACATTTTCATTTTTAAAGTCCTTTGAAATCTCTCAACAACACTAGCCTTAATGTCAGGGTTGTTTGTAGTATAATAATTAATATTCTTGGTTTTAAAGTAACGTTGTAAATCTTTGGAAACGAACTCCGTACCTTTGTCGGACTGTATATGAGTAGGGTTACTGTTCGCTGCTTCAAATATACTTTCAAAAGATTTTTTTATAGTTTGAGAATTTTTATTTTTTATTGGTCTAGCATAAGCATACTTAGAAAAAACATCAATAACACAAAGTATGTAATTATAGTTGTCATTATATTTCACATAAGTTCTCATATCACTTAAATCAACTTGCCAGAGTTCGTTAAAATTTGATAAAACATACTTATTTCTAGGAAATTTTCTATTAACAGGTCTATGGAGCGTATATGTTTCTTGAGACTGCAACCAATTTCTTACTTCATTTTTATTCATATATTTATTCATAGCTTTAGTTAATTTTTCAATGCTACTATAACTAGCAGGGTGCGATGGATTATAATAAATTTCGTTAATCCGTTCTAGTGGATTGATTCTATCATTATCTAGTAGGGAGTCCATTTTTCCCAGTCAAGTTTTTTATGGATTTTTTTATTCACAAGTTTGTTTGAAGGAGTAGAATATTCTTCATCCGGTGAGAGATCGCCAAGGTGTCTTAATTTCAATTTGTTTATAAATTCAACTCTCTTTGGATTGCCTAAGTATGTGAGTGGGATTTTTATTTCATGTAACGCCTTTGCAAAGTGTTCCCAACCTATTGGATCATCTCTTTTAAGTGGTCTTAGTAAATCATTAACCAAGTCTACAATATTGCTTCCCGAAATACTCTTGTTATCTATGATAATCGTACCATTCTCATTCCAACGAATTTTATTTTTACTTAAAGATATTAAACGTAACAGAGTTTCACCTTTTTTCACATACGTTTTTGGTATATGACTCAGTATTTGATTTGTTGAATAAAGAGGATCAATTTCCGATGCTGGTTTAAATTCAAGCTTTTCATCCTTCAATGCTTGGTTCGAGACTGAATCTTTAGTATCAATTCCATCATTTATATTCGTTTCCATGTTTATTTCATTATTAGCCATTATTGGTAATTCAATAGGTCGTCGATTTTCTTCATTGAAATGTAAATATCTTTGTAAAATTTGTAAGTAAAGAATACATTTCTTTCTGTCATCCATATTGCTATTTAAAATAGTTTTCATCTCACCATCTAATCTAGATGTTGGATTATCATCATTATTATGGTGATTTAACTTTTCAATAACACTTGGTTCAATTAGTATCATTTTCTTAGCATGTTGCATTTTACAATCTGTTAGTTTACAGAAGCGATTGAACAATTACACTCAAAATTGAACCTAATATTATTGGTAAAAATGCACCACCTTTTTGAATAATTATCCTCTTCCTTAATTTATTTGCGCCTTTTTTGACTAACTTGCGTAGAACAGATTTATATTTTTGTAACTTTTTCTTATGTTTATCTTCGAGGGGTACTTTCCCTTGCAAAACGTTATGAATACACTCACAAATACAGTTTATCTCATCTTCATCACAAGATTTTAACAAAGCTGCTCTATATTTTGGTTTGAGCTTATGCAATGCTAACAATAAGTCTTTATGCGTGTTGACACTTCGGGACATTATTTATAAATGATTGGAATTTGTTGGTTATCAGTGTATTTAAAACCCTTTGTAGGTACGTATACTTGACAGTAACCATCCGAAGGAAAAATATTTGTTTTTATACGACATATATCGCTTGTACCTTGCTTTAAATCGATCATTAAGTATCCATGAGCTTCTTTTGTTGCATCTCTGTAAGCATCTTCAAGGAATTTTGTATTTTCTGGTAATATTTGTCGTGCCAAATGTCGGATTTGAGTTTTGTCTCGAGGATTTTTGAAATAAATCATATAACTAGAGTTTAAAGAAATATCTCTTTGTCCCTTCCCTTGATGAAAGAGATTTTGTGTTATGTAAAATACGCTTAAGTTTCTATGATGACTACCCTTAGTGAATATATCGACAATTCGACCATCGGATTCCCTCATGAGATCATCAATTATGATAAGATTTGGTTTTTTACCATCAAACATATTTAGATCTGGAATGCCCTGATAAAAATTTACATTTTGTGAATTATTGTACAAAGGTTGCATTTCATCAAAACACCACATTATCTGAGCAAATGAAGTATTACAAATATCATTTGTAGACTTTAAAAAGTTTTTTACAAAATTCGATTTTCCACAGCCACTTGGCCCCGCTACTATTGCAGTGAATGGATGTACAAAATGAAACATTTTGTAATACGTGTGAATTATTAAAAGAGTAAATTAGAAGTGAAGACTTTTATTGGATAACAACCATTTTATTTTATTTCATAAAGAACTTAACATACTATACATATAATAATTTTATTTTATTACATTTAGTCTAGAACATAACATTTTTTATATCTTAATATTAACAACCTTACAATTTAAAGATAATACATGTCTGAATAACAATGATAATAATTGACAATCAATAAAAAATATTAAAGCTTCGCTTACATAAACATCGCTATTTCAATTTATAGTGACCCCAAGCCAATGTGTCCACGTTATTTGGTAAAATGTGCCTTTTCGTATCATTATAGGATAAACATACTTTATTAATTTGTTGTGTAAAAATGGCGTGTTTAATTGATCTGAATCTTAACATTTTATCATATTTAATATTTTTATTATAAAGACAAGATTTATAACTCTCCATCGTCATTCTTTTTGTAACGCTTTTGTTAACACCTTTTGCTTTAGTTGTTAATTTTGTATTCGTTTCTATTGCATACATTTTTGATCTTAAACCAACGAATTCCTTAACAATATTTCCGTTGTTTTCATCTTTAAAAAATCCTAACTGTTTTTTATTTATTAGCGGATAATCAAATAAATTATTTAAGGGATAATCGGATGTATCAAATCGCAAAGCAAGATCAGGTTTTATATCATCATAAAAATCCTCAGTAAAAATTTGATATATTAAGCTGTCAGTATCGGTATATAATAATTTAGTTTTGTTTTTAAATTTTGGTAACATGTAATCATAATGAAATTCGTACATGAGGGTTTTTGACATATCTAAAATGGAAAATCCTAAATATATTGGTTTGTCATAACTGATTTTAGTCTTTTGTAACTGAACAGCTACTAAATTTTCTGAAAAAATCGATAAAGTCTTAAATTCAGGTTTAGCTATTAAATCTTGGACACCTAGACTTTTTCCTACATTTTCCCAATGAGTTATTAACTTAACATTTACTCTTTTTTCAACATTTTCCATGGTTTTACCGAATACAGAATTATTCATTAATTTAAAGAAATCTTTTTCGAAGTTAGATTCTGCTTTTTTCCTTAAATCTGTATTTAAATCAATATATTTTTTTAGCCATGGACTCTGCCTAAATTTTAAAACTCTATGTACTTTTGTTAATTTAAGACCTAATTTTAAATATTGTTTTAAATTTCTATAGTGAATTTTATATTTTTCTTTATTGTTTAAATTTGGGATGAGTTTTTTGTCCTCCGATCTACCTATGGATATATTTTCTGGACATAATGGTAAATCTGAATGCAAATCATGAAGGTGTTCAGGATATTCCAAATCAACTTCTAAAATGAAACCAAACTCAGATGTGTCTTCAACTTCAAAATTGGTCTCTGGACTAGTCCACTCAAATTTATCTAGAGGAAGGTATTGTGACATAGCCCATCCATAAAGGTTATTAGCATCAAAGTAAGCTATGTAAGATGAGGGTTCGTTTTTATTAAAATCGTTTAAGTACTTATTATTAGCTTTTGCATGACGATTACTACATTGAGATACACCTCCTCGAATCCCTGATTTAATGAATGATATTTGATCTATGTCCGTCAATAACTCTAATCTAACTTTTGTTAATTTTAACATTGCATCCCAACTAAGTCCTGGTGCTGTATAATAGTGAGCAGCATCTAAATCATACGTTTTGAGACAAAGATTTCTGAAATTTTCAAAAATATCGACTAACAATAAAACATCTGTCTTTAAATATAAGTTTGAATAGTCTAACATATTGCGACAACCAAAATGTTGTCAAACGTCTTGAGCTCGATGGTAATCGTCTGCCGTTATGTTTGTATCATTCAATGAGTCATAAAATTCATCTTTACTTGGTAATTGTGTACAGTTTAATAAGTCAAATGATTTCATGAACTCATAAGGATAGATTCCTTTCTTTCGTAGGCGATTGAAATCTTCTATCTTTGGAAAGTTTTTTTTAAGATCATGAAATTCTTCATCTTTTAAATTTTGAGCTAATTTATCAAGACTACATGACAAAAATCTAAACGAATCCACAAATCTCAAACTAACTTTTTGATTGTTAATGCAAATGCTTTTAGAAAATGAAATATATTTTTCTTTATTTTGTGGTATTAAGTCTATTCCACCTTCTACAAAATTAAGAGCATGAACAATGAAATGAGCATCGTAATTGCTCAAATTATGTAAAAAAATAGGGATGTATCGCGGGACATGACATTTATTTATACAGATTTCATGTACAACACCTTTAAAATCACCAGTTTGCCAGTCAAAATCTACGGAGTTTTTGTTATTCAAATCTGTTTCACAAATGTGACAAAGTTTGGCGTTACTTATTTTATAATTATCTACTTCTGACAATGGTTTTGGAGACCGTCGAAAATTATTCTTTTCATATATTAATTTTACATCATTGTATAATCGTTTCATAAACACTTCTGAACAATTTGGACCGCTGTATGACTCATATTTACTCAAAGTATTATCAAAGGAACATTTTATATAATAACCAAAACTGTGAGGTTCATGTTTTTGTATGTTATTTGTAAATGGTTTTGATGGATCATTAGCACATGTTTGTATTGGGTATAAGAATGCTTCAAAATCAGCATAAACTACGAACGGGACTTTAATTTTCTTGTGAAATTTATCAAATTCTAAATAATCACTAGGTACAAACTTTCCGAACCAATTTTTAGTTAACTTGTCACTGCTAGGTAAATTAGCAGTGACATGAGAGCAATCGTGAAGTTGGTGGTTACATAATTTTTCTTTGGTAGTAAAATGTACTAAACACCCATCACATATATGTACAGCTACTTTTTTCTTTATTAATTGTGCGCTTACTAAGCGAGATAAGTTTTTAATATAACAGTAGTGATAATTACTACCATTTTGCAAGAGTAATAAATTAATATGATTAGTTTTACGACATTTACTAAAATAAAGTGGTCCAACTACGGAATGCTTTTTCGTCTTGATATCCCATTCTAAACCAAAGACATTTATACTAATATTATTTTGTTTTTCTACTTTAGGTATATCATTCAATTTGACCGGGAAGGATATCCCATTAAGTTTAATTCTATGAGAATTTAAAGTGTAAGATGATGGTCGATCGGAATTTTTGTTCACGGGGTATAAAGCCGAAAGTATAGACCACTTTAAGCATAACTGATCTGAGTTTTTAACATTTATAACAGCTTTTTTAAGTTTTATATCTTTTGGTAAGTCAATGTAAGAACCACTACGAAATGGGGTAAATTTGTTTATATTTAATTCTATGTAATTTATATGTTTTAAACTCCAACCACTATCTTTTCTTTCAAAAGAACTAATTTTATTTGACAGCATATCTTTCAATGATATCATAAAAATGTTTAAATCGTCAGCTTCAGTTATTATAAAATTACTTGTTTGAAAATCAAAGGAGTTATTTATTTGTTTTGTTTCATGCACAAAATCAGCATGTAGAACAAAGTTAATCTTTAAAGATCTATGTTGTTTGATGACTTCATTGATTAAAAAAATAATATCACTTTTGATAGATTGCAAAAATAATTCTGGTGTTTGGAATGTTATGTCAGATTCTTTTTTACTTTCAATTTTAAAAGATATTATGCGCTGTCCAAAAGCGGAACCTACAACAGACACATTGGCAAGGGAGCAGTGTGATTTTAAAACATTATTTTTGTGTAAATTACTCTTGGTATGATTTACAAAATATCTTCTATTAACGTAAGTGTTACAAGTTTCACAGAGTACCTTATTCCCATCTTCAGTTGAAGTTGACGGTTCCTGGTGTCGTGGTCTCTTGTCTTGACTGCTGCTTTGTCCGGAGTCGTCCATTAATTTTTTTGCTCCACAACCCGTCTGACATAGTAATAATGGTGGCTGACTGTGGATGAACTATATTGATTACTTTTAATACACCAAAATACATTATTTACACTACTAAACCGATTAGTCACTGATTTCACTAAGTACATACCTCTCAATATCTGACTGTGTTATTTCTTTCGTTATACTGTAAATTATCTTATTGATAGATTCCATGTGTTGGTTAGTATCGTTGGTAAAATATTTCAATCTAATATTTGCATTCTTCCAATGTTGTTCTTGTGGCACGTTGGAAAGTTTCTTCATATCATACACTTCTATTTTTATCAAGTGAGATGATGAGGCCGCATCTTCTCTGTTTGTTGATATGAATGCTACGCTTCCATTTGCTTGCGCTCGCGATACAGACGAGCACTGCTTTTTCCTTTTGTTAGTAGCTAACTTGAACAAGTCGTCAAGCCGGTCTTCTTCTCCACGTTTCGCTTTAAGTTTTGACGAATCTCTGGCAATCATAAGACTATCGTTGCTATCATCCGATAGGGTTTTGTAATAATAATCTTTGAATGTATTTTCTTCAAATTTATTCTGTAACAATAACATTCATTTTAAGCACAAACATAACACACGCACTAGATTAAAAGTGATTAGATCCATGTAAGACATATTGAAAGAAATACAACACGAATAAATATTTAAAAATAGTTAGCTACTTACCTCCATGGTGACCCCAAAGAAATTTAATGTAATCACACAATAACTTGTAACTTGGATACACTGTACTGCACGTAGACGAATATTGTTATGTAGTGGTCCTCTTTCGTTTTGGTCTTATATAGCGATAGTAAGTGCTTACTATTATCGTAAAACGATAACCCTAAACGAAACATTTACATTGTTGACTTATGAGTAAAACCTGATAAGTAATGGTTTGTCTATTCAAAATTCCTTAAAACTATTTCTTCGGTATTTCAACGTTAGTCACTAGTTTATAAATTCCAACGATTTAGCGTATGCATTGCTTGCTGTACATAATCTCCTTACTATAAAGACATGTTTTAAGATGCCTAACTATTCACTACATGTCTATGCATGATAGAGCACGTGTACACATATCTATTCTAAAATATGAATACCCTACAAATTCAGGAATGCTTAAATAGGATTAATCCATTGTTACAAATGAATGTATTTCCTGCAAACAGATTGCCGATACATATTGAAGCCCCTACATTTTTAGTAAGCAATCTAGATTATGATACTCAGCCAGGTTCTCACTGGGTAGCCATACATGTAGACAAAAACAAAATCGGCCAATATTTTGATTCATTTGGCCGAGCACCGAAAGGCTTCCATAAAGCATTTCTTAATAGAAACTGTAAAATATGGTATTTTAATAGTAAGAAAATACAAAACGAGTGGACTTCGGTGTGTGGTGAATACTGCTTGGTATACCTACATCATATGTTCTACGGTCAGAGCATGCAGAACTTCGTGAGGATATTCGATGAAGATGAAACCCTGTGCAATGATAGTTGATAATTTATTCAAGTGTTATTTTAAATAAAATGTAAAATTTTAATTATATTTGGTTAGGTTATGTTAGGTTGTATAGATTATGTTTAGGATATTCGATGATGATGAAACCCTGTGCAATGATGTAATAATTGATAATTTAATCAAGTATTATTTTAAATACAATGTAAAATTGTAATTTGTGGTATTATTTCATAAAACAAAAATCTATATAAAATAGATTATTTGGTTAGGTTATGTTAGGTTGTATAGATTATATTTGGTTAGGTTATGTTAGGTTGTATAGATTATGTTTAGGATATTCGATGAAGATGAAACCCTGTACAATGATGTAATAATTATTGCATAAAACAAAAATCTATATAAAATAGATTATTTGGTTAGGATGTAATAATTGATAATTTAATCAAGTATTATTTTAAATAAAATATAAATTTTAATTTGTGGTATTATTGCATAAAACAAACATGTATATAAACAAATACTGTAGTAATTAGTGTCGGTGGGCCTTATCGGCCTGCGGCGATAACGCCGGGCGAGTTGAGTAGGGAATGAATGGTCTTATCAGCCTTCGGCCAGGTAGTCGAATTCAAAAAGCTATCTCTGTAACCGTAAGAGCGAGCGCAACGGGGATAGCAGCAAACGATTTAGATGATAGCAAAACCTTTTTTTTTTTTTTTTTTTTTTTTTTTTTTTTTTTTTTTTTTTTTTTTTTTAGTCTGAATCAGACCCAAACTTGAGCGAGACCCCCGCTGAGCCAGAACATCCCCCAATACCAATGAGGCAGAACCCCCGAATACACACTACTGTTAGTTTATAACAGTAAAGGAAAGTGGTGTTCGGTTCCTTTAGTTCAATAAAAAACATGACAACTTTATTTTAATTGCGTTATCAGTTTCTGAAAGGTTGAAAGGAGTAACGTAACGTACAAGTCATGGACGGCCATGAGTATGAACGCTAATTGAGACAACTTTTTAGGTTAGGAACTATCATACGTTTCGTTTAATGATTTTTACACATTATGAGGAAGACAGTCACAGTCAGACACAGTCAATTTAGAACAAAATATATCAATATCATAATAATAATAATGAATATGAATGTGATGCCAGCCTTTCATTCAGGTTAATACGAAACCATCCAACAGCCAATGCAAATATGTTAAGAGATGGTAATAAATTGTGTAAAATGTCAAGATCTTTCTTATTTACCGCGTTACTAAAGTCAAACACATTTGACTATTATTTATTTGTTAGACATTAATATAAATGTTGTAGATGGTGTACCATGACTGGCACGAAAGCCGGATGTAAATGAGTTTAAAAGATTGCTTTTGTTTAAGAAAAAAAAAATTGTTGCATGTAAATTATTTTTACTAAAACTTTAGAGAGGAGGGACAAAATAGAAAAGGACATTAGTCGGGAAACGGGAAAGGATTCGATTTTTTAGAAACAGTAATAATGTTAACATAGAGGGAATAATTTTTTGACAAATGCAATAGCTATGGATGAGATAGATAATGTGATCCCCTTAATATTATATTCAGCAAATTAACTTAAGGGTTAAACGTCGGATGTCGGAAGCAACAAGTTAGAATTTAAATTACTATTTTGTTTAATATTACTTATTTTATTAAAGCATTAACTCTCGATATTTTAGTTTTTTGGTGAAGATCTTTTTCGAGTGTCACCGTTTTAGAGGGGTTTGTGGATATGGCAACATTATGGCCCAATCAATCAAAATAGTAACTTACTTAATCACATTAATAGAACCATACAAACTAATTCCTAAGAAACTTTAACAAAACTTTACTTTTAGTTTAATATACCTATAGTCCTTAATTAATTAATTTAATATACTAACTTTATTTGCATTTAAAATTTGGTTTACATTCGAATTTCGGCCACTTGGCGATTTAAAGGTTTTTTTCAATATACTCAAATACTTGGAATACAACGTGTAGGTAAGGAATAAAAGGAGATCACCTTCCTGTCACCGTCACTGTGTCAGAGTCATCATACCATTAATTTATAGATATTTAGTATTTATTTATCGAGACAGAGGTGACATTGTTTAAGCTTCTTTCGAAATTCCTAACCAAAGAATATAGAGTAACGTTGACAGTTGTGCTACAACCGAAATTTGTGTTTGACTTTGTGTACTAACTTTTTTAGCCAACCTAAGCTTTTGATTTAGATTTTATTGGTTATGTTATTTTGATACCATGATTTATTATACTGATGAAATTAATTATTAAAAAACTTTTATAGATTAAAAACAATATAACATGACATAGTCTAATAGATTTTAATGTATTTTTGTAATTGTCTCGAGGGATGCATTAGCTACACCCTAAACCGTTTTGCGTTAATAGTTGTGTTTAAGTGTAACAATGTAATAATACGTTTGTGTTATCTCCGCTCGTAGATCACGCGCTCAGCAACACGCTGTAACTCTCACGTGGTTTGCAAATCAGACTATAGTTTATCTACGTAATGTATTGCATTGTGGTTTTCCATATATTTAACATTATATTATTCACAAGCGATCAGCTTCGTCCGGTTCCTATTTATCAATGATTGGTGTGGAAAGTGCAGTCTATAAAAAAAATCCGTGCCCACAGGGGGACACGCGTGGGTAGACCTCGTGTGTAACTCGTTTAAAATATAATTCACTACCTAAGAATAACACATGATGCCGTTGTTTACATCAAAAATTTTCAAGCAAAAAGCGGTTTTTGTTTTTTTTCTCGGAAAAAGTATATTTTTTGGAAATACTTTTGGTACCTAAAATTAGAGTAAAAAATAACCTTTCTATTAAAAATATTTGCGAGGAGGGAATATTTACCAGAAAAAAGTTGCCGCGGTTTTACCTACCTTAAATTTTCAAGCTAAAAGTGGTTTTTATTTTTTTTCTCGGAAACGGTACCTTTTACGGAAAAACTTTTAGTACCTAAATTTAGAGTAAAAAATAACCTTTCTATTAAAAATACTTGTGATGTAAGAATGTTTACCAGAAAAAAGTTATGAATTTTTTTCCAAAAATTTTCGGTTTTTTTACCCCCACCCCTAAGTTATTGAAGTTAGCTTTTCGGTTTATCTACACTTGTTATAGGTATTTATCAAAGACATCATATGATATGAACGCGATTGATCTTCTTTGTATAGGGAAAAAGTTATGGTCGAAAAACTGAAATCAGAAAAAGTGAGGTCCTAGCGCCCCCTGTGGCCGGATTTCGCTGGTTAACGAATTTGACCTTCATTTTTGGATGGTTGATTTTTGTGCAAAGTTTGAAAGCGATCCGAGTGAAACTGTGGCCGCTATCGTGCTGACAAAAGTCGAATTTGGACGCACGCACTCATATATATATATATATATATATATATATATATATATATATATATATATATATATACATATAAACTTTTTGACCAATGGTCATTTCGGACTCAGAGGGTCATAAGAAGACCTCCTGTGAAGAAATTTTTCTAAAATTCGAAAGTCGGGTACAAATGAATGGGCAGACCGAATTCTTCGAGGTCTACCCAAAAGTATGTTTATTATATTATATACTACTACAATTAAAAGTACTCGTATATTCACTACCAAAAGCTTACTTATTTGAATGGTGATAAATAAAATATAATTAAAACAATACTACCAAGATATCTTTTTTTTACCATCTAGTTTAATTCTGATGGGAGGTGGAAATCTAGCCATAAGTGGTAAGGCGCATTAACCTAGCAACCTATTCACTCTTCTCTTGAAGACACCCACATTGTATTGAGACCGAAATACCAATGCAGCCAAGCTGTTCTAGTCATTCGCTGTATTAATTAACAAGACGAAGCAAAGCGCTTCGTTCGGGGGAATATCTACAATGTAAGGATGGATACCTGCTGTGCGTCGAACAGCCCTGTGATGGAAGGGGGACGGAGAAATTAGATCGTTTAATTCCAGCGCACACTCACCAAAATGTATCCTATAGAATACTGAGAGATTAGCAATTCTACGCCTGTGCTCAAGGCTGTGGAGGTTGGCTTCTACCATTTCAGGATCGCCTATAAGCCTCTTTGCTCGCCTCTCAATTGTGTCTAGAACCGCAAGATGAGTCTTTGCGGCACCACCGAATATGTGACCATAGTACTCAACACACGACCGGATCTGTGCTTTGTATAATACAAGAAGCTGTCCCGGTGTAAAGTATTGGCGGACCTTTGCAAGAACGGCAAGCTTTCCTCTTTCCTGCAACACCGATTAAAGTTGAGTTTCGAGGAAATCTCTAAGCCTAACAACTGAAGCCGGTCACTGTATTCCAAAGATAGATTCTGAAAAAGGTGAAAGGGCTCCTTTTGGCGGTGAACAGACACGTCTGCGTTTTGGTGGCGTTGAATTTGACAAGATTGGCATTGCCTCATGTGGAGACTGCCGGGAGTTTGTCACTCAAACGTTGCATCATGGCTTCTCTTTCTGACTGTACTTGATCTCTACTAGCCCGACTGCTTGGCAGGTATCTTTCTACAACTTTACTGTCCTCTGCATACCCATAGATACACGGATTTTAGCAGCGATCGTTAATGTGCAACAGAAAAAGAGTTGCAGAAAGAACGGACCCCTAAGGCACTCGGAGAGATCTCTGGTTCAGAAAGTCCGCTTCCCAGCCAATCAGACCAGGAGATATATCGTACTCTGAAAGCTTGCTTATAAGACTCGCATGCTCGACCCTGTCAAATGCCTTCGAGACGTCCAGTGAAATGGCGACCGCTTCTTAGTTCTTTTCGATTGCCTCGCCTAAAATGTGCGTAGCGTACATTAGAAGATCCTACGTGGATCTATTTTGGCGAAACCCGTACTGTCAGTCAATGAGGAGGTCGTTACCTTCTAGGTACGCTAGAAGGCGCGAGTTCAATACACGCTTCAAAATCTTGCAGAGTATGGAGGTGATTGAAAATGTTTTATAATTGGTAGCCAAGGGATCGCCATTGGGCCTCCTCTTCTGGTCGCCAACCAGCTGGATGAATTTTTCGCTGGTGGCGGGCCGCCTTTTGTGGGTAGCTGACCCACTAATTGGGCCCCCAACTATCTGCGGGCTTCCAGCGGAAAGCCGTCGCTTCGGATCCCGCTACCCTCCACGACTAGGTATCCGTCACAATAAACACCAACTCGACGCCAAACCGGTTCGCCAACGCAACGGAGCTGTTCAGACCCATTTCCCATATATGTACGGCTGCATCGAACAACGTGCAGGAACACGACTAGGTCGCTTTGTGACGACTTTGTCCGATGGGTGTTAACCTTACCGGTAACCCGATAGTAAGGTCTATTATATAATTAAATTTGTCTGTTATTATAGTTCCAATTTAACTATTTATTTAGGTCGGGATATTTGGTTTTAATATTACATATGATTTTTAAGTGCAAATTATCCCCGTATAGTAGTTCGTACCCTTATCATTCAGTGTTTGCTTAAGTTGTGTATTTTACCATGGTTTGTACTAAAACAATTCTATCGTGGTATGAAAACAAATATTTTAAACTTATTCTCAATGCCATGAAAAAACTTAATTGCTTTAAAACTTGTTTGATTTTATTTTTGTATTAATATGTTAAGTCAGAAAAAAATATATTTTTCAAAACACATTTACAGAATACTTGGAACATTAAGAAAAGGATGTTCAAAGCATTATATAGATGTGAATTCCCTTTATAAATAGTTTATGGGCATATACAATAATCTTTAATTAGAAGTATTTTCCATTCGTTGAACGGTTTAAAACTAGTTTGATATAGAACACTTTAAACCACCATAAAAAAAAAAACAATTAAGTTGTGATTGACGGAGGTTTTCTTTTTTCAGGTTGTTTTATTCACTTAAAAAGGTCATGAATGTATATGATAATCATACCATAAACATTCATAATCTTCAGTTTACTTAATTCTTTATTCACGTTCTCACCTGTGACCTCTGTTAAAGCCGCGATTCAGACGCGAATTACAAAATAGCGCCAACCTTCACCTGGAATCATAAACGTTTAGCTTTCATCTCGTTTTCAATGTGGTAAAGCGCTGCGGAAAAGAGTTCTGAGGCTTTTCTTTGTAAAGTTTCGTTATTATATCGTAGTTTGAATTTGTGTGGTATCCACAATATACGTGTCGAAAAGCAACTCTAACAACTACGAACTAGTTAACATGGGTCAGTTAGGTAGTCTTATTATATATACCGATATATTTTAAAGTAATGTATATAAATGATTAATTTTACAAAAGTATTATTACCTGAGAAAAACGTCTCTAAAAATGTATGAGGTATTGACTGTTGACTGTTTTGTATCCAACACTATAAAAATGTATATAAGATATTTTTTTTTCAAGAGTCTTTTAACATTTAAATAAAACAACCTAAACTACACTTTGATCTCTCAAGATCTTGTCGAATATAGTTTTATTCAATGATATTTATCCTCTCTTTTATTGACTGCGAAAACAGTTTGAAAGGAGACACTTGAACCTCTTCATATTTTTAATGTTTTTGCAAGAATAAATAAACAAACGCTAAAAAAGTTTAATTTCCAAATTTCAAATTTCTTAACAACCTAGTTTGACACTGTTAATAAATTTTTTTAAATCGTTAAATGTTCATCTTATTTTGCGAAGTCGAATTAAATAAAGCTCATTATTATTATCTATACACAGTACACATTTTAATAAGTGTGTCAATATTAATTAAACCGTTAATTCTTATGTAATATGTATTTATAATAATTATCTAAAAATTACATACCTCTTACGTAATCACTTTCATATAAAATTAAGCAATGTACCATTTTCATTATCCAATTCGATCCCACAACAACGAGTTAAAAAGTGTCCACCAATTACGTTACTCTAACTCGGTACTCAGGAGAAAAAGGACCGTAATATCTTAGTCACAGGGTGTTTTCGCAATGCAATCTGTTGCACTGTTCAGAGTAGTAGACGAGCAAGCGTGATAATGGACATAACGTAGTACTAGATGGCAACGCTATCGTAGCCTTTTCATCTTGCGTTGGCTAGTTGATCTAGCGCATGAAAGATTGGATACTGAAATGGCTGCATAGATTTCTATGTTTTTGTTGCTTATCGTCTTTCGTAGCATTAATAAATAAATTAAAAAATATGGTTGGGCCACATTTCACCATTATTATTTTTCAAATACACTTATTTGATCTTATTTATTATCTAATGATGTGTTCACCAGTATAAAACCGGCTACTACTCTTAATACTTTTTCATTACAATAAATAATAAACTTAGACCACTAAATTGTATCAGTCTGTTTATATTAAAGAATACAAAATGTACATACAATCAACCAAAGTGTAAATAAAATGGGTAACAGTAAAATGAAAGAAGCGAACTGAACTTTCAATTTAATACTATTTTTTAACAACAATTTCAACCTGACTACAATAAACAATAATAATAACATTTAATTCACTAATTTAAGGTTACACATTTATAAACAAAAATGAAATATTAAACTATGATAAAATAATATTTTGATTACAGTTCTTCTTTATTAGTTACTTATTATTAGAAAGTTGTACCCCTTAAAAGTTTAGACGTAGAAGACATTATTTAATCATTCAAGTAATTGTTGTATATTATTCTTTTATTTTACTGTTATTTCATATGACAGGACATACCTAACAATATGTCAACTGCACTGGTTGAAAAATATAAATATTTGGATCAAATGTACCTGTTTGATTGTTTTCCTATCGAAAAAAAATAGAAAAAAATATTTTTTTTTGCAACAGAAATTTATTCTTCGATTATCTTGATCTTAATTACTTTGTCAATTTCTGCCAAGGATTCTTGGAGGTGAAATGTGTAATTGTTTTTTTTTGACGAGTTAAAGTAAATTAGTTTATGTTATCAGTTATTTTTAACCAGTCTTAAGAGAACGAATAAGTGAAACATTTCACTTGACACGACACGACAATGATTTGGTCATCTGATTTGCACCACTTTTAATGGTAGAATTATTCAAAGTATTCTAGGTAGTTTAATGTAGTAGATACTAAAATGAATAATATGTGTCTTCAATAAACGAAATAATGTTTAAAACGATCAATCTTATACTTTATAAATAATGCAATTTGCTAACATTTTACAAGATTATAAAAGTAATTATAATGAAAGATATTTGGTTGTTATTGTTGCTAAAATTATAAAATTATTTAAAATGTGATCAGTGAATCTGTTTTAGTAGGAAAGTGTTTATAATTTTTGGCATAGTCATCAGCAGTTTTTTTTGGAGTGCGCTGTTGGCACTTTTCATACGTTAGTGACCCAGACTAGTAGGGTACTTTTTTGTTTGTTTGTTATTTGGTCTTTCTCTTTTGGAGTGGAACTGAACATATTATTAATAATGACTTATTGTTATATTTGTAAAGCTATACTAATATGAGCAATGAATGAGCAAAAGTATGTATCAATATTAAATATGTACTTTCACCATTTTATAGGCAGTTCATTGATAGTACTGAAAAAAAATATGGAAACGTGAATCAACAAAGAAGGCGGTAGAGTCTCATGGTTAAATGCGAGATTTCTAAAATACAAAAAAAATTGTAATCTATTGGTCCAAGAATGGAGAAAGAAAAAGACATTTTAGTATCAGCCCTTTTTTCATTTACTCAGTCTGTCTATCGTGAATTATGCGGTCCAGCGTTGTCCTGAAAGGGAAGTCAGAAGAGTTGACCAGTCTCCATTGTAGTATATGAAACTGAACATCTAACACAACTGTTACCTTTTCCGGAAACCACTCTCGCTTGAGACATGTTTTAACCAGGTCTCCTGGCTGCAACCACTACGATAAGCATTGTTTAATAGTTAATTATCAATGTCTCGTCACGAATCTCCAGTCGTCCACGGAGTCGATTCTGTACGATAAATTTTGTACAACAGGAAGTTGTAACCGAAATATTTTGCAGTATACACATAAATTTATACTGTTTTTTTAGCACTGGTACCGCGATTGAACGCGTATTTGTAAAAAATAAAATTATATCACAGAAAAATCAAATTTTTCGAAAACGAATGAATCAGTATATTCTAAATAAAAAGAAAACGACTGAAAAAATATATTCTAAATAAAAATATATGCGACTAAATTTAAAAGAAATTTGAATTCGAAATTTCAAACCAAACGCCACATATTTCATATCAAAATGCTAATTTCATATGTAAAATAATTTTAGATTATTTGTATGACATGCAATTTTTTCTCAAAGACAATAGAAAATTGTATTAAAAAATTTTACATTAGCTAGTTAGATGATAGTGATGTTTTGTGTAGGTACTATACTACTATAATTGTATTGTCTTTTGACTTTTGTTATTATTATTCTATAAAGTAGTAAGGCACATAAATAAAATACTTGTATTTGATTTTGAAATTATAGTCTATATATAATATACGACAACTGATTTGTTATTCATATCAATTATTCATGTTACAGAATTTGCGTTAGGCGTTCCAAATATACAAAAGTTTTATTTATCTTGTATAAGATGTATTAGTCTTTATTACACCTGGATTATACGGCATACATAGCATTATTAACACCTTGCGGCTAGTAATGCTTTACAGCTTATTAATCGCCATATAATTTAAACCCAAACGCCATCATTGGGTACTAATAGTTTCCAAATAATGCTTTTTAGTGTTTTTCATTTTAGTGGTCTAGTATAAATATTTAGAAAGAAACATTAGGATTTAAGACTACAAACCTTACGTTTATGGAATATTATTTTCCCTACTTATGTCATCGTGGAAATATGTCGTTTATAATATAAGCGAGTTTAAAACCACAGGAGCTGGTACAATGCGCGCGGTATGCAGGACAGGCAGTATATTGTGAACGGGATTGTCCGTCGCATCGTAACTTACTGAGATTACGTCGTCCCTACCGCATACATTATAGTCTTCACGGTAAATAAAATCTAAAGTGATTTAATATTCTTGGCGTTAATAAAATATGATATCTTATTTCCTATTTTATATTTTAATATCCTCTTTATAGTTTTAGGTATCATTTATTGTATTTGGTAGCAAAAAATTATATACAAGTTTTTAAATAAATAATATGTAATATTATTATTTGAACATAAATTATGAGCAAGCAGACGAAGTGGTAGAGTAAAATGTTGAAAATACTTTTTTAGGGTGGGTTTTTTTAGTTTGCCACAACTATTTCAATTTTAATTAATTTTCTAAAAAAACTATCTCAACTAAATATGCTTTACAAGTTTACGATGAATAGTCGGTTAACTTAAAATATATATTTTTATGGACTTACATGGTAAACACAGTTTGAATCTTAGAAATAAGACAAAACGATGCACTGTAGAATTATAAATCTTAAAAAGATGTACAAAAAGTTCACGAGTGTATATGTCGATCCATCATGGGCAACTCAACGGAGCTTACATTGCAGGTGATCCGACTAGCACTTGGGCAGTATTTATTTATTTGTCATTATGAAGCTTATGAATTAAAGTTGATAAAGTATAAATATAATATTTAGCTGTTTCTTGGTTCTAAACTCCTAACAATATTGTTAAAAGATTTGTATTATCGAGGTTTAAATACTATTATATTTCACGGTTTCCTTTTTATTTCAGAAGTGAATATAAAAAAGTCCTTTAATTTTTGTCATTCGATCTTACGCTTACGTAATCTTATGCAAGTTTTATTTAAATGTGAGGTAACGATCGTCCGCGCTTTAAATCTTTTTTGTCTTTATTACATCTCCAGGAAATGTCAGAAAAGCCAAAATGATTAAGTGTAGAAAGTAACAAATTATATGAAGATGAAATTAAAATGTTGTAAGAAAAAAATGATATCATTTTTATCATCAGGTCAGGACAAAAGTGCATCATGCATTGAGCTACTGCCATGAATGCTCCGTAACCAATATAATCATGTTACAGTCATTTGAATAGGCACGTGTCCGTAAATCTTACTGATATAATCAAGGTGTACACGCTGGTCGTTTATATTTATTTTATAATTATTGGTTGAAGGATGCCATGTAATTTGATTATTGCCATTTAATTCGTGAAGGCATTTTCAAAAAAATAAAATACAAACGATTGTATTTTGCTACTAAATGTTGTTGATGTTTACAGACCAAAATATGAACACATTCGTCATTCGCAAATCGTAGGTATTAATTTATATAATGGGTATCTTTATGACAAAATTATAATTAAAATAGAATAATGTATGAAAAAAACTTTTAATGCTTTATGCTTTATCCACTTCACATAAGCTGAAAACATCAGCTATAATTGAAATTGGTAACAAAGAATTTTTAATAATAAATAATTTATGTAATAAAAAAATCACAGGTGGGTAAAGGGAAACTAAGTTTGATATTTCCCTATTTATTAGGAAAACCAGGCACTTTCCCAACTAAAAACTTTAACTTTATTAATATAAAATGAAATAGTGTAGAAAACAAATTTATTATGTCAAGGACCAAACAAAACTATGAGCACATAATCCTTTCGTTGCTAATAACACTAATTTTGGGAGCGTACGGAGCTGATGTGTCAAGCAAGTAACTCTGATATTTCGAATAATATTATTCGGAGAAGTGTTGGATGGACTACCAGTTCAATGCTTGTTGGTGACAGCCCTCCGGCATATAAAATAACAATAGACCATAATATATAAAAAATAAATAAAACATTAGATTTATGAACCAATCTTTTATGTAAAATATATTATTATTATATAAAGCTGCTATTTTATGTTGAAAAACTTACTTCAGCCAACACTTCTACAAAAGTATCAATGCCATCTATAATAAGGTTAAAAAATTACAACTTCAATATATACCTCACATTAGCTTAAAAATTGAGCAATAGATTGCCGCATAACAGCTCTGTTCAATATATATTTCACGTTTTTCTATACATTTATGTATTTGTTTCTTTATCGTGACGCATTTTTTCGAAACATCTATTTTGAAATCACAACGATATAAAAAAAAGTTTCATTAAAAAAAAAACAATAAACATCTTAAGAATAAATAAATTATATCTCCAGAATGAAACAACGAAATAATATAATATGAAGAGAGTGAAGGTGAGCGTGTATGCGCATAGTAAACTACAACCCTTTACTACATTTTGTAGGTTTTTACACCTGGCACGGTGAATCCATGGAATGCTTAGAAGCTTCGTATCATATGAGTGAATTGTAGTATTAGTATTACGTAGTAAATTACTTGCTACTTCTTGACAGTATTAACTTCGATGATTTCGACGATTCGAATAGTATAATTCATATAATATTAATCTAACCTCACATTAAGAAGTTACTTTGATCATATAATACTCGTATATATAAAATATTCCATAATTAGCTTCACGCCATATCCCTTACGGGGTAGCCAGAGACGACGGAGCGCCAAACGCTACGGTCCCTGCATACCTCTTTCGCCTCGGCCACAGACATCAATCTCTTCATACATGCCCTCCGGGGAGTCGTCATGCTTTTTATGTGACCTTCCTCCAGTATCATAGATACAGTATTTTCGAAGGTCACTCGAGGCCTCCCCCTTTCTCTCTTACCACTCACTTTTCCTGTTTAAATCTTTTTTACCATTCTTTCATCACTCATTCGTTCGACGTGCCCAAACCACCTGAGCACGTTTTTTTTTCATTCTCACTGTAACTTCTTCACTCATACCTGCCATTCTGTGGATCTCTTCATTGCGGATTCGGTCAGCTAGGCTGACTCCGCATATTCTGCGAAGAGATCGCATCTCCACAGCATTCATCTTTCTTACATTCTTCTTCTGTGTTACCCACGTTTGGCTGCCGTATAACAGCGTCGGTAGCAAATGCGCATTGTGTACAGCCAAACGTGCAGCTGTGCTGACGTTTTGCCGTCTCAACAATGCAGCCAGGGCACCGTTGACTCTGTTACCGGCAGCAATACGCCTTTCCACATCCATTTCGTATCTTCCGTGTCTGCTAAACATACTTCCCAAATATACCACTTCATTCACTTGTTCTATTATCTTACCATTCACTGTGATCTTACATTCTGTTCTTTCTTCATTTCTTTCCAATATCAGAACCTTCGTCTTATCTGCATTCAGGTTTAGACCATTATTTTCACACCTATCTTTCAGAGTGGTGACCAATGCCTGCAGATCGCATTCTGATGATGCAATGAGCACTGGATCATCTGCGTATAGCAAGCAATTGACTTTAAGGTCACCTGCTTTCACTCCCATGTCACTGTCTTTCACGCCTTGGAGACAACTATCCAAATACAAATTGAACAACCAAGCTGACATAGCGCAACCTTGCTTAAGACCCGATTGGATGTCAAGCCAGGGTGACATGCCTGCTCCTACTCGCACACAGGCTGAGTGATCTCTGTAAAGAGATTTTACAGCCTGTAGCAAGGGTCCATTCACATTGTATCGGGGCAGTATCTCCCATAACTTCTTTCTCACAACCCTGTCAAACGCCTTTTCCAAATCCACAAAAGCACAGAAAACCTTTTGGTTTAGGGCCAAAAACTTTTCCGTGATCATGCGGAGGGAAAAGATCTGATCTATACACCCTCTTCCAGGTCTAAAACCTCCTTGGGTCTCCCACAACAGCCTTTCAGATCTCTCTTGCATTCTATTTGCTAATATTTTTGCATAAACTTTACCGCCCAAGCTAATCAAACTGATAGCCCTATAGCTTGCACAGTCTATCTGTGAACCTTTGCCTTTATACAAAGGTGCGGAAGGTACTTCGCCAATCGTCTGGGACCTCCCCGGATTTCCAGCATAAATTGCACAAAAACCAGAAAAGGTCCCAGACGCGTGGCCCACCATATTTCATCATCTCGGCAGTAACTTCATCTGCTCCCGCAGCCTTACAACATTTCAGACTTCGAATCACGCTCTCTACTTCTTCCAAACTGATTTCACCATCGGCTACGTCTTGACTCAGCATTACGCTGGTAGTCAAGACCGAGGCGTCCTCACGTTCATACATCTCCTTATAGAATTCCGCCCACCGCTGCAAAACGTGTGTTTGTTCAGTTAAAATTTCACCATTCTTCGAAAGCACCCCTTTCATTCTACAGGTTACCGAACAACCCCGGGAACCACTAACTTCTCGCCAGAAAAGCTTTGTGTTTTCCCGGAAGTTGTTCGTAAACCTTTCATCCCTTTCTCTCTCAGAATTTTCACGCTTCATCTTTATAAGTGCTTTCGTTTTGTGCTTTTGCAGCTTGTACTCTCTTTTTCTTATCTCTTTCATACTTTTATCATTACCCGAGGCTTTATAATCCAGCCATGCTTTCTTCTTTAACTCCACAGCGTCTTTCACTTCATCATCCCACCATTCATCGCGCTTTTTACTAAAACCTCTTTTCCTTTTACCACATACCTCTGTCGCTACTTTCACCATACCATTCCTAAGGTTCTGCCAGCATACTTCAACACTTTCATTTCCAGAATCACAGCTTTCAAGCTTCTTGGAAACCCTTTCTTGATATTCCTCTCTGATCGGTGGATCTTGAAGCTTCCAGCTTCTTATGCGATAATTCGACTCCAAGCTAGGGCACGTCGTGCGGCTGCGCCAACCTGCGAAGAGACCTCTTATTTTAGCAACGACTAGATAATGGTCCGTTCCCAGATCAGCACCCCTGAACACTCTCGTGTCCATAACTTGGCTTCGAATAAGCTGATCCACTAGGAATAAATCAATCATAATTCTTTCTTCCGCTCGCTCCCATGTGTACATGTGAATTCATTTGTGATCAAACATCGTGTTTGCCACAAACAGATTTCTCTCCTTACAAAATTCCAAAATAAGCTTCCCAGCCTCATTTACTCTCTTATCACCGTACTTGCCTAGCACGCTTTCGTAACCACTTCGCGCGGTTCCAACCCATCCATTCATATCTCCACATACTATCAACTTTTCATTATCCCTGACACTACTTAGAACATCCCTGACACTCTCCCAAAACTCCTCGAGCTCGCTCATTTGAGCTGAGGATACTGGCGCATAAATGGCCGACAAGAATACTTTTGTTATCCCCAGCTTAAAGCGAACCCAAAGAAGCCTCGGATTGATAGCCTTGTATTCTACCATTGCATTAACCATTCGAGAGGACAACAACACGCCTACACCTTGGCAACCTCGCTCACCCTCTGGAACCCCAGCCCAGAAAGCAACCCGGTTGCCAGGCAAATCGGTCGCATCATTGCCTTTTCGTTTGGTCTCAGACACACAAATAACATCCAGATGTTTGTCATCCATCACATCTAATAATTCATTCATCTTCTGTTCCATTCCTCCTCTTACATTCCACGTAGCTACTCGTAGCTCCGTCCTCCACCTTCCGCCGTTCGGAACATGGCGTGTTGGTTGGCGGTCCCCAACGCCGCATTCGTTCATTTTACAATATAATTTTAATAAATTAAATCATTATTTCGTTAATAAATTATTCAATATCAATCAATTTAAAATTACAACAAATAAAAATAAAAAAAAATAAAAATTAATAAATGTCACATAAAAAATTAACTTAAAGAAAAATAATAAAATAGAATGAAATACAATAAATGTCACAACAATTCCAAACAAATAACAATAAAAACAAAAATACAAAATTAAATTAAATTTCAATAACAATACAATTTCAATTTCAATAAAAATTAATAAATGTCATAAATAATTTACTTAAAAAAAAAATAATAATAATAATAATATAACAAAAATACAAAATAAAATAAAATTTAAATAACAATTAGATTAACAACATTGATGTTAAGGTCTTGCTGAATGCCGTGGTCCCACAACTAAATCTGGATCCAACTTCCAGAAATTCCCTTTCACTGTCACATTTGGTTAGCATCTTTGCTTTGTATTGAATTTATAATTTCCATAATTTATTCATATTATATATTTTTTTTAACAAAATCCAAAAGTAAAAATAAATAAGAAATAGACTTAATTGAATGTTTATTATGTGCAATACAGTGCAACAACCTGAACAACGAATGCACTGATGCAAAGTGTAAGATGATGAACTACCTCTATTACAATTCGGTTGATTTAATATTGCATTACTGATATTGAAATCTCCTATAATTAGCTATATTATGTTCGTTCAGGTTTGTAAAAAAATACATAAGTAAAAAATATATGATATTTAAATATCACTGAAGCAATCTATCTACATCTATTTCCTGACTTCAAGACACTTTGTTGAATTCCCTAAAATTTTTCAATAAGACGAATCCGTTTAATTGTATTTTCATTTTCGAAAGGTATACGTAGTTTATAATTGGTGTAACCTATGTTGATTCATGTGTGACTAATAAATGGAATACAAGGCAAGTTTACAATTGAATGAATCATGAAATTTCATCAGAAATTTTCAGTTTCATTAGTGGCAGTTATAGCAGGAAGGAAATAATATAACCGAATTTGAAGCAGTATCTAAGTATGTAACAATAATCGAACAAAAAATTTAAATTATTTTTACTATAATATTGTGTACATTAGAATGGAACGTTTTCCCAAGAACATTAAACACAACGTGGACCATTGTTATGTTCACCAGAAGGTAATATGTCACTAGAAACGCTGACCGGAACGCTTCACTGCATTTGCGTGCAAAAATATACGTGCATTGGAATATAATCCTTACCCATATTGAAACAGAGTTTGACTTTCTAAATTTCAAGTTAAATTTTGCAAAGATGCATTGTGTAGTCGCCAATACTAAATTAGGATGTTCGTTTACTAAATTCCACTTCTGAATATCGTATACTAATAGTGTATGCAGAAGCAAAAAATATTTAAATTAAACTCTGTACGGATGTAATTTGCGTATATGTGTTACATTTTAATTTAAAATTATTAAATTTCAAACGCTTTGCAACATTATTGTTTTGTACTACTTATGAAAATTTAGTAAATATTAAATATGTACATGTACATGTGTTACACGACAGAGAATTTGATTATTTATTTAATTATTTATTTTAGCAGTAAGTTAATGTAATAATAATCTTTTAGAAATAATAGCGCTATGGTACTGTTACAGAGAGTTGATTTGTCCTTTAAGAAAAGTGAAATTATTTAAAATATAGAAAAAATATTAACGCTATATAACAAACATGACTGTAAATTTGTAATTTGACATTGAAAAATCTGACAAATCATCATAGTGAAGCCTTCTTTTATATTAATACAAATACAAAATATTTACTACTTTAGTAGCATTTACTTAAAAAACTTCGTTATAAGGGCTGTAATGAAAAATAAATGTAAGGAATATAATACAGTAGGGATAAAAAAATAATCATTCTACTTTAAACTGAATATTAAGACAAAGCCTAAACTGTTTAAATATACAAGGCTTAGGCTGCAAGGAATTGGAAATGAAACTGATTGTTAAAGAATATACTATAAATTTATTGTGGATTACAAAGCACTGGTGGTCAAAAGCAACGACTTTATACGTATAGATTGTCAAGTTTGTTCTGTAGAGCTAAAGCTATTCGCGGTTGTTATCTTATCTTAGCTCGTAATGATGTAGTTTACAGAATTATTTAACTGTCTTGCATTGAGCTCAACGAACATTTTACTATAAGCGTGTGTCTACTCCCCATGTTGATAAATTTGAAAATAAAATGTAGGATGTTTTATATCGGTAATAGTGTGCAGTGATTTTATCATAGACATATTTAAAATAACTTTGACTAGTGTAAGTTTATTTTTTTTTAAATCTTATAACTTGTTTAACATCTTTTGGAACCAACTCGCATAACTAGTGTCTCGGCGGCGTGTATTATTGTGTTCTGATATAACATTTACGAAGAGACAATAATGACGAATTTAAGTTCTGACAACAGTGGCAATCATTCAAATACCCCAAAAATTTACTTGCAGGTAGACAGCGTTTAATGTTTTAGTGCAAATCGTTCCAGAGTTTTATATATTTATTGGAACTTGCTTGAATACCAGAATGGTGTGAAAGAGCGATAAGTTTGAGATTAAAGCTGCCAGTTTATACGTTTAATATTTTTTTATGGTAATTTGACAACGATGGAGCCATTCAGTGTTCAAACATATTTTTTTTGCCAGAGTGCTTGCGAGCAGCAATGAAATAATTTTGCTTCTGTTTTAATCTATAACTCCGCCAAGATATGATTCGTTCTTTTAATATACGCCTTTTTACGACAAATAATTGATTTGATATCCAGATCACAAAACTTTATAACCAAATAACGACATCTGTCTGTCTGTCATATGATTTTTAGTTGTAGTTAATAGTTTATGTCGCAAGACCGTAGTAGTAGACAAGGTAGATGACAAGACAGGTAGTCTTGAGATTATTATCCACTCATAGGGCTACAAATATTAACTACGTCTAGATATTAGCCTTAACTTAATAATATTAAGTATGTTGTACAAGATCAATTAAGTGTTAAGCAATTACTTATAAATAAAGTAAATTAAAGGAGCACAAAGTACTTGTACAATATATCCGCCTGCACGCAAAAAATAAGCCTTAGCCAATTACCATAACCGTATCTTGATGGTGCGTTCCTTGATCTTTTGTCCCTTTCTCAACAGTTTAAGTTAGTCTATGCTAAATTTTGTATTAGTCTTATATTTCAGCTTATATTGTGCTCCAATCAGTACATTTGTTACAACTTTTCTTTGTTGACTCTCTTGAACTAAACTAAATTTGATTGATTAAAGGGTTTAGATTTTAACATGAATTCTTCTAGTATCTCTGCCACGGAATCTACGTTCTGTACAAATAGAGTGATGTTCTCATTTTTCATTGCCTTATCTGAATATCTCGAATAGTTGAAATATTATTTTTTACTAGACCTTAATATTGGACCCACCTGTAGCTTTTTTTTCCGCTTAACTTTCTTTTTCCCTTAAATACATGCGCCATCTCAGGACTGCCGTTTAATTCCTGGAGTCTTTTCGGTCAGTGTCTTATTAAAATGAAGCAATAATCTTTTTAATACATGAAGCTACAATTGAAGACAATTGTATTTTGCAGCTTCTGCCCAAAATTCAAAGCCATCTTCGAAAAGTAGGTTCTTGCTCTCCCCAATATGTTCCGGTTTGAACTCTTACTTAATCCAATCTATTCTGGAATATATGGGTTTGTTTTTGATGTACGAAGTTTGTTTTTGGTGTTTCCTTTTTTTTTAAGACATTTTCAGTCATTACTACCAAATTTATAGCCGTAATATATTCTCAATATTTTGGTATTCTTATTTCAAAAGTATTCCACGATGGACTTCAATTCTTTGCTTCGAATACATGAAGGTCATTTTGGTATGACAACAAGACTTCTTGACAACTGTCAATGATATTTACAAAATATCTTCTACCACCTATTGATTTTTTCCACAGATTAGCAATTATGTGAATGAATAATTTAAGGATATTTTATTATTAAGGATAATCATAAAAAATTGAGAATATCTGTATTTATGTAATTAATTGTATGATTTTTTATATTTTTGTGTGTTTATCTATCCAGATACTGCTACAAAACGAATTTCTTTTTTTAAAAAAAGATCTGTAATAAATGTTTAATATGAATTTAATAATCTTAGTACGATAAAATAGATATATTTATCCTAATTTTCCTGGAATATAACAATATACGCATTCAAAAACATGTTTAAATCAAAAAAAAGTTTACAATAACATTTTACCAGCTCGTTGATTGATATATTTCAACGCCTGTCGGAACCCTAAATTTATCTTGCTCTCTCCATTACACATATATCTTGTTTTTAGAATGTGCCAACATACGATTAATTTTATGTTTTTATACATCACATTCTAAATAACCCTGGCAGCGTTTGATGGATTTAATGTACAATATAATATGTAAAATGTAAAATTTCGTTTTGTTGATTAGAAGTAGTAAATTAGGAAATGGACTCAATTTTAATAAATTAATTAATTATTTTTACAGACTATGTAACATTTAAAAGGAACTTTTTATTTAATAGACAATATATTTTCTTATAACATATTTTGCCTATACTCAGAAGTACTCGTAAGTGCACAATATTGAACAAGCAAGATCATGATATTGTTAAAAAAAATTGAAGCAGATTCTTATCGACTTTTTAACATTCCATAACAGGTGATAGGAATCTTATTTATCAATATGATCCAGAAGAGCTAATCAAAAATAACGCTGTTTCAAAATGAACGCAATTGAAATGACGGAGATGTGCTGAAAGACTTTGAATAAAATAATCAGTTATATCTTATTAACGCGGTGTAGATACCGCGTTCATATTTTATTAAGAAATTAAAATAGCATCTTTGCAAAATGCTTGCCAGAATCGTAAAAGTTTTGTTTGATCCATCTTACAGCTCTGATTGACAAAGTGGCGATAGAATTTTTCTTGTCAGGGTCGAAAAAAATATTTTTTTTAATATGATAGTTTAGATAGGAGAAGCGTGTTTAAGCAGAATAATGTTTATAATAATATTTCAGCGGCTATCCGCATTTCAACCTTAAACATTTTACTTAAAAATATTTGCTATATCTCATACCCAGTACTCGGGTACTGACTGAGTATGTGATATAGCAAATATAATACAAGCTGTCAGCGGCTCTTGTCATATTTGGTCGAACCTTGGAAGCAATCGGATCTTTTCAAGATAAAGATTTCATTACCAGCAACGTGGTTTCTTTTTCCCCCGAAGATGGCCAATTTTGAAGGTAATGGAATTCGTATCTTTTTTAATTCTGTCTTCATGCATAAAAGCATTTATTTTTAACAACCATCAAATCTATTCGAAGTATAACATAATACCAGATGTTTTTGATAATGCATCGATATATGTTTTAGGACGATCGCATCGTCATTGTAAACCATAACTTAGTTACTTATATTTAAATTGGATATAATAAATGCGATTCATATCTTTTTGTGATTAATTGTATTTCTTGCAAGTAAATAAGTATTTCGATTGTTTTGGTTGATATTTATAAAAAGAACTTTTAGACTAAAGTTAAAAAATCCGTGCCATATGATGTGAGTTAATTAAAATGACGTCTTCCGTTGCCTACTTGTATAGATAGATAGAGTTATAGTTTTAATCTGTTTTAAACAATCGTATCAAATATATGACGTAAATTTAATTATGTTTGTTGTTTAAGATGTCGGCATAAAACTTATAAGCATTGAATGGAACGTTGCGACCAAACTTGAGCAACTACTAATTACTAATAATGATTTCCGAGAATGGACGGAAAGTTAGATAGCTTTATTATAACCAATTTAAAGCAGATTGATTATCAAAATTTGGCGACAATGTTAATAAGTTTGAAATCTAATCAAGTAAGATGTTCAGTTGCTTTTGCTATTTTCTTAGTTCCTCTTTACTTACTTATTGGGAAGTAATTCATTTAATTATAAAACTGCACTTCTTTTTTAGTTTTTTAGCTTACATATAAAAAATTCTTAAATGTGGAAAATATATCAATCTCATATTTAAACTGCGAACTACTGATTTCCAATTATCGTATAATTTCATTTTCAATTTCAAATTTAATAAATTACTAGCATCTTTACCACTCTTGGACTATAATTTTTATTTGTATAAACACAATCACACACAACATAAATATAAAGCTCTTAATAAAACATGAATGATCAATCTTGCTTATACATTAAAATGGAGGCAATTTTATTGACTGATGATACAAACTCTATCAATGTTCTGGAAAATTTCGCTATTTACTTTATATATTTTTAGTAACAACTATTTTTTCTTAAATAATAACAAGTGAATCTGTGAGCTGTCAAACTTCTTATTGATGGGCAGTTTTGCGTGTTTAATGTTGTAACAAAATAAAAAAATATAATTTTATAAATTCAATATTATAAATATGTACAATGAAAATTATTTATGTACACAAATTTATTAATTGAATTCAATAAAAAAATTGATATATACAAAATTAATAATATAAATTAAAAAAAAAATGCTACGACCATCACTAGGCACTATAAAATAGATAATTCCTTTAGGCTTAATTATTATATACGGTCTTACAATAAACTTCTCAGTAAAGCCTTAAATTTCTCACTAAATAAATTCAAAATTTCATTAAAAGGTGTTCGATAAACAAAAGTTATTAAAGTGTGAAGGATTACATTTAGCACGGTATGGCTTGAAAATGAATTGCGACATAATACGATATTAAATACGAGTATGCAATGCGCCTAAGTTAGTCGATTTTGAAACGCCAAAATTATATGTTTATAAATTGTTGAAATAGGTATAATTATAAGGAAGAAATACAGTTAATACCAAAATCTTTTTGATTTAATGATTATATTGAACACGCTTATATTTTATTAAGATTGTGCTTTGGATGCATTCTTGATAAGAAATTTCTGTTGTCAGAATAAAGAATTACTGACTGAACATTTTTCTTATTTTATAATTTCTTTATCTTTATTTGAATTATTAAAATGTTGCTACAGTATTTTTAGCGGTTAATATAAGTAAAAAGAAAAGAATTATCCCTCGTATCTAGTAACTTTGTGTTATATATATGGAATACTAACCAGTCTGTGTGAAAAATTATTGAAATAATATTGAAATAATATCTAATTAATTTCTTAATGAACCTTACCACAGTACTATTCATTCATTTTCATATTTCCAGGAAGAAGTACTTTTGCTCACCTGAGTAATAAACTTAAGGGTGGTGAATCTAAATTACTTTTTCAATTTCATATACATTATTAAGTGCATTGAACATGCGCTAGCAGCAGTGCCAAAATTTGAATGCAATGTTAATATATACACCATATTTCTTTTAATTGCTAGTAATTTCATGAAAATTATGATGTTATCAAGATAAGTGTTTAAGCAATATAATAATACAATATTATACTATTTGTAAATTTTGAAACGAATAAAATATTTATTATTTTTACTCTTAATTATAGCAATTTACTTAAACTAACAAGTTTAGGACGCGTATTATATTAAAAATTCATTTATATATATAATAATAGGAAAATCAAATGCTTATTTGAATTCACTACTAGTTGAGGTAGGAGCCACAACTTTTACTATCGTTCGTAAGATTAGTAAGAGAGTCGGAGACTGAAACTCCCAACCGAAATCCCATTTTTATCCCATATCAACCTCAGTTTTTTCATATTTCTTAATGCCAATAATGCAAATCAAGTGGGATAACTGTTCGTTTACCGTCATTTACCATAAGAAAAAAAAATAAAATCCGTGCCCGCAGGGGGACACGCGTGGGTAGACCTTATGGGTAACTCGTTTAAAATATAACACACTATCTAAGAATAACACATGATGCCGTTGTTTACATCAAAAATTTTCAAGCAAAAAGCGGTTTTAATTTTTTTTCTCGGAAAAGGTATCTTTTTTGGAAATACTTTTGGTACTTAAATTTAACGTAAAAAATAACCTTTCTATTAAAAATATTTGCAAGGAGGGAATGTTTACTAGAAAAAAGTTGCCGTGGTTTTACCTACCTAAAATTTACAAGCTAAAAGTGGTTTTTATTTTTTTTTCTCAGAAACGGTACGGTTTACGGAAAAACTTTTGGTACCTAAATTTAGAGTAAAAAATAACCTTTCTATTAAAAATACTTGTGATGTAAGAATGTTTACCAGAGAAAAGTTATGAATTTTTTTCCAAAAATTTTCGGTTTTTTTACCCCCACCACTAAGTTATTGAAGTTAGGTTTTCGGTTTATTTAAATTAGTTATAGGTATTCATCAAAGACATCATATAATATGAACGCAATTGATCTTTTTTGTATAGGGAAAAAGTTATGGTCGAAAAACTGAAATCAGAAAAAGTGAAGCCCTAGCGCCCCCTATTGCCGGATTTCTCTGATTAACGAACTTGACCTTAATTTTTGGATGGTTGATTTTTGTGCAAAGTTTGAAAGCGATCCGAGTGAAACTGCGGCCGCTATCGTGCTGACAAAAGTCGAATCTGGACGCACGCACGCATATGTATATAAACTTTTTGACCAATGGTCATTTCGGACTCAGGGGGTCATAAGAAGACCTCCTGTGAAGAAATTTTTCCAAAATTCGAAAGTCGGGTACAAATGAATGGGCAGACCGAATTCTTCGAGGTCTACCCAAAACAAACTAACTGACCCATTTCTTTCTCTTTCAAGTTAAAAATCTTCCTTACTCAAGTTAAAATATTCCATCTATTCTAGTCAAGCCGATAACAAAACGAAGTTGTTAAGGGACTGAAAATTCTCTCTCAAATGGAAAATCCAATATACAGAAGATCACTCAACGTCTCATCACTACATTATCCTGATTTACGCGTAAAGATAGACTTGTCAATCTTGTAAATGTTTTTTTCTTGTAACAATTATTTAAATTTTAGGATATAGAATTTTCGTAAATTGCATAGAATTAATTGTCATGAGAACTTGTAGAAAGGCAGTTTATTATTTATAATATATTTCTATATACATATATATAGCCTTTATTCCATAAAGTTCTATCATTTTTTCGAAACACACAAGATTTGTTTTAGGCTATTCTTATAATAAAACTTTTGCATGGATTTTAAGTAATGGTAGATGGTTTATGATTTATGTCTGAGAATTAGCAATTTCGCATATAATTATAATAACAAAATAAAGTCAATTATGTCTAAATGTTCTCTAAGCATTTGATTACTAGCTGTTAATTAAAGGTAAGTGTTTTTAAATAATAGCCACACAAATATAAAATACGCATAATTATTATAAAAAATCTGTCACAAACTGTGAGCACGCAAATAACCTTTCCAATAAAATCCTATAAACACATGTATTATTACGAAACAAGCATATATTATTACCCTTATCAAAGGCTAGACCGAACTATGATGTCAAGATTATAAAGTTCAAAGAAGCGCTACTGCATAATAGCCTCCCGAAGGATATATTAAAGGAAGTATATTTTTCAAAGTTTAGTTTAGTTAAGCTCTAGAAAATATTTTCAGAATTTACCTTAATATTTTATAAATCTTTTAACTTACAAATATTACCCAAATAAGGATAATAAATTTATATTTTTATCAACTTCATATCTTAAGCAATTTTATGGAAAAAAATCTTGAAACGCAAAACTATGTTCTAATATTCAAAATAATTTTTACACTTTTAGGTAGTTAATGTTAAAGTAATAAAATATGCACATCTTAGTGTATGGCACATTGTGCTTATGAAACGTCAGACTCTAGTTGCATTATTCCAATTAGTGTCACCATCTTGGTGCAAGTTTTGAAAAATGTGAAGAAGTAGCCATGTACTTTAGATTCATGAGCTCAATATCGGGAATCAGAAATTCCATTATAAAAAGTTAGTAAATTGTTTTCCTATATTACCAAATGATTTTTTAACAACTCCTGAGAAAATAATGAAAGATTGCGCGTCGCTGACTCAAGACATCCTGACAATTAAGTAGACCTCCAATTCTATCTCAACTTTACCCAGAACAGATTCAGTGCAACAGCAATTTCAACGAAAGATGACTACAGCTTCCGTCACGATAAGGTGAATTTAAATTTCTTTTTTACTCTTGATATCTATTTAAATTATGTAAGTATACCAGAATGTTATTTTCTACCAGTAAATGATATAATAATATTTTTTGTTAAACAATGATTTTTATGTACTTTTTCGTCTGTTGCAATCGGGATTGTAAAAATATAATAAAATATGCGTGTCCGCAAATTTTTTTAACCAATCTGTGATTCATCTTTAACTTCTCTATTACTTACCAAATGTCATCACTTGAACTTGTTGCAATCATGTTTCCGGCATGATGCAAATACATTTTATTTCTTTTAAGAGTTACTGAAGACAAAACAACACATGGCTACTCAATATAATCCTATTTTTATGCTTATTGATTTCATTTTATTCAATGATGTCGACTGTAACCCTTTTAATTGCGTTGTTTTCCCGGTATAACACCTAGATTTCTGTTAAAGAGCAGTTCGTATCTCTCTTATTAACTTTGGGGTCGCTGTCATTCTTCAAGGTATTAAGTTTTCCTCATTATTATGTGGAAATTTCATTAAAAAAAAGAAATAATGATGAAATAATTATTCATCAAAGAATGTATTAATATATATGTGTATATATAAAAATATAAATAAATAAAGGCAAATAGTAAAACGCTAATCAAAGATCTCATATGGGAAAGATTAACCATATCATATTATGCAATATCTCCAGGTCTTTACAGCTGGTTTCTTAGTCACGAAATTTGTCGTAGGATTTTTGAATTTTTCCGTTATTACCAGAAGAGTAGAACTCATAGTCACGTTTACATTTACAATTAAAACCACATTTAAACATTTTAGGACTATTCCTATACCTGGGTAATGCGCATATTTTAAGCTGTAGCTTAAGGGTTGCTATAACTTTCTTTAATAGTCTATGTTTTGAAAACATATTGATAGAATAAACAAGAAATTAATCTTGTATTAAGAAATTTATTTTATAAAATAATCTACTGATATGTTTAAACTTAATCTCGTTATAATTTTAAAACATATCTCATTTGGAACAAAGTTATAATATGCGCGGCGGTCGCCCCCAGCACTGTGAGCTACATCGAGATCATTTAAACTTCTATCTACTTTCTGAGTTGTTTGTAACTTTACAAACCTTAAGTATTCAGTTGATGTCCGCTCACTTTTGAATATAAACTTATAATAATGTAATAATAAATGGGAGGAATTCTGTAGTATCTTTAACAGCAGAATTCACTTTGTTTTAATAATAAAAAAAATTGTACTATAAAATATATATTTTACATAAATAGTAAATATCTTATAGGGTATATGAATAACAAAAGTTTGTTTAAGCAGTGTTGTAGGAAGAGTTGTTTATATGTTTAAGTTAAGTTTGTTTAAGGGAATGAAAAATAAATATGAAAGTGTTTATTAAGTGAACGAAGTGTGAATAAAAGTGACATATAATTTCTTTATATATAGTATAGAAGGCCAAACGGCCATACGGGACACCAGCGGCCACGATCTCTTAGACCATCAGAGGAATGACTGAGCATTGCCATCCTTTGACTTTATTTTGAAGATAACCTTGACGTATAGAACTGGAAATACTGACCGGAATTTGAAACGGCAGAAAGTTCCTGGCAAATCGAACTGTGGATAAATGATGAGGATGATAGTGTAGCTGGTGGCATGCAGTGCGATAATAGAAGTTGGCGTTTTTTTTCAAGTTAACAATAACGATCATGCTTTTACATACCACTATCTTGGACTTAGAACTATTACTATTTATATTTTTAAAATGACAACATAGCTAGCAGATGACTTGTTATTTGGCCCTCTGAACATAAGGATTGGAAGCTCGTAAGTTGTTAATTTTTGATTAAAGTAAGAGGTCCTAATTTGGAAACCATCTCATTCGATATATCCATATATACCCATATATATTTTATACCTTTTTTTTCCTTATTACAATCAATTTTGTTTCGTGATTTATTTTGCTTGTTATTAACATTATTAAGAGTTCTGGGCGTTTTCCACAGCGACTTTCAACAGCCCTATCAACATTGCACACGAGGAATGACTCTCTAGCTCATATAGCAGAAGAGAAAGCCAATCTCGATGGCAATCTCTCAGGAAAACGTCGACGAGTGGCAAATGAAACTTAAGTCTTCTATAGAAAACTCCTAGGTCCTAATTCCTCCTAGGTTCTGCCACTAAAACCATCTATCGCCGCTATAAGAGACTACTTAAAAAATATAGTAGATCGCGCGAATCATTTTTGATTATTTTTACGAAAGTTTTTTTACGTTTATTTGTGAAATATTAAGTTTTAAAGTGTAAATTTTTGTTTCGTTCAAGTGTCGTTTTCGTCTGGAAGCAAAATGATTAATTTTGGAGGTGTGAAAAAATAGACGATAGTAGTACGTAGTAATATGTATAACGAATTTAAAAGGAGAACTATCACAACTAGGTAGGATTTAAATGGTTACGAGTGATAGTCGGTTAAACTAAAAAAAAAAATTTTGGAAAGGAGTTAAAATTAAAATAGAATTAGATAAATTTACTGTTAAACTATTCAAATATCAACAAGAAATCCATTTTTACATAACGAGCAACGTCGAAAAAACATTGCGCATGGCCCGAAAAAACACTTGGTCGATTTTTATTTGTTCATCTGTTCTTGGCGAAGTTGAGTAGGATGATTTACATGTAATTACATTTATTACCAATTATGGATTTTCCGGTTTTTTTATAACTATTTCTTCTGTACGCTTTTCATTTAATTTTAGTGGTGTGCCTGACTGACACTTCGCTTACCAAATTGCTTAATCACCCATAATGTCACAACTTCATTTTATATTCTGGTTCTATTTGCCTTCTCTACTAACATTTTATAAGTTAATTTTAATTATAATAGTTTTTAAGCCCTCGTTTCTCTTTTATATTACTTCCATTATTTCGCTCCAGCGACCACTACCCTTTCTTCGAGATCAAATTATTTCCTTCTGTCTCTGGTACTGAATTTAAATATAATTGGTCAATTTCAAAAGTGTTTTTTTAAGATTGTTAAAACAACTTTGTCATTATTATATTATTTAATATTTTAATTTGGTTTGGTTTTAAATAATAAAGTCTAATTTCTTCACAATTATCGCATATTTTTTGTTTAAAATTTAGAAATGATTAATTAAATATAGATACAAAAAAATTTGCTACGCCTTTATTTACGTTATCTTGTACGGACACAAGAATGAATCTCTTTAAGTGAACACGAAAACAAAGTAAAGAAAAAAGAGAAAACATTAAATTAGATTCACAAATGACATTAAATAGTCGGGAGCAACGTGAGATTTGCAATAGTTATAATAGCATCTTGAATGTAAAGAGTGGAGATAAGAGTGTTAATGTAAGTATTTATTTGTGTTTGGTGAAATATCCACCGAATTACTAAAATCGCAAACGTTTTTATTTTATCATACTAGTTAATTGTCCTTCCAGTTCCTTACATTTTGGGTCCGTGTAACTAAAGAACTGACCTCGGATCTCACTATTTGTGATTTTACAACTCTTTTGTCTCATAAAGTATCAACATCGTAGGGCTGACGGCCAGGCCAAAGACTTTAATAAAAAGTGTAACTTACATAATACCAATTTCTTAGGTTTATAGTTTGCAGGTATCAATAGTAAAACCTGAATTACTTGTACACTTAAAACTAATATACTATTTCGAAAGATATTATACCAGGCTCTCAGATTTTGAGTATTTAAATAGAAATAAATCATTTGATAATAATTTGGATATAATATATTATTAAATATTTAAGGTTACGACAAATTTTTAACACCCATTACTTTATTGGACCCCAGTAAGGATTTGCAAAGTAAGACTTTTTTTAGGATTTTTAGTGTGCTCAAATATATGATAATTTTATATAAAATACAAATTATAATATTGACCCTTAAAAGTTTAAATTGTTTAAATTAATTTCAGCGAAGGCTTTAATTTGTTATTTGAAGAATTCCTTGAAACGGTCTCAAGATTGGCTTCAATTAATAGGGAGTCAGTCAACCGACATTGTCGTAATAATTAGATATTCCTTTGAGTTTGGCTTTTGATTAATTAATTTCTGTGAACAATTAATTTGCTAAAAATTTTAAGTAATTATCCGTTAGATTATTCATTCAATGCGCATTTAAAGTTTTATTAAGTTATGAACTATAAATATTGAAATCGAATTTCTTATAAGCCTGATAAAAAAATGTTTTTTTCTTTTGTGGTTGTAGAAGACAGTATTGCCTGTTAGACAGTATCTGAAAATACCTTATTTACTTGAATGTCTCTTTTTCAATGTACGAGTATATTGTAAAGAAATCTCCGGCAACAGAAGACACCGACTCTAAAAATAACAATAATTATACCTATAGGTATTGTAATTTTTTTTTCAAATTGTTTTTTTTAGTTAGTTTTTTTTTTTTAATTTTCATTTATTTCTAGGTTTTTGTGAATTGTACTTAAGATTACTAACTAATCAACAATCATCTATCTAGTGAGACGAAGGACCAACATATCACTCGACTCAGCGTTATACGCGATGGTCTATCTCAAAAAATGAAGGAGCAATCTGCCGACTCGTCATCCATCCAAAGAGACAGAGGAAAAACTTACCCACCGTCTCGGCTAAAACCATGACCACGTGTATCTAATGAAACGGAGGAGTAACATGGCTACCAACTTGAATTGTTTCACGGTCACTTATCAAACAAAACACTTGAAACTTGTTTACTTCAAATAGAAGAATGCGACTAGCCAATCATGTTTGTAGGGATATCGTAAATGAACAATCTTTTAAAGCAGCTCTTAATAGTGATAATGATAATAGTTAAAATGATATTAGAAAAAGAATAATGCCAGCAACTGCATGTTTTGGTAAAATAATGCCTGCAGAAGTACCGCCTTAAGTAATTCGCATTACACCATTTTTTTAAATTGTTAAACTTAATAAATATTTCAATCAAAATTGGTATAAAGGGCAGATAATTTGCAAATGAGTTTATGCAAATAGCTGAACAGTTACCGCTGAAACCACATCAAACTATTGTTTAGTTTTGGTTATTCAAAGACTGATAGGAACATTAAATTGGTTAATTTCCAATAAACATCTGTAAGGAGATGTGTAATATTAAGCTGGACGATTAATATCCTCAAAGTACGGGTACCACTCTCGGAAAATTGCAAATAAAAAATAAAAAATACTAAGTGGTGTCAAAGTTTGAAATGCACCGAGGCATGGCAAAGAAACGAGACTACCACCAATAATCAGTACACACAAACATGTTTTTCTTAATATATCTTATCAATATCAAATTTGTTATATTCTACGAGATAGTTTGTGAAAATTATTTCTCTCACGGTGGCTGCTCCATATGTTTTTATAATCGCTAACATATACAAACGAATATGGATAATTTTATTAAGCATCGCAAAATAAATATGATAAATACGAGGAACATACATTACTTCAATTGATGTTACTCGACTTACACTCGAAACGCGAAACAATCGAAATTTTTCTGTTTCATTTCTATGCCTATATATTTCCCAGGAAAACTTGTTCCTTTGTTATAATATTAATGACAATTTTAATCTAAATTCACAATATTTCCTCAAAATGTGAAATAACACCATTTCCTTTGGGGATATAATCCGATTTTTTAAAGTACTGAACTATCTGTTGCCAAAAAACTTCGTTTGTCTTCTTTTTCTTCTATTTTGGACTCAAATTATAAGAAAACATTTGAAACTTACACAATTACACACATTTTTACTTTTTTTTACTTCACAAATTGTGAATTGTGCTCATTAAGATAAGTAATTTTCACTGTAAAAGCATATTATATGTTGGTGTAAGTAACATCCCAAGAACACGCCGAATTTCATGTAAATCTGTCTAATAATTTGATTATCCTAATTATGAATTGTAATTATAGAGAAAACTCAATTAATAACCACACTAAAGATCACCAAAATATGTTGTGCAGACTTTACCGGATGCATAATAAAACAGAGACAAAAATTTTTAAATCATTGTTTTTGAAATTTTCACGTTAATTCCACAATACTAAATAACATTTCAATAGTCTTTTATTATTTTTTTGGATCTCATTCTTTCGTCTTAGTCAGCTCATATTTTTTTCTAACAGACAAAGGATTTTGCAATTTTTTTAAGACCGGCCATAAATATAAGCCTAAGCATATTCATATTCATATTTATTTGGTAATATTTTTGGTTTACAATGTTCTTAAAACTATTTCCAAAAATATAAATTTGCCGGTTAAGGCGTTCCAAATCAGTCGTCAAAAGTATCATTTACACTTTACTACATTAATTAACATTCTCTGATAAATGTTGATAACTATATCAATTAAAATATTCAAATCATTATAATTAAACTAAAATGTCAAAAATGTAAAGAAAAAAAAAATTAATAAACAAAAAATTAAAAAAAAAAAGTAAAATACCGAAATCATAATAATAAATTTAAAATACGAGTGTCATTAAAATATTTGTATGTCAATATTATTCAAATTATCCTTTAAAAATTCGTCATAACTATAATAAACCTTTGATATCAACATTTGTTTGATCTTATTATAAAAAATAGTGTCCTTTTTAATTTCTTTAATTTGATTTGGTAACTTATTGTACGTCTTTATAGCCATACAATAAGAACCTTTTTTTACTAAAGCCATCATTTTGTCACGAGGGTAATCTAAATGTTGTTTTCTACGACTGTTATATGTAGTTTCATTTAAGTGAAACAAGTGGCGTTGTTTCCGTGTGAACATTAACATTTCTAGGATATAAATGGAAGGCATTGTCAATATTTTAAATTTTTCAAACCAAGGCCGGCAGCTATCTGTAATTTTTATACCCGCTATTGCGCGTATACATTTTTTTTGACAGATAAATATTTCTTGTGCATTTGTAGCATTTCCCCATAAAATAATACCGTATTTAATCCAGCATAAGTACGCATAAGCATAATATGCAGAAAGAGCAACATTTATATTCGCCCCCTTTTTTATTTCTCTTAAACCGTAAATGAATTTATTTAATTTATTTTTAATTATGTCAATGTGTGAAATCCATGTCATATTACTATCTAAACCTATACCTAATAAATTAAAATTGTCAACTAGTGAAATGTCATTATTATTAAAATTAAACATAAAATTCATTGCTGGTTTTTGATTTGGATAAAATTGTATTAATTTAGTTTTTGTAAAATTTATAATTAGATTGTGGTTGGATAACCAATTTGTAACAATTTCAAAAATTGATAAAAGTTATATAACATAGTTATAACATAGGAACCAACCAGTTCCTTTGTTAGCTTTTATGGAACAATTAGGAGGATATGGGGCAGTTTTATTCCAAACCGCAACTGACGAGATACTTTTACTGGGAAAAACGATATTGGAAAAATGTGTAAGAATTTATCGACAATATCAAGATACGAGTATAAGCATAAGATCAGGATTATGTTGAATATATCAAGGACCAACTCCTATCATATACGTTCAACGATTGATACAAAAATTAAAAGAATAACGAAATGTAAATTGATACTTTTAAATTGATATTTATATAGACCTATATCTTATTATAGATATTAACATATATAAGGTGTACATACATACAATTGATAACTATGAATTAATATTTCGTGTTGCTTTTCACGTGGACTTGATGGTGGGTAAAAACTAGTATTAAATCATATATCTATAATTTGATCCAAATTTTTTATTAAAGTCTGTAAATTATAACGAATAAAAATAACTCACTTGGGTATTGACATTTCCGTTATCAACATGAATTCAATTAGAGAAACCAAATATCCCTAACACTTATCTTATTTCCGACCGCCCAAGTTAGATAAACGATTAGCAAACAATGGTACACTTTCTCATAGATTTGTTTCTCAAACACATATTCCTTGAAATCCACATGTCTGCTCATCTCTCTGCTTGCAACTTGAATTAAGTGTCCAGACGAGGATAAGTGGTATGGAATTTATGACATAACTATAGAAGTCTAACCTTCAGAACTGAATACAAATAAAGTTGTATAAGTATGTTATAAGTTGGTGATTAATTTAATTATAATATAGGTGTATTGTTCCAGGATGGATTAAATAATATGGTTTATGCATAATTCGTCTTGCTGGCATTTTCCGGTCAGTTTAGAAGTTCATTTGTAAGACATAAGGAAAGTGATTAGAATTTCCTCAAAAATTAGGTTGTTTTTTACTTTTCATAACTTTCTTTAATGCTTTACGTTGCATTATTTCTGTATTTTCCTGTTTCGACCATTTAAGTCGACATTTTTTACCCATAAGGTATTATAATTTCATATAACTTCGATTAGTGCTATTTAATATTTTAACCTGTATGTTGTTCATTACAGGACTTTGCTTACGTGCTTTTGTAATCAATAAAATAAATATATAGGGGGCATTAAATAGTTTTCTTTTAATTCTTGTCAGCCATCTCGCAAAACAGATTATTACGGCCTCTAACGGCTGGTAGCAGAAGCTGTAGCTGCTGGTAGTGTCTTAGAAGTATTGCTATTAGCCGCTAGATGTTATTGTTTGCAATTGCAATAGTTAAAAAGGATATGTACGTTTAAAACACTTTTTAATATACGCTTATACATAATATGAAACCGTCTAGAAAATGTTTTTAAATTATATACTATTACTGTTATAAATAATACACATCAAGTTAATAGTATTAAATCTGATGTATCTTATATTTCATTATTTCGTTATTTGAATAAAAAATATCATAATAGGTAGTATTTAACAGATAATATTTACATTGAAAATAAATTTTGTTTAAAATAATATTACAATTATAGATGATTATTGTAATTGATATTAAACTTTAAATTAATATCATTACCCTGATATAACTTTGCTGTGCACAGATTGTAGACTTTGCTGAGTCAGCAGCTTTTCCGGTAGATGATAGCGAAACGAGTAACAGCTGTCTGTCTGCTCGCCGTTAGGTTTCGGCCCTGAAATATTTCTTGGGGTGTTATTTCCTAAAAACTATATATTTAAAATCACAATAGTAAAGTATTAATTTCTAAGTATATATTTCATTTTCACTAACTCAACAAAATTCAACTGCAGTCTTACTCTAGGGCATATAAAATTTTGTAATCCTGAATAGCAAGAAGAGATAAAAACTATACTAACTTTTAAGATAAACCAAACAGTAGATATCCACAAAATTTCTTTGAAATCACTCCTTTGGTTTCGGGAATTAGCTCAAACAAACGTGACACGGGACACGGGACACGGGACACGGGACATGGGACACGAGATTATTATATATCACATATACTATCTGTGCCCACGTCTTCGTTTGCGAGGAATATGTTTTGTTTTAAATAAAAATATCCTAAGTTATTCTTTATAACATCACCTATCCGCCAGTGAAATTCCTGTTAAAATCGGTCCAGTCGTTTTGGAAATTAAGCGGAACAAGAAGATAGACAGACAGACAGACAAAAATTTTAAATATTTATATTTTTAATTAAGTACCGTATATGCATTAAGTGAAAGCTGTTAATTTGGAATTACAAACAGACACTTAAATTTTATTTATATGTATGTATAGATATATTAACTCAAGATTATATGTAGATATACTTAGATATATGTAGACCTCGTTGCTTCGTCGAATTTCTTATTCTAATCTGTGACTGTAATATTACAAAAAAAATAGTCATACTTTTGTTTGTTTGTAGATATAAATATTAATCTATAAGTTGATTCCCACTCGAAAAGTTTAAGCTTGTTTCTTTTAATTTTAATGAACATACATTAAGCTTTTCGTCTTTTAATATGATGTCAACCTCGAGGTTACGAACTTTGTCAATGTCAAGTCAGTCCTGAGAGCATCACTTTATATTATTGAATTTGAATTTATTTATCGTGAATTTTTTTATAATGCAACGTCAAATACTCATACCATACCTCAACTTCGTAAACGTTTAGAAATTCGAAATGTGTTATACAATTAGAATGGGTTACAAGTGAACGAATTCTAATGTCAAATTCGATTTGATTAAATATAAAACTCGTACTAGGGACACAGGACAAATATCATTGAAAAATTTTATGAATGCATTATTGTATAAACCAAAACAAGTAATATTTTTTTAATAATTTGCTTCCGCGCCATCTATTATTGCACACCTACACTACGTAGAGGAAGCCCTAGCAATTGCGAATACTGAATATGACCATGAACACATCAGTTTAGTTAATTGATGTTTGCAACAGATAGCGCTCAGTATATATGATGCATATGATATTGAAAGAACTGCTGAACTGCTGGCCAAAGATATTCTCTCCTGTTTACATATTAGTAATGCTAATCTCATCTAGGAGAACTAGTAAATATGCAAACCAAACAATTGACGAAATATGAGAATAGCTACAAAATTTGGCTAACATATCTAATAATTTTTTGTTTGTAGACATGAATATTAATCCTTAAGATAATTCTCAGTCGAAAAGTATAAGCTTGTTTCTTATAATTTGAATAAAATATGTGAAGAAGCTACTGTTATTACTGATGTTACTAAGTGATTTTCTGATTAATAAAGTGAAAATGTATATTTACAAAGAAGTGATTTTATGAATATGTTGTTGTTATGTTAAGGCTATATTACTTAAGACTGGTACAGTACGTAGTAAGGCTAGTACATAAGGGAAGTACATAAGGAAAGTATATAAGACTAATAAATAAGGGAAGTACATAAGGAAAGTATAAAAGACTAGTACATAAGGGAAGTACATAAGGAATGTATATAAGGGAATGTATATAATGTACATTAGGGAAGTATATAAGGTTATTACATAAGGCTAGTACATGAGGAAAGTATTTAGGGTTAGTACATAAGGCTATTACATAAGGCTAGTTTATAGGGCTAGTACATAAGGAAAGTAAATAAGGCTAGTACATAAGGAAAGTATAAAAGGCTAGTACATAAGACCCCCTAATAAAAATGCTATCATAAAGGTACTTTCATAAAAGACGGGTAAATGTTGTAATAAAATGAAACAAGATGTTTAAAAGATCCATCCATATATTTAATAATAGAATATGGTATCCTTCAAAAGACCGCATGAGCTTCGTAGGATGTGAAAGATCATATCCCATATTTCAGTAACTCTTTTGTTAGGTCCTGATAATTTGATCTATTATCTGTATGAAGTTCTTCTTAAGAGCATCTAACCATAGAAGTTTTCGTAAAATATTATATAAGTGATGCATATGCATCATTTTGGCAGTATGAGTGACAAGTTTGACAGTTTAACTGACGTAAAATAATAGTTAACTATAGGTTAGAAAGTTTTTTAATTCGCAAATAAAATATTAAGTGTTAAAAGGAAAATTATATTGTGACTGTCTTCGATTTGGATAGCCAATTTTACTTTGAAAAAATGTATCCCTTAAATGTAAATAATAATAATACAATTTCATAAATAGTTAGTGATTAAAGTAATAATATATTAACTTTTTATAAAAATACAGCAAAGCGATGAACGAGCGCCCCGCGCTTACGGACGATGTGCGGGTAGACCTTTGTATCGAAAATAACACAACGCCATGACGCTATCGTGATTGTGCACTACATTGGACTTTTACCTACCGTCACTTCATCTGATGCTTGAGTGCTTGATGAAGACCTAAAATAATAAAGACCTAAAATAATAAATTGAAAAATGTTGAAAATGAAATATTATATAAACTGAAACATATCATATTTTTTAATCACTACGTAGAGAAAGCCGTATCAATTGTGAATACTGAACACGACCTATAAATGTTATCAGTGTGGCAAATGAGACCATTTGCCCGATATGCACTTAGTGCTATCTGTTGCAGATATCGCTAAGTACATATCGGGCAAATGGTCTTACAAGGACTGCTTGTCCAAGATATCAACATATTAACGATGTGTTGGATATGGATGATATACTTAGCGATCATCTCATCGAGAACAACTAGTAAACCTGCAAACTAAACAATTGACGAGAATAAAGAATTGTGACAGGATTTGGCTACCATATCTAAAAAAATATACTGTTTTTGTTTGTTCGTGGATAAAAATATTAATCTTTCAGACGATTCTCACTCGAAAACTGTAAGCTTTCACCATTTAACCACAACGACCCATCGGATCTCCATACACAAAGTTATAAAATAGTGTCGTGTTTTTTATTGCTTTTAACCTTTAGACCTTTTTATGCGGTTTCTTGCAGTTAATTTACAACTTTATGCAAATTAACCACAATCGACATATGCTCTTAACATGAACTTAATACAGATAACAGATCAAATTATGAGGACCTATACAAAAGAGTTACTGATATATGAGCTAGACATCCTGACATCCTTGACATCCTACGAAGCTCATGCGGTCTTTTGAAGGATACCATATTCCATAATTAAATATATGAATGGATCTTTCAAACATCTTGTTTCATTTTATTACAACATTTACCCGTTTTTTATGAAAGTACCTTTATAATAGCATTTTTATTAGAGGGTCTTATATACTAACCTTATATACTTCCCTTATCTACTAGCCTTATATACTTTCCTTATGCCTTATATACAAGAGAAAGAAATGTTTTTCTTTGTTTTATAAAATTTAATAATTCAAATTTTAAATATCTTTATTGAAGTAAGCATTTACACGCACTTTTAAATCGTCAATTACATGAAAAAGGTCCTTACTCTCTGACTGACGTGCCAGTGCAAGTGCAGTGCAGACCACCATCGAAATGCTACTCTGCTGAGAAAAGCCGGTCTGAACTTAACAGTTATTTTTTAAAATGATATTTAATAATTATAGGCATATCAACCCTGTAAATGAGTAAACAACTAAAGTTAAACACATTTCGATCCACCAAAAACTCTTATACATGTATACTACAACCACACTTCATGGGCTTCGGTGTGTGTGCGTGCGCGTGTGCGTGTGCGTGTGCGTGTGCGTGTGCGTGTGCGTGTGCGTGTGCATGTGCGTGTGCGTGTGCGTGTGCGTGTGCGTGTGCGTGTGCGTGTGCGTGTGCGTGTGCGTGTGCGTGTGCGTGTGCGTGTGCGTGTGCGTGTGCGTGTGCGTGTGCATCTGCGTGTGTGTGTGTGTACACTACACACACATACACTGAAGCCCATGAAGTGTTTGTTAACTTCATGAAGGCGAAATTTAGGCGTTACGAGTTTGGTTTTATGTCTTGTATTTATCGTGTGTCTATCACTGTTTTTAGATATAAGAATTTAAATTTTGGCGTATAATTAATATGCTGTTAAATGTTTGTTATAAGAATAATTTAAAATCTAGTGATTACCTAAAAGGTTTTTTGAAAAAATTATTATTCTTTTAAAAAACCTTTTAGGTAATCACTAGATTTTAAATTATAAATAGAACACACAGCTCTTTTTTGTAAATTAAATATAGAATAAATTTAGGCAGCACTACCCCATAACAAAATACCATAAGGCAAAACACTATGAAAGTAACTGAAATAAACAGATGGAGCTGTAATAACGTCCGATAATTATTTTATTTTTTTAAATTGCAAAGACGGCTAACCTGAGTTACGAACGTGTAGAGATGTTGGTTTCACTGGAGCTTTTTACCTGAAGTTATACCTTAGATAATTGTCGAGTTAGTCGGTTCTAACATTTCCTTGTTAAGGAAACAGATACAACTTTAACTTTCTACATTAGGGAATGTAACCTCTAGTGTGTTTTTATGTGACAGAGCACTGTTTAACTGTTTTAACAGTTTCATCTGATAAAACAAGATAGCATCCGGTGTCTGTGAGGTTTCGCTTGAGTGGCCAATATGGCGTCTGAGATTTGTCTATCTGCACCATTAGATTGCAACAAAATATTCGACAATCCGAATTTTGAGGGTATATGTTATGATGTCGACTCGAAATCATTATTTTTTTATGTCTTATTATTCAGGTAAAGTGTCAAACGAGTCTACCGTATCCCTTAACGAAATTAATAATATAGGTTTTAATTCTTAGTCGTTTTCTTTATTTACGTTGTATGTATTTAATTTATAAGGTAAAAAAGGTATCTACGTTTGTGCAACGCTATTGCATTTGGAGTTAAAAAAGTTTGTTTTTAAAAAATGGTCTCCTTTTTTAATTTATAAAACTTGAGGAGATAAAATTTATAAAACTCTTTATTATTAAGGTAATGTCCCAGTCTATCGAGATGGTGGTTATATGTGTTATAGTTACTTAAAAGATCTTTGATAAGGAGAAGGTTTATTCTTTTAATAGAGAAAGCATTATTAACTCGTACCATTAAGTCTTATTTTATAATTGAAACAGGATAATAAAACTGCTGATACTAATATATTATATTATACAAAATTTGTAGTTATAAAATGGTAATTTTTTGGGAGGGATTAATCATTAGTTAAAATTAAATTAAAAGTAAGCAGATATGTGTGTGTTTGAATATATATATATATATATATATATATATTGTATATGTATATATGTAATATCTATATACATATTACAATCGATTTATATTTAAATGTTTTTATCATTTTTTATTTCTAAGGCATATTTTTACAATTAATAATAAGATTAAGAATTTTTGGAAGCATTGGGAGCTATATTTCTCACGTAATCTTTTGCAACTATTAAATATAAGTATATTTAATAGTTGCAAAAGATTACGTGAGAAATGTTCGCTTTGGCTTGAAAGACGGATACTAATATTGTTGGAAGCATCACCATTCATTGATACAAAGTTGGTGACTTAGCTCATAGCCGCCAACTTAATTTTAACTATCAATAACAATAGTTAATAATATATTCAAATTTAATTATTTAACAGCACTTTCTATTCTTCTTTATTTTAACTTTGATATAGGAATAATAATGTAATGTAATGGAAGAATAATAAACTTGTTAGTAAAATTAAAAGTATTATAGGTAATTATTGAACTTTATCTGTGAATTATAGTAATTATTCTTAATTTTCAGAAGCTAAACATAAAGTGTATTTTCAAGCAAAGTAAATTAGAGCTCCAGATATCCATCCAACAACAATATTGCACTGCAGTAGGGATATATGCATTATCTTTATTAAGCAGCCCTCGTTAAGTCAGCATAAAGACCGCATTATACTATATGTATTATTACCAACATATTAAATATTCATGATATTATATTTTGTTATATAAAACTGCGTAATGTAAATATGTTAAAGCGTCTTATTATTGTACTCCTTGGAGTTAAAAAAATGCAATTACAACAATTGTTATTACTAAACAAATTATATTAGAATGGTAAAAATTACTTAAGATATTGGCAGAAGCCATATTTACGATATTAAATTATTGTTTCTATATTTAAACATGTTAAAATCAAATGTGTGAATTATGATTGCTACAAATACATTTATTTCTTACGTTATTTTTGATTAAAAATGTTATCGGTCAATATGCTCATGTCAAAAAGGTATAAAAATACATCAATAATTTACGTTATAAATTACAAATATGTTAAAATATTTGTATTAAGATTCATTTCATTGCCTATTGTAATAGATTATCGATACACATATTCCTAAGACTCTTATCCAACCTCAGTCCGTGCTAAGCCGCTGCCTTGAGAAGTCACTTTGGAACTTAGTAGCTGTTGGTGTATAAACATCATTAAACATATTAGAATTTATACAATATTTGTACAAATCTTTTGAATAACTATGTTTTATACATAGGCTTTTTAAATAAATGTTAAATAAATAACTTGACAAAGATAACTTTTAAGATCAGGTATTTATTAAAATATATTGTCTGGCTATAATTAAGTTATATATGATATTTAAGGTTTTTTATTTAGTTCATGGATTAACATGAAGTTATTTTTCAGTGGCTATTACTGTAGTAAGTAAATCAACTGAAGCTAATTGTGCTACCGATATCGCCGTGACCAGACCAGGCGGATGATGAGATCATTGTCATCCAGAATTTTAACGTTTTGTAGACATCAGACGTTTGTGGTTTACATAATTTGTCGCACTGCGGAAACATGGTGTCATTACCATTAGAAATACAACTTAGTTCTTATCCAGTTAACGAAGCAAGAGTTCGAATAAGCAACTCATCACCATAACGACTACAACAGTCAAGAATAGACTCATTCAAACGTACAACAATCGAAGCAATTCCTTTTATTTTCTGTACTTAAGTTTGGTGATCAGACGCCTTCTTTATGTCTCCGTCACTTTTCTTGTCGAATTATACCTAGACACAATTAAACTTGCAAAATCCTTGTAAATACTAGAAATACTACGTATCCATCATGAACATCTAAAACAAAGAAAAAAACTTTTTTATCTATTTTTTTTTACTGTTTGTTATCTTACATGTATGCAATAAAGTTATTTAAATAAATAAATAAAATAAAGAATTGCCATGCAAGGTGAAACTGACAGAGGAGTTAGCTCAAGCACTCGAGAAAACCAAATCACGGCAGAAATCCAAGAAATCCCTGTTCCGATATTCGTAATATTCAGAGCAGTGTATCGCAGCAGCAGTGATTATTTTGCTGCTGTATTATTTTCGATTCTTGTTGAGAAAAAATATTTAAAATTAACCGAAACTCAGCATATATAGCATGACTATTTTAGACGATCTAGTAGCAGCCACTTAAATGTTCTTCCAGGTCCAGTTATTCCAACAAGTCATATATGTATATAAATTATTTATAATATCATAAAGTCACAAAAAAATGCACTCAAGAAGAATACAGTATTGCAATATAAAAAAGTATCAAAATTGTTTTCATTCAACATTATTCTCGAAGCTATAAGCCCGTGTGTGTGGTACGCACGTAGTAAAGCTTGTTAATAGCCATATGATTCCAGTCATACCTATCCATTATATAATGGACCCATTTACATGGTATTATGCAAAAGGTATTGAAAATCTTTATTTTTATAATATTAATTACTAAACTAAGCATATTCTGATATTATTTTATAACTTAAGTTTTGTTTAATATCAATAAAAAATAATTAAATTAAGATAAACTTAACATTGGTTATTAATAGTTGTAGTTATTTGATTGCAGATCGTATGCTTTTTTGTTCAACCGTGTAATAGGCATCCGCTAAAAGATATTGTCTATGCCATTTAGTGTGAATATGTGTCTCTAATAAATGCCTTTTTATGACTTTTATATTTTTTTTAATAATTTTCTTTTTTAGAAAGCTTATTTAAAATACAAAAAAAAACCTTTAGATAAATCTGGAGGTCTAAAGTTTATTTATTTATTTATATTCACGCCATATCCCTTGCGGGGTAGCCAGAGACGACGGAGCGCCAAACGCTACTGTTCTTGCATACCTCTTTCGCCTCAGCCACAGACAGCAACCTCTTCATACATGCCCTGCGGGACCGGGAGGACCCCTCATTCTTTTTACGTGACCTTCCTCCAGTATCATAGATACTGTGTTTTTGCAGGTCACTCGAGGCCTTCCCCTGTCTCTCTTACCGTTCACTTTTCCTTCATAAATCTTTTTTACCATTCTTTCATCACCCATTCGTTCGACGTGCCCATATCATACATACGACGACCATATAACATATAAATAGGAGTACGACTTCGAGATGAACCTAATCTTGTAATCCTGTACACGTGTAAAGTCACTAAGTGAGGATCTAGGAAGTGATTTACAATATTTATAACATATCAATTCTAATTTCATTTCAGATACAAATTTAAATTATTATTCAATACAAGGATAGAATGCAAATTAGTCTGAATACGGACGCGGTCTATTCAAATCGTTGCTCTGCATATAAAGTTGGAATTATCCTTGCAAAGCGTCTATGGATTTGAATCATTTTCAGGGTGAAATAATCTTATCATTTAGTATTTTTATAAAAAACTTTACTATGAGTATGCCAAGTTAAATCTCTGAACAATAATAAATAATGAAAATATCAGAATCAAGACGCATTAAACAAATCTAAAACCTTGTTTTGGAATGTGTGAATGTGAAAATGTGAAAAAAATGTGTGAATGTGAAAATTTGTAATGAATTAATGCAAGGCAATAATATAGTTAACAGTATTATAAACATAGTGACGTCGTAGATTGCAGAACAAATTGTCTCAAGTTTCAAAAATCCCTGCACATGAAATATATTTGAAATGACTTTGTATGAACTGGCAGAGTATCGATATTTACTAAATTAGTCGAATATCAATAAAAAATCATGAATATTTAGTTTTTTTTACATAAAAAACAAATGTGAATGTTTAAACTATGTTTTTATAGAACAGGTATCAGACATTCTGTATGCATCATGATTGGTACTGTAAAAAAAATACCTAACTTTAGGAAAAAACTTCTATCAGGAAAGAACTTTAAGTTAGGTTTTTTTAATAGTTTCAACAATACACAAAGTTTAGTAGAGTTTGACTGACGCTTTGAACGAATTGTTGTCCCTTAGGGTGTTGACGATACATTGTTGTTTACACAATCTTGGCACAAAAAGTTTTCAGTTATTCTTTATCACCATTTATTACGGCCCCCTTTTTTTTTCATTCATTCAATAATGTATCTTATTAGTAATTATTTATATATCTATAGATTTATAGATAGTAAGATATTACTTGAGTAAACCTATTATCTATTTTAATTATATATATATATATCGGAAATTGACGACATATATATTAATGGTATCAATCTATATAAATGGTAAAATACACATATGTAATAACTATAGTTTTTTTAATTATTTTTGACATTTTGTTCTTCTTATGGATTATTTATATATATCTCCCTAGCAGAGTTCTCACTAAGTTTAACCTTTTATTTGTAACAGTGTGCGTCTGTGTGACAGACGTGTGTGCATATGGGCCTGTAATTCAGTCTGTACGTGTTTGGTTTTGTTACATGTGTGTATATGTATATGTGTGTATATGTATATGTGTGTATATGTATATGCGAGTTATCAAGTATGCAATATTTTTCAAACATTATTTATTTACATTATGATGTGTTCTTTGATCGCTTCGCAACTAGAATATAGACTTAGAATCGTAGCTCCCAGAACCATGGATCCAAAATATCGAGATTTAACTGAACGTCATAAAAACATAAAAACAAAAGGAAAACAATGTGAATTTACATAAATATTAAGTGATTATGAATAGTTTATAATTTTATTACCTAATATTATAAGTGTGTTCGTATCAGAAAATACAACGTGTTATTGAAAGAGTTTGTACTTAACCTAAAAGTTTATAAAAACAGAGGAAATAAAGTTATATCTAGTCGAATAAAATGAGAAATTATAATTAAATTTTATTTAAAAAGGTTATCGACAGAGTCGGCGAACTTCGCACCGTAGTGGAATCAATAAATATTAATCAAATCAAATATGTTGACGCCTAACGCCTCTGAACGTACATTTAAATTTCATACGGATATTTTACTACTAATATTACATCAATGTTCGTTTCTAAAAAATAAAACCCTGTTATTCTCATATTTTATCATTTTGTTAGTACCTACGATGTACCTCACCTTTATAGAATCGGTAATTAAATCATCGAAACAAGTAATTAATGAGCTTGACATGGATGCCATGCATCCATTGAAAAAATAATAAATTAATATGACTTATAAACTATAATCTTAACGATATAAGTAATATATGATGAAATTAATATTCTAATACCAGACAGGAAAACTACGAGTGTATGAAGAACTCAAAACTAAAACTGGCGCCTTCGAGGTACTGAACTGAAGTTACGCAGTGCTTTCCATTCCAAGTTAATTTTCTTCCTCAAATTATTTTTCCAAAGGCCTCATATACAAAATCATCAATCAATAATCGATAACTTTTTAGTTAAATTAATTAAGAAAAAAGTTAAAACGAGTAATGAAAATTAATTAAGATTTTAATTATTATTATTAATATTAACGTAATTGCATTGAAAGGATATTATTTACGTGGTATTTGCTTATATGGAGCGAATTGAATATGAATCGCGTAGCATTTCTGCCATATTTCTTAAATTAGTCGTATTGACTAAACTCTAAAGTAACTACATATTCTCTTCATTAAAAAACTATATAATGCCCATTTTTTTGAATTCATAAAAAAGCAACTGCAACATAAACATCAGATCTTCTAAGTAAAGTGGCCAAAATCAATGACTTCCCTGTCCACATCAGAGTCGCCATCAAAAAAATTAAGCCACAACTTCCAGAATCAATGGCCTTTATAATTTATTGTAACACCTTTGAACCCTCAATATATTTGTAATCCTTATAAATATAATTTTATTTTATGAAGATTGTTTTTCTTTCAACTTCGAGGAAGTTTGCAATTAGTTAGTGATATAAGTGTACAATCAGTATTTCTTTGGATCTTCTGGTTGTATCCGTCTTAATTGATTGCATCGAATATGAGATTTTGTAAAAATTTTCTTTTAATACAGAAAAGCAACATGAATGATAAAGAGTAGCTTTTCCCAATTTAATTTAATTGTGACATTTATGGAGCAGTGAGTTTGATTGGAACTTATTTGTATAATGTTATTAATTTCTTATAAAATAAATATTTATTTTATTTTTGACATGGCGAAAGGCTGAATATTTAATTTACAAAAGTGGGAGGATGGGTTGAGTTATTAAATATTGAATATATACATGATGCGGCTGGATTGTCACTGGTAAAACAAATTCTGGCTTGATGATTTATATATTTTTTTAACTTTGTAACTATTAATGTTTTTTTTTTAAAGAATATTCATATTGAGTGAAATCTAAATATAAATACTACCTCACCACCATAAGAAAGAGATATTTCATCTCCACCACCTATACTTATAAAGGGAAATACTAAGTAAGATTTAGGCAACTAAGTTTTTTATAATATTTAGGTAACAGTTATTTATATTTTAGGTTCTGCATTTTGGAATGAGGCAGGGAGTCATTTTAAGAACAACAAAATAAAGATTTCACTGACTTGAAAAGAAATCAAAATAGTAATCTATTTTTCGAAGGGAGTGGCCAGCAACAGTATTAAATACTGATAATATATTAGGAAAACTAACCAAAAGTATTGTAGGGATTAACTATTTATATTTAATATGTTCTAAGGTGTTTATAATATAATTGTTTATATAATTTATTTTTTTTGCTTTATATTTTGTAAGTTATAATTTTAGGATGTTAATTAATAGAAGGGACTTTTACAATTATTTTTATTTATTATTTAAACTAAAAATTTTATCTCTTCTCCAATTGATCTCGCAATATTCTTCTTCTTAATAAATCACTTGCAATGTCTGGTATTTCTTGATCACCTTCCATATTCATTGTTAATATTGCTTTATCTTTAATTTCTATGAATAATATAAATTTAATTATCTATTTTTTCAGTTATCACAATAAATACAAAAAGTCATTTATTTCATCCATAATGTTTTCAATGCACATCTAATTTTGATGTCATTAGCCATGGACATTGTCTACCAGAACCTTCTGATATTATAATGTGGATCTTATTGTCAGATATAAATATTTACCATGTGACAAAATCTTGCTAATACATTTCTTAAAAGCCTTGCCATTTTTCCATTTTGGTGAATTTTTTCTTTTATAATCTTTTAGGTTTACTATTTTCCCAAACATAGGAGCTATGATTTGCACCTTCCAAATTGGCACTAAAACTCAATAATCTACATTCATCATCACATACCTAAAAAATAAATTATAATAAACAGTAATTATATAAACTGTAGTATAGTCAAAAATAACATAAATAATAGTCATATTTGGTTGCCATTTGAACATTAAGTGATTGATAGTGCTTGGGGCTGTCTAAGAAATGTTCCTCTTCTTTTGGTGGAACACTATTTTAAGGGTGGCTTCCATCAATACAGCCAACCACCCCAGGTATTCCATATTTCCTGAAAAGCCTTTTTTTATAAACAAAATTAATGTAAAAGCTATATTGCAACAGAGCTGACAGTGTTGTAAGTAAACCTACATATCCATTAACTGAAATAATGTTAAATATAGAAAGAAACATTATTTTTAGTATTTATCTATATAGTTATATCTATATAAAGCAGACAGTATTCAGTCCCGGAACGTGTTTCATGTCGGCTGATCCTACATTATTAACGACTCTATTCATTTCTGTAACCTTACAGAAATAAAGTCGAAACGGTTTCAAGACCATTAAGTTTCTTGTTTATGGATGATAAATAAATATTTTTTTTAACACTAATTATAAAACGTGATATTTATTTTTTAACAGATAATTGTAATTAGGTTATTTTATTAGATCATAAATCGGAATGCGATAGGTCTATAGGTCTAGTCGATAGGTCTTTATTAAAGGCTGCCAGTGATCAGTATAACCAATAATGTTCTAATTATAAAATTAAACCTTTGAAGTAATATATACTTCAAGATTTCCATATTTCTTATGCTTCTAAAAGATAATTTTTCACTGGGGTATGGCACGAACTGAGCAAATAAAATGATATTGTATTTAGATCTATTCGGTTTTTTGAATATATTTATGGTAAAATATTCCCTGATGAAAACTGATTCATTTATTATTTTGTTTAATAAGCATTTAACTGAAGTCACAACACGTCTACCGAAATAAATGCTTCAAATACAAACCTATGATATAAAGAGTTGGATATAAACTTCATACTAAAATTTACATATTATTTTAAATTTTAAAACCTATTTATGTTTGATGTTGAATGTATTATTCCATCTTTAAAGAATTTGTTAAAGTAACTTGAACAGAATGAAAATCATTGTTATATGCATTATTATATACTTATTCTTCGTTATAAATTATTAATTCATATAACGATTATACTTTATAAGATATGACAACAACAACAACAATAAAAATTGTCCAACTTGTTTGTAACTAACTCTAAATAAATATTAGAAAAGAAAAAGAACTCTATTTAAATTTGTTCACTCAAAGTCATTTAAATAATTTAAGAGAACGTGCAAAATATTTTATTTTTTTTACTGTTTAATTAAAAATACATCTCTTTACCAACTACAGTTGTGAGGTTTTAGCAAAATTAAAAGAAAGAAAATGTGTTTGTGTTTGTTCAGTTAACATACTGCTTCGTACTGTAGTGTCTGTATACTCGAAGTACATAAGTATTAAGTTTTAAGATACAGATCTAAAATAAAAATTATACAAAATTATTTATTATCCGGTTATCCTTGATACTCCTAATACCTTTCCTTGCAGTTTTAATACTTTTTTTGTCTTTTGGCCTCAGTAGAAAATAGTTTCTTTAAGACATTATTAACCTTTTCAGTTTGCGATGTGTATAAAATTATATTATCTTAAATTTAATGCTCTTTTATTTTTTTGCCAGTGTTGCTGTTCAAATATCTTTGAATGTTAAGTAGGAATTAATGTGGAGAATCATACTTCTATATAGAGTTATCAAAGTTATGTGACATTATTATTATCAGTATTATAGTTTGTTTGTATTGTAACTTCTCGTTAGATACAATATTGCTCCTTTATATGATCCGCTTACAATTATGTACAATGATAGTTTCATCTTATATATATAGCGGATATAATCTATCTTTGTTCAGTTAATAATAATATCTACTATGTACTGCTTTCAGAGTATAATTTATTGAGGTCAATGATAATGGAGTACTAGATTGTAACCTGTTTAGTTTAACTCCTCTTAACAATACAATGTTCATAGACACTATGTTAATAAGTAACTAGTTTATTTTTATTTAATAATGAATGTTTTAAAAATTATAATACAACACTTTAAACTACCGTCGTTATTTAATTGACATGGAAGATACTGCTTTAGGAATGGTAAAAACATTGTTATTTGCTTGTAACATCGCATTAGTATGAATTGTTAAGATCTTATAATTGTATGTGGAAGAAATAAATAAATAAATTTCTCGATAACAAAATTGTTTTCAAATACTTATATTACAGGTAGTTTAATGTGTAGTGTTATTAAAAGTTTCAGTAAGTTTTGTTTAGTTATCTATCATAAAATAAAAAAAAAAATATAAAAAGCACGAATGATATTTTATAAGCCGTGTAAAAGCGAAATTCTGTAACATATGTAGCGTATATAGAGGGATAGGTAATCAAATCGTTAATAGAGCAGACTATATTTATTTTTAACCAGGAGTGTTATGCAGCACCTAGTCATTTATAAGTTCAGATTGTCATTTATTTTCAAAAATAATATTAAAAATATGGATATTAAGATGAAACTTATCATTAATATCACATATCAGATCACTTAATTGTTGTTTGATTTAAATTTTTCAGAACATGAGGTTCACTGTTGATTTGCGGCTACACAATAAAGTTTTTTTTACCGGGAATCGATCCTGGCACTCTTCATTGGAAAGTACTCAATACCGCGTCACGTGCCTGCGAGTGCATTTAATGCACATGTTTGTTTTAAAATATGAAGAAATTACATAATAATTTTAAAGTCGTCAAGATTTTCTTATTCTTATATCCCTAAGATAAAGATTATTTTAATAGAAATTTCCAGTTTAGTCCTTTTCTGTTACCAAAAAACCAGATTTTATACCAGATTTACAACCCTATAAAGTACATCTATATCAAATGTATGGATTTTATATTCTTTTAAATTTATAAATTGTATAAAAAAATAATAAAACGTATAAAATACGTTTAAAAATAAAACTAAAGATATTATTCTATTTTATGTTACTTAAAACATTGGAATCAGTTGGTTCTACTGAGTATCGAGTAGCATCTTAGTACCAACACTTACTTTTATACAGGTCTTTAATCCTATTCTTGGATAGATAACATTATTTATCTGTGTTGGAAAAAGAAAACACCGCGAACAAAGAATTAAACCATTTATAAATAAAGGTTTAAAAGATACTATATAAATACCATTTTATAAAATATTATTATTCAAATTAAAAAAAGCCACAGTAGACGGCAACCGTTTACCAGCATCCAATACATTTACATTAACGATGTTTTTTGAGTATATTTGTTTAATTCTACATGCGAATATAATATATTACGAATTTATAAATATTCGTATATTCGTATTTTAAGTCACTACTAGCTTCTATACACATTAATCTGAGGTCAGTGAAGATTCAAGGAGTCTCAAAACAAAAACCACTTAAATAATATAATATGAAGTCTTTGCATATGAAATTTGAGTTTTATATCTTAAAACACAATCGCAAAAATTCCATATTAAATTAATCTAAGTATATACAATTATGTATATACTTATATAAAATTGTGTAATCGCCATATTATACGTAGTTCATTGATCGTGTCTCTGTAGAGTTTCTGTGATATGTCTAGTTTAGCGTTGTCCTAAAGTGGCAGTGGGTCAAAATACTTGACCAGTCTTAGTTGCTTATAATGTAGCTTTTCCGTTATGTGAATTAAAATTATTTTATTGCACATAATCAATAATAACATTTCGAATATTTTAAAGGGTTGGGCATTCCAAAAGAAAAAAACGGAACCTTTATAGGATGACTGTTCTGTCCGTCCACTCGTCTGTCTCTCTGTCTGATAGGACCCTTTATTTAGGGGACCTACTTACTATCGAGTTGAAATTAAAATTAATACCGAACAGAACATTTCGTAACTTTACTTTAAAACTCTGTAAAAATGTAAGTAAAGTACAGAAATTCAAAAAAATTCTTCCAAACTCAAGAATGGACAGTTGAGATTTTCACCCCACAACGCTCCTGCGCACAGTGCGACGTGCACATGCGCGCAGTTGAATTTTTCAAAATCGTATGCAAGTGCTTGAGCATTCTTCGGCTTCGGTTTTTGTCCAATTGTAAAGGCTCAGCTCAAAGGCAGGCAGTTGGCGCCCCACTCTGAGTTATTGACAGTATGCAAGTTCAGAACTTCGAGAAGAAAAAATTTTTGACAACTGATATGACTAAGTGTATAAACTGCAATGAAAAATATTTTGAAAGACTTTATAAATATGGCTGTATTGCTAAACTTAGTGATCTAGTATTTGAGTAGGGGGAAGGAGAGGGGCACGAGCACGAAATCCCCGGTAACATCTAGTCTAATAAAATATATTAAAACAAATAAAAAAAAAAACAAATATATAATAACACAAAATAAGGTATCATTTTAAATAATTGAACAAAAATAAATTCTTTGCAACTTCAGAATTCATTCAGAAGAAACCTAAACTTATTACGAGTTCAAAGGAAGTGAAGAATTTATATTTTCATTACGCTTGTGGATATTGAAGTGAACAGAATCTACATTAAGATATTAATTCCATTTGTGATAAGGGATTTAATGCATCATTAATAATGCTTTTTTATTTCACGTTGCGAAATATTAAAAAAATATTTTAAAGTCTGTTTTCATCTTCTTTTTCAAATTAATATTATAACTTTGATAAAGAAGGTTTAATATGTTATTGTTATTTATTATCTTTTTATTCGTATTACATAAGATTCGTACAAGTAAGTAGTAAGTAGATATTTAGTGTTCGTAGTACCATAGGGGAAATGCCATCCGACCTTCTCTATTTATAAACGTTCAAGGACAATATAGACTTTTATATGGTTTTTACTGAAAAATTATTACTTGAAATGAGCTTTGAAACTGCGGGATGGTATACGTTATCTTTCCATGGTCGTCCAAGGTTAAGTTTAATGAGTTTCAGAACTGTAGTTGGGATCCGCAGTGAAATAAAGGCATTAGTCAAAGCCGTTTGGCATGTAATGCAGCCCGTAAAACCTAAGACACGTGTAAGACGCTCTGTGGTACCACTCTGGTAACAAGTGGTACCACAGAGCTTGGAACAAATATGTAGATTCATGCCCCGTAGTATTACATTCGCGACAGTCACATAGTCACGTGAATGAATGAATGAATTGGAAGGGAAACAAATTTTCTGCCATGGGAAGACTCTGATACAATTGTCTATGTCTACGCGCAGTCGGTCTCTAGGTGTTATTGGATAGCGTTTAAGTTACAAAACTTTGACCAAAGTGTTTAGGAAACATAATATTTGATAATATATTTAGATATAACTAAAATAAAATCTACTACTTATCTTCTACATTTAAAATTACAATTCTTGTAAATATAAGGGCAACAACAGACCACTAGTGGCGTCGTTATTTATATAAACTAATGAAACCACTAATCTTCTTTTGATATTCAATAATTATGAGTGTGATTCAACAGTCAGTATTATAAAAAAATAATTATAGTAACTTTTATCAATACCTGTTAAGTTTCTTGTCGGTTCTTTATTGATGGTTCTTCAATCGCTAGAATCGTACAAGTTGAGTGTGACTTTTCATTAGTACTTCGTATATCTAGTTGAAATAAAATCGCTGACTATGACTAAGGTTACGTTATCGGATAAGGCTCATTAACTTTTATAAGACAAATTAGTTTTACTAAGAATAAACTGATCGTGGTGAAGAAATAATTTGCATTGAAGAATTTGAGTTAATATTCCAGTATAGAGCGTATATTAATATTAAATCTTCTTATTCACATACGCTTATTAAGTTATTAAAAATTATATAAAATATACAGCGCTATGATAACTAAATTATATTTCTTTTATCAAATTAAATAGCATAAAGTTGCTTCGTAAAGCATTAATTTACGATCAAAGCAGAGGTTTTAAAAAGAATTCTCTACTTTACGGGTACCTGAAGCATTTTACAATTAATCATCTCAGAAAGAGTCTGCGACGGTGCGATAAAGTAAAGTACTGACTTCAATTATACCGTTTATTATTGTAATTGAACTGAGCTAGTACTTTTTATGGTATTATTTTATTGTTATTGTTATTTCGTTTTAGTTCTGATTGTCGAATTGGTTTAATAAAAAATAGGACGATTATTAATAAAATAATTTAATCTATATTTATATTAATACTAAGACTTTTTCTGCAATATAAAATAAAATGAACGCACCCACTAATCCGAATTCTAATTGAGAATCTTCATTATTTAGGCACAATCACATTTACCAAAGCGTCTTTACTTACTTACAAAATTAGTCTATTCGTTCGGCAATTAATGAAACATACTTAGTAAAAAAATATTTATATATTTATATACAAAATAAAGTTAAATCACGACGAATAAAAATATATTTTTTTAATTACTAATTCGATCCCTAAAAGTAAATATTTTAATTAATTTCCAATTTTTGATCTTGTCCAATCTATATGAGGAAAAACTCCAACCAATGTCTTTAATAAAGTTTATTCGACATTATACATTAAGTTTCAGACTTTTCAGCAATCTCTTAGTGACAATATATATTATTTATTTGATTATGAAATTAAATTTTAGCTTAAGAAATATTCCTTATATAATTAATATTTGAAGTCTATTCATATTGAATCTTTTTTACTATCATCAACTTTTGACAGTATCTTCGACAACAGTGTATATATCAAACAATAATAATTATACAGAAACACCAAAAAATATATCAGTTTTTTAAAGTCTTATTCTTTTTTAACGAAAACAGTCAAATTACAGGAATAGATTTTGTACCACTTTGAACCGAACCTGTATCTTACAATTTTACGTCGATAGTTTTTAATACTAGTGTTTTGAATAAAAATATATTACTTTTCATATTTTAAAACTAGTTTATTAAAGTTGGATCCATGTCACATGCATACAATAAAGCGGCTCAAAACGGCTTAAAATCTTTATCTACATTCTTTATTTACTTGTTTTATGGGCAGGGCCCATTTTGATACGATTCTTAGCAAAATAAGCCCATTCAACAAATCTTTTTAACAAATATATTGCTAATATAAAATTATAATCTTATAGTTCTTATCTTTTTCAGAAGAAACAAACTTTACAAAATGTGCGCTGTCAATTTTTACAACCAAAATGATTTACAAAAATTCGTTTTTATAATATGAACATCGTATTTTTATAATATTGTTGCTGTAAATATATATTTTTAATTAAAAAATAGAATTGATGTCTAGATTTAAAAACCCAATTATTTTTTGTATCTTATATATATTTTATTATGTTCCATACTATTTCGGAAAATAAAAAGAGTTTTTTCATAAAATAAACTGCTTTGAAAGAAAATTTCTTCATTCCATTTTTTAATAGGAATAAAACAGGAAACTAACAGGAATATAGTTAAAACTAAAAATAAATCAATTAAACGAGAAATAACTGACAATTTTAAGAATACAAAAAAAAAACGTGGGAAATAATAAATAGGCTAACGGGAAGAATTGTGAATGCCATTGATGATATCTTAATTAACTCTTTTAAATTAAAAGCAAGAAAACTAGCAACAAAATTTTCGAACGATTTTAAAAATAACGTTGAAAACATTATAATTTCATGCGACGAACCATTGTTAGACGAGGCGCTTTATAAAAACACACCTAACATCTCCTTGCGCTTTAATAAGATCAATGAAGAGACGCTCTCACAAATAATATCTAATATTAAAGACAAAAAAGGCCAGGTATGGATAATGTACAAGCACAGGATATTAAATTTCTATCACATCAGTTAACACCAATTTTAACGCATTTAATTAATTTATGTATAAGTAGATGTATATATCCAGATAAACTAAAAATTGGTCTTATCAGACCCATTTATAAGAAAGGTAGTTATACTGATACGAACAACTATAGACCGATAACAATCTTATCATGCTTGAACAAAATTATAGAAAAGTACTTTGGTCAATTGATTCAGAACTTTTTATCACATAATGGCATAATACACAACAAACAATTTGGATTTCAAAAACAAAAAAATACATCACAACTCTTAGCTTCATTTTCAGATGAAATTAATACTCATTTAAATGAAAAAAAACATGTACTTGTTCTTTTTATTGATTTTAGTAAAGCATTTGAAACTCTAAAACATGACACGTTATATAAAAAAATGCAGCAAAATGGTATACAGGGCCCCGCATTGGAATTATTTAAAAATTATCATACCGATAGATATAATGCAGTATGCATAGCTAATGAATATAGTGAACTAATTCCAGCTACCCGAGGAACAGCTCAAGGATCAGTATTAGGCCCTACAGAGTACTTAATATATGTCAATGATATGTGCAACATACTGCGACACGGTTCTGTGTATCAATTTGCTGACGATACATGCTTAATTACCGCACATCATCACATAGAATGGGCTAATAATATGATGCAAACAGATTTTAATAATCTGTGTAAATGGGCGCATGACGTCAACCTTTATATAAATTATTCAAAAACTAAGTTTATGTACATACACTCACCGCATAAAACAGCCAACTTCGTACCTAGAATTGTGGCGCATGACCATAGTTGTATGCATGGACGTCATACCCCGTGTGTATGTGAGTCAATTGAAATGGTTAATCAACATATGTATTTGGGTCTAAAAATAGACCACCATTTTAATTGGAGTCCTCACATAGACGAAGTTTGTTGTAAACTGAGATCTATTTTGGCAAAAATGAGTATACTCAAACATAAGCTTCCCTATACAATTTTAAGACTTTTGTATATGTCACTTGCAGATTCCATTATAAGTTATAGCATCTCAAGCTATGGCAGAACTTATAAAATTCACTTAGAAAGAATTTATAACCTACAAATGAGAATATTAAAATCAATAGTCCCGCTAAAAGTTAAATATACATTTAGAGATAACTACGACTATTTATTTAAACACTGTAACATAATTAACGTTTACGAAAGAGTAAACCTAGAAATTATAGCGCAATATCATAATAAAATTAATACACTAGGAAGAAATGACAGAGTGGATTTCATGCGAAATCTATCATATTTAACATATTTTACAGAACCCAAATATAACAATGTATACGGAAAGAGAATTTGGTCCAACATCCTGCCTTGTATCCTTAATAAGTTACCAAAGGAATTGACTACAAAGATTAAAAGCCATAATTTGAAACAAACAAAGAAAATTGTAAAGAACTTTTATGTAAAAAATAAGAATTTACCCATATCACAAATCTAAGGCTATGAACATGTTTAACTTTGTTTCTTTTCTATTTTTTTTTTCCTTTTATTGTGATATATATTTAGTATAAGATTCTTAATATAAGTTTAAGATTAATTTTAGTATAAAATAATAAGATTAATATAAGTATAAGAAAATGTTATATATTAATTAGGTATTTAGTAGTTACAATGCTATAAAGCGTGTGAACTCCACGAACGCGACAATCTTTTAGATAAGATTTGCGTTTAGGAGCAGGTTATATTGTAAAAATTTAAATGTATTAAACAGAAATAAATAAAATAAAAAAAAATAAAGAAAGAAAGAGTTCCTGTAAAAATATAAACAATTCAATTCACTTATTAACGACGAATCTTTTTATATTATCTCTAAGTATATCCTGAATAAGTCGTCCATTGTCTTTGTCTTGTCTCATTGTCTGTATAGAACTGATAAAAAAGCTGAATTAATTTTCCTATGAAAAATATTCTCTCTTCAGGGAACAAATGAAACAAGATGTTTATTTATAAATATATTAAAAGTTACGTGGTCTATACATTTTAATTTGTTTTAACCCCTTCTATCTGTGAGAAGCATGATTTAAACTGTGTTTATCTTGAATAATGTATAAATTTTGGAGGTAAAACATACTTGTAAAGTAGTATAATTCAAAGAGAAAGTTTGAGTTTCGTTTATTTTAGGCCCTTATTAGTTGTTTTAGATTGATAATACTCGTTCCCTTGTTGTCGTTATGTGTGAAAATATATGTTAATTAAATCCATGACCTCAGTGTAATAAAAATAAAAAAGCGATATCACTTATAAAAAGATTTTTTTAAAGTGTTATTGTTCCCGTGTAATATGAGATTTGAAATCGAAATTTATACTATTACGTGATATTTTCGATCATCATCTCCTTGCTCTTATTTCAGTTTCGGGGTTGGCTATGGACACTTTCTTCTTCTCCATATTGTCTTTCACGCGATATATCCATTTTTTTTCGGCCGTCTTCTACTTTTAAATCTCTCCACTTTCATACCTAACATTCTCTTGATTACATGTCTTTCGGTTGAAAAGAGGAGGAGGGACCTCCTGATAACATATCATCACAGACGACAACCTCTATTTTTTTGTTATTGGCGTGACTTTCAAGCTCCTCATAATATACTTATTTCATATCCAATTTTTCGGGTTATATCCAATGTGTGGGGACATCGATCTTAGCATTCGCATCACCGTTGCGTGCATACGCTTTTCATTTCATACTGATACTGTTAAGAATATTGTACAAAAATTTACTCATACATTTGAACATACTACGTTTTAATACTAGGTAATTAACTAATCATATATCAAACGAGAATACTGGTTTTTCCAGTAAACTGCCAAAAAAATATCAAAGGCCATTTATGTATTAAATAACTAACATGCACTTTTTGCATGAGCGACATCACACATACGAAAAAGTGTTGATTAATTAATTGAAATATACAATAGTTTATTAAATTAGACACAGATGTACTTCAAAATTATTTATAGATGCAAATCAAGGAATGCGGAAAAAGTAGATTTAACTGTCGGCAATATTAAGCATCCAGCACCGCAGCAATTTAATACGGGACCCAAAATATTTTGGTACTTTCAAGCCCCACGCTTGGAGTGCCAAAATAAAGTAAGCAGGAGAGTTTTGACTTGAAAATAAGCATAATCAAAACAGAGCACTTGTTATTCAATTTCGGAGGTATGTACAATTTTGTTCTAATTTCATTGGATGGAGTACCATTACTAGTGTGCTCATACTACTTGGTTCTCTCATACAAAGTGATGGCAATATTGACCGGGTTTAAAGCACAAAATCAAAATGGGACGGATTAATTGGTTACAGGTCAAATCACGTTAATAAAGTCAATCTTTTTGGATGTGAAGTACTATAAAAAAGAAAGAAATATATATATATATATATATATATATATATATATATAACCTTAACTAACCAAACCGAACAAACAGAGAGATTTTTTCTTCGTCATGTTAAGGTTATATAATTACCTGTATTATATAATAAAATAACTCTTAATTACCGGACAATTTGGCCGAGTGCGGTAGGAACAGGTATACAAGAATTGTCGGTAGGTTTAGTGTTAAATAATGTACAACATATTAATGATTATCTAAAAGCTACACAAGAAACATTTTAGCTATTGTCATCTAACATCAAATAGCTAATGAAAAAGAATTACCAACTGTTATTAGTAAGACAAAATCGGTTTTCAAAGGCCTGTATAAAATGTCTTAATTGTAATATCTCACGCTGTAAATCGATTAACCCCTCGTCGTTGTGTCTAAGAGTGTTAGTCGTGGAGGTACCGCCATACAAGACAGTACACGACCAGCGTCTTGATGGAAGTCATTGAATGACGTATATTACAGATTAAGTACAAGTGCACCCAAATTGAAACAACTTTATGTGTGATGCTTTAATATATACCCTTAGTGGGAATCGAATCTAAAACTCAGCAGTCCAGGTCGTTGACCACTTTTTACTATTTCTATTATTTTGTAGATCTTACTCGGTATGCAACAATACAAATCATTCTCAAAACCGGTCATTCTGTTCATACTCGTATTAAGTTAGTTCCCGTGAGCCTAAACAAAGCTTTGAGAAAGAACTACAATGGAATAATTTAAAGGTAGACGTTGTAACCAATTGTTAAAAGTTGAATTTGTTTTCCATTTTATGACTATTGAATTCTAGAAACAAACTTCCGTGTACTTCAAAGGTAGGAAAACTATTTGAGTGCAAAATATATCTGCCTGAATATAAGAAATAGCTTGCAAACAAAGCAAATTCTCGTTACTAGCCTTTAAAGCATTTGTTTTTTTTTTTCTAAAAAACATAAATAATTTTTTCACTTTCACAAAGGTTCTTCGGGTGTTTCCAAAGTCACTCAATATCCTGAATAGCATGTCGTATTTACAATTAATATTATTTTTTAATATTTATTTTTGTTATAAATTAATATTATTTATGTACTTTTAAATATTCTAGTACAATTTATTATACATCATGTCATTTTAAATATTGTAATCAACTTGTGTAAGTTACACATGTCGATCGTGAGAAATCCCAAGTCAATTTGATTGGCATTTGTAAGACGCTGGCCAAAATTTATTGCAATCCCCTACCTGGCACTTACTTCAACAATTTTACATCAGTCTTCCGTAATTCCGTCAAAAATCCTCATCGGTTAAGACAAAAATTTTATTAGTACAATCTCTCCCTACCACCACTTTTGGATTGCGCCGATAGCTGTTTCAAATTGAACAAATTCGAACTTCTTCAAAATTTGTGCATCAAGTTTATCTTAAGTATACGCAAATTTGACCATGTATCAGAATGCTGTATCTACTCAACCATAATCAATTTAAAAGAAAGTTTTTCTTTTTTGGTACTCTCAGATATCAAATGTCAAAACGCCTAGTTTTATTTTAAAAATATATTATTTAATTATTACCTCAACACTACAGTTACTTATTAATATATTTATTTATGTAACGATACTGTATAATCTAAAGAATTATAAATAATACCGTATAAAAAGGAATGGAAAAGTTTACTCAAGTTTAATTGGGTTAATTAAGGAGACAGAATTAAGGGAGTTCTTTTAATCTGAAAAACAATTAGAGAGATCGAAAGTTTGATAAACCACGGAGTAAACAGTACATGGGCAATTAAGTTTGGTTACTATTATTAACCTTTGAGTTCGAAGTGTAAGTAAGTGTTAATTGAGCTATTGAGCTACTGAGCTATTATAAAGACAATCTAATTCATTATATTATTTTTGACAAGGCAATTGTATTCAATTAAAAATAATACCAAATTTAGTTTAAATAAGGCGCACAAAATGGCTTTTTCAATTATTTGAAGTTATGTAATTTTCTCCATGAGGTAAATTAAACTCCTTTCCTCCTGGATTTATTGTGTTTCGGTCTCGCTTCTACAGCTGGCAGACTAGTTTTGTGCTCCAGCCACTATAGATCGCACTGTTCTTATTCAATTATATTAGTTGGATCACGCTCGTTCATTAATTGAACTTACTTACAATCCCCGTACTTCGTTTACAGAAGCGGTATACTAAAGGGATTTAACTGACACAAACTTCAGTATAGTGTGGACTCGTAGTGTCGCAGGAGTTTGTTTACTACGTGGACGGCATTCAGTGATGTTAGTTAATGTTCAAGCATGAAGTGAAGTTTATGCAGACATGTATATTTTTAAATGTTGTTCTTATTTTCTAGTATTATTTTTATATGTAATTATTATTGTTTGAAAAAAAATTTATACACTAAATGAAATGTACTCTAAAGTTACAAAAATACATTAATAAAATAAAACGTAAAACTTTTATTAAAATTATAACTGAAGCTTTATCAAATGTGACTGCTGGCGGATTAAAAAATGTTAAAGTTTATGAAGATTTTAAAATAAATGAATAATGCTAAAAGTTAATGCTTCACGAGTAACAAGGTAGAATTGAACCTGAATTTCTTCAACTTAACTCGGTTTACCAGATACCATTATAACTCCCGCTCTATACATTTCAGAACTATTTTAGTTAGTAGTTAGTCTTGAGACTTGTCTCTTTTAGTTTGTCGGAAGTTTTATTTAAACGGCACTGCTAAGTTTGTCAAATGATGATTATAATTATTTTCATAAAACACTCCCCGAACAAGTTTTTTTTATTACATATGTTTTTAATAAATATATAACCGAATACTAAATGCAATTCGTAACACACAATCAGTGAATTATTATAGTAAATGAAATGGTGAAGTTCGATTTAGATCTTTTATTGGACCTCAAATGATCCCAATAAGATTTGATGGTAAGCCTCCTATTCGTTTAACATCTGACATATGATTTGCCATTCCCCTAAGCTGTAATCATTTGCTCGAGATGTATGACACAACGTTCAATATAAAAGACTATTAACAATAGTTGAACTCAAATTGAACAAGTATAGTATTATATTGAGTTTCACTTTCATAGATATCAAAGTTCGCATGGTTCGCATGGTTTCATACAGTACAAATTAATCACCTCTATATTAAAAAATGGAAAATAGTGAATATAAGTTTTGTAGATGATGAAGATTCTATCTTCTGATTCTAGGAGTTGCCTATTTTGAAAACCTGGCCAATATTTTGCCAGGTTTATTTAAGGATGTGAACCCTTCTCAGATGTTATTCTCGTATAAGGGTAGAAATCCATGTTGAAATGAAAAGTAATTTTATTTGAAAATTCATCACTATCTCCACTATTATTTTCTGTAGTCTCCTAATGAATAGCCGATATTTATATAAAATACCAACTTTATGTTGAAGTTGTATCGGATTCAAAGCCAAATCTATATTCTTGAATACATTTTATATAAAATAAACATTTTACAGTACATTTTTAAAAATAAAATATTTAGTTAACATAATAAAACATTTCTATTATATTAGTATAATCCATTTACATGATGATATACAGTTTTGTATGATCCAAAATACAATAGTGACTTATTTTATTTGAAAGTCAATTAAATCAAAAATATAAAGGTCTAGGATAATGCTTCGTTGTATCATAAATTGAAAATATATTTTGTTGTCAATAGAATTGGAGCTAAAAAGCTATTCAACGTTAAATCTTTTGTTTCAATATATTCTTAAAGCGTATCCTCTAAAACAATTCCTACCTTTAATAAAAAGGCTTCAAGGTATATAATAGAAATGCTTAATTAAAAGAATTTTCTTAAATTTCTTTGCATTGAAGCTTTCTCACAGTACATTTTTTTATACGAGGTAAGAGTAAAATATTTTATATAAACTGGGGCACGCAATTATTTTTTAAATAGTAAAATTAAAAATGAAAATAATTAAACAGGGGCCAAAATATTGTATCTTGAGACGTTAAATTTTATGATAAATAAGTATCAATACGAGTTATAGTTTCTTAATACTCGGATTCATTTATAGTGTTTTAATTTAAGATAACGGTGGGTCCATTACTTTAACTTAAGAAACCGAGGAAATCAAGGAAGTCTCACATCCGCCATCATTATAACTCAATTTACAACAAAACCGTCGATATGAAAGTCGTTAAGAATAATAAAGATTTTTTAAACAATCCCTTAAAGTGAACCAGTTTAATTATATGTTCATGTCATCTGTGTTTTGGTTACTTACATTTTTGCATTTAACAGGTAGCACGTGTTGAAGGATTTTTCATTCTTTATTAATTAAATTGAATATTTAATGATAAAATATTCTAAAAGAAACAGAATTGTATTTTAAAAATTTTATGTGTTTCAAAAATTTCATATAACAAAAATTAATCTGCTTTGTTACTAACTTATTAATTGTGATAACAGTGTAAGCGAACGTGCGATATATTTTGGGTAGAAAATCCTCTACCATTAAATAACATTTAATATATGCAGAATAAATTCGAAACAAAACAAACGATCAAACAAAGTGATAGTGTTGATAAAATGTTTGTTACCTAAAAGTAGTAAGGAATTGAGTGAAACCAAAATGTATTTCAATATACTTTTATCGTTTGATCTAGAAGTGTTATTAATTTCATATAAATTATTTATTTTATGCTTAAAGATGACATTAATATTTAAAAATTTTCTTCAATAAAACATTTTGCCATAAATTGGCATTTTTGTTGTTAAGATAATTGAGCTGAGCGTAAGCCAAGCTCTTAACCATTTGGGAGACCTTTTTTTGTGTTTAGTTGTCTCTAGAATGCTACGAGATAATTAGCTAAAATTTTTCTCATGTATATTTGAGCCGAACGCGGATGTTATAGCAAAATATATTGAAAAAATGTTTAGCCATTCAAAAGTTATCAAGAAAAGGAGAAAGGAAAGGGGCTCAGCTCAATACCCGCCGCGCACGTTGGGTGGTTGGCGGATTTTAGTTAATTAATGGTAATGCAAGTGTAAATATAATTTTTAAAGAGATGTCAGCTTGATATTAGAGGAGAGGAAATTGACGGGATCTGGTAGGATTATATTTAGTCGATAGCTTTAAAGCAACGTTACGACTTATAACATCAATGCAATATCAGATAAAGTAACAATAAGTAAAAAAATTGTAACTGGTTAAGCTTATTTTAAAACTAAAACCATATAGAATCCAAATAAGATTATTATAAATAATGAATAATTGTTAATTTATTAACAGAGTTAAGGCCGCGGGTTGTAATTCTTTAATAAGATGAAAGCCACAAATGCTTCCGATTCACAAAGCTTCCAAACTTGGCTTTAAGAATAATAACTTAGCAAATAAATCAACATCACCAAGCATCAAATTATAGCATAAATATGATTATTTTAAGTCCAAAATGAGTCTCTGTATCATTGAAAATAAGATACATAATACTGTAACAAAACAAAATATAACTCTCGGCGTAATTTGTCTTGTTTTGTGCAAGAAATAGAGCAACGCCTTAACCAACGTATTTATCTTAATATTGTGGATTTTGAGTTATACTGAAGATATATAGTAAAATGTTTTTAGAAAATATGAATTTATTCCCACCTCAAAAATATCATAATTCATTGTTAAATAATGATTGCAAGGTCCGTTTTTTTTTATACACAGAAAATGATCCTGGCTCAGAAACCTATGACAGTAGAATCCAAAACACTTAAATATCATATTATTGAAAGATTCTATGATTTATTAATTTGGGAAAATTTTTAAAGAGAAAACTAAAAAGGGTTGAATACAACAATTCGGGTCAAATTACCTGACAAGTGATATCAGTTCCGTAATCGAGTCTCTGCAGAGTGAAGCTTTGGTCTCCGAGTTGGCTAGGAGTGCGTTTGATTTCCACATGGATACCTTGACCTGAGGACAACCGGGTGGAATAAGGTAGCAATGTTTTAACTACGGTATAAGTTCACTATACAAAAAGTCTTTTGACATCCTTTAATAACGATAAATTAATATAAGTACTTGTCAGGTGGCTTATATAGTAGTATAATTGTTGAAAGGTTATTTTTTTATGATTTTTTTATGCAACCTAAGGATAAATCTGAATGGCTTTCCATTGCATGCGGTCAAAAGGTAGAAGCTGATATTGGAGTAATCCGGAAGAGAGATGAGAACGGTAATCCATATGCACCTTATAAAGCGCAAGTCTTTGGCCAGGCTTGAAATACTGCCTCACTCTATTTATCACTCCCAAATTTATCAAGGAAAATTTGCCCTTGCTCTTCAGATGACCACAAAACTGACGGTTGCTCGAAATGTCATGGCTCTGTATCGTGATAATTGTCGAGGCAAAAGGGGGGAGTATACTTGATGAGCGGAGATATGATAAAACTTTTTTTTTTATATCTAAATTAAAAAAAAATTAATCCATTAAAATTTTAATTATCATCCGCCTACTATATTAATAAATATTCAATATGCATAAAATTTTAATCTGTTAGTGATAAAAACATTACACTTTACTAATAATTATAAGTATTCCAATAATGTATGTAATGGAATTGTTAAATACATGGCTCTTGATTGAATTTCGTAATTCTTAAGTATAAAAATTACATAAATTTCCACAACTATGTAAAAATATATCCAAACTGTACAATTCCTCAAAACCAAGCGGTTGTGAAATGTTATAATTAGGAGAAACGCAAAAAACAATAAATGGAATAGAAAATGAGCCACGAATAGGAATATAAAATGTGTAGGACAAAAAGGCTCGACGAGTGCTTAAAAAAATGGTCATGAAAACCAACGGATTATAAGAGAAAATAAAACGACACTCAAATAGAACGAGCCGTGTTATAGTGAAGTGAACTGAAGACACTTTATTTTATATATATTCCATCCATGAGCTGTAATTAATTGCATATTATATATATAATTCAATGCATATTCATCGATAATGGAATATTCGCTTTGTAAAAGAATATGTTTTTTCTTAACAGTTATTATTTAAAAACTTAAATTTTATAAGTTCATCAAGATCAGCTGTCACCCATTAGTGGGTCGTAATCTATAAGTATTCATAAATTTTAACGTTTTCACTAAAACAACCCTTGCCAACCTCGAAACAAAGGTTCGTCAAGTTTGTTAGGGAATGAAAACGAGTATAAGACACTGGCGCTTGAGTTAATTCATACAGTAATTGTTAATAACGAGGGTAAACCTCCCAACTGTTACTGTTAGCATGCTCCAAAATATCAATTATTTTCCAACTACCTCAGAATATAAGCAATAAATGTTTGAGGATTAATATCGTAATTTTTGAACGGTTTGAGTATTGGAATTAACTATTTACTAGCAAAAGAACAACTCAACTTTAATTAATTATGACTTATTCATCACCTTATTGCTCTTATCGTGATTTTGAGGTCGGCGCAGTATATTTTTCCCTTCCATTCTCTCCTGTTACTCGTCATCTCTGTACACACTCTTTTCTTCTCCATATTGTTTACAATATTTACAATGAACTTAGATTACTCACTTCCAACTGCAACACAAGTTAGATTGATTTCAGTCCCTCATCATATGGACCAAAAACTCCACCTTTGATCTCATCACCTTCTTGGCTTATAATAATTAGTAGTTACGATGGAATTGAATCAGAAACCATATGACCTTACACTTTGCGATGTGCCGTTCATGTTATTTGTACAATTTATCCATACCCATATATGAGAAATGCCCTAAACCGATTAAAACTATGCGTTTTGGTAAATACAACGCAGGAAAAAAAATACTTTGAAAAGAAAGTTTTGAATCGGCAACCATCACAAAACATTATAACGAAATAAAGTGAAACTGATCGGTAATATCCGATTATGTGCCGATCAATCTTCGTCTTAAAAAACTTTTTTAAAACAGAAGAGTTACGAAAATGGTGAAAGTACTCCTCAGTAAATATATACACACTGAAATTAATTTTATGTTACTTAATACAAAAGTAAAAAAAAAAATTACATGAATATATTAAATGTAAAGAAAACAGATATAGTCAGTAACTTAACTTAAATTTTGATTGAAATATTTAAACTGAATCCGTAGCAGTTCTATTACATTTCTAAATATTTCAATTGTTTCACTTCCAAAGCAATTTAATGTAACAATATCTTTCAAATTAATTAGAAGGCTAATCAATTGTCTGAAATTGAGATGTCCCTCTTTCCAAACAAAATAAAATATATCTAAAATGAATTAATTACTTTCTGTTATGAGTTGTTGTTTGAAATTTAAACTTTAGGAGATTTGAAACAGAGTTTTGATTAGATAAATGTTGTCGCTATAAAAGGTCAAATAAATCAATTAGTTTCATTGCGCTAATAAAACAGGAGGCCATTACATTGGAACGTACCTATCTAAGTACTAAATATAAATATAGATTCTATTAATTATAAATAGTTATTATCACCATTTTGTGATAATTGCCATATAAATTGATAATTGATCTTATTAAGTGATACACATTCTATAAGTAATAATCTGTAGCATTTATAAAAAGTTTATAGAAGTAAATACTTACTGAGAAAGTTAATCTTGTTTTTTTCGTTGGATTTCTGATAAAATCCATAAGTACTGCCCACTGTCTTCCTTAAATAAGAGTATATCTATAAATGAACTTAAATACAAATAATATATTATCAGGATTCTGAGTAACAAATAACAAACATACCGTTATTTATGTTAGATATAAAATAATTATTTTCTTTTTGTATTGAGTATAAGCAACACCGATTACAAGTAAAAATCATACGTTAATACGTTTAGAATATAATTACTAAATCAAATGCTTTAAATTATTATCTAAATAATATCAATTTCAAGTGTCTTTTTATAATATTCGTTGTTTTACCAATATTGTATGAAACATATGAAAAAGAAACTACTTTTGCTAATGATTTTCCTTTTGTAGTTAAGTTAACCTTTTTTTTTTTTTTTAACGTCTGGAACCCATCATGGGTCCCACCGCATTCCAGGGGAGGAAGGCGCTGGGTATGTGAGACTCCTACTCACTAAACCAGACGGTTGCCGTCGCCGTCATGATGGGACACCGCGGGAACGCTTGCGCATACAACCGCGGAGCCCCGACGGACACCACGTAGAGGGCACCCCGCAACGAGAGGCCCCCTCCATAGTCGGCAGGCTTGATAGATCGCGGAGGGGTCAAAGCCCACCTTAAGAAGAAGGCCGAAGCCCTCTTGTAGCCAGGCCCGGTCCGGAACCCAAACGCCCGGGGGAGTCTACGCTCAACCACAAGACGCCTGAGGACCTCGTCCAGGCCCAGCGCCCTCGGCGGTGATCTCCCCGAAGGAAGACCACCGTTCGGACCCCACATGAGCGGATAGCCAAGCACGACCCGGCTGGCTGGCAGGGAGGACTGCCAACGGACCGCCGCCGCGCAAGACCACCACTCAAAAAGGGAGCCCGACCTCGAACCCGACAGGCCTCTACCGCCGAACACGGTGGTCAACCGAGTCCAGCAAGAAAGAGGCATAAGTCGGGAACCCACTAAGCCAGGACTAACGATCGCCGAGCAAAACCGTGGTGTCACGCTCCACAAAGGTTAATCCGGGCACCATCTTTTGCTAGGGGAAACGACCTTCCGAACCGCTCCTTAGAGAACGACTCGGCAGGAAGAACCCCAAACCCTAAATACCCCTAAAACCCCGCAACCACGAGGCCACCCCAAGGCCAACTCTGCAAACAGAGAAGTACCCGGAATGACCCCGCGGCTGTCCCCCGGAAAAGAGGGCCTGTGCCCTCCCACCGAATTGCCCAGGCCCACTTTCCAACGGCTGAGGCCGAAGGAAAGGAACCCGAGCCCGCCGCCGCAGACGGACCACCCCTAAGGGCAGACCGCCGCGTGAACCCTCCCTTGTCAACCATGAGCCAGACTCGGGCACCTCATGGCTGACAACCCCGCGCTGGACATTAGCAGACGGCTAAAGCGATCCCGAAAGACCGCATTAACCGTCCCCCAGGGAGCACCGGCCCGTACCGCTTCCAATCCCGCCGGACGAATCCGGACAACATTGGTAGCGGACGGGCACACGAGGAGGTTTCCAGCATGGCCCCCCAATGTAGTTAAGTTAACCTACTTCAACTTTAACATTCGATGTTATAATTTCTTTAACTTTTATGGGTATTGGTATAAGTTTTTAGCAATTAATAATTCAATCAGTTGTATTGAAAAGCAAACAACAAAAAACTTTTTCTGAAATATTAATTAAATAACTTTTATTTGAAGAAGTATTAATAAGAGAAACCGTAACTTTACCAATCATTCAATATGGCTGAACTTAACGTAATGTTGTTATACAAAGTTTGCTCGCTCGAAGTTCGTCTATAATGTATGCTCATTAAAATATTTGTAATAAAAATAAAATGAATTGACGCGAATCCCATTAATGAAACGTCAGATATCTAAAAAGATATCAAGTTATGAATGTAATGAATACGAAGTAGAGTTTTTCGTTTTTACACAAATCTCTTAGTAATGGTAATAATGGCCAGTTTTACCCCTAAGAGCTTTTTAGCCCTGAAAGAGCTGTAATAATCTGAATTGAACTGAAGTATAATTGAAGTTAAGCGTCATCAAAGTCAAAAGCTCCAAAGCCGTTAAAAGAAACAGATGTGACCAGTTTGAAGCAATTCTATAATTTAAGATTGTTATAAAATAATAATAATAATATCTTCACTAAAGATAATAGTTGTGTCATTTTTATAACGTCATTCTCAATGCAATTATTTGTGTTGTTTATTATTAATGTCACAGTGCTTGTAAAATATACACTTAATATGTTAAAATATGGGTAAAATGTAAATAAATAATCTGCATTTTGCTCTCAGTTAGAGTGAAATTAAATTGTAACTTCCGATATGTTGCAAAATTGATTTCAAAACTTATTATAATATTAAAATCCAAAACAGTATTTTAAATAACCAAAATTTATAAAAAGCTGTACCTATATAATATAAAATAATGCATGATATATTAAGTTTAAATTTTTATTTTATAAAAAATAATAAAGAATAATACAACCGAAGAATGTCAATTGAAGCTTATAGAAATTCATTGATCTAAAGCTCGGTGCAGACGAAATAAATACAGCATCCCTATTAGATAATTACTTGACAAGCATGACATACTTTATAATTTTTTTAATCTTGATACTGTCTTTATTTCCTAGTTTTCTGTTTTATTAAATAAAATTTTGATTTCAGTTTTTCTGTAAGTCTTATTCAATAAAACAGAGAAAATAAGGCAAAATTAATTAAATATTAAGTTAAGAAATTGAAGTCTTTTCCCTTAAATAATATACATAAAAAGTTTTCATTTGTATTGCATTATGCAAATGCACTTACTTAAATTAATTTAGAAATTTTCCATTTAAATTGAAAAATAAAACAGAATGAGATTTGCACAATGAGATTTGAAATGTGTTAAGTAAACTTATTTTCGAAAGGTTTTGAACGAATATTGAAATAAAAAATTACATAAAAGAGTCTGAAGTCTAGACAGTGTATTTGAGTTACAAAATACAATTTCAATATCTTTGAGGTGAAAGAAATGTGAATATGATTTTTTATTTAAGTTAATACTATCAATATTTTAATAAAATAATACCCAATTGAAAAGTTTCAATTGAAACATTATATTTTCATTTCAACATCGAAACTGAAAATTTTTCATTCGTTAAAACTACGCAAAGTTATTCTAAAAAAACAACTTAATTAAAGCTTTCAAATTTATAGTATTAAATAAAGTTTCATCGCAAAGAAAACAAGAAGGTAAAATAAACATTTTATATTAATTTTATAAAGCGATTTTTAACATCGTTGTAGCCCTTTGGTATTAAAATTTAAGTAAACTTCAAAAATAATATAGACGGTAAATAAACAAGTAAAAATTTATTTTAAGAATTACTATTATTACTAAAAATATTAGTTAATTGCACTATTAACGTCTTGCACTTAACACTTACAACTTTCTAAATATAAACTCAAATATCATTATTCGTATATCGCAAATATGTAAAGTCAACTAATATTGTAACATTAAGAAAACTAATTATTTATAGCACTTTATAGATAAAATAATGTTGAATCAATAATTAATTTATATTGCATTTTTTATAATCAAATGCACGTCGCACAAACTTATTTAACAATAACTTTTTCAATTAATCTTCGGCTGAGAATAAAAATACGTTAACGAGTTCTAGAAACACTCTGTAAAGTTAACGGAACTTTTTTATTTTCCGACGAATATAACAATTTGCTGTTCGTTGAAAGACAAAGAAAATTAATAAATGAACAATATTTTGACATTATAAGACTAGTTTTATTAAAACGGCAGGTACAATAAACAGTAAGTACAACATAATAAAAGATATAAAAAATGTGGTTTGACGCGCGGTGTCTTCAAATACTTGACTTGGTCAGATTCGATTTATGGTATGGTTCTTATTTTTCGATATACTACCGACTAAATATACTAAAATAATTGAGAAAGAGTGTCACCAAAACTAATTTATAATTTACTGCGGAAATTGGACTTTAGTAATTTTCTTTTAAAGTACTTTTAAAATAATTTCGTGGTCCGTCTGCTTGTATGTTTAAATCATAACGTAAATATTTTTTGTAATTACCATTGAAGAAAAAAAAATCTTTTTATTTGATGTTTAACTATAAATCTTCAAATAGAGAGTAAGTTTGTGAGAACGATTCAAGAGTATTTATTCCCTTTACGGATCAACTACACATACAAGTTTGTATGGAACTCTCGGGTGTATACGTTAGAACTACGTCGTTTTTTTAATAAGAATAGCCATTTAGACTCTATTGTCAGAGTTTAAGTTTAATTCCTGTCTCAAACTTTATCCAATACCATTGATGTGAAAGGTAAAAAAATATAGAAATATGATTTACTAGTGTTTGTGGACAAATAGCGTTATAACAACAATTATATGAATTTACTTTTATGAGTTCAGTTTACACGAGAAGCGATTCCGTTTTGAGCTGAGATTATATTTCCAAGCAAACTAAAATACTTCAAACAAGATGATGCGAAATAAACGTATTATTTTACTATGTAAGTAAAAAAAGAACTATTAAAAATGAAATCTCGAAATACCAAATATAGGGTAAGAAAAATAATCTGGTTTCTTTTTTTAGAGCCGCTCAGGATTTTTTTTTACATTTATAGTGTAGTATTTTGTATATAATTATGGTATTTGAGAAATCGAATGGGTTGTCTAGAATGTTAGAAAATAAACATTATATTATATAGAAAATTTTTGATAAATTGTACAAAGCTCTAACTTTAACTTTTTTTTCTTAACCATACACATACTTGAGCTGAGCGTAAGCGAAGCTTTTAACCGTTTGGGAGACCTTTTTTTGTGTTTAGTTGTCTCCAGAATGCGACGAGATAATTAGCTAAAAATTTTCTCATGTATGTTTGAGCCGAACGCGGATGTTATAGCGAAAACAGATTCAAAAAATGTTTACCCATTGAAAATTTTTTCAAGAAAAGAAGAAAGGAGAGGGGCTCAACTCTACACCCGCCGCGCACAGTTGGCGGATCCTACTCGTAGTACAATATGTACATGGTTAAGGCATTAGATATTCATATCTAAGCTATAAATTAAGACAAAGTACAACGTTTTGTTTTCTATTACATAAAATATTCAAGAGCTCTAATTATTCAAGAACATTTGCATATTAATACTGGAATTCGGATTTGTTAACGTTAAACGTATGTCTTATCTCCTCCTATTTCGATTATTATATCCGTCTCGATACGTAACTTAACGTGAGAGTGAAAGAAATGCATTTTTAAAAAGGATTTGAATTTATTGGTTTTTAATTTAATGATATATAATTGAAGTTTTCCGAGATAAACGAAGGTAATATAAATGTCACATAAAGCAAGGGGCAGTGACGTACTTCTTCTAAATGAAGCTTTGGAGCTCAGAGTGAGTAAGAGAGATACGACCAGTGTGACGTCACACCCTCTGAGTGAGTGAGTGAGACGTGACCAGTGTGAGGGCACACCCTATTTTGTCCTTTATATTATTAAATATATAAGGAGTGAGATCATTAGCAGTTACATAGTGAAGGCACATGTCTTATAACTTTATTATATCCATATTTCTTTTATTACAAATAATGCAGATATCCTTTAATTTAGATAGTTTAGACTATATTTAAAAAAATCAAAATAAACCTGTAGCTTTTTGAAATCAAATCCGACACAAGTATAAACAGGCTTTTAATTAACCTTCACGAACCAAAATAATAATTGAGCTGAGCATAAGCGAAGCTCTTAACCATTCATTTTGCTGTTTTTACATCGGTAATTTTAAACCTATAGATGTATTTTTTTTTAGAATTTGGCACATGGCTAGATCTTTTACTAAAAATGGCTCTGCAAAAAACAGAACAAAAGAAATTCAGTCTAGAAAAATAGTTATAGTAAAATAAAATTTGTCTATGGATTTCACGCGAATGCATCAGTGAGAGTGCTAAATAAACTGCGACAACTGCTACAAAACCAATATTTCACCTAAAATTCTATAATTTCGCACATTGCTAGAATTTTTACTAAAAAAAAAAAAAAAAAAAAAACTTCTGCTCATCATTCCCTGAGATTTCCGTGTAAAATAAATGATTAGTTTTAGAGGTAACCGATCACGAACGATGATATCATAGTCCATAACATTTATTATTTTCTGATGATAAACTGATTTTCTTTTCAATTGAGATTCTAAACCGGTAGTTGCTGAGTATGTTATAGAGCAATATTATATGCTAAGTTTGTTAGCATTAAAGACGGGGAGGGCGCTCATCTCAACTCCCGCAGTGCACGACGGTGGATCCTAGTATTTTGTCTGCATGTTGTAACATCTTTTATTTTTAAATAACCTTTGCCTGCATTTCAAGCGCTTCTTCAACGCTGTATAGATAATAATAAATATTTTATTGCAATATTTTTAATTCTGAGTTCGTATTATATTCGCTTTAATTCATTATATTATACGGTACCTATTCACGTCGGGAGTGTAGGAATCTATGATCTGATGATGAATATTTTCCTAATTTAAAATTGACAAACATTAAAATCATTAAAATACAAAAAAAAATGCAATGACTTCCGGTGTACCTTATCGCGTCCTAGAGTTTGGTACAGCACTAATTATTTGTAATGTAACAATTATTCTATGTTTTCTTTAGAAAAAAGACACTCACAAGATACATAACAAAATAATGATAACATCCCAAGGATTTAACAAAAAGACGATATAATAAAATATTTTACGGTGCAGAGCTTTCCAAACTAATTATTCTCTAACTGCTAGACCGTCTCCCTTGCTTTCAATAACCGTTGCCCAACGGTGCGTAATGTACAAAGTCGAGTTGGAGGCAAAAAGAGTGCCCAAGAGATCGGCTTTCTCTTTTGCCATGTGGGCCAGAATTTGCGCGTGCCAGCTAATCCCCAATTTTGACGACATGCTTGAACTTTGCTCGATCGATTTGCCGTTTGAAGAATCTGGAGGCACGGTTATATTACGTCTTCAGGACTCTAGAGTTCGGATCTTTAGTAACTTACGCATTGGCCCAAGCTTGATAAGCCTGCTGTTTGCCAGCTGCTGCAGTGCTGATAGACGTTTCAAACCAAAACCGCCATCTGCCACCATGTGGTACCACAGAGCTTAGTACAACTAGTTCCATGCCCTATAGTATCACATCAGATACAGCCGTAGCTCAGTCACTGTTATTTGGAATCGGAAGGGAACAAATCAGCCGCCATCGTCCCCCATGGGCCATGGCCATGCCATGGCAGGATGCAAAAAACGACCGCATTCCATCCCAATCCGCTGACTTGTAGTGCCAAACGCTATAGGTCGCAGGTCTTGTGCTAGCCGGACGTTGAATGGGTACTACACTACGTACCAGACAGAGATCTGAGGACCCTAAGGGAGCCTCGACAGTGACCTGGCACTATTTTTTATTTTTTTATTTAAGAGGAGGGCAAAAGAGATGGCAGGCAGGCAGATGGTAAGGATGGTATTGGAGGCGATGGTGCACTGTGCGGTGATGAAATTCGGCGGCAGGCATCAGATCGAATAGTTCTTCAGAATACTTCCCGTTGTAAATGCGGTAGAAAACGCACAAAGAAGCCACGTCTCTAAGCAATGCCAAAGAGTCCAGCCGTTCGCAGAGCACCGGGTCCCCGACAATTCGAACGGCTCTCCGTTGTACGCGGTCAAATGGTAGAAACTGATATTGGGGTGATCCGGACCAGAGATTAGAACAGTACTCCATGTGTGGCCGGACCTGCGCCTTATAGAGCGCAAGTCTTTGGCCAGGTTTGAAGTACTGCCTCGCTCTATTGATCACTCTCAATTTCTTCGAGGCTAACTTGGCCTTGCTCTCCAGATGACCACGAAACTGACAACCGCTCGAAATGTCGAGACCCAGTATTCTGGTACTTGGCGATACACTAAAAGAAGTGGAGGACAAATAGGGTTTTCTTTGTGGTAAATGCGCAAACTTGCGTCTTCTCGGGATTGAATTGAACGTGGTTCAGTTCACCCCACTCAGAGACCATCCCCAAGGAAGTCTCTATAGAAGACATAAGTTTCTTTTGACTTTTCTGGATGTGTAGCCAGCAGAAGATCCAACAAAGAGGGTGTGTAACTGTTTACGTCCCGTAGACGAGTGTACGTCTTTACCAGCTGTAACAGACCATTTGACAGAGCAAAGTCAAACACAGCTCTCCCCGCGTAGTCGGTTGCACGTGACGCCAACCATTCGGTATTGTGCATATTGAAGTCCTCGAGGACTACGACTTCATCGGAGAGAGTCTGTGAAAGTCAGTTATCAATCTTCGCTTGGACGTGGACCAACAGTTGATCTGTTTCTGCATTACCACTATGGGACCTGTCGAGGCACGCGTAGACTCTGACGTGATCGTCCATGTCCACGCGCATCCAGATCACGGACAGGTCCCGACCTTCAAAAATCTGAAGGCGACGGTAGCAGATATCCTTTTACATCAAAGATTTATTCACAAATGTAAGAAGTGATGAGAGGTGACTTAGTCAAAATGCTCCTATTCTAAAAAGAAATGTTTTATTGAACAATAATTATTTTATGAATTTACATTAAAATTTTACGTTCCTTCTCAAAATTTTCGTTAGTTGCCTATTTTATTTGCGGTTAAGAATTTTATGCGGTACTAAGTTTGGTGAATTTAGATTTAATTTACTAAGTTTATGAGGAAATTTGGAAATTGCAAATATTTTGTTAACGTAAACATATGTATGTATGAAGTGATATTCGTGTATTTTGGATGGTTTTATTATTTACAACATCATATACAACAAAACACACACATTCAACAAAGCACACACGAACATGTAAACAACACAAAACACGTCTGAATACCAACGGAACAGCCATCTGTTGTAATAAACTAATCAAATAGATATGTGTTTTGATAATAACAGTAGGAAAAACATTTTCGTTTATAATAATAAAGACTTATTATTATGATTACCATGTTAGACATAACTTTTCTCTAAATTACTTATTACTTTTAATCTCATCAGAAAATAGCAGAGCGAATTAATAAGTATATAATTTGCTCCAATTAGTGTCAATTTGCTATTTAATGGACCATATATGACCATAACAATTAATTGTGATTCAATTACTCCATATGATATCAAAACCAAGTACTTAATATAAGTAAGTAATAGTCTGAACTTTAATGATAAATATAATATAATCAATGTAACTAAAAAGGTTTATTTAAAAATAGTAATATGTATAGCCTGTCATGTGAAAATTTGTTATGAAGAAAGAAAAAAAGGGATTGGATTCAAAAAGCAGCGTAAAATTCACTTTTAATGAACTTAGTGAAAGTCTCATGAATATTAATTACCACATAATTGTAAGTGAATAGCAAATATTTTAAATTTTGGAGCAAAAAGAGATTAAAAGAAACACACCTAAATAACATTAATTTTAATACATCTGTGGATTATTTGACATGTTTATAAATAAGGTATTTCTGCGTTAGAAATAACTTTCGCTGCTTAGACTTAATTTAATTCAATACGATAATATAATATTTTGATCGACTGATGAGTGTGTGATTTATTAACAAGAGGTATGAGTACTACGAGTATATTAAAACGATATTTTATTTATAAATATTTTATACGATTTTATAAAAGTGTTTTGTTTCTTCTCAAAAACTATCGGTTTTTAAAATAATTTATATTTAATTGCTTATTAATAAATATTTATTTTTAAAGTCAAGTTAATTTTCGCTTTAGGCTATAATTTATTTCTAAGACCAAGGTGTAAATAATCGTCTCAAAGATTCCCTTTTTCTGCGTGCGGCGCTAAATGGTTAAAGGTAAGAGGAAATTATGTACTAATGAATTGTTGGGTAAAAAGTGATCTAAAAACCAATTCCGAGGGGATATATCTATAAGAGCTAAGGTATTAAAAGCGACTTTATATTTTAAAAATGTTTAATTACTCTCTACATACTTTAAATGTATTTTCATGTGATATTATGAATATTTATAAAATCAAAGTATTTAATCACTGCTATAATTTGTCATTAAAATTGGCCAATTCGATGAGCAGATATCACTTAATTATGAAAATTTAATTTCGAAGTTATCATAAATATAAAAATGCTACACACGAACAGTTTCCGAGTGCCGCGATGTTCTCTTCTCTATTTACACCCAAAACGTAATACTTTTTTTCAGTATATCTTTATTTAGATCGAAAACAACTCTTTAACTTTATTTTCAATCTAGTTACTTAAATTTTTTTTTTTTTAATTTGATATAGTAAGTATGCGTAAAAGACGATCAAAGCTTTGAAATAAGATTTGGTGTACAAATAGAATATGACTTAGAGTAACACACAGGCTACTTTTAACATACTTGTACCTTATTACCAAAAAAACCTTTATTTTGCCAAAAAGTCAATATTTGCTAAATAGATGGTGCCATTTGTATTGTTACGTTGTACAAGAATTGCAGAATATTATTATTAAACTGACGTTCTTTTCCTCATCACTTCCATTGAATGTAGGAAAGTGAGAGGAAGGATGTTACACAAACAAAAATAATAATAAAAAAAAAAATAATTTTGAAGCTCTAGCAAGTTTTAAAAACGTCGCTTTAGTGGAAAACGTAATTTTAGTTATCTTATTTTATCTTGGTAATGTAGAAGAAAGAACAACTTTTAATATTATATTTTATATCTCTTAATGATCTTTCCGTAAATATTAGAAATGTTTCCATTATAAATTATACCTTTATATTTCTTATACATATATATATATATATATAATAATAAAAAGTTCTTGGAGCCATTTTAAATAGTTATTAATTTTATAAAACAACCAAACCACGACGAACCAACAAAATGCAAAACAAGAGTTTTGAAAATTGTTGGTTCGTCTTTTCATTTGTTTGATCAAATTGATCAAATGTATTCCAAAACCATTGGTCAAATTTATATGTTATTGTTATTAACTACTTTACGAGTACAATAATGACACAACTAAACTAGACATTTTTTATTATTTATGTTGAAATAAAGAATATTTAGATTTAATTAAATTTCAAATATTACATTTCAAATATTACATTATTTATTAAGAGTAATAAAAAATATATATATAATCACATAAAAATACATTATTTTAAATAATTTATCAAAAATAAATTATTTGTAGCTAAAATTATTGTGAGTTCAAAGGAAGTGGAGAATTTTCATTTTCATTACGCTTATGGATATTAAAGTAAACAGAATCCACATTAATATATTAATTCCATTTGTGATAATGGATTCAATGCATTATTAGTAATGCTTTCTTTCAATCCGCATTGCGAAACATTACAGAAATATTTTAATGTCCTTTTTATCTGCTTTTTCAAAAGCAACATTTAAACTTTGATAAAGGCGGTTTAATATTTATTATCTTTGTACTTAACATTTCTACAAGTAAGTTAGATATTTTGTGTTATATAATATTACACGTTTCTTTTCTCAAAGCAGTAAATTTGGTTTACTTTAAAAATTGAATTGTTATTAACTTTTTTTATGTGAGCGGAGGGCAAATGGTTTGAGGATCATTGTTGATAAGTGCTCACCATCGGCCACGAACCCTTGCAAAACCCTAGGAATCCCATGAGTATTTCCGATCTTAGAGGTAGAAGAATAAGCCTATTTTATGGTACCTTACCCATGTCATATCGATCCGCAAAACACCGCTAAAGGAAGCTCATTCCAAATCTATGTAGTACATAGAAGAAAGCTCTTTTAAAATCGCTAAATCGCACATGTTCATAGCACCATTGGGGAAATGCCATCCTTCTCACTCTATTTATGAACATCCACGTTTTTACTGGACTTTTTTTTAGTTATTTACTGAAAAAATAATCTTTGACATGAGCTCTGCCATCGCATGATTATAGACGTTGTTCAGAACTATAGAATTTGGAACCGTAGTGACTAAGGAATTAGTCAAAGCCGTTTAGCAGCTGCTGCAGCCTATAAAATCAAGAATGCAATCTGGCACCAGCTGGTATTATAGACCTTAGTACAAATAGTAGTTTCATGCCCTGTAGTATCACAACAACGATAGTCATATAGTTTGTGCGATGATTGGAAGGGAAAAAAAATTGTTGTCATGGGTAGACTATGATTGTCCATGTCTACGCGCAGCCAATCTCTAGGTGTTATTAGACAACGTTTAAGTTACAACGAAATTGCAGGATGTTGCAAAAGTCCACATTTAGAGTGGGGTGGGGTGGTCGTTGTGTTGACTCATCGTTTATTCTCAGTAAATGCAAAACGCTGTACTTTGCCCGCTCAGAGCAACCCGAGCAAAATCCGAAAATCATTTGGTCATGGAAGGATTCTCCAACTTCATCAAGGTCTGTGCACACCTGATGAATGAGGCGGAAGGGTTGAAGTTGGGCTTCCGAATTCTCTCACTCACCGACAAAAAATAACCAAATGGATTTGGAGCCAGCCCAATACAAGCTGCCGTCAAATAAATACAGCTAGGATCTAAAACTTTAGATATAGATAACCGTTACACTTTGAGCATTACAACCAAAATTAGGTCTTTTTTAAGAAAAGAATGTATTATTTAGTGAGTATAAAAAATTTCAACTTGAAGAGAACTTAAAAAAAAAAAATTATTAAAAAAAAATATCGACAAAGATAGCTAAGAAAACTCACACTTAAAACGTTTACTGAATTCTGTATGTGAGTTTTAATGATTTCTTTTTTACTGTCATTTAATTATCAACATCGAATAATAAATATATACGAATAATCAACACATAACATACAGTTTGAATAAGTTCGCGTACTAAATGTAAAGTAAGTATTCAACTTAAAACCCGTTTAAAATGTATGTATGTATCCGTTATATGTAAATGTGTATTACACCTAAAAATATTAAAGTTACTTAATTATGTAAATATTAGTAAATAATTTCAATTTTATAATAAATTTTCAAAATAATGAAATAGTACACTATCACACAGTAGTTTACATCACACGGGATAGAGAAGTTCCAAATCTTGTTTTCGTGTAGTAAAAAATCGTTATTATCTAATAAAATGGGAGTGTATCTATTGATCGACTTTGAAAACATCTAATCCAGGTTTAAGAATAAGGATTCCTTTTATTATTTGCTTTTGAAATAAAGTATTTAAATTAACTGACATGTATTCAATTTCGTTGTATGCTATTAACAAACCTAAACGATAATCTATACGCACTCTGAGACAGGTCAGACCAAACGGTGACTTTCAGGTCATGAATATTGACCTTTTATTCTGAGTGACCGCTTGGCTTTACGTGTGAGGTTAAAGTTGACAAAATGGAATTTGATAGACCAATTACTTACTGTCTACTGCATGTCAACACTAGAGTAGAATTAAATAAAAATCTCAGAGGTTTACTTTGCTGTAACTTCATAACTCTATAATTGACCTTATTGCCGACTACTCTCTTTCCTAAATATATATATATATATTCCTTTCATAAATATTTCCTAAATAATATATGTTTTGGACCTAAAACTTACAATGTTTATTTTACTTAATAAATAAGTCATGTTATGTTAAATATTATGGATATATATTCAAGACGATCGATTTTTTATTCTTCGTTTAACTATGAATACAATATTTTATATGTAACAACAAAATAAAACAAACCAACAGAACTGTCACAGTTGAAATGGAACATTTTATTTTTTTAGTTTGTTGATGTTACTAGTTATAGCATAAAAATCGAAACAAGTGAAAATTAATTTTTCTGAATATTATGTTATGTTATATAATTGAAAATTTGAATGAAACACAATACAATAAAACCATTCATCAACACATGCAGTATGTGTCTGTATCTAATTCAAATTTAGAAACATTAATCTCTATTATAACTTGACAAATTTAATTTAAAAAGTTTTATTATTAGTTAAATATAGTTTGTGATGTTAGCATAAATTTTATATAAAAATATAAAATTAGCAAGACCAATTATTCGAGACGGTGAAAATGTTAATAATATAGTAGCGACCTAATATTCAGAATAAACTTCGTATTTTCATTGTATGTCATTTGAAAATTTAATATTATAATTTTTTTATCTGTTAAAGTACTCGTAAATTAACCAGACTATAATAGAAAGATAAATATAATAAATATAAGCGTAAAATTATATAATCATCAGTTACCATATGAAATCTGAAAGTGTTTTATTTAGACTGACTTTGTGGTAACTTACGAGTATTACAATCAAGACCTTATTTTCTTATCAATAGCTCGGTTCCGCTACACGACCTTTGTAAATATGATTAATAGTCATTAAGAAGCGTATGAATAATCTTCAGAACGTGTTTTCTTTGTTATTTCTTATCGAGTATTGTTCATTATTTATTCATGTGAAATCAATTTTCAACAAAAGAAGCCCTAGACGGACAATGTTTTCTTTGCATATTCTGTCATGATATTAACTAAGAATTGGTGATAATTGTTAAATGTTTCTGATAATGAAATGTATTTTTGCGATGTCTCCTTTGTCCTTTCACCAGTAAAACTTACATTCGGGAAACAAAAAAATTATTGTTAAAAACAAGAATTTTAGATATATTTTAAACTATAGTTTAATGTTTTAAAATGTGATAAATTTTATTATACACCTCTTTTACACTAGTAATTATCATGCGTATTAAAGTTGACGTTTACAAAAAAAATGCCTACTTTTTAAATTATAACATTATTTTACCATCAACCTATATTTTTATGATATTTTTTAAAGACAAAATAAACATATAGTAAAAATTTTTGAAGTAAAGCTTTATATATTTCGTTTGTGACAATCACAAATATAACTAATATTATTACTTCATCTGACCTATTTTATAAACAGTTAAGTTTAATATTATTTATTACCCAATAAAATGTTTATAATTGCAAAACTACCTACTAATACTACTAATACATACGATCAGTGATGGTGTTTTAATAAAAACGTAACGTGAAAAGTTGTATTTGAACTTTAAATGCATATTTTTGTTTTAAACCAACAATTTACGTGTACATAAAAAAATAACAATAATATTCTTGCTCCTTGGAGGCAACATCTCTAGTTCTTGTTGTTAATTGTCTTAAGAGCCCGGCACCGACACCTGTCATTGACCGCACCGCCTTTTTTAAAAACATTACTGAGGAGGAAGCAAATTATTCAATGTAAAATCATTCATTTATTGATGTAACACAATTTTCTCCTAAAACTTTACTAAAAAAAGGAAGAATAGAAATAGGTTTGTAATTACGAGTGTGTAGGTTATTTCTATCTCTAGATTTAAAAAAGATTTTAATTTTGCTGTTTTATATCATTAGGAAAAATTCATTACTCTTTAATTAAAGATCGACGCCAGGTAAGGTGCAATTATATCTAAAATGTGATACTATCTTTACATAAATACCTATATCCATATACTGTTTTTATTCACATGTTTTCTTGTGCTGTAAAGTTTTGAGAATTTTGTTTATGTCCAATAAAAATGAAAACATACATAAGAATATAATAAATAGAATTGTTTTCTCCAGTCTCTTTGCTTATGACATTCCAAGTAAAAAGTATTTTATTATTAGAATTGATAAATTTTCTTTCGTATGTAAAGGCCAAGAGTTTATCAGCTGGCAAGATGTTTTCCTGCCTCTTTTCCTGTGACATTGTATATTTATACGAGACATGCACTAATAAGATAAATCCGAGACTTCTTTGGGTTCGCTTTAAGCTGGGGATAACAAGAGTATTCTTGTTAGCCGTGTATGCGCCAGTATCCTCAGCTCAAATGAGCGAGCTCGAGAAGTTTTGGGAGAGTGTCAGGGATGTTCTAAGTAGTATCAGAGATAATGAAAAGTTGATAGTATGTGGAGATATGAATGAATGGGTTGGAACTGCGCAAAGTGGTTACGAAAGCGTGCTAGGCAAATACGGTGATAAGAGAGTAAATGAGGCTGGAAAGCTTATTTTGGAATTTTGTAAGGAGAAAAATTTGTTTGTGGCAAACACGATGTTTGATCACAAGCAAATTCACAAGTACACATGGGAGCGAGCGGAAGAAAGAAGTATGTTTGATTTAGTCCTAGTGGATCAGCGTATTCGAAGTCAAGTTATGGACACGCGAGTGTTCAGGGGTGCTGATCTGGGAACGGACCATTATCTAGTCGTTGCTAGAATAAGAGGTCTGTTTGCAGGTTGGCGCAGCCGCAAGACGTGTCCAAGCTTGGCGTCAAATTATCGCTTAAGAAGCTGGAAGCTTCAAGATCCACCGATCAGAGAGGAATATCAAGAAAGGGATTCCAAGAAGCTTGAAAGCTGTGATTCTGGAAATAAAAGTGTTGAAGTATGCTGGCAGAACCTTAGCAATGGTATGGTGAAAGTAGCGACAGAAGTTTGTGGTAAAAGGAAAAGAGGTTTTAGTAAAAAGCGCGATAAATTGTGGGATGATCAAGTAAAAAATGCTGTAGAGTTAAAGAAGAAAGCATGGCACGATTATAAAGCCTCTGGTAAGGATAAAAATATGAGAGAGATAAGAAAAAGAGCGTACAAGCTGCAAAAGCACAAAATGAAAGCACTTATAAAGATGAGGCGTGAAAATTCTGAGAGAGAAAGGGATGAAAGGTTGACAAACAACTTCCGGGAAAACACGAAGCTTTTCTGGTGAGAAGTTAGTGGTTCCCGGGTTATTCGGTAACCTGTAGAATGAAAGGGGTGTTTTCGAAGAGCGGTGAAATTTTAACTTAGCAAGCACACGTTTTGCAGCGATGGGCGGAATTCTACAAGGAGATGTATGAACGTGAGGAAGCCTCGGTCTTGACTACCAGCGTAATGCTGAGTCAAGATGTAGCCGATGAAATCAGTTTGGAAGAAGTGGAGAGCGCGATTGGAATTCTGAAATGTGGTAAGGCTGCGGGAGCAGATGAAGTCCCCTATTTCCCCCTATTAAATAGGGGATTACATTTGCAGTGTACCTTCAGGTTATTCCATCAAGGATGGAGTTAAGATCTCATTATTATTAACAGAATGCTTCTAAACTCTGTGCGCTTAGCTCTATTTGTTTTAGAGATCAATAGTAATTAAGGAAGTGTATCAATAGTAACTAACTATCGGTCACTCTATCAAGTTCGAAGGTAAGATCTCATTCTAACTTACAAAGTGAGTCTAAACTCGATACACCTAACTACATTCGTTTAATAGATCCAGTTATAGTCACCGAAGTATAATTTCATGTTCCTCCAACTAAATAAAAATTAATAACAATCGTACCTCATTTAACTAATGGTTAACTGATTACATTATTCAAAATTAAAACAAATTATCAATAAAATGTGATATATTTCTATCTGTTATCGCATTATAAATAGTTCTGTTCATGCTTCTTAGATTTATGAAATATATATTTTATATGCTAATAAACAACTAATAATTCCTAATGCTTATAAAACCCACTATCGGAGTTCAGTGATCAGGTTCACTGACACACCATAGCCTATCGAATTTGTTATATATTTATGTATATATTTTTTACTATTTTTTATGTCAATTCGCTTATTCTCACTATATCCATTTTCTTACTTATGTTATTAATACTCGTTCGTCATTTAGAGGAAAAGTTTTAAGAATACTTTTTGAATAGAATTCCCAAAATTTTATATAATCTGATTAACGAAGCCGCATTCAAAGCTAATTTACGTCATAAATATGTATATTTTAACTAAGTTGAGGAAAACAATTCAAACTGAAACTGAAATGTAAATTTAAAGTTTCCGTTTTCATTACTGTTTAATTTATAGCATTTCTATGCTTGTTTTAAACATTTGAAGACAAAAATGGAAAATTAATCAACAAATGACACGGTCAAATGAATCAACAAAGAAATGAGAAAGAATTACTAAATCACATAATATTCAGTGTGGGAACATGTATCTTATCTCGGCTGATCCTACAATATTAACGACTCCATTCATCACTCTTAGCTTACAGCGATGAGGGTTAGCGGTTTCAATAGCATTGAATTATGTTATATATATCGTATAAACAATGAATGTGGTTGCATATTCTGGATGGAAGTTATAAGTTCTGCTAAGAGCACTACTTGTTATGTACACTTACAAAATTTTAAAAAATCGATCAGGAGTATATATCGGATCAGGAGTATATATGTATATATAATCGATAGGAGTTATATATATATATAAACGTTGAAGGATGTTTATTATTATGTCGTTTAAAAACATCAAACTAAAATAATCTTTATAAACATGAAATTGCATTGAATTACTTGTACATTGCTCTGATGTCATTTGTATTTAACAAGTTGTTTTCTTCCAGATTTATTTCATTAATAACAACTTTGATTGGACTTTAATCGAAAATTTAGAATGACTGAAATAAAATTCTGCCAAAACTTTAAGGCTTAATATTTTATAAAAACATGAATTTTAATTATACTCGTATTATATAAAACTTGGTTTGTTTGGTTAGTACAGTTTGTATAATAATAAATATTATTTCACTGAAGTTCGTATACATATGTCTTGATCGATGTAGTAAAATTCTCTCTGACATCACCGTAAAGAAGCTATTAGGCATTATTTCCAATTCATACCGACCGTGAGTGAGAAATTCGTTGGGTTGACTTAAGACTAACATGACAGTGAATTTACAATATTAATTCTGTTGGAGGTTGCTTACTTTTATGTTAAATCACGTTAACCTTAATAAAATGTTTAATATTGAGGATTGTATATAATTTCCATTCTAGTCTCATAAAAGTAGCGTCTCACACAGTAGCTCAATTACCATGGCAAAGCGACGAGACGGTATCCCAGAGATAGCATTATTTTAAGCTTAAAAAATTTATTGGTTTACATAAATGAGTATTTACCTATATATCGTTCCTTTCATATTTTAATATCTTATTATACTCGCCACAGATGTTATAGTTATAACTTTGTTTCTGTGGTAGTAAGTCTACGCCTGCCTCTACAGGTCCCATAGTGGTAATGCACAAACAGATCAACTGTTGGGCCACGTTCAAGCGAAGATTGACGACCTGCTTTCTCAGACTCCCTCCGCCGAAGTCGTAGTCCTCGGGGACTTTAACGCGCACAATACCGAATGGTTAGGGTCACGTGCAACCGACTACGCGGGGAGATCTGTGTTTAACTTTGCTCTGGCAAATGGTCTGTCCCAGCTGGTAAAGACGCACACACGTCTACCGGATGTGGACAGCCACACGCCCTTTTTGTTGGATCTTCTGCTGACTACACATCCAGAAAAGTACCAGGTCGCTGTCGAGGCTCCTTTAGGGTCCTCTGATCACTGTCTGGTACGGAGTGTGGTGCCCATTCAACGTCCAGCTCGCACAAGACCTGCGACTCGACGCGTTTGGCACTACAAGTCAGCGGATTGGGATGGAATGCGGTCTTTTTTTGCATCCTACCCATGGGGGCCGATTTGTTTCCCTTCCAACGATCCTAGTGACTGCGCTGCGGCTGTAGCTGATGTGATACTTCAGGGCATGGAACTTTTTGTACCAAGCTCTGTGGTACCACTTGGTGACAGATCGCGGCCTTGGTTTGATGCGTCTGTCAGGGCTGCATCAGCTGGCAAACGGCAGGCTTATCAAGCTTGGGCCAATGCGTTAGTCACTAAGGATCCGAACTCTAGAGTTCTGAAGAGGAAATACAACCGTGCCTCCAGATTCTTCAAACGGCAAATCGCTAGAGCAAAGTTCAAGCATGTCGTCAAAATTGGGGATCAGCTGGCAAAGTACCCGCCTGGCACGCGCAAATTCTGGGCGCTTTCAAAGGCCAGTCTGGGCAACTTTAGCCAGCCGTCCCTACCGCCGTTGCACATGGCGAATGACTCTCTGGCCCACACGGCAAAAGAGAAAGCCGATCTCTTGGGCACTCTTTTCGCCTCCAACTCGACTTTGGACGACCAAGGGAAGACACCGCCTATCATCCCGCGGTGTCAGAGCTCAATGCCGGAAATAGTTTTTCGGCAAAAAACTATCAGGCAGACTCTATTTTCCTTGGACGTTCATAAGTCGAGTGGGCCGGATGGCATTTCTCCACTGGTGCTACGAACGTGTGCCCCTGAGTTGACTCCAGTGCTAACGCGTCTATTTCGGCACTCCTACCTTAAAGGCGTAGTCCCGGTCTCATGGAAGTGTGCCCTAAAAAAGGTGATAGCTCGGACCCAGCTAACTACAGACCTATCGCCATTACCTCCCTTCTCTCCAAAATAATGGAGATTATCATAAACCGACAGGTCCTAACGTACCTCGAGGATCACCAGTTGATCAATGACCGGCAGTATGGCTTTCGCCATGGTCGATCAGCTGGTGATCTTCTGTTATACCTCACTCACCGTTGGGCAACGGTTATTGAAAGCAAGGGAGAGGGTCTGGCAGTTAGTCTGGATATGGCAAAAGCCTTCGATCGTGTATAGCAGAAGGGGCTTCTTTCGAAGCTACCTTCCTATGGGCTTCCCGAGAGTTTATGCAAGTGGATAACCAGCTTCCTCACTGGGCGGAGCATACAGGTCGTTCTCGACGGTTTTTGCTCGGACCCTAAGCCCGTGAACGCTGGTGTACCCCAAGGCTGCGTGCTATCCCCAACTCTGTTCCTCCTGCACATCAATGATATGTTGGATATTTCCAACATACATTGTTATGCGGATGACAGCACTGGGGATGCGGTATATTCCGGTCGTGCAGGTCTCTCTTGGGAAAACGTCGATGAGTGCCGAAAGAAACTTGTGTCTTCAATAGAGATTTCACTGGGGATGATCTCTGAGTGGGATGAACTGAACCACGTTCAGTTCAATCCCGACAAGACACAGGTTTGCGCGTTTACCACTAAGAAAACCCCATTTGTCGTATCACCACTCTTCGAGAGCACTCCTCTTATTGCCTCGCCAAGTATCAGAATACTGGATCTCGACATTTCGAGCGACTGTCAGTTTCGTGGTCATCTGGAGAGCAAGGCCAAGTTGGCCTCGACGAAATTGGGAGTGATCAATAGAGCGAGGCAGTATTTCAAACCTGGCCAAAACCTTGCGCTCTACAAGGCGCAGGTCCGGCCACACATGGAGTACTGTTCTCATCTCTGGTCCGGATCACCCCAATATCAGCTTCTACCATTTGACCGCGTACAACGGAGAGCCGTTCGGATTGTCGGGGACCCGGTGCTCTGCGAACAGCTGGACTCTTTGGCATTGCGTAGAGACGTGGCTTCTTTGTGTGTCTTCTACCGCATTTACAACGGGGAGTGTTCCGAAGAACTATTCGATCTGATGCCTACCGCCGAATTTCACCACCGCACAGCTCGCCATCGCCTCCTTTACCATCCATACCACCTGGATGCGTGGCGATCTTCAACTGTGCGGTTTTCAAGGACTTTCTTCCCAGGGACCACTCAAATGTGGAACGAACTTCCTTCGGCGGTATTTCCAGATCGATACGACATGGGTACCTTCAAAAAAGGCATATATTCCTTTCTCCAAGGCCGGCAACGCTCTTGTGTATCCTCGGATGTTGCAAGAGTTCATGGGCGGCGGTGATCACATATTAACGGTGACCCGCACGCTCGTTTGCCCTCCTATAACATAAAAAAAAAAAAAAAAAAAAAAAAAAAAAAAAAAAAAAAAAAACACATCCTGGAAAGTACTAAGTCATTGTCGAGGATTCCTTAGGGTCTTCTGATCATTGATTGGTACAGAGTGTAGTGCCCATTAAACGCGCAGCTCGCACAAAACCTTCGACTTGACGCGTTTGGCACTACAAGTCAGCAGATTGGGATGGATTGCGGATCGCATTTTTTGCATCCTACCCATGGGGGCCGATTTGTTTCCCTTCCAATGATCCTAGTGACTGCGATGCGGCTGTAGCTGATGTGATACTTCAGGGCATGGAACTATTTGTACCAAGCTCTGTGGTACCACTTGGTGGCAAATCGCGGACTTGGTTTGATGCGTCTGTCAGGGCTGCAGCAGCTGGCAAACGGCAAGCTTATCAAGCTTGGGCTAATGCGTTAGTCACTAAGGATCCGAACTCTAGAGTTCTGAAGAGGAAATGTAATCGTGCCTCCAGATTCTTCAAACGGAAAATTGCTAGAGCAAAGTTCAAGCATGTCGTCAAAATTGGGGATCAGCTGGCAAAGTACCCACCTGGCACGCGCAAGTTCTGGGCGCTTTCCAAAGCCAGTCTGGAAAACTTTTGTCAGCCATCCCTACCGCCATTGCATACTGAGACTTTTTGGCCCACACGGCAAAAGAGAAAGCCGATCCCTTGGGCACTCTTTTTGCCTCAAACTCGACTTTGGACGACCAGGGGAAGGCACCACCTATCACGCCTTAATGCCGGAAATAGTTTTTCGGCAAAAACTTATCCGAAAAGCCGTCCTTTCGTTGGAAGTTCATAAGTCGAGTGGGCTAGATAGTATCTCTCCAGTTGTGCTACGAATATGTGCCCCTAAGTTGACACCAGTGCTAACGCGTCTATTTCGGTACTATTACCTGAAAGGCGTAGTTCCGGTCTCATGGAAGCGTGCCCTTGTCCATCTGATCCCTAAAAAAGGTGATAGCTCGGACCCAGCTTACTACAGACCTATCGCAATTACCTCTCTTCTCTCCAAAGTAATGAAGAGCATCATCAATATGCTCCTAACATTCCTCGAGAATCGCCAGTTGGTCAATGACCGGCAATATGGCTTTCGCCATGGTCGATCGGCTGGTGATCTTCTGTTATATCTTACACACCGTTGGGCAGCTGTTATTGAAAGCAAGGGAGCGAGTCTGGCAGTTAGTCTGGATATGGCGAAAGCCTTCGATCGTATATGGCACAAGGGGCTTCTTTCGAAGTCACCTTTCTATGGGCTTCCCGAGAGTTTATGCAAGTGGATCAGCTTGCTCACTGGGCGGAGCATACAGGTCGTTCTCGACGGTTTCGTCTAAGCCCGTGAACGCTGGTGTACCCCAAGGCTGCGTGCTATCCCCAACTCTGTTCCTCCTGCACATCTTGTCTTTGTTGTATCCGCATAACAATGTATGTTGGATATCTCTATCATACATTGTTACGCGGATGACAGCACTAGGGATGCGGTATCTTCCGGCCGTGCAGGTCTCTCTCGGGAAAACGTCGACGAGTGCCGAAAGAAACTTGTGTCTTCTATAGAGACTTTCTTGAGGATGGTGAACTGAACCACGTTCAGTTCAATCCCCTTATGACACAAGTTTGCGCGTTTACCATTAAAAAAACCCCATTTGTCGTATCACCGCTCTTCGAGAGCACTCCCCTCATTGCCTCGGCAAGTATCAGAATACTGGGTCTTGACATTTCAAGCGATTGTCAGTTTCTTGGTCATCTGGAAAGCAAGGCCAAGTTGGCCTAGAAGAAATTGGTAGTGATTAATAGAGCGAGGCAGTGTTTCAAACCTGGCCAAATACTTGCGCTCTATAGGGCGGAGGTCCGGCCACACATGGAGTAGTATTCTCATCTCTGGTCCAGATCACCCCAATATCAGCTTCTACCATTTGACCGCGTACAGCGGAGAGCCGTTCGAATTGTCAGGGACCCGGAGCTCTGCGAACGCCTGGACTCTATCTGGCATTTCGTAGAGACGTAGCTTTTTTGTGCGTCTTTTACCGCATTTACAACGGGGAGTGTTCCAAAGAAATATTCGATCTGATGCCTGCCGCCGAATTCCATCACCGCAAAGCGCGCCATCGACTTCTTTACCTTCCCGACGACGACATGGGTACCTTCAAAAAAGGCGTCTACTTCTACAACACTCTTGTAAATCCTCGGATGTTGCAAGAGTTCATGGGCGGCAGTAATCACAAGTCATCTGTGACCCGCCAGCTCGTTTGCCCTCCTCTTCCTTAAAAAAAAAAGTATGTTTACAAAAACCTTTGTGTGGCTACTTGTTATTGCAATTATAATATTTCAGTAGTCGTGAAATTGTATATTGTTTATATTAATTACAAGAAATAAGTTTAGTCAATTTACTTTATTCGGAGACATTACTGGTAATAATAAGTAATAATATATAATTCAAACGCAAATATTGTTTTATAAATATATGGAATAATGTTGGGTAATTATTTTGTGATCTTTATCGAAGGTATTTCTAATTGATTTTGACAATGGCTTAATGAATCAAACTATTTCCTATTACTCATATTAAACAGTATGGGAAAAGCAACCAACAACAGCTTACTTTAGAATATAAGAAAAATACTATATATATGTAAAATAAAAATGTGGTCTTCGAAACTTTTAGTTTAGAAGTAGTTTATACCTAACTTTCGAAACCCACGGTCGTAAATTATAAAGTTCTAAGAATAGAAAATATAGTTTTTATAAATTCCTAGCAAACATCGAAAATAGGAGCAACGGAAGATTATATATATATATATATATATATATATATATATATATATATATATATATATATATATATATATATATATATATATATATATATATTAAACTATTGGACGACAATAAGTTAGACAGCACGGCTATAATTATAGTTGCAGGTACCAGGTAATAACTTTAATACCAAAAGACCGATATCAAACTGTCATGCATAAATATTAAAGAAATCTTTTTGCAACTGATTAAGACTGACTAGATGTTATAGGTTGATACGAATATTTAGTAATTGGTTTATATCTAAGGGTAAATATTAACGTTTCGAAGTGTGAACCAAAAGTTCGTCAATGAACGTCTCTGGGATCCAACGAGTTCTTATAAAACAAAATTCAGCTGTTGTCTGATATTTTGAATATTCGTTTATATTAAAGTAATAACTTTATTTGTTCGAAAATAAATGTTCCTCAGTAATGTTGTAGTACTTATTAAAAAGAAATTTACAGTAATCCATTACTCTGTGAAAAATCATTTGATTTTGTATTTTGTACTATTTTTTTAATATCAATGTTTATATTCATATCTAATCATTCAATCAATTAACTTAAATCTAGTTTTTAAATTCCGTCTTACATAAATTATGTCCAAATAACCTCTTGTTCGTCTTTGTGGTGTGCTCTCGTAAGGAGGATGTTAAGTCCTTCCTGATCCTCACGGGTAGCCACGAATATGCGGATTGTTAATGAATAATGATACCGTTATCTGTATGTTGGTTCCTTTATTACTCAAACTCAAAAAAGCATTTCTTAATATATAAGCATTTCTTAACATGTAAAAAGCATTTCTTACCATATAACCCATAGTTTACACATCGAAATAAAATTAATATTCGCAACTAAAATCTGTTACAATATACATACTTGTAGTAATTTTAATCGATCTTTAGTTTTGTAATCCTTATCTTTTTTAACAAATCTCTTGTCTTCAAATTATTTTTTTTTGTTATAAGTGTGTATGTGCATCTAATACTTTCCTAATTATTCTCTGTCATTCATTCATTAAATGTTCTATTTAATAATGTTATCAAGTCGTATTTTGCAGTTAACATTTATATAAATTCAGACCTACGATATACGAGTAGGTAGTATGATACGATCACATGAGATTATTCTATATAAACTAACTAACACTAACTTTTGTGTTGAATTTCAGAATTTTTATTAAAATGATATTTTCATATTCGAGCTTACTTTAGATTATACTTATATTATATTATTACTAAGATTTATATTTAAAAAATATAAATATGAAATTAATTGTAGATAGGGGAAATACATACAACCTTTTCTGGATTTTAAGAAAAGTACACATTATTTAATACATATCCCAAGATTTTTACTCTTTGTTAGAAATATAATACAAGTTTTAGTCGTTATTTGTAAAGGGATAACGTTATGCAAACATTCCAATCCTTTCGCATAATCTTGGCTTATATTCCAAGTTTATATTCCATCTGGCTATAATTTTTTGTTGCTTTGTTATGAAACTTTTATCATACATCTTATAAGGTTAGAAAGTTTTAAACAGTTCGTCGTCTATTTATAAACTATATAGAGTACGCTGCAATTAGTGTCCAATTTCGTAAAAACATTATGTATTTAAAAGAAAAAAACATAAACTTCGAAGAATTTAATTTGACTATGAGATACAAAAATTAGGAAATAGTCTGACACAGGTTTATTATAAGACTTTTTATATTTTGTATATTTCTATGTAATATAATATTATTATTATTAAATTTATCTGATCTATTATTTGATTCCAGTAACATTAACCCTTTTTGAACAGTGGATCACGTTTCTCAGTGAGTTCAGTGAGATATTAGTGTATTGAATCTCCTAATGTCCGAATACTGTAATCCTACCAATACAATTACTACTGCTCAGACACAGTTAACTCTAAGCTAACTACAAGCTGGTCTGAGCTGTAGCGTTAATGCAATAGGATATTTTATGCCTTTTCTTAAGTCAAAAGTACTTTTTTCGTACGGATAGTCCCAGGGAGTGTTTTGTCGATTCTTCTCCGTGGACCAATGTATGACTATATTACAATAAAAACTTGAATTAAAGAAAACTCTTGCATAACCTAAAAATCAAATGTCTAGGAAAAACCTACACAATATGATAGCATTGGACGTCAGATCAATAAAACAGCTGCAGCTCAATAAATGTTTGAAAGAGTTTCAAATGGGTTTCTTAATATACTACTTCCCTCTGAGCTGGATAATGCATGCAATAATGCATGCAATGAGCATTTTTACCTTTTTTATGTTATACCTACTAGCTTTTGATCGCTTCTTCGCCCACAAATATTGAATGATCAAATTTAGATGGGCAGGGCCTTGTTTAATATTTTACGCTTACGAAAAAAAAAAACTTTTTTTAGTGATGTTAAAATAATTATTAAGGACAGGTAGCTTCAAAGTTTATCGTTTAGAAGTAAACAAACAATTAATATTTTCCGTTCATAATTTTCAATAATATTAGAAAATTGCATCACAAAGCTATCTTTAACCATAGGGTTATATTATTGTTAAATAGATTTATTTACCTTTGTTTTCTATTTGGTAAAATATCAGAAATGTTAATCAAATGTAAGATAACAATACTAACCAAGTGTAACAGAAGTGGAGAAAACCCCTTTATGGAGGCCGAGCTCTTGTGCAGGCGTTCGCCAATCATACTTGTTTTTTAACCAAGTCTCCTTAACAAATAAATCACCAGAGAAAATAATGACCTAATCCTTAATACGATCGGAGTATTGCTTACTTACTTAAGTTAGACTATCATATTAGTTTGTATATAACGGCTTTTATCCTTTTAATATGACGATTTACCGAATCAGTGTAAACCTTATCTGCAAATGTTACTAAACCTATTTTTATTTATTTTATTGTTAATAAATTATTATGAACTTCACGAGGAGTTGAAGAGCCAAAAAACAATTTTAATTTGTTATTCTTACAAGTTTGCAATTTGTCGAAATAATTATTTTTATAATCCTGCATTCAACTGCAAGCAAAATCTAAACATTATCAATTATGACAATTTGGTTGGATAGCTGCTCTTATATAATAAGTAGGTATACTGAATTAACTAACTTGATTTAGATTGGATTTTATAACTTTTTATTGCGTCGCGACACTTGGTATTTTTTTACATGTTATGTTTTTGATAGGATATTATGTTGTCAACGTATTTTTTTTCTGACTACTTTTTTTTATTGTTTGAATCAAAACATCTTATGATAAATAGTATTAGGATAAAAAGTAGCATATGTGACACGATGCTAGTTTAGTAATCGACAGGATTAAAAATCGATCCAGTAGTTTTTGAATTTATTTAATGTATACAATCGTGTATAAAAGCCACCCTTTCTTTTTATAAGAATAGTAAAGATGAATGTATGTAAAATAAAACCATGTATTCAATTTACTGTATTTTTGTAAGTGTAGGTTAATATAAATTTTACCTTATTATTTACTTTATGATTTTTTTATTAAATCTTGAGGGGTTTCATTTTATTCACCTTCTTCACTATCTCTACTAATCCTCAGTGTCGACTTGAAGAAAAATGTTAACATGCTTTAAAGCCAGTGTCTCTTATTTTCGTGTCATGTATTTGCGCGCTAGGTATTGCCAATATTGAAGTGATAAATATTATTTCATATTTAATGTTCAATTTTATTGTTCATTTTATTTACTAGTGTTTTGTTTTTGTCAATAAGTCTTGAAGTGATATATATTATATGTTGAAGCTCCAGCGTTGCCAGTTCGTAGTTGACATTTCGTGCTTATTAATATTTCTTTTTTAAATCCGATACATATATCATAAGGTTATCGGTTATCAAGGGTTTGAATATAGGCTTCAATAAAATTTGTTACAATTTACGTTCTTCTTATCACTCACTTTCATTAATTCATTCATTCATTAAGATCACCTGAAACTAGATTATATAGTTATTTTATTTTGGGCGCAATAACTGAGTAATTTTGTTATAAATATGATTTGTAATATTAGCTTCGGACTAAATAGAGAAATCATAATTTTAGGAATTACATTGAAACTGATCTCCATATTTTTTGGTAAAACCTGATATAGTAAAACAATGAGTCATTTTTAGCAATTTTTTCCTATAAGATTTATATAAATGACTAGGAAGTAATCTAACACAATTAATTAAAAACTTTCTGTCTAAAATCATTGCAATGATGGATTAGGGACATTTCGTAACAGTTAGTCTTTTAGGATCTTTGGCATATAATTAGTTCTTGAAACATATATTTTGCTTTAAAATAAACTAGGATTCGCCAACCGTGAGCGGCAGGGGTTGAGCCGAGTCCGTCTCATTTCTTTTTTTCTTGATAATTTTTGAATGGCTAAACATTTTTTCAATCTGTTTTCGCTATAACATCCGCGTTCGGCTCAAACATACATGAGAAAAATTTTAGCTAATTATTTCGTCGCATTCTGGAAACAACGAAACACAAAAAAAGGTCTCCCAAACGGTTAAGAGCTTCGCTTACGCTCAGCTCAATTATTAATGACGGAAAATATATTAACCGGGTGAAGATTGAGTCTCATAATTTTATCCTATGATATTTTTGAAGGATTTTAATCAAAATGCAAACAATAGAATAATAATTAACATTCTAATTATACAACCGTTTGATTGGCACGAGGTAATAAATAATTAAAATTAAGCAAATAGTTAATTAAAAATTATCTCCATCATAAAGATATCTTTCGAGTTCACTTTATACTCTATTGTGTTTCAGTTTCTAAATAGATTATTAAAGTAAAATCGATTTGAAAGTACTATAAACAGTAGTTATAGATTATAAAAGGTTAACGTGTAATTATAAATGCAAATTAGTATTTTTTATTAATTATTAACCTTGAAGCAGATGCAATTATAAGAATAGACAATATTATTCGCTGATAGTTTTATTAATTTGTGTTTGCGCTGACAAATTTACAAGCTTAAACACAACAATATGCATAAAATTAATTCCTTACTTAGTAATTAAATTAATAGATATCCAGAACACGAAGCCATGTACAATGGCAACTCGTGTAAACAGATAATTCACTTCAGTGCGTTTTCAGGGAACTTATTTGTGAATAGTATATTAAGGTACTTGATATTAAATTGACAAGTCTAATAATAGCTTTAAGAACAAAATATAATATTATAATAATTATTAACGTTGTTGTTGTTTGTCGTTGTTTATAAATGTATAAATATGTTTGAAATGAGTTTAGTCACAGTTTAGCGCAGTTTAATTAATGTGTAGGTTTTAAGTTTCTTTTCATTACAATAAACATTAAGGGATATTATTATGTATTATAAAACACATTTGTTCATATTCCCATTATAGTATTAACCCTTTGCACTCAATTTGAACTTTGAAATTTGCCTCATCAATTCGTACATTTTGTATAAATGAGAAAAAATCGCGAAAGGGGAAAAGCCGCTGAGCCATCTGCGGTATATCAAAACACTCGTGGAACAGATAAGAGGACCGTATCGCCAGAAAGCATCTACGTCGCATTCGGATGAAATTCCACTTAACTGGAAGCTAAATATAATGCTAAAAGGACCAAAGAGGGAATGCAATATTTGTTCAGATCGAGATGAGAGGTAGGCGAGAAATCACGTATTATTACGATACGTATTCTGACAAACCAAGGATGCATCTGGGATATGGCTTTATAAAATATCATATTAAAACTAATTACAAAGTATATTATATAATAAAATTTGTTGTTTTCAACACATAAGTATATAAACTGGTGAAATTTTATTAATTGTATACGTTTATTTATTTATAAATGTCTTTAGAGTATTTATACAGTGTTCCCCGAATTTGGCCGAAACCGTCTCGAGTTACTGGTTAACGCGTTAACGTTAAAGCGAAAAAGGTTTCGAGTGCAAAGGGTTAACATAACATGATGTTATCACATTATACATTATACATGAAAAATGAATACGAACGAACATGTCCTGTTCATAAATTTAATGGAGTGAGGATTTTGTAATTGCTAATGTTAATGTTTTATATCAGGTAAAAATGTATGAGGGTGGTTATATAAAGTTTCCCTTATTATTGATGTAGATTGAAGCACAACGATGAATGAATGACGTCATTTATTCACTCTAATACGTACGTCATAATATTGCTTACCTAAAACAATTATAATATAACTTTGTCTAATAAAAAATAAGGTTATAATCTTCTCAGTCCATCTATTTAATAGGCGTATAATAAATAGGTTTAAGTTATTATTTTCATTATATTTTTAATAAATAAAATAAATTATAGGCACATCTATCTACATTTAAAAAAAAAACTATGAACGGTGAAATTGAGTAGCTTTATACACTGTAAGGTAGACATTAGCTGTAACTTAATAATGATTTAAATGATACCGTGCATTAAGCTGCTGTTTAAACACAGATGTCCTTATCGATAAAGAAAAATTGGGGAGCTATATTTATGCGATAGCTTTGCATTTATTAATTAATTATATAATGTGAAGATCTTTATACTTTTTCTTTATATGAGCTTAATTTTATCTTGATAAGAATTGATTAAGAGTCTTCGAGTAATAATACGCGAGAGAATTATTCAATGGAAGGATGACAATGGATTGGTTAATGCAATAAATATTCTATATTATATTCATTAAAAACAATCTCAACCGAACAATGTTTTTGTTAAACTTAAATTGTAAAAGTTATCAAAATATAACAGTTGCTTCCGCTTTGAAAATGAATAAGTCTGAATACAATGTAAGAGTACTGTCCTCTGTTATCACAACAGCCATTTATCTTTGATATGCAAAAACTTCCTAGTTCCTGCCAAAAATCGTGCGAAATTTAAATATTAATATGGCTTATGGCATACGTTAACGTGATGATTGAGGATAGAAATAAAGTCTATTGAAATATAAATACATCAAGATAATGTATAAAAATATCAAAAAGATTTTAAAAGAATATTACGATTTTTTTCTATTGTATTTTATAAAGTTATATTTTAAAAAATACTGCAAAACTCGTCTTTTAAATAAACTATTCAATTTCTGATATTTTTATATATAGTAGCGTCAAAATAATTAATAAAAAATCTCATAGTGTTGTGTAACACATATCATAACATTATCTGCGACAAGATAGAGGTATTCTGAAAGTAATAAAAATAATAAAATTAAACAAAAAGTCAATTTCAAATGTGTTTTTAGTACCTATGTTCGATTTTCATTCATTGACACACAAATTTAATTATAAAATTAACCAACAAAATATCATATCAGCATATTAAAACTCCAAAAACGTTTATGTTATTTATTCGAGACTTCTTTTGGTGTTTAGTAAGATTAAAGAGATATAAAGGTCATGGGTCCGATTCTTGGGACAATTCTTGTATGATATGTTTATATTATATGGAGCCAACTATATTTCAGAATACAGTTCATATATATATATAAATGTGTAAAACTTTAATAATATATTAAAGTTTTACACATTTATATATATATATAGGTTTTCTAAATCTAAAAAAAAACATAGAATCATTTTTTTTTTGTCTCTCTTTTTTTTCTTGTTGTGTATGTATTTATATTACTTTTTGAGGATGTGCAATAAAGAATATTACTATTATTATACAATGAAATCAACACGGAAAGAACCAGAATCTGCTACCTGTAGAAAATCGTCCCGTCGCTCTACCGATTAAACTATCATATCGTTCTCAGCCTTGACGGGTCGAGCATAGATCTAAATTTAATCATGTTTACCAGGAGTTTGGCAGTTTTCGAAACGGACATTGTTCTGCTGCAAAACAATAAAAATATATGGAATTTGATTGAAACGGTAATAATGTATACGTAATGCACAAAAAATTACAAATAAATTAGGTGTGCTAATAATCATTTGTACATATATTAGTTTCCATTTCCATTTTTCATAATTATATTATAATTTATTTATTTATTTCAAAAATTCTTAGAACTATATACATATCAAATTTGAATTAAATTTATAGAATTATGAACTACAATTATCATTTATAATCAAAGAAACATATACGGTGAACGACTACAAAAGTATAAACTGTGTCGCAGCCGTTTACACCCACTCCAGGACTCCGTGTATGTTCTAGTATCATATAAGATGTATTCAAATATCCAGTAAATTAACAATTCTTATAAATGTTTATAAACAATTATTATTCATTTTTGAGACCAAAATATTAACAAAATTTAAATTTTTCGCTTAAAGTTAAGGAAATATTATTAAATTATTATTATTACAATTTTATTATAGAATTAAATAAAGTGTTAAAATAATAAATAGTGATTTATTGAGTGTGTGTGTGTGTGTGTGTGTGTTTGTGCGTGCCTGCGTGCGTGCGTATGTGTTTGTGTGCAGTATGACATCGTTTGGTTTCACATGGTTGTTTAGAGCGACAAGTGAATGAATTATTAATAATGAAAGGTAGTGTCTGATGTTTTCGTTAAATCAGTTGTCTAATATACAATTGTCTTACTGATAACACATTGGCAGTGCTGTATAGCTCATGGGTAGGTAAAAGCATTGGTTTTGATAACATTACTTTTAGTACAGCTCTTTATGCTCTTTCCAATCGAAGAAAACGAACTTTACTAGATCCACCCCAGGCTGTTAGGCAATAAGAGAGAATAGATTGAATCGGAGAACAGTAAACTGTTGTTAGGATGTTTAGATCAGCAACCGCCCTCAGCCTTTTAAAAACAAATATCAATTTCCGTACCCTAACCACTGTTGAGTTTATCTGATCATTCCAAGTCAGTAAGTGATCTATTTCGATTCCTAAATATTTAATACAATGGGCACGGGTTAGTGTAGTACAGGAACAGCTAGTACCTCGAAATAAACAGCGATGTGCTTGGATTGAATAAGCCTGATCAGGCAAAGTGTGTGAACTGACAGAAAATGTGGCAAACATAGTTTTCGTTAAGTTTAGTGTTAACCGGTTCCGGTCCGGTCCATCCAACGAACTATATTATTCAAAACTGTCTCAGCTGAAATACGAGCTTCTGTCCAAGATCGAGCCTGAATGAGAAGTGCAGTATCATCCACATAAGCCATAATCTTACATTCATTTAAGGGAAGTTCAAGTAGGTCATTTACGTAAATAAGAAATAGCGTAGGACCCAAGTTTAAAAGCTTTTCTAATATACAGTTTTATTTTTCAGAAAGGACAATAAGAAAGTAACCTCATCGTTATTAAACGTAGGAACAACTTTTGTAAGACAAAACAGTTAATACGGAAACGTCGTTTAATTATTTTTTTTCATTATTTGATATTTTGAGAATTATAATGGTTAACAAATTAAGTCTTAGTCAATGAGGCGCATTATACATAATATTGTTGAAATAAATTTAAGCACGTTACTTCAGTCAGCGAAAGCTTGCTAACAGTCATGATTCATTATGATCAGTCTTCTGTGTAACTTTATGTTACACAGTACTTAGTGACACTAATTAAAAAATAATGAATTTAATGAAGAAAGCTTGTATTAAAGTAGTATAGTAGATATTAAATCATAAATTATACTTATCTTTGCTGAGGACGATAACCTGCATGTTTACTTAGTTAATAGTTACTTTATTAATGTTTTCTTTTGACAATGTTGTTATTGATTATTTCCGTTTTACGTTTTGGAGTAGCTCTAGAATACAAAACCTAGAAACTGAACTTCAGCAGATCAAACACGTTCTTGTCATTTATTTATAATTTAAGAAACTAATTTATAACCAATTAAGCGAAGCATTCCGATGAGTACTAACGAATATCACCATTTTATTGTAAAATTATATTGTATGTCGCTAAAAATTATTTAACTTGATAAAACTATTAAAAATACTCATTAAGTATTGACTACTTTATGAATTTTTACTTTAAAGTAAAGAAATGTACTTTTCTTGATTGTGTCAACTTTAAAAATTACTTTTCACAGAAAAGTAAGTTTCATTATCGTAATCGCAGAAAAATATATATAAAAATGATATTTAATTAATGAATATACTATACATATACTTAAAAAATACATCTAACTTTTTTAGATTTTAGAGATTGCATTTAAAGGACATGTTTTTGTGATAATGGAGGACAAGGACATACATAAGAGCTTACGTAAACTAACTTGATACCTTTAATTATATTTAGAATGATTTTGTTACAGCTTAAAATGTTATATAGGTTTTAATTGTTTTTTTTTGTTTGTTTCAGCGTGTACAATATGTGCATATATTAGGTCCAAAGGCTGAAAACGCTCAGTGGACGGAAAAAACGGCCACAACGCGTTTTGGCTGTCTTCAAATGCGCAGAACGCGTTTTGGCTGCTATTAAACGTTCGCAACGCGTTCTGGTAATTGTCGAATGGCCAGAACGCGTTTTGTCATTCGTCAAGCGCTCAGAACGCGATCTTAATGTTTGAGTCGTATTATGTGCCACTCTCTACCTGCATACAATAAGATTAATTTTGCACTTATAAAACAAATGAATTTTGATTATTGTTCTACACACATAAGTTATTTCGAGGTACGAAATATACTTATACTTATGATCTTTTCAGTTAATTATAAATAATTGAATCCTCTATGACTACAATTAAATACAAAGGATATATGTTTTTCGATTTTTTTATTTTTGATTACATCAGAACATTACTTATTTTTACAAATACTGCTTGAATGACATTTAGAATTACATCTTACATTCAAATTTCGACAAGTGTATTTCTTATCAGTACAATATCGTTTACACTTACAATAAACAAAACCTTGTTTTCTTGCTAAAGATAGAGTTGAAGCTGATCATAAAGAAATAGTTTTTTCCGCAAATACCTCACTTCCTTTAACAAAATTACTGTCAGTGATTGTAAATTCATTGCGAGTATAAAGACGTTCGAGAGTACCATTTTTTGTACCTAATTTGTAAAAATCGAAGGATTCAACCTGAGTGACAACTGCTAGCACGTTTTTGGGAGCTAATCGTCTGCGATCAACATCGGGCACTCTTTATAATCGGTGCATCGGTGTCGGTGGATCGCTTCTTGATTGATTTTTCTTTCTCGTTCATTATCATGATGTCGTAACGTTAAAGGCAAAGGTTCACAGATAGACTGTGCAAGCTATAGGGCTATCAGATTGATTAGCTTGGGCGGTAAAGTTTATGCTAAAATATTAGCGAAAAGAATGCAAGAGATTAGACCTGGAAGATGGTGTATTGATCAGATCTTTTCCCCCCGCATGATCACGGAAAAGTTTTTGGCCAAAAGGTTTTCTGTGCTTTTGTGGATTTGGAAAAGGTATTTGACAGTGTTGTGAGAAAGAAGTTATGGGAGTTACTGCCCCGATACAATGTGAACGGACCCTTGCTACAGGCTGTAAAGTCTCTTTACCGAGATCACTCACCCTGTGTGCGAGTAGGAGCTGGCATGTCGCCCTGGTTTGACATCCAATCGGGTGTTAAGCAAGGTTGCGCTATGTCAGCTTGGTTGTTCAATTTGTATTTGGATAGTTGTCTCCAAGGCGTGAAAGACGGTGACATGGGAGTGAAAGTAAGTGACCTTAAGATTAATTGCTTGCTATTTGCAGATGATGCAGTGCTTATTGCATCATCAGAATGCAATTTGCAGACATTGGTCACCACTCTGAAAGATGGGTGTGAAATTAATGGTCTAAACCTGAATGTAGATAAGACGAAGGTTCTGATATTTGAAAGAAATGAAGAAAGAACAGAATGTAAGATCAACGTGAAAGATAAGATAATACAACAAGTGAATGAAGTGGTATATTTGGGAAGTATGTTTAGCAGAGACGGAAGATACGAAATGGATGTGGAAAGGCGTATTGCTGCCGGTAACAGAGTCAACGGTGCTTTGACTGCATTGTTGAGACGGCAAAACGTCAGCATAGCTGCCAATAAAATGTTCTATTGGATTGTTAAAAAAAGAAAAGTTGTACATTTCTAGTATCTAAAATTTACAACTATTGCCAATAACGGTAGGCTTCTATTGTTCAAAATTAGTTGAAAAATCCCAAAATAACAAAAGGTTATTAATAACTTTTCCTTTTCAATTTCATTCATTCATATTTTATATACTCTGCAATATAAGTGTATATGTAGTATGAATTTCTTCCAAGAACTAAAGAACAATAATTGATAATTAACTAAAAGATCGTAAATTTAAGTTTATTCCGAACTGTACAAAAAGTTAAATGCGTGGAACAATAATCAAGATTCATTTGTTTTATAAGTAAAATGAATCTTATTCTACGCAGGTAGAATAGGCAGCGTCGCTAGAGGAATTGTAAACAATGACATTAAATACTGCAAACAATAACAATTAAAGTCCAATGATATAAATTTTGATTAAAGTATTCTTTTAAATTTTATAAAGTAGTTGATTAAATATGACGAAGCAATAAAGTTTTCACTGCTGTTAATAACAGTAATAAGCTCCTTCTTTTGTAAAATTCCAGCAAAAATATAAAATTGTGTGATTGTGTTAATTTGTTTGTTTTGTCTTAGTACAAAAAAAAACATTTATCGCTTTTGATAATATTACAAGGTCTCAAAAGATCAGTGACTAAATTAATATGTGGAAAAAATTAACTTATGTGTCTCCTAGACATTAAAGCAATTAAAACTATATAATTTAATCATAAATAATCATAAAAATAATAAAATTTAAGTAAATATCTTATATATCATATCTTCTTTACCTCTGTACTCGCAAGATCAAGTTAAAGATATTATTTTTATTTTGGTGTGTAGACGACTTTCTGCAGAGGATAAAATTTTAAATACAATAAAATCGTTATTTTTAAAAATAGAATTTTAAAATAGCATAATTTTGACTGGTTAAATTATAAGACTATATCGTTGACTATCATAATTACAAAAGTATTGGATAATCTTATTGATAGAAAACTCAGTGAGAAATGATTCTAAGTTTGGATTTCAGCCTGGTCTCTCTACTGTGACGGCAGCCTAACAAAGTGCAAATAAATAAATAGGCAGAAAAATGGCATTTCTAACCTTGTGCAATACTATACAAGTAGAAAACGTAGTACGCCGGTATACGCTTGCTTTCTCGATTTTACTAAGGCTTTTGATTCAATGTCATATGACAGGCGCTGGAAAAAAGATGGTTATGACATGTGTGCAACCCGAGTTGATACGTTTCTCATAATAGTAGTATTCAAACCAACAACATAATGTGAGGTGGGGTAAGAAAGTTTCTGAATTATACATGTTGGAGTGCGGAGTGAGGCAGTGGGTGTTGACCTCGCTGAGGCACTTCAACGAATTGCTTGTGGAAATCAGCAAGACATCAGTAGGGTGTTGGATAGATGGGATTATTATGTTATGACGACGAGAATAGCTTAAGTCATGTGAGGATTACGCGTATAAACATGGACTCTCATACAAGATGTCAAAATGTGAATACCTGACTTTGAGGCGCTCCGGAGAAAGGTGAGTGAGTTACGAACCTACAATAACAAGTATCTAAGTCTCTTTCTTACGAATCGCCTCCGGGATTTGTTGGACATTGAACATGAACGAAGAGCTTTAGCCGTAAGGTGTAATATGTTGGCGCGCAGGTTTTGCTCGTTGCAATAAGATTATTTATTAGCAAGAAAATACAAAGAGTTACATATGCATTTCATTACTGTAATAATTTGGATATTTGTTCGCATTTTTAGTGTACATGTAAGAGTTGCTATCATTTATTTTAGATATTTAGTTACAGCCTATGTTGTTTTAAATTAATTTACTATACTTATTCAGTTCCAAAGACAATAAGTTCTTGCTTTCAAAATTACTAACCTATATATAAATTATTATCGTTCGCTGTTCTTTCCAACTTACATTTAGTTGGACCTTCTCTTACAACACAGTTTGCATATTTTTTAAATTTCAAATTGAAATCGTGAACTTGAGAGTTATTTCTGTCAGAAACACTGCCGAGATCGATTTAATAGTTTTTATTTAGGCCAATCAAATTTTATGGATTATAATAATTTGATCAAATATTATGGCATTTTAAAAGTGAATTGGGAGAATTGATTGGTCCTATTTGGACAATGGGAGTTAACAAATGCTATTGTTTTGCTTGCCAGCACTTTTTTCACCATCAGTAGTATGTGTGTGAATATGGGAAAAATATATTTCAGGTATTTGATTATTGTTATTTAAAAATTTATATTCGATACAAAAAAATATTATTGCAAGAATATTTTTGGAAATTGTTTTTTCCATTTATATATATTTCAATGTAGTTTTACTGGGGTTAATGTAGGTACACCATTATTGGACAGTATAGACAAATTGTCTTCACTCATGTTTGTAGGCTCCTAAAAATAAAAAAAATATATTTATTTTGCATAAATAAATCTTACGAAAAAATGACTCATTTACAAATGTCTGTCCTCAATTCAAAAACTTTTCCACCTGTCAAAGCTACAATTTTCTCTCCCATCTATTTAAGTCGCACTACAAACTAAAACCCACCTCAGGCCTAACTTCTAGTCTTATATCTCAAAGAGACTTTCTTTTTTACACCACTTTTTTATCAGCCAAAGCAAAATTAAAAGAATAGAAGTGTGTGTTAATGTAATATTTAGGAAATGTATTAGTGTGTTATCTTTGTCCATTGCTTCCAATCTTGATGCAACCTCACAAAACTATTCTAATTAATAATTAATAAATTAATTCATGAGTTATTTTGTAAATAAGCCATCGAATTATATTGATATCGTTAAACTTCTTGATCCCATTTCTAGGTACGTGAGTTTAGATAAGAATCTCACTTCACTTCGATAGTGCGTCTCATATGATTACAGAATGCAAATCCAAAACAAGAACGTTTGCTTTCGAAGTGAGTGTTCTCATTTAAGTGAGATTCGAATTGGAATTCTGTTCTTACAGAATAGCCCTTGAATAATCACACATACTCTCCAATGTGGGGATAAAGTACTATTATAGATCGCTGTGTACTTAAAATAAATATACATTTTAGCATTTAGACATTACTAAAATTAATATTGAAGATTCAAAATTCAGAGTAAATGCCTAATTCAACAAAAATATTTTGAATTTAATTTGAAATGAAATATACTTTCATGTGTAAACATTAAATAATAATCGGTGAATACTCGTAATAATGGTTTTTTAAGTATCTCAAAAATTATTCATTATAATATCAAACGGCAAAAATTTAAATAGATCTGAACTAATGAGACCTACCTAGATATACATTATTATCATGAAAGGTTGTAATTAACACTAAACAAAGTTATCGAATAAGTGTAATGTGCTAAATTCTTAATTCTTCTTAATCCACAGATAACGATTATGAAAAGTCATAGTATTAAGATCTACAGTAGTGCAATACAACTTAAGTAGTCGCCACAAGTTAGCAATATATTTAATTATTATTTATTATATGATTTTTTTTTCATTTAGTTATTCAAAATAAAAATGTTACACAGATATTAACATATCTAAATGCAACATATATAATTTTAGTACTTAGCGATAAATTATTTCTATTTCTAGGAAGCTGCGTAATAGTGAAATAGAAGTGATTTTTTTTTCAGAGTAATTCCCAAGAACACATTTTCCTTCTATTGCGTTTATGTGTTGGTAAATTTGACAAGTGAAAGGAAAAAAAAGCTAATGTTGTCTCTCTTTTTTTCTTTGAGAAACGTTTTCCCAATTTTTTTTTTTGTGTTTTTTATAATCAAAATATAGTAACTAAAGAAGAGCCACAGCATAGCATAGGTGTTATTGTAGTCGTTTGTTCTATCGTCTTTAAAAAAAATTAATATTTTTACAGTTCCGGTTTTACTAATTAACATTAAAACGTTTTAGAATGATTACAGATATTATTAATACTGACGTTGAATTGTGTATTAAGTTGTCATGAAAAGTATTTAGAACTAAGTGTGATAGTGTTAAAATTGATCAAAGCACGTCAACATCTGATATTTTTAAACGATATAAAAATAGCTTTATTTTCTATATTGTGGCTCCTATATTATCTAAATATTTTGAGCATATTAAGTTTACTTAAAATATGAAATATATAAATCTCCTCCAGATATGGAAAACATAATTTTACAATCAAAATAACTATATATTGAATACATATATTGACATTTTTATTTTATTAAAAAGTCTCAAGTATAATAAGTAATTACAAATAGGTCAAATAGTGCCTAAATAATTTTATGATCATAATCCGATACCAATAGGTATAAAACCCGTCGTCAGACGTGCATCGGTCAGGACACTGACCAAGCATAAAAATCAACAAAACAACAAGTCTTCGATAATGTCAATTATATAAGATGAACGACGTTGTCTGAATCGAGTCGACATAATGAAAATATACAAGAAAATAATATTAAAAAACTTCCGACCATGAGAGTTAACGATTTTATGCATGTATATAGAAAACAATAAAAGGTATTATATCAATTAAATGTAATTTTTTTTATATAGTAGCACTAGTAGTAGTAGGAGTAGTAATTTAGTAGTAGTTGTTGACTGTATTTTACCTTCTAGTTTCTTATTTGTATATGTATAATATATATGTATAATACTTATAATATTTATATATGTATAATACAAATAAATAAAAGAAGACGACTCATAGAGATAAGTGGTAAATTGACACGCCCAACAATATTTCGTTATTATGTATTATGTTGCAATATATTATTATATATTATGTAGATTGTTTTGAAAAAGATTAACATTTCCTAAGATAATATGGAATAGAAAGAACGGTCTAACTAAATAGGACTAAAATTAAGGCGGTACACTTAAGAATTGCACAATGATATGAATTTTAAAGTTTGATAGTTTATAGTTGTTGTAAGAGTCGTTGTGTGAAAATTTATATAACACAAATAATCAAAATAGCTTTCTTCAATAAATACATATAATACATTATAAATTATGTAGTTAATTAAAAAATAAATAACTTTCATTATTACTGATAAATTCATATTTTGTACATACATATAAATATTATATGTTGTTTTTATATCAATTGTTTATTTTCGAAGTAATTTAATAGTATCTGAATTGTAAACATTTAGAAATCTAATATAAAGTAGTAAAGAGACACAAACATTCTTATTAATTTACATGTTTATATATTGTTACATATTTTTTATATTGTTTATTTCATTCCCTGTTGGGAATGAAATAAAACTTCAGTATATGCCATTTTAAATCTCTAGGGATCGAGTTGCAGCAGTTTCATAGTACACAGATAGAGACAAAGCTTCTTAGCATTCTATGGATTCACCGTGCGAGTGCCGGGCCCATCGCGTTACAAGGTGAGGAGCGCAAACAATGCCTGGGACTTGCGACCCAGGTGTAGGTTTAAAGGGCCCCTTTACTATGCGCATATACGCTCACCTTCGCTGTTCACGCTCCTCTCCCTACCTAACCAAATATCGTAAGAACCTACTAAAGCCGCCTTTGAAATACGTTCCAGAAATGAACTGATGATCGTTCTAGAAAGGCCGAGATCCTTAAATAAATTGTAAAGAGATTTTGGTTTTATACCTCTCGCTCCTATTTCTACAGCGTACAAATTAACTATAAATTTATTCCTGATCAGTTCGTTACATAGTTCGTAATACTTATTAAGCTTAAATGTATGATCTTTGGGTATGTTTCTTTCACAGGGTAAAGTAAGCTCCACAAGTATAACGCGCCTTAGTTGTTTTGAGTACAGGAATAAGTCCAGCCTAGATGACAAAACACTAACATCCCCGGGGATTTTGCATTGCCTTTCATACGTGTCCATCATGAGAGTCCAAACAGGAGACGCGTCCAAGATGGAATAAGGTTTTAGTTTTGATTTTTTGGACGAACCTGCCTTTACGAACTCCACTGATACTTTGGTGGTTGTTATACCCCTCTGCGCTCTTGCTACAGAAAGACTAACCGCTTCTCGTATGATTTCTAATACTTTATGGTGGCGACGTGAGTATTTACCTCTACACCCTACTAGCAAGTTTTTCGCGGTCCCTACTGCCTCCCCACAGATGTTGCAAGATTTTTCTCTGTGGCTTTGCCCCATTTTACTAAGTTACTTTGATCTGGGAGAGTCATTTGGAATGCATTAAGATAAAATTTTAATAATGCTGGGGACTAATCATGAAGCAGGCTGCGTCATCTCAAAGCTAATGGAATACGAAAATCTCCTATGGTCACCCATTCATTTTGCAATTCTAGGCTCATCGAGCGCAACCGGTAATTATCGTTTTCATCTTGCCAAATAAAGGATTTTGTTATTTCTAAGTCTTGTTGTTTCCTACTTGATCCTAGCCCTGCTTTATTTGTTTGAGCACCTATCATAAATTGTTTATAGAATTGAAGTCGTGACTCTAGCTCTGCGGCAATTTTATCTTTTGGGAGAGACGTTGTAGTATCATCATTCGATTTTGAGATGATATGTCTTTTGGTCACTCTTAGGTGTTTATAGCGCTCCGATGGTTTCTTTAATTTTAACCCAAAATTGTGTAGGTCTCTAAATAAGGCAGAAGAGTCGGCTGGATGCGCTGACCCGAGCCGTGGCTTCAATGTTCTTATGATGCTTGCATCTAACTTTAGTAATAGGGTCTTATTGATATCGCAAACGAGGAAAGGCCAATTTAGACGTGATGTTAAATAATTATCGTATATCCAAGCCTTTTTGATGTTACTTGTTGGTTGATTGTCTACCTTTTTTAGATCATTCAAAAAGCTATCAACTACTGTATCTAACGATGGAGTGCGTCTTTGGTAATCGATTTTTTTACCTAAGAATTTGAACGGGGCTGCGTCGGTAATCGTAGTAACGCACTTACCGCCTATTATAAAACCCGGTTCGTAAGAGGTATATCTGGTGTTCCGCCTACCCAGATATAGACTGTAGCATTTATTTGGTTTTGTCCTCAATCCGTCCGTCCAAGCTCAGAAATCCTCCACAACATTTAAAAGTATCTGACATTATTTTGGATTACGTGTTAGTATCGCGAGATCGTCTGCAAATGCTAGTACGGATTCTGTGTATTTATTGTTAAACTAAAACCGAAAACCCCATTTCTTCTCGTTTTTAATTAATTTATCTATTAAAATATTGGTGATTATGTGAAATGTAATTGGAGAAATACAACAACCTTGAAATAAACTTAAGTTGTAATTTAATGGTTTGGAATGATTTTGATTTGTGATAATGCAAAATTTTAATTTTGAATAATATGATGCAATCATGTTACTAACTAACGTTGGAAAGTTATACCGCCTAAGCGCGAACATCATCAGTTTATGTCGTACCGACCCGAAAGCGTTCTCTAAGTCTATCCAACATATCGTTATTTCTCTTTCACTAGTTCTGGCATCTTTAAGGCTTTCCGATAGTAATGTGTTATGTTCGAGGCATCCAGAAATGCCAAGCAAAAACCCTTTCTGGTGATTAGGCTCGAAATATTTATTATTTATCACGAATTGCGTCATTATTGTTTGTAAAAAGGAAAAAAGTATTTTGGATATTGCATTTGTTAGAGCTATCGGTCTAGTTTCCCTAAGATCCGAGACATTATCGCTTTTTGGAAGGAGGACAAAAAGAGCATTTCCGAATGTTACCGATGTTTGTCCTCTTGACCAGATTTTACCGAATATATTCAATAGATGTTTATGAATTGGTTTGTTACTTCCGAGTTGTTTTATTATTAAAGTACGCTTGTCATTTAAGAACAAGAACTATTTCGGTTAAGGCGAATAAATTATCGTTATAAATCATAGATAACTTGGTTTATGTTTGAGAATTATACTGTGTGAAAATCGTCTTAATAATGAAAACCTAATAAAAATAATTCTAATTTGAAGACTTTTGGTGATACGTAAAATCATTTTACGCATACTTGAAAGAAAAGTTTATTAAATTATTAAGAAGTTGATTTGTAAAGAATATCCGGGGAGTTCTTTTTGGCCCTAATCCATAGTTCCAATGCAATAAAATCTATTTTTTTTTTCTTTGCCTTATGCCTGATTGAAATGCTGTAATATGACAGGTACAGTCAATATTCTTCAGAAAAGGGCATTTCAGATATGTATAAAAAAGAATGTTACAATCAAACAAATAATACTTCTAAATACAAAGTAACAAACTCTTAATTATATGAGATATGAACCAATTTTATTAAAATTAACATTTGTTTAGTTTTTTTGTCGTGTATGTTTGCTTAAACTATTCTAAATTACGATGAAACTTTTGGAAGTGGTTGTTCGCGCTCACGTTAAGGATTTTGAATTATGTTAAGATAGTTAAAGAATTTTGTACGTATTATTACCGTATGTTTTATATAATTAATAGTTGGAATACTCGTGATTATTTGAAATACATAACTGTTTATTTCTTACTAAAAGTCTGAATACGATTTGACATAAATTGTAAAATAATGAATTTTACTCATTTTACCTGCTGTTACTCTTTAGCTTTTACCAGCATTTGTGTGTCAAATTATAAAAAAAGACTATTCTTAACCTTGAATAATAAGTATGTGAAATATTTCAAGATGATCAGTAAAGTCGTTAAGGCGTTAAAACGAAACACAACTTAATTCAGATACGCATTTATAGTATTGTATATAAATTGATCCAATGTAGTACATCAAAGATTATAGACCTTACCGATAGACAATTAACTGCAACTTGTAAATGGTCTGTTTTAAACGTCGGCGTACCAAAAAGTAAGTAGTTCAATTTTAAAATATTAAGTCTTCTGTATGCATCAAGGCTTCTAAATTATCATACAATTGCGTTATTTCTTTTGAACTGTGACTGTTTTAGAAACCTTTGTATTTCATTGTTCAGTGTAGTGGGAAATTCGACAGAAGCATAAACGTTATCGGAATTGCCGAAGATCGCAGGTTTGAATATAGGTCGTGTCTATTAATTTTACGTTCTATATTTATTTAAATTTTACATAAGCTTAATAAATATTTAATTTTCAATGGTTTTGTAGACAATTTCTAACATATAAGACTTGTTTATAGAACCTTACTTTCAAATACAAAATTATATTTTATATAATGGTAAACGTTACAACGGATAAAAGTTTGAACTTTATTACTTTCCTCAACAAACTGTTCTCTGAATGATTATATTTTGTAATATTTTCACTAAAGATACACAGATGAAAAATATATTTTAATAGAGTAAACACGTATAAAATCCATATTAAGCATGATTTGTCTGCAAATAATAGTAAACATAACTCGTGTTTGACGACTCAATCAAGAAATTTGAATGGTTGTGTCACGTCAACTACTTGTTATAAAAGATAGAATATGCATTTCAGTGCATTCAAAACAAATTAGTTATTTTTTAAGAAATCAGCTCTGACACTATTTTAGTTTACTTAGTTTTAGAAATAATTATTTAAAATAAGTAGTATGTAAAATTTTTACTTCAAGTTTTTAACTCGTTTTAATTTCTGTATAAGTAAGTTTTCATATCTGTATAAGTATTGTCTCTTTGACTGTCATATTGTTAACATTATACTTGTGGAGAAGGCTGATCTTATCTTTTTATTAATTAAGTCGTTCCAAGAAATTTGATTTAAAAACAGTTCAGAAATAATTTATTTATAACACAAAACTATTGTGTCTTTTTAAGTATAGATCTATTTTATTTAAAACTTTTACTTAATTTACATTTACATAACTTAATATTTTATAAAGATATCCTTTAATCACAATACTTCTTGTAAACCCAAAAAGTTTTAAAAGACCTATCTAACGATATCCAACATAATAGGGAAAAAATATACAAACAATGCTACTATAACACATGTGTGGAGGAGAAATAAAGAAAGGAGGAAAGGAGCAAAAATATTTTCAAAATGTTATTCTACCGATTTGTCGGAGTGGCTAATGTATTTGTTCGTGCCGAATTATAAATTTCTAGTACTAAGACTCTTTGACCTTTGCTGGGGACGGACGAATGGATGAATATTTCGAAATTATAAGGGTTTTCAGAGGACTACGGAAGACTTAAAATCTACAAAATAGCTTAAGGTGATAAGCCACAAACATCAATTTCTTTCAACGCCAAAAAATAAAGGAAATAGAAGAAAAAGTAAGAAGCTTAAAAACTTTTTAAAGTATTTAATAACAAATTATGTGTAAAAGTTAAAGTAAATGTTTTTATTTTTAAAAGCCATACATAGCACTTATGAAACGACAGACTCTAGTTGAGTAACTAATCTTGTTGGAGCTATGTCGTTTCGGATAACAACTCCACCATGAATAACTAGCAAGAAACTTCCTGAGCTAGCTTTTAATATATTAATTATTTACATTTTGTTATATTATTGACTTTTTTTGCGCATTTAATACATATTATAATAAAAAAAGTTGCTAGATAATTATGTACAATTATTCATTATTAGAAAATTATATTGTTACGTGTTGAGCATTTAAAATAGAAGTCAAATCAAACAATCTTAGAAATAAAATATGTTTCTAAATTTTTTGATAACGTTACTTATTTATATTAACAGTTTAAATATATTATGTTATATAAAAGAAGAAATGTACAGGCACTCTGTGGCAAGAGAATACTATATGTAAGTGGTTCATTGAGTATTCAGGCAGCTTCCTCCAATTTCGAGATAAGGATCATGATGACATCTCATTATCTCTACCCCGTTATTATGAAACTATTTTAAACGTAATGATATCATTTAATATCATACGAGGTAGCCTTACAACGAATATCCTTTAATAAAGAGAATGAAAAGAAAAACATTTTTGTTTATATTGCAAGAATCTATAAATCGATATTATTAATTATTAATACTGTAAGACAACTGTGTCCCAGTTCTCTGATAATAAAATTGATTTAAATATGTAAACGATACTTGAATTGAGTTTAGTAGTTTTTTGCAGCCGTTGTATTTTGGCATTTATGTTACGAACAAGATAGAGTCAATATAAAAATACTTAATTTATGTAATAAGTTTTGTAAGTTTGTGAGTTTTTCAGTTGAACTATGATCATTTCATTAGACAGTATGTGTTTGTTATATTGTATTTAAACAACAGTAAATCTAAAGAATTCAAAATAAGAACAAAATAAATTTGTGAATTTAAATATTAATAAACGCACGATTAAGATTTACAGTATGTCAGATAAAGTCATCCACATCATTTTAGGACAAAATATTTTGAATTCCCTAAATTTATTTATTTAAATAAATTTCTTTAACATTGTATATTTAGTTAAATCTCGTCGCCAAGTTGCAGAAATTTGACCTCTATTTATGTTTATGGAGATGAATTTTAGCTTTTTTTTTAAGTAATAATAAAAAATAAAGATAAAATATTATTATTGTTAATGTCCGAATAAAATTTACAAGAAGTAGCGAGGCAAAAGGAGGCGAGGCTTAGAATTACTTAAGTGACAAATTGATAGATCTCTGTAGTTAGAAAGTTAAAATCAAAAGATCAAGTTAAAACGACTGAGGGAGTGAAGAAGTAGAATATATTATAACTTTTAATAAACTCACTTTGATGTTGTTGTTATTATATATTTGTGATGAATAAAATAATTGTGAAGAAACAAAATTCAAAATCAAGTTAATATTAAAATAATTAACATTAAACGTGCTATAAGATGCTGACGATAATGTTACCACAACACTTCGGCGATCTTGCTCTCGGTATTACAGATGTCACTAACCTAAAAGGTTTTATTTAAGAGTGGTTCAAAATTGGTCTTAAGAATTTATATCACCATAAGACATCCTACATCCATCTTAAAGAAACGCAATCATATTAATATGTCAAAATTTTTATATTGCAAACCCTTTAGCAAAGGTTTCTTGGTGGGATTTACGACACCTTTTATATAAACGGTGTAAGATGATCGGAAAATTATGATTATCAAATTCTAAACTGCAAAAGCGTGCAATCAGTTATATGAAAACATTTGGTTAAAAAGGAATTATATCGGATAGTATATTTTATAGTTACAACTATTTTCATGTTTTATAGTTATTACTATTATTTTTAAATAACTAGTTTAGTTTTGGGATCTTTTGTTAGGACCACAAAATGATCAGTTAAACTTATTTAGTATAATAGCATTACGTTAAAAAATACATTCCAAATTAAGCCTTCTATTACATAATAAATTTAGATAAATTAATGAACACAACCTTATTAATAAAATAATATTAATAATCTTGGCTGGTAGTAGACAATACATAATTAGTATTGGTACTCTTAACATTTGATAAGATACAAAAATGCCTAATGAAGGGATACGGAGCGGATAAAGAAAACCCATTTCAGAACACTTTTTTTTTTTTTTTTACTGTCTATGTTAGTACTTGACTACATTCCACCCGATGGAAAGTGGAAATGTAGTCATAGGTGGTAAGGCGTATTAACCTAGTAACCTATTCACTCTACTCTTGAAGACACCCACATTGTATGTGGACGGAAATACCGACGCAGGCAAGCTATTCCAGTCCTTCGCTGTACGCATTACTTTTATATAATGACGGTTATCTTCAATATTTATAATTAGAATTCTTATAAATATAAGGGTAAGGGTCTTATAAATATAAGGGTAATATAAGACCACTAGTGGCGTCGTTAGTTTATACAGGCTTCCTTTGACATCCACTAATTGTGGCTTTGACTCAACAGTCAGTATCATAAAAAAATATAACATACTAACTTTTACATGCGGTGCTGCTTGCGTGGTTTAAGTTTTTTTAACTCGGGTGTTCCTTTTTGATTCTTAGATTTTCAACTCGGCATGTCATGAAAAAGTGTTTTCTTCCGGAGCTAATATTTTTTTGGTACTATATAATTTTAAATCTACAATATCTTCTAAAGTGTTTCTTGGATGGCGATGCTAACAAATGCAAAAACATTTATCTAGATACGGATGAATATTGAAAAGAAAAAAACAGCCTCGAAAATAAAGTAATTTTATTATTGAATTTTTAAACATGAAAGTAATTACTGTGAATTAATTATAAGAGAGACATGCTAATAAGTATTAATTTAAATTAAAGTATTAATTTAAGATGGAAGCAAAAGTTTCAAAAACAATTCTTTAATTAAAACTAATTTTTGAAACATTTTACAATTAATCATCTCAGAAAGAGTCTGCGGCGGTGCGATAAAGTAAAGAACCTCAATTATATCGTTTATTATTATAATGCAACAAAGCTAGTAGTTTTTATGGCATTATTTTATAATCAACATATTAACTACATAGTTATGCCGCTTTAGTTCTGATTATAGAATTGGTTTATAAAAAAAATCATTTAATCTATATTTATATTAATACTAAGACGCCCTGCGACATTAACAATAAAACAAACGCACTCACCAATTCGAATCCTAATGGAGTATAATAATCATTCAAGCACACCGACATTCCCCATAGCGCTCTTACTTACACAATAGTAAACATCAAAATTAGTCTATCCGTTTGGAATTAAGTGAGAAACACATACTGAAAAATTACAACCACATATAAGGTAAAGTAATACCAAGATGAAAAAAGTTGATAAGTAAGGATTCCAACCAATGTCATGTCAAAATTTTATTCCACATTATACTTAAAACATTTCAGACAAACGTGGTCTAAACGGTATTGTAATAAATTGAAGATCATTTTTAACTTTTTTAAATGCTAGAAATGCTATTGAATCCAGACTGTGAATAATTGATAGTTTTTTATAGATAATAATAAATAGAGTACAATAATACAAAGAAAAAAAAAATACCTTTCGTTTATTTTACACCCTTAGAATTAAACAAAAAATATATATTTAAAATTATTAAAAATAATGCATGAACATCGTTTTACAACTAAACATATCTTGAATATATAGATTATCTTAAATAAAGTAATTTTAGAGATAATATTGTCTACTTTGCTTATGTAAATAGGGGACTATACTAGACTTATCTGCAAAGGAACTATTAAATAATGTACAACATATTGATGATTATACTGAAAGCTGCACTGAAAGCATTTTGGTTATAGTCATCTATTATTGTCATCAACTATTATTAGTGTCAGCAATAGGTAATGCACTTTCATATATTATTAATGTGATATCTGAAAATATACGAAAGATAATTGAGGAGATAGAATGTTCATTTCACTTTGTTCTCCGCACAAGTTCATTATATCTGATTACACAGTAATTGTGCTATTATGTGGCTTTGAGTAGACAAATCGCTTGGCAACGTAACGCGTACTGCAGTTTAATAGTCAATTTATCTATTGTGATTTATTATATTGTAGTTTAACATTCCAGTCATCTCTACATTATCAAATATGTTACTAAGCTGCGTATTGCTCCAAGGGATTCAATTACTATATATAATGTTCCTCCATTTCCATTAAGCCTGATTAATTATTTTGATTTAAATAATTGATTCAATCTGACATGTATCTTTATATTTTAAATTCACTTTTAATAAATGCGACATATTATACTTATTTATTTATAATAAATGTCCAACTAGTTAAACTAAATGTATGTCATTATCGTAACATTTAAGTAACTTAATAATTCAATATATATTTTATTGTCGCTTTTATTGATTTATGGAATTTGATAATAATATGAAACAAGAAGAAAAAGATTGTGATAAAAATTAAAAAAAAGGTGATAATATAAGATTATATGATTATAATTTTAAAATTTAAATACAGAGACATAAGGACTAAGTAACAGAAGAACACTACTCACGGATACATTCAGTATTGCATATATATCACTGTATATTATAAAACAAAGTCCTCCACCGTAGCTGCCTGTTTGTCTGTTAATTAAAAATAAATTTGAAGAGTAGTGATCGAATTTTCATACTGTTTTTAACAGAGAGTTATCCCTGAGTTGTCCCTGAGGAAAGTTTTAGTGTATAAAAAGTTTAGGTTTTGAGTAAACATGATGATAATACGACGATATTAGTTCAACAAGTTGAAAAAAATTTACCGATCGTGAACTTTCCTCGAAAACGCTGCCAAAACTTATTTGTGTTTTTACGTAACGTGTGTAAAACGCTTATTTGTGTTTTTTTTTATTTTCAGGTCACAACAGTTCGATTGCACTGAAAGTTTGATTAAATGGCAATAACAAATATTGTGTTATTTCTCATTCCTGAAATTTGTAAAATTATCCAAATCGAAGAATTGACTGCTACCTACAAAAAACTATAAGAATAATATTTAACTTACTTTTTATTATTTCAAAGATAATAATCAGTAATCGTAACTAATTATTAAGTTTTTAACTGCTATAAGTCATTGGGTGCGATCCAAACACGACCCGTTCAAAGACGTGAAATAATTAAAACTTCAGTTGCTGTAAATAATTAAAAAGTAAATGATATAAAGTGTAAGAATAAATTGTTATTAGAATAAATAACAATTTATTCTTACACTTTATATGATTTAGTTTTTATGCTATTCTCAGTTTAAAATGTGTATTATTTCTTTAAAATGTGTGTTCAGATAATAGTGAAATGAACTTGTAGCTAATAATTTTATTCATCTACCTACATGAGGTTTAAATTAAGTTGAAACACTGGATATTTATGATCAAATTCGACTTAATTATCAACTAATAGAGTTTGATTCCCAAGTGCCTAAAAACTTTTGTAATTATTTCTGAGATACTCAAAATATACATATATATATATATATATAAATATATTTTTAACTGTGAAAATATCCTATCAATTGCCGAGTAGCTTTTGGCGGTGTCAGTTACAGGACACTATGAATGCCTGTCGCAATCGGAGTCCTCCACATTCCCATCGCCCACCCTGGGACCTACTACAGCTTAGTTTTAGATAGTGTTTCTCGTCTTATTCATATACATTTACATTTAATCATTTTATATATTGCTCTGACAGCTCTCAATATCGCACTATAATACATAATTCAATACCAATATTAATAATATCTGTAATCATTCCGAAACTTTTTAATGTGGTTTATTAAAACCGATGTTTGAGAAATTTTGCAATATTTCAATATATATTATAATTCACCTCTATTTAACGACGATAGAACAAATAAAGAGACAATAACACCTTTGCTATGCTAGCCTCAGCATTATTTTATTTACTCTTTTTTGACAGTAAAAGAACTACACTTTTTTACACCTTAACAAAAGATCAGAACTACGAGAATGACCGATACGAAACAATAAAAAAATTACTAAAATGTATTCGGGAAAATGTTTCTCGAAATGAACGACAACAATAAAATAAAACGCCTTTTATTTTTGATTTTTAAATTTTCTAATTTACCATAGAACATATAACCACAATAGAAGGGAAATGTGCTCATGGGAATTACGCCGATATTAAACCATTTCATTTTCACTATTACTTCGCTTCGCAATATTCAATGCACTTTTAATACGCGTATATATCCTAATAGAAATAGTTTATCGAAAAGTAATAAGTAACGTTTATTTATTTCATTTAGATGTATTTTTCGATAATGAATTTAAATTTTAGTCGGTTCAGTAGTTTTTAAGCAAAAGGTACAATAATACAACAATGTTGTGACGTAACATAACATAACAAAAAAGAAATAATAATAATAATAATACATAATAGTTTACTTAAGTTGTATGTTGTATTCTATACTCTTACAGTGCACTGTTGTACATTGTAAGCAATTAAGACTTTTGAACTAGGAACTTATTTTGTTTACTTATTTTTTTAATTTCTCATTTTATATTAATAAATAAATTTAATGCATAGTTCGGATGTGTTTCATTATTTGCCGTTTGACATTGACATAGAAATCATTATTTATATTGAGATACTTAGTATGTTACTTATATATATATATCCTTACTATATAATAATGAGCTAATTGACTCTGTATGCACGCGCATCACTTATCACCCACAAATCACACAATAATGTGTAATACATCAAAAAAAAGCTATTGAGTCAGGCTATAAAATAGGGTGGGTGCCAACCTCATACGTGACCTTTGACCCGGCCCTTAGGCCGGCCCTTAGGGCCGGGAAGTTCCCTTGTATATATATATTTGTTTTAAGATTTTAAGTATATAACTATGTATAAAAGTACTTCATCCCCACAATGGACAGTGTGTGTGAATATTCAAGGACAGGTAAACTTAGTCACTTATTAACAGTAGTCTATAGTGTGATGTCGTTCGGAGTAATGGTCAAATGCCGGCAGGAAAATGACACGGCATTTCGCTTTACGCCTATACCCTGTATTGTGTCACTTATATTATACTTTGACAAGGGCCGTGAAGCTACAACTTCATAAATATGGTATAATATTAGTGGTTAAAAAGAAATATAATTCAGCAAGTACTTTGTTTAAAAAATGTATTGTGAAATATTGGTTTGAACTCTTTAAACTTTTTCTAAATTAAACTTAGTAATTTCTTTAGGTGTGGCAGTAAATTACATTTATTTTTTCAATACTTTTATTCGATAAATTAATTTACAAAAATAAAAAATACAAGAGGCGGGTCTAATGCTAATCAGACATTCTCTACAAATTAACCATACGATGTTCAGGAATGAATGAACGGGGAAGAATGTAAATCTTCTTAAGATGACGTCTTCGATGTTTCCGCTTCCTCTTTTTTAGTGATGAAACAACGTATGAAACATTTAAATATATTATATATTTTTTAAGAAAAATATTTGAAATCGTCTACCGGACGTGGACAGCCACACGCCCTCTTTGTTGGATCTTCTGCTGACTACACATCGAGAAAAGTACCAGATCACTGTCGAGGCTCCCTTAGGTTCCTCTGATCACTGTCTGGTACGGAGGAGTGTAGTGCCCATTCAACGTCCTGCTAGCACAAGACCTGCGACTCGACGCGTTTGGCACTACAAGTCAGCGGATTGGGATGGAATGCGGTCCTTTTTTGCATCCTACCCATGGGGGCCGATTTGTTTCCCTTCCAATGATCCTAGTGACTGCGCTGCGGCTGTAGCTGATGTGATACTTCAGGGCATGGAACTATTTGTACCAAGTTCTGTGGTACCACTTGGCGGCAGATCGTGGCCTTGATTTGATGCGTCTGTCAGGGCTGCAGCAGCTGGCAAACGGCAGACTAATCAAGCTTGGGCTAATGCGTTAGTCACTAAGGATCCGAACTCTAAAGTTCTGAAGAGGAAATACAACCGTGCCTCCATATTCTTCAAACGGCAAATCGCTAGAGCAAAGTTCAAGCATGTCGTCAAAATTGGGGATCAGCTGGCAAAGTTCCCGCCTGGCACGCACAAATTCTGGGCGCTTTCCAAGGCCACTCTGGGTAACTTTAGCCAGCAGTCCCTACCGCCGTTGCACATGGGGAATGACTCTCTGGCCCACACGGCAAAAGAGAAAGCCGATCTCTTGGGCACTCTTTTCGCCTCCAACTCGACTTTGGACGACCAAGGGAAGTCACCGCCTATCATCCCGCGGTGTCAGAGTTCAATGCCGGAAATAGTTTTTTGGCAGAAAACTAGTAGGCAGTCTTTTTTTTTCTTGGACGTTCATAAGTCGAGTGGGCCGGATGGCATTTCTCCATTGGTGCTACGAACGTGTGCCCCTGAGTTGACTCCAGTGCTAACGCGTCTATTTCGGTACTCCTACTTGAAAGGCGTAGTCCCGGTCACATGGAAGCGTGCCCTTGTCCATCCGATCCCTAAAAAAGGTGATAGCTCGGACCCAGCTAACTACAGACCTATCGCCATTACTTCCCTTCTCTCCAAAATAATGGAGATTATTATCAACCAACGGCTCGTAACGTACCTCGAGGATCACCAGTTGATCAATGACCGGCAGTATGGCTTTTGCCATGGTCGATCAGCTGGTGATCTTCTGTTATACCTTACGCACCGTTGGGCAGCGGTAATTGAAAGCAAGGGAGAGGGTCTGGTAGTTAGTCTGGATATGGCAAAAGCCTTTGATCGTGTATGGCACAAGGGGCTTCTATGGGCCTCCCGAGAGTTTATGCAAGTGGATCACCAGTTTTCTCACTGGGCGGAGCATACAGGTCGTTCTCGACGGTTTTTGCTCGGACCCCAAGCCCGTGAACGCTGGTGTGCCCCAAGGCTGCGTGCTATCCCCAACTCTGTTCCTCCTGCACATCAATGATATGTTGGATATTTCCAACATAAATTGTTACGCGGATGACAGCACTGGGGATGCGGTATATTCCGGTCGTGCAGATCTCTCTCGGGAAAACGTCGACGAGTGCCGAAAGAAACTTGTGTCTTCAATAGAGACCTCCCTGGGGATGGTCTCTGAGTGGGGTGAACTGAACCACGTTCAGTTCAATCCCCTAAAGACACAGGTTTGCGCGTTTACCACTAAGAAAACCCCATTTGTCGTATCAGCGCTCTTCGAGAGCACTCCTCTTATTGCCTCGCCAAGTATCAAAATACTAGATCTCGACATTTCGAGTGGTTGTCAGTTTCGTGGTCATCTGGAGAGCAAGGCCAAGTAGGCCTCGAAGAAATTGGGAGTGATCAATAGAGCGAGGCAGTACTTCAAACCTAGCCAAAGACTTGCGCTCTTTAAGGCGCAGGTCCGGCCACACATGGAGTACTGTTCTCATCTCTGGTCCGGATCACCCCAATATCAGCTTCTACCATTTGAGCGCGTACAACGGAGAGCCATTCGGATTGTCGGGGACCAAGTGCTCTGCGAACGGCTGGACTCTCTGGCATTGCGTAGAGACGTGGCTTCTTTGTGCCTCTTCTACCGCATTTACAACGGGGAGTGTTCCGAAGAACTATTCGATCTGATGCCTACCGCCGAATTTCACTACCGCACAGCTCTCCATCGTCTCCTTTATCATCCATACCACCTGGACGCGTGGCGATTTTCAACTGTGCGGTTTTCAAGGACTTTTTTCCCACGTACCACTCAAACGTGGAACGAACTTCCTTCGGCGGTATTTCCAGATCAATACGACATGGGTACCTTCAAAAAAGGCATATATTCCTTTCTTTAAGGCCGGCAACGCTCTTGTGAATCCTCGGATGTTGCAAGAGTTCATGGGCGGCGGTGATCACATACTAACGGTGACCCGCAAGCTCGTTTGCCCTCCTCTAACATAAAAAAAAAAAAAAGAAAGAAATCGTCACGTAAACATGCTTAACTACTGGACTTCAATGTCGAATTACAATTACAGTTACAACAATATTATTACAATATAGTTTTCAGCATACACAATATTTATAATAAATAAGAAAAATCATCTACAAACATCTGTAATATATTTTTCGCATGTCCACATATACACTATTTATAAAGGACAAAGAAAGGGCTTGCAAGCAATACAATAGTCTCTATTATCTCCAAATGAAATAAGACCATTAGATTTTTTCCAATTAATTTTAAACTGCCCAGAACAAGTATAAAATAAGAATTATTATTATTGTGTAATGTTTATTATCAAAAAAGCTAATTAATAAATTAATTTAAGAAAGAACTCGAAACATCAATTTCATAATTCAAAAATATGCATATAGTGTTATAACACAGAACGTCAAACTAAATGTGGATAAGTAGAAAAGAACAGCGAACGAAATAAATTGAGTGCGTAATATATTTAGAAACAAATAAGTATAATAAACTGATTTGAATGAAACAACATAGACTGCAACTAAACATCTAAAATAAATGATACCTGCTCTTAAATAATATTCAACAGCTGTCAATATAATAATTTACATTTGAAGTGAAAGTAAATAATAAAATAGTGTATATTTTGTATCATATTTCAAGGGACTCAGAATAACCTCAAGCTGGCAAAATTCAATTTCTAAAATAATACGAAGTATCAATAATTATTCACCCTAATCGCTTCAGAACTTATAAACCTTAAAACATTGTACTGTGTGAATAAATACCCAAAGTCGTCATTTTAGTCATAGTAATTACTAGTCGTTCTGTGAACAGTAGACATCAGTACGTTAAGAGAGAGACAATGTTGGGAAATTATTTATAGTGGATTTTACGAGGTGCAGTGGTTACGATATTTCACCCGTGAACCAAGTATGAGCGCCACACCAGTAACCTTCGTACACTGGACCTCGTGAAAGAAACGTCTCGACATAAAAATTTAAATAATTCAAAGAACACATTTACCAATTTTAGTGACGATTGTATGAAAAATACGTCTGCTCCGCCAAAACACAAACTCAAATCACCACCATTTTGGATTTTTCCTGCCAGTCAGAATAATGGTCGGACAAAAAAAAATCAATAACTCATAGAACATGATCACTAATTTTTGTGGCGATCGGATGAAATTTGCTCCTGCTACGCTAAAAACAAAACTAAAAAATACCGCCATTTGGATTTTTTCGCCCAATCAAAAAAATTGTTCGATATAAAAAAACAAATAATTCAAAGAAAACGCTTGCCCATTTTCGTGACGATAGGATGAAAAATAAGCCGGCTACGCCGGAACAAACGCTTTGAAATACATACGGAAAAATAGCAGAATGGGATTATCTAGTGGGAACGGTCAAAAAAAAGGAATATTATTATGATATTAAACATAAAAGACACAATATGCAAGCAATTATAAGGTTAATATAAAAGTCTAAAGTTCAAAACATGGTATATAATATAATTGTTTCAAAAGAAACTAACTACCAAGGGTCTGGTAGATAGTCTGTATATGACGAAAGCCTTCAATCGTGTATGTGTATCGCCCAAAAGGCTTCTTTCTAAACAAATAAAGTGACATATATATCATAGTATATAACTATATACAGTGTATACGGTTATTTATTATATATAATATATATTGTTATATGCTATAAACATATATAAACTAATAAACAGATTTTCATGCACCTTTTCTTCATCTTTTCTTACTTAAAAAAAATGTTCAATGTGGTCGTAGTAATCCATATCAACTTTAATACCTTTTCACATACATCTACCACATTACACTGAATTTGGAGAAGCCGTCAAGTAGTATTTTTATAATACAAAAGAAGAAGCTTTCTTGATAAAATTCATTACAGAGTACTTAATTAGTGTAACTAAGTACGACCTTCCATAATGTTCTGCTCTCTTAAATAGCAAGTCTATGTTTATTTAAACTATATTTTGTATAATACGCCTCATTGTCTACTGAGACATCATTTGTTAAAAATAATAAATTTCTAAATTTAAGGAAGTATTAAGGAGGCAGTAAGACATAAAAACTGTTTGTTATTAACTACATTTTCTTACAAATGTTTTACCTACACCTACAACGGTTATGTAATTTTCTCATTCATCATTCTATCTATCCATTACTTTTTTGGATGTATTCTAATACCAGAATGGCTTAGAAGTACATTTGCACCCCGTAGGAGGCGCTGCATTCAGTTTTTCTGAGTTTTGTTTTTATTCTCAAGGTAGAAAAAATTCAGCAGGACCAAACACTAATATATAAAATAACTTTAATTCGAGTTAAAAAGAAAGAAAATAATTATGACCATTAATTTTGCAAATAATTTATTAATTAGAATGTGTTATGAGTATTTTTATTAGTACAGAAAAAAAATTGTTTTCTACAAATATTACATAGAATTTTAACTGAAATAAATTTAAAATGTATAATCCGTTTGAAGAGGTTACTACTAGCTTATTAAACTGTTGTAGTTCATTTCAAGGACTCTCGGTGTATTTCTTTAATTTCATAGTAGAGTTTATTTAATTACATCATAATAAGCGAGCAGTGAAATAATTATTTGAAAATAATGAGATTTTCCTGTAGAAAGGTACTATTATTTTAACAATACACTCTGCTCATTTTATTGAAATGAGGTCATTATAAGTATTACATTTTTAATATATTCAGGGATTAATAATATAAGAAAAATGATATTTTATAAAATATGTAGGTACATAATAATGTGGTCATGATATTGTAATGAATAACTTAAGTTTTACTTTAATTTATATAATAACTTAAGTTTTATAAGTATTAATATTAAAATAGTTCCAGACCGAAAATGGCTTTCAAATTTAAATTACAGTTTAGTAGATGTTAGGTTTGAAGGAGGATATAATTTTAGTTTTCTACACTGTAGAACACGTGGGAACTAATCTTATCTTTTAATTTTTATTTATATTACATGGTTTACCAACAAACCACAATTAAAGCGTTTATAAATATATAAGTTTTATATTATAAACTGTCTGGTCTTCGTTTTTACCAAAATCATAATTATTATAAAAAGGTATAGCCTGTGTTGCCTTTAAATGAAAAAAGAGAACTATGTTCCTTACAATACGAATAAAGTTTATTAACATTTAAAGGTAGGTAATCAAGCAATAGTTTAACTATATACTTGTTTTATACTTTGCCGCAGCCTAAATTATGACGTAAATATATTCCTAAATAGTGAAAAATTAATACTTTATATATTTTTATTGTATCACTTTTAATTAATAATAATATAATAAGACAAACACTCCTATTATTTTATGTTTTATTACCATAAATCTTTCGCTTCACGTATACTCCTAAGTGTAAGCGATAATAATTAATAGTAAGTATATAACGTACGAGGCTTTCAATATCAAAGCTACTGTAATATTGCAATATTGCTCTGCTCTTGGCAACCAGTTAAGTAAACAACCAGTAAACGAGAATTCTTATCGAAGCACAAATTTCCTGTGTGTCGCATTTAGTTATTCAGTCAGTAGAGATGAAAGAACAACGAGAATTTCAACGACGAATTTTAAGGTTAAGAATTTTTAATTAATTATGTTAATAAGAAATTAAGCAGTGCCATAAGCGAGAGCAACTCAGTTTTTATAATAAATAAATATTTTTTATATATTCAATATACACTTGAAATAAAAAAAAAAAACAAAATTTACTATACAGCTGTAGTTGAATGGATTTTTTTTGTAATTAAAAATAAAACAGACATTCATGGATGAGTGTGGTGGCTCTTACATTTTAAGCAGTCTTTGTAATATACCTTCCTGCATAAAAAATCACCTCGCGTATGTCTACTTATTATTAACTACTATTATTTACATCGGTGAGATTGACGGACACGTTGCCAGTTCATCTGATTGTAACGTGGTAGTAGCTGTTTCAGTGGCGATTGCGGTGTATTTTTGGCTACATTTCAATGTGTTACTGCTCTCGTAGCTCACATCGAGAAATGGGAAGCGGCTGACCAATTTCCCTGGCGGGGTCCAGTTACCGGCGCGATGTTTGTTTGTTTCAATAGAATTGAATCATTTGAATTCTATAGTTTAAGCGATTTAAATTTCTCATAAAAATTACTGTCGGAAACAATTTTGCGTATTTGATTATCAATTATACTTAATATATCTCATCTTCCGGTTATCAAGATTGCTGCAAACAAATTGACACGGCGATTAAAACATAATAAATATAATCGACGTGAATCCGTAAAATAGTTTTATTTAAATATAGTACACATTTCAATAAAACTCCCGAAAATCTTTGAACTTCCGAATATGTTTGTCACCGTCTCAATTTTGAGTCTCGGCCAACATTCGAAACGTGTCCCTCGTTTAATACCTGTCGACTAAACGCGGGTACATTCTCAAAGTAATGACGCGTACCAAAAGAAACACTATATATTACAATTACAATGCTATAATATGTTACGTGAATTTAAGTCAGACGATTCGGTTTTAATATTATTTCTGACACTTTTTCTTGCAAGTTTTTAATTATTTTTTATAATTTTTATTATTTAATTTTTATTACATTTAATTTTTCCTTTCTTTACCTCCTTTTGAAGACGTAATAAAGACTGTTAAAAAATAACGAGCTCGTGTAAGATAATTGAATGCAAAAGAACTTTATTAATAGCATTAAAATTGTAAAAGTTCGTTTTTATTTTACTTGTAAAATAAAAATACTCCTAAATATGCGCGTTACTTTATAGAATAAAAGTATTACATATATTACATATGAATTAATTATGTCTGATCAATAAAATAGACTACATCCACTAACTAAGCATTATAAATAAAATAAAAATGCGTAAACTATATTTTAGCGAGCACCTTAATTGCCTTTTCCTATCACTATCACTAGTAAATCACTACTCTTCTCTACAATGCACATATACTACTCGTATGTCTATGTGTTGTCGTTTCAAATAATCCTCGCATTAATACTGTAATTTTCATAGAGGTAGCAGATTCTGCCCGTGTGGATTCATACATTTTTTTGTTTATTAAAAATTAAGAAAAACTATATATATATATATATATATATATATATATATATATATATATATATATATCTATATATATATTCTGAATTATAGTTGGCTCTATACATCTTAAAAGAATTGTTTCAAGAATCGGATCCAAGATCTCTGCATCTCTTTACTCTTACTAAACACCAAAAGTAGTCTCAAATGAATAGCTACTGCACTGCTAGTTGTATTGTTTTTATATCGTCAACATAGTTCTGTTTTAAAATAAGAGAAGAAAGATTTATTGTAAAAATTACATTGAACATTTGTTTTTTTTTGTACTTGTTCTAACTATGTTCCAAAACATTATGAGATTACTTATTACTTACTTTGATGCTACTGTATATACCAGAAATGGTATAGTATATATAAAAGAAGAGTTTTGTAATATTTTTTTTTACATACAACTTTATAAAATACGACTTTTACAAAAACAGCATACAACAACAACACACATCACAACATAGTATTCGTTCAAAAAAACAAAAATTAAAAATTAAAACAATAATTGAGTCGACTTTGTAATGATTTAGTTTCTGTTATGTTTATTATTACGTGTTGTTAAAAAAGTTGTTTTTTTTTCGTTGAATAAAACAGTTATATTGGCTGATATTTTTATACATTATTTTGATGTATGCAGGACTATATTTCAATCTTCAATTATTACGATAAAATTATGCCAAAGCCATAGTAATATTTAAATATTGGCACGATTTTTGGCAAGAACTAGGAACTTTTAGAATATGAAAGATAATTGGCTGTTGCGATAACATAGGACAATACTCTTACATTTCGCTTTGAAACTGAATAAATCAGATTTATTCAGTTTCAAAGCTAAATAAACTGTTCTTTGATAACCTATCTACTGAGACACCCGGCGGTAGATAGTTTGCAGCTGAACTATGGGTCAGCTGCTAAGATCAGGGTACTACGGGACCCCGGTACCTAAGCCCTCCGGCAGCGACGCATGCGCTTGCGCGTGTAAACTGCCGGGTTGCCGGTTTTGGTGTTGGATTCGTAGTGGTAATGTGGTTAGCTGTAGAGGTTCGGCGCTGTTCGTCTGGATTCCCACAGTTGTCGGGGGCTCGTCGGATCTCGTGCGCAGCGAGAGGTGATTGACCAGCCTAAGGCGAAGGGCTGCTGCGGTCTTTTACTTCGGGGCTTGGAACGGTCCATAAGCAGAGATCCCTTCGGGGGTCAATGCAGTTCGGGTAGCCTCCTGCTTAGAGGTTAGATGGATGTGCTAGCATCTATCCGGTCACCCGACTGTACTGTAGGGTAGGCTTGCAGCCTGACTGCCTGTCGGGAAGTGAGCGTGCCTAACAGCTACGGCACCTTTCATGGAGAAAAGGTAGCCGGGTGGTCGCGATTGGACTTGTCTATGACCGATAGCCTTGCGAGCTTACTAGTCTTATAGTACCGTTGTCGGACGACTTCGGAGGTCAGATCTGCCGTACCAAGGATCCATGTGACCGGGGTAAACCTGGACCACATGTATAGCGGCTCAAGGAGGCGAGGGCGACTATGTTCTTTGATAACTTTTAAAATTAAAGTTCTTTTATTGAATATAATATATAATATTTATTGTACTAACCAAACCCATTGTCATTCTTCGGTTAAACAATTATCTCTTGTATTGTTACTCGAAGGCTGTAAGCCAATTCTTATCGTGATAAAATTAAACTTATACAAATTAAAAGTCTTATAGAGATCCTTATATTATATTTAATCAATAAATGCAAAGCTGTCTTATAAATATATACCGGAGATATTTTTTTTGTCGATAGGACCATCTAAGTTTTAACAGCAGCATAATATAATACGATAATATTTAAATCATTATTAAGTTACGTCTAATATTTACCTTAAAGTGGATAAAGCTACTCAATTTAACAGTTCATAGTTATTTATTTATATTAAATATAGTTATAATATAGTGGCTTGTATATACAATTTATTTTATTTATCTTAATATATAAAGGACAAAAACACTTACTCACTGACTCATTCATCGCTCTACAGCCCAAACCGTTATACAGTCAGCGTCAAATAATTAGAGACGTTCAAGGTATTCAAATAAATAGACGCAACCAAAAAGTCAATAATATCGGTACAAACAAAGTTTCCTTATTGTTGTCAACAATATAGTCGCTCAAAAGGTCGAGACGTTTAAACTGTCATATAGATCGTTTCAGTCAAAGCGCCATAAATATGGTTACAGTCACCCCGCCAATGGTATCCAAGCATTCTAAGTGTTCAAAAATATTGAGCACACTATAAAATAAAAGGATGAAAACCTCTTTAGGCAATCTAGTGCTGTTTAACATACATGTCATTTTATTATATATCATTGCATGTCAATTATCTATCAGTTATATCAATGTCAAGTGCAATATTAAAGCAAGTTAGAAATAACATCTATTGAAACAATAATAGCGTTTCATGCTTAAATATCGCATTAGTGACACCACGAACCATTGAATTATGTATTTAAAGAAAGAATGTGTCTCCGTAACAGATATTTCTAATGAACTGGTAATATCCACAAGTAACGCATTATGAGTTACCTATCGAATTACTATCTCTTCAGATTGTTCTTCTTTCTTTTATTTAGACAAACACCTTATATTGTTGAGATGGCAAAGTGATGGTGCATTGCAAAACCATGTTTCAGTTGGTCGTCCAAGTCAAATAAGTGCAAATCAAGACAGAAATATAGTGCAGCGTGCTATTAGTAATCGTTTTATAAACTCCATGAACATGTCTGTGCAATTTGGCACATCACAGAGCACAATAAGACGATGCCTACGAGAACATGGGTTACACGATCGTATTCCTGGTAAAAAGCCTGTATTAACACCACGGCTTAAAGCGCGGGATTTACAATTCGCATAAAATTATTTAAATTTAAATTTTGCTAATGTGATCTTTGTAGATGAAAATTTTTTTTGTTCGTCTGCTCAGAGAACTTTATACCGAACATCAAACGCAAGATATAATGAAAGAAATGTCCTCCCTAATAATCGCAGTGGTCGAATCACCTTAGGGGATGGATGAACCAAGGCGGACCAGGAGAGCTAGTAGAGGTGGGAGGAAGAATTAATGGCCCCCGATACAAAGACATTCTCGAAAACGGTTTGCTCCCAACAGCCATGAGTTTTTTTCCCCATGAAAGGATTCTCGGCGTAATTCTCAAAAAAAAACAATTCCAGAATTATCACAATTCCTTGCTTAAATAGCAATTCCTATGTTTTTATATTAAACAATACCCATAAAATAATATGATGTTTAAAGTGCCTCCTGAAAATTTCACTCACGTAGATTTGACTGGTTCGCGAATTAAGGTATCGAATTAAGTATCGTAAACGACTATGAACAAATTTTTTTACAAAACAAAAGACATATCTATGACGTCATGCGAAAATTGAAAAGGATAGTATTAATTCCTATCCTTTTCATTTTATGTAATAATAATTGATGTGAGAAATTATATTTAAAATATATAGAAGTAAAGTTTATTTTTCTAGTGTGTTCCATATTTTTGAACACTCAGAATGCTTGGATACCATTGACGGGGTGACTGTAACCATATTTATGGCGCTTTGACTGAAACGATCTATATGACATTTTAAACGTCTCGACCTTTTGAGCGACTTTATTGTTGACAACAATAAGGAAACTTTGTTTGTATCGATATTATTGACTTTTTGGTTGCGTCTATTTATTTGAATACCCTGAGCGTCTCTAATTATTTGACGCTGACTGTACCTAGAATGCTGAAATTTGGACACAAGACTCTTGACATATTGAATAGGTGCAATAAGAAAGGATTTTGCAAAAGTCCAAACCGTTCCAAAGTTACAGCTAAAAAACTGCAAAGTTTACCCCCCGCTCCCTTCCTTCTCCCATTCCATTGCAGTAGAAATTAAAATTATTTGGCCTTTCACTATGTTTATTCGTAGGAATAGGGCTCCGTAACTCACATACGGTTTGTGATTATTTGTGATTATTTTCTATTTACCCACATACAATTTGTGATTATTTTCAATTAACCCACATATAGTTTGCGATTCTTTGTTATTATTTGCCCAGCAAAGCTAGTTAAGGATATATCCTTACTATATAATAATGATCTAATTGACTCTGTATGCACGCGCATCACTTATCACCCACAAATCACACAATATTGTGTAATACATCAAAAAAAAGCTATTGAATCAGGCTACAAAATAGGGTAGGTGCCAACCTCATACGTGACCTTTGACCCTTCCTGGCCCGAAGGGCCGGGAAGTTCCCTTGTTTAGAATAATAACTTAAACCTATTTATTCTATTTTTATTATACAAAGTTATTATTAATTGTTTCAGGTAAGCAATATTATGACGTACGCATTAGAATTAATAAATGTCAATATTAAGGGAAACTTTCTGTAACCATTTTTATTGTCATACATTTTTACGTGATTTGATTGATTTTAATAATATAATTACAAAATCCTCACTCCATTTAATTTATTATTAGGATATGTACACTAATATTGACTGTAAATATAATTATTAACTGAATACTACTACTAGATTAGATGATGTGTAGGCTAGATGATATGTATAAATTATTAACACAATGGAGTTCGTATTCATTTATCGTTTATAAAAATCCATAATGTGATAATATCATGTTATGTTAATACCATTATGAGAATATTATCATTACAGTTGGTCGTGTGACCAACTGTGTTTATTAATATAAAATAATATCCCTTATCGTTTATTATGAAAAGAAGCTTAAAATCTACACATTATTTGAATTGTGCTAAACTTTGATTAAACTTTTTTTAAATATATTTATAAATTTATAAACAAGAAGCTCAGGAGGACGAGAACTTGATCTCATTAAAATTATTCATAGTACAGTAGCCCAGCGGTATTTTTTGTGATTGTTTTTCTGTATGGATTAAGAGATCAATTATAATAGATATAAGTACATATATTATAATTTATTTTGAAAAATCATTAACCTTTTGTAATAATACCATATATTGTCGGACTAGTTCTACACTGGTTAAATATCTGAAGGGGGTGCTGAAACAGGTACCTTAACCGTTGTAGCTACGGCAATAATAAGGACGGTTATTAAACAAGGATAGTAATATATTTCTCAATCTCCTTGAATCAATTGAACCATAGTTTTCGTAAGAAAATAAATACTTCTGAAATTGGAAATTAACTTAATGTAAACTATTCACATTATTCTTAAAATCGTTTGAAGTTGTCATGAAAAACCACAGGATGCATTATATATTGATACGGTATAATTTTTTTACGGTTAATACGGTTTTAATTTCAAAATCCTGTGACCCGTACATTTATTATGAATAATGTCAAAAAAAGGTATGTGTAAGATAATTAAATTAAAAAAATATGGATGCTGTGACGATCAAAATGTGAATAGTGGTATTTCACAACTGTTGATTTTCATAATAATTATTACTATATTTTCTTAGTATAAGTTTAAAAAGTTGCCAATAATAGTAATAATAAAAATAACTGACACAAATATTTTATTTTATAGATAAGAGGTGGTAAAGTTTAGCTGCAGTTATTTGACAGCAGCTCATAGATTGAGGGTTGTCAAGAGTAGTACAAACCGTTTACGGCAGATCGGCGTCAAGCATATCTCTAAAGCTAAAGCATATCTCTGTTTCTAAAGTCACACATCGCTCGGGGTTTGGGAGAACAAAATGCAAACAACAACCGTTTCTCTCTATTCCTATCTAACTTCCTTCATTCCTGTCTATTTGCCGAGGGTGGCAAACCATTAGCACTATTATTTGCAAACGGACGTCCTATTTTAGAGTGGACCTTCTGCTTGTTTGACTATGCTAAAACATGTTGGTTAAAAATATAGCTTATTGTAGATCCATTAAAAAATAAAATAATAATTAGTTTTAATCCAGCATTACATTTTAGGTACTCGGTAAAGTTCAGAGCTCTGGAAGAGGAAAAAAGTAGTTGACTGTGTGTAGTTTTGATAGACTGTCAGAACTTTTTGTACATCAAAATTGTGATGACTCTTGTTAGTACACAGTCATACACACTCAATATGTATGCACATATACGTTTTTTTTTTACAGGGAAAAACTCAGCCATTTTTCGGTACATATGTCCTATCAAAAATCCAAATGTTTTTTTTTAGAAGCGCATACACGATCCGCGATTGTTTGTTCCTATAACACTGTTATAAATGAAGATTATTAAATCTACAGAAATTTGTATATGGTGAATATTATCAATACTAGAGTCTAATATTTTTATTAGGTTTAAATGTAACATATTATGTGTAGAATATTTGAATATATTATGGTTATATTTCATCTAATTTATAAGCCATAAAAAATCTTCGTCATGAAGTCTCCATCTATCTATTAGTGAAAACCGAACGAAAATATATTCAGTGGTTTTTGTGTTTATCGCAAATAGACCACTTTTTAAATATGTAGTGATAAACTAGATATTAATAAGTAACTTGTGACCTTATAGTTGCGATAATGTTGTTGAAATCTTGATGTTTTAAATCATAACATTTCTGTCGGATATCTAAAACATTTTTTTTTGTATTAATGCGATAATTTTCAGAAAATATTGTTGCCTATCATTTTCAAGTGTCTATTTTTTAAATTCTACATTTATTAAGAGTTTTACACTTAAAAAATAAACAGTTGGTTGAAGGAGGTTTGGCTTTTACTCACATAGTACAATCGACGTTAATATTCACTGTTTGCGACATTACAAAGAGTATACTTGAAGCATTGAGTTAGACTGTCCTCTTCATTATCTCTCGTGATTGTTATTTAATAATTGCAATTGCATTTTATAAATAAAGACATGTGTTTATCGGCCACTTTAGTCCTTATGTCAACTTGTTACTAAAATAAAATTATGTTTATGTTTTAGTTTGTTTTATACTCTATAAACAGAGTAATAATTTCAGACAATATATTAGACAATAACATAATCATAACATACAGAATCAAAACAAACATAATATTTTAAATCAATCAATGTGTATAAATTATTGTAAATAACGTGAGTATTACAGAGAGTGTAATTGTATTTCAATTAAAGGGCAAGTAAGAATAAACCATAATGAATCCTATAAGATCGTTCCCTACTCAATAGAAAAATAAAAATTTTCAAATAAATAAAACTGCAAAATGATCACTAGGTGTGTGAGTGTCCTATGGGTCACTAATATATGGAGAGTGGAAATAACGCACATTGAATGACGATATTAACAACAAAAATGACAGAATTTATATGTTTTTTTCATACTAAAACATATTCACTGATTATTTCATAATTAATATATTAATGTTTTACTACAATAAATACAAAATAACCTTCATAATTAAATTAAAAAATATCGATTATATCAACGTAGTAATAAAAAACTATTCTATTGAATTCGGTCTTCTAAACTTCATTTTGTTGTGAATCAATTTGTTTCAAAAACATCGTCATTAATAATTAGAGGCCCAGTACAATACTACCTCTTCAAGCTCTTCTTTAAAATCCTTACTGTATCGTAACGATAGGTCTTTATGTGCAATTGAGTAATATTTTTTTATCAACCTTACTTGTGATATTATATATTCTATTCTAACATATTCTATTTACCAAAAGATCCGGTACAATATTGTCCTTTTATTAATTTTAATTTGATTTATTTTAATAAAAAATATTAATTACAGTAGTAGCTAGTATCACTAAGATATATATGTACCATATATCTTTATATATATGTTTTTTCATCGTATTATGTCGACAGACAATAGGATGTTACAAAGTGATTATAATATTTTATTCTGTTCCATGTATTACAGATACGAGTGTAATTCTTTTGATAGCGTATTAATTAGATTGACAGTATTTTTTTTTTTCACGGTTAATTTATCTTGTATTTCTTTATTATTTTATTATCACGGAGTTAACTGATTATTGTGAAACATGATTTACTATGGGATTATAATGTTTGTAAAATTGACATAATATAAAAAAAAATGAATATTACGTTAAAAAACATAAATTACGTCTATTAAATAAGGATGGTAGTTTAATAACTACCGTAATTAATAATGTTGCAACATATTAATGTTGCATTACAAATTATCACACTTTTTATTATTAAGTAAACGAGTTACTTATTGCTATATGTAGTTTCTACGAACATTGTATTGTTAAGAGGATTTAAACTAAACAGATTACAATCTAATATTCCATTATCATTTACTTCAATAAATTATACTCTGAAACCAGTACATAGTAGATATTATTATTAACTGAACAAAAACAGAATATATCCGCTATATATATATGATATATATGATGAAACTATCAGCTCACATAATTGTAAGCGGATCACAATAAGGAACAATATTGTATCTAACGAGAAGCTACAATATGATAATTAAAATTAACATAATTTTACATAATTTTGATAATCCTATATAGACATATGAATTTAACATTCCAGTAACACTGGTATAAAACAAATCAACATAATATTTATCTAAACAAAAATTTACTTAAGGTGATATAATTTTATAAACATCGCAAAATTAAAACAAATATTCTGACGTTAATTGTACGGAGGCGATAATTAGTACATTTTGTTGCTGGGATGGAGGTTTGAAGAAAAAGTCCGCTTTGATATTTCCAATTTCATTATTCTTGATTTATTTTCTTATTTCTTATTTTGAGTTGTTTTTTTTCAGAGTTGCCGAATTCCGAATGAATGCAAATGCAATGAATGAATGCAAATGAATGGGCAAATGCTCGTATTATATAATAATCCTATCGATTCATGTAAGGTGTTCTGGGAGTGAAAGTCTTCCTCCACTTAGCTAGCTTCCCTCACCTAATGAATTTCAACAAATTTTTAACAATTAGCCAATCACAAGCGAGCTTGCTGGCAATACCTTTTTGAGAAGCTTATTAATTAATTACAAGTGATTTTTAACTATTACAATTCACATATATCCAAATTATTTACAAGTAATTACAATTATTTACATTTTTATAAGCTTTTAGTCTCTAAAAAGTTAAAAAACGAATTTAAATTATTTCACTACAGTTTATGCTTATTTAAAACACCATCGTCGTCCTGCACATTAATAATCTCTCAAAGTAACTAATTTCTACTAAGGCCAAAAGACATAAGAAGTTTCGAAACTGTAAGAAGACACTAAGAGTAGCAAAGAATACTTTAGTACTAGATGTTAAAAATATATAATAATATTTTTTATTTATATAATAATTTTGAACTAAAACCTGTATCTTAAAACCTAATGTTTATGTAGTACGAGTACATATACACTGCAGCACTGAACTGTATGTTAAATAAACAAACATATATTCTTACTTTTAGTATTCATAAAACCCCACAACTGTAGTTACTGAGGACATGTATTTTAATTAAACAGTATTAATTAATAATAAGATATTTTGTACTTTCTTTAAAATTATTTAAATGACTTTGAGTGAGGAAATTAAAGTTGAGTTCTCTTGCTTTTAAATATTTATTTACAGTTGGACCATTTTTATAATCATCATTTGTTGTTTATAATCATCGTGTGAAATAATAATTAATAATGAAATAAAAATGAAATATTATCAGTGATGTTCATCCTACTGAAGTTACTTTAACAATTTTATTAAACATGGATTAATATTTACCCTCGTTATTCATCCAAGTAGCTGAAAGGTGCTTGTTTTTTTTCAAGTAGGGATATTATAGTGGTCGAAAAGCAATAAAATATAGCTGTTCAGTAAGCTGTCATGTCGTTGAGGAATAATCGTCAAAAAACTAATATTACAATGAAGCCAATGGGAAACGATGAGTCATTACACTGGACTCGCTTCGCTCAATATGCAACCGAGATTTCGCGAGCACAACGAGTCGAAATTGAGGGTCTGTTGGCGGCACTAGTTAATAGACTTAAGGAAAAAATTTATTGAGCGAAGCGAGCGTAGCGAGCGGAGCGTTCTACTGGAGACTTTTTCACATTCTTTGTCACGAATAGGCTCGAAAACTACTTGAGGGAAAATTATGAAATTTTGCAATCAAATTGGGACAAATTAGAAAATGGTTTTCAAAAAAAAATTGAAAAATGTCATGGAACAATGATCAACCGACTGATATTCCATTGAAGTCAATGGGAAATTCGTGCGAAAAATTTGCTTTACAGTAAAAGCGCGTGAAGAATTGAGCAGTCCCCCCGTTCGATTTTTTTTTCGCGCGGGCTCGCTTCGCTCAATATGCAAACGGCACCCGAGATTTCGCGAGCGCAGCGAGTCGAAATTGAGGGTTTGGTGGCTCCCCTAGTTTAAAATGATAATAATATTAACGTGGAACGAGCTTCCTTCGGCGGTATTTCAAGATCGATATATATCGTTTATTCCTACCTCCAAGGCCGACAACGCTCTTGCGAATCCTCGGATGTTGCAAGGTTTCATGGGCGGCGGTGATCACACATCAACGGTGACCCGCAAGATCGTTTGTCCTTCTCTTACATAAAAAAAATATATATCCTTCAAATAAACTTTTGAACTGCCCGCGAAGTACCGGCAATACAAATTTTGTTAATCTATAATATTCTATCTATTCTATTCTATCTACCTATTCAACCCTGCAATATTACACATGAATTATTAGAAAGACCGACGGCTTAAACGACGAAATATAAAAATTTGAAAATAGTGTTGCTACATACGCAGAACATCAAAAACTAAATGTGGGTAAATTGAATTGAATTGAAAATAATCACAATATTTAATATAGTGATAGCATACTAAAGAACTGAATGTCTTTAACTGATGCCAATTTAACGTAATACTAAATATATTAATAGAACAACGTAGGCAACATGTAAATAGCTGAAACGAATGACAGCTACTTTTAAATAGCAATGTGCTATTATCTATGACTTAAGGAAAACACTGAATCTGAATAATAAAATAGTATATATTTTCTTTAACATTTCGAGGAACTTACGTTGTAGTAATTTTTAGTAACCTCATGCTAACAATATCTAACTTCTATGATAATACAAAATGTTACAGTTTATTTAACTCTTTTGAATTACCTCTCAACAAATAATTAATAAACAAGACAAGGCGATCGTCAAATGCTATAAAAACTACAATGAGTTAGTATTTAAATTGCTACAGAAATGAAATTTATAACTAAAAGTAACCATCCTTACTATATAATAATGACCTGATTGACTCTGTATGCACGCGCATCACTTATCACCCACAAATCACACAATAATGTGTAATACATCAAAAAAAAGCTATTGAATCAGGCTACAAAATAGGGTGGGTGCCAACCTTATACGTGACATTTGACCCTTTCCGGTCCTTCGGGCCGGGAAGTTCCCTCGTAAAGTTATAATTTTACAAATTATTTATATTTATCAATTGCTTCAGTTGACATGTCCTTACATATGAAATAACAGTTTTTAGTTAACAATGTTTATTTCTTTTCTAATTCTTTAATAAACAAAATAATATAAAATGGAACACTTATTTGTTGATATTTTTGATTAGACTTGGAATTTAAATAATGGCTACCCGGAAATGAAGACCAATAAGAAATGATGAACCATTTTTTTTTTGATAGTTATTAACTATTGTACATTATATTAATCTATCTGAAAGTCTAAACACATCAAAGGGGTAAATTAAATATTTGTTAAAAACCAACAGTCTCTTCAAAGTGATGAGTGTAAACTAGGATTTAAAAGAATTAAATTGGATTGGCAAGTGCGACAGAGTACAATGTAACTCGCATGATGTCGGCTACTTATCTTCATAAAGGGCAACTCATATTTCTTCATTTGCTTTAAGCGCACTGGCGACGAACAGGGACGGACCGTGCATGTTGGGCGCCCTGAGCGAAGTATATTTTGGGGGCTACTGAACTAACTAACTGCGTGATGTCGTATGTTTGTCACTAACTATTTTTAAAATAGGCTGAATTTAATAGCTGATGTCATAAATTATTAAAACCTATTGGTTAAATATAATCTTCTAATGTATAGCTACGTTACAAAAATATAAAAATTGCAGTATTAAATTTTTTTAGACAATTTCTCTACTGTTTGGTACAGTTTGGTTTTGGATTTATTAAAAAATATTTAGTTTTAACACAGTTCACAGTTCACAGTTTTAGAGTTAATCAAACGCTACGGCAGTTGCTTTTCTAAAAAAAGTGCAAATTACTAGTCAAATGTTAAGTGTCAAATAATGTGTATGTAAAAGTGTAATAATATGTATGTTTATCTTATAAAATTAAAATTGGTGTAGGCTATGCTTTGTAGACAGAAATTGACTTTCCGTGAAAGAGAAAGGGATTATAAAAAAAATGTCTGCTTATCCGTTTCTGTATAAGTCACAGATCATAAACGCCATAAATCTTGGCGTGAATAAGTTTTTGTTATAGTCACTATGTATGATACGCCATTACATGATGATAATTTTTACACATCTTCCATGGAGTTTTATTACAATATTATTATGGACATTATTGGACGGATCTAGGCTTGCATTTAATGTTATTTGTTAGAAGTATTGTGTGATCACCGTTTATTTTTTTTGTAATTTTCTCATATAATTTATAACATTTATGAGATTTTATACATATCGTTTTTATTAAGTTTAGGAAGAAATAATCTAAATTGGCTTTAGTTTAAGTGCTCCTGATAAAATTACTATTATGTAACAATCAAACAGTTCTTCGGACAACGTGAATGGTATAAACTAAAAATATCATTGCAATTACCCGATTTCGATAATTGTGATATTTTTTTCCACTTTTTTACTGCTCCCAGTAAATTATTAGATAGTAATTAGCCTTTACCAATTTAAAAACTTATTAAATAACGTTTATGTGTTAATAGATACTACAGTATTTCTGAATATTCAAAGTATCCTTATCCTATAAATAAGATAAGCCAAGTCCACTGAGTGTCCATCATCTGTGGTCTGTGGGCAATAACTTTTCGAACTGGTGGTAATTTTGATATTGAAAAGATGTTATCTAAAGACATAAAATATTTTTTTAATAAAGCACTGTTGAAATTAGTTGGATTTAAATCCTGGTTTTCGTGGAACCGCTGCAGATGCTAAATGACAATAGGGCCTTTCTATATCTGGCCTTTTTATTTTTTATTTTTTTATTTTTTTCGTTAGAAAAATCCGTTACGGATACCCGCCGACCAGGAAGGTGATGGCCGGAGGGTTATGTGGGATTACCCGACAGCATAGAGGACGCTGCCATTTTTAAGGTTACCGACTAAAAAACCTACGGTTGCCCTCAACGCCTTAATGGGACACCACGGGATCGCTTGCGCACTCACCGTGACGCCCCGCTTCTATATCTGGCCTGGCCTTTATATATAGTTCCGCTGCAAATACTCTTAAGAGAAAAAAAATTATATAATAATAACTTAATTTGTTTCAAAAATATATATATCAGATTCTTATAAGTGTAATTTTTACTTCAAGAACCGTTTTTATTTATTAATAATTTAATTTAAAGTTTAATTATTTAGTTGTGACTTAGGTGAAGTTTTGATTCGTTATTTATAATTTCACAATATTGTATATTATTTTAAGCGGAGTCCTCTTATGTATTAATAAGACCATAAGTAGATACGAGTACGGCTCTTGAGATGAACCTACAGCTGTAATCTCGTACACGTGTAATGTCTTTAAGTGAAGATCTGGAAAGTGATTTACAATATCCAGGACATCATTTCTAATTTGATTTAAGCTTCAAATATAAATTATTATTTAATACAAAGACACAATGCAAGTTGGTCTGAATACGGATGCGGTCTATTCAAATCGTTGCTTTGCATATAATGTAGGAATGAACCTTGTACAACTTCTATGAAATTGAAATCGTATTTACGGGGTGAAATAATGAAAATCTCTATTTAGTATTTTCATAATAAACTTACATCTTTGCTTTCTTATAAGGTAATTTAAAAATTACCTTAACAACAATGAAACATAAAAACATAAAGAGAAATGAATTACAAGAAAATCTGTCATTTAGATGCAGTCTAGTAATGGTATAACTATAAAATGTTATTCAACACTTTTTTTTAAATTGTTTTGGTATGTTAATAATGTAAAACAATACAGTTAATAGAATTATTATACATATTGAAGTTTTGGTCAGAGGTTGCAAAATACATACAATCGACTCAAGTTTAAATAATTCCTGCAAATTAAATATATTTGCAATGACGTTGTATGAACTAGCAGAGTATCGACAGTTACCTCAGTATTCGGAAATCAATATAAAGTGAAGAAATGTTTTTTTACAAAATAAACAAATGTCGTTTGTTATACTACCTCTTTTACAAAAATAATGACCATAAAAGTATATATATGACTATATATGACTAAGTATAAGAATGACTATAAAGAAAATGAAAATAGTGAAATCATATGTTTAGACTCTAAAAGAGTATGGAAAACTTAAACATCAGAGTGCAATTATAAATGCATATTTCTTATATTTTGTAAGAATTTCCACAATATACAAAGATTACCAGAGTTTGACTAGATAATTGGTTGTTTACACAAATTTGGCAAATAAAGCTTTCCGTAATTTGTTAGTTCTTTTGAAGCAGACTTGGTTGTAGAATTAATAAAAAATATTTATGACATTTACAATAAATGTCTACTATCGTAAAAGAATATGTACAAAACATATTCTTTATCGAAAATAAGAATATTCGATAAGGTATATGTGCAATAAATATCAACGATTACCAACTATTATTATTTATATGATAATTTGATTACATATCCACAACATGTCAAGTTGATAGTCAACAGTCAAGGGCAAGGGTTTTTTTTTATTTTTATTTCTGTTTATTACATTTAAATTATACAACATACTCCTAAACGCAAAACTTATCTAGAAGATTAATTAAATAAATAAGATTGTCGCGTTCATGAATTCACACGCTTCATAGCATTATAACTAATAAATAACTAATTAACATATAACATTATCTTATACTTATATTAATCTTAATATCTTATACTATAATTAATCTTATTCTTATATTAAAAATCTTATACTTAAAATATAACGTTAACAATAAAAAATTTAAAAGAGACAAGGTTAAACATTTTCATAGCCTTAGATTTGTGATATGAGTAAATTTTTATTTTTGACATAAGAGTTCTTTATAATTTTCTTTGTTTGTTTCAAATTATGGCTTTTAATCTTTGTAATCAACTCCTTTGGTAACGTATTAAGGATACAAGGCAGGATGTTGGACCAAATTCTCTTTCCATATACATTATTATATTTGGTTTCTATAAAATCTTGTAAATATGATAGATTTCGCATGAAATCCACTCTGTCATTTCTTCCTAACATATAAATTTTATTTTGATATTGCGCTATAATTTCTAGGTTTACTCTTTCGTAAACGTTAATTAAGTTACAGTGTTTAAATAAATGGTCGTAGTTATCTCTAAATGTATATTTAACTTTTAGCGGGACTATTGATTTTAAGGATTTTATTTTTTCTTAATTTAAATATGTTTTAAAAAAAATTCTTTGAAAAAAACTTACAGACAGACGGACAACGAAATTATACTATAATAAACCTAAAATGAAATCACAAAAGTTTAATTTCCGAAGTAAATCATAAATTAGTTTTGGAGATATTCCTTTTCATTTATTTTAGTATATTTAGATGGATTGAAAAAAAACAATACAGTGAACCAAGTCTTAACAAGTCAAACATTTGAAGGCACCGTGCGTCCAACATCATTTTTGATCTTTTTTATTCTGTTTTAGTTACTGTTTATTGTATCTGCCGTTTTAATATGATCGGTCTTATAAAACTAATCTTATTACGTCAAAGTATTGTTCTCTCATTACTTTGTTTCTTTTTTGTTGTCTCCAAATATTCGTTTGAAAATAAGAATGAAATTAAAAGTTTCGTTAACTTCACAAAGAGTTTCTAGAATTCATTAACTCATTTTTAATTTCCATCGAAGATTAATTGAAACAGTAGTTGTTAAATACACTTGTTCATAAAAAGTGCAATATAAATTAATTAATTGATTCGGTATATTATCTTTATCAGTATGTTATCTATAAAATGTAGAAAATAATTAGTTTATTAATATTAATTAACATAAATAATAGTAAACCACTGTAATGTGTGCATCTTTGTGCAGCTTTACATTGATAACAAGCCTCATTCAACATTCCTTGTGCTTGTTGTTATTTCTATGTGAAGTGGAACAAAGAATATGAAATATTAATATGGCTAACGTTTCATATATATTATTAAGGCAAATACATGTTGTTACTAAATATTATTTCGTTGTCGTATATTTTCGTTCGTTGTATATTTACGAATATTATGTTATATAAATAAGTTTTGCGATACATATATTTTTTTTCTAATATAGATTAGACATTTAAGTATAGACTTGCTGTAATCATTAATAATTTGAAGAGTGCTCTGTACCAGATCATTATGATCTGTATTATTATTGAGATCAAAAGTATTTCATTGAGTTTTATATTGATAAATTACACGGAAAATTGAATGAATCATATTAATATGTCTTCAATAAATAATGTTTTAATTAACTGTTTACAACTCTCTACTTGATTGTTAAGTAATTGGAATAGAAAGTACTTATATTATATTTTAAAATAAATGTTCTAAAGAGTATACTCTATGTATTTTCTCTTTTTGAACGCGTTAATTGAATTGTTGTATCCTACTCCTTTTTATATTTCCCTTTTAAATCGTTCCTAAAATAATAACTTACGCTTTATTATTTGTATAAATAATATGGTTAATTTGCTTTTAACGTACTCGTATGCATGTAATGCAAATATTTAAAATAATTATAAAAAATTTAAACCGGTGAATAAATATCACTCGGTCGGGTGTTATAAAAAAGAAATTACTTATTAAGTAGACAAAAATTATAGTGGAGTTTTTGAATTACATAAGCGTCTGTGCCAATAGCCTATTTTATTTTTATTTATTTGACTACGTTTCCACTAGACAGGCCCATTCTGCTATTTTTCTGTATCTATTTCAGTATGTTTGTTCCGTATTTTTCATCCTATCGTCACGAAAATCGGCAGGCGTATTCTTTGAATTATTTGAATTTTTTATGTTGAGCCGTTTTTTTGATTGGGCGAAAAAATCCAAACAGGCGGCGTTTTTAGGTTTGGTTTTTAGCGTAGCGGGAGATATTTTCATCCCATTGCCACAAAAATTGGTGATCATGTTCTTTGAGTTATTTATTTTTCTGACTGGGAAGAAAAATTCAAAATGGCTGTGATTCAAGTTTTTGTTTTGGCGTAGCAGACGTATTTTTTATGCAACCGTAACGAAAATTGGTAGGTGTGTTCTTTGAATTTTTTAAATATTTATGTTGAGCCGATTTTTGGTTGGGCCAAAAATTTCAAAATGGCGGATTTCTGATCCGTACCACAAAAAACGGGCTTTGCGGCAGCTAGCGGGCTGAAATTTCGTCTAAGTATTCTTTGCCAAAATCTAAGGTGTTTTTTTATTATTTCAAAATCCAAAATGGCAGCCATAGCGAATTATTAAAAATTTTAAAGTTGAATAACTCCGTTGTTATATGGTGGAGCCAAATTACGTTCGTTAGTTATGTACCTTCATACATACATAGGTATACTTATTCCTTTTTGGAAAAGGCACTAAAAACAATGTCTTATCTCCTAACGTACTGAGGTCTACTGCTCACAGAACGACCAGTTTTAAAAAAGTATTGTACAAATACCAACATTGCTATCATGAGCCACAGACAAAAATTTCATATCTTTTTATTCTTCTATCAAAGGTGTCTGAGCCGGGGTCATTTTTTGTGTAATAATAAAATTATTCTTTAACAGACCTTGTTATCATTATTTAACACCGAACTATGTTATTTATGAGGTGTGAATAAATACCATTTATATTTTCTAAATGCACTGTATTATGTATCTTCAGTATAACTTTAAATCCAAAATGTATGAAGATAAATATGTTTGTTAAGGGCTTTGCTCTATTTCTTACATAAAACAAAACAAATTACGCCGAGAGTTATATTTTGCTTTGTTACAGTATTATGTATCTTATTATCAAAGACATCGAGGCCTTTTTTAGACTTAAAATGTTCATATTTAAGCTAAATTTGAATGCTTAGTGATAAGGATTTATTTGCTAGGATATTATTCTTAAAGCCAAGTTTGGAAGCTTTGTGATTCGGTAGCTTTTGTGGCTTCCGTCTTATTAAAGAATTAAAACCCGCGGCCTTAACTCTGGTAATAAATTATTTGACAATTTAGTATTCAATTGGATTCTAATCGCTTTTAGTTTCAAAATAAGCTTAAGCAATTACAATATTTTTTATTTATTGTTACTTTATCTGATTGATTTGATGTTAGAAGGCGTAATTAACGTTGGTTTAAAAGCTATCCGCTAAATATAATTCTACGAAATTTCCTAGATTTATCTCCTTCTATAATAAGTTGTCATGTCTTTAAATATTATATATTTTAATTAAACTTCCACGGTAATTATCTTAACAACAAAAAAGACAATTATAGAATTTTTTTTTTGATATTTTTTTACCTCAATGTTGTTTAAAATGTCTAGCATAAAATTAATTATTTATATGAAACTCACAACATTTCTAAACTAAATGATAAATGTATATTGAAATTCATTTTGGTTTGACTTATTTTTTTAATAATTATAGAGATGACGGATGTGAGACTTACTGAATTTCCTTAGCTACATGATTCGGTTCCATTATCTTAAATTAAAACACCGTAAATGAACTCAAACATCAAACAACTTTAACTCGTCTTGATACTTTTCTTATCATAAGACTTAGCGTCTCAAGATTTAATATTCTTGCTTCTGTTTTATTATTTTCATTTTTAATTTAACTATTTGAAATATAGTTGTGTGCCCCAGTTCATATAAAAGACTTTACTCTTACCTAACAACGTATTCATAAAAAATATATACTGCGAAATAATTTCAATGCAAAGAAATTTAAGAAAATTCTTTTAATTAAGCATTTCAATTATATACATACCTTAAAGCCATTTATTAAAGGTAGGAATTGTTTTATAGGATATTGCTGCTACTGCTTCAAGAATACATTGAAACAAAAGATTCAACATTGAATAGCTTTTTGGCCCCAATTTAAGCGACAACAAATATATCTTCAATTTATGATACAATCAAAGCATTATGACAAAACTTAATATTATTGATTTAATTTACATACTTAAAGATTCTGTATTAAATAACATATAATTTAAATACCAAAATACGTTATTTTCGTTACTGAGTTTAAGTATTTTGGATCATAAAAAAAATATCGTTTAAACAGATTATAGAGAGTGGTATAAATTATATGATCTAAATATTTTAAGAAGAGAGTGTTTAATTATATGATCTAAATATTTTAGTTGGGAATAAAATCTATAACAAAATAAATATAAAATGTATTATGAATTAGTAAATATTTTAATATTTAAGGAACATGGATTTGGTTTTGATTCCGATACAAACTCAAAATAAAGTCAGTATTTTACATAAATATTGGCCATTAGTTTGGAAACTGAAATCTGAAGTTTTTGAGACTGAAAAGAAAAGAGGACAGTGTTCTTGTTCTTATTTATTTTAAGTAATTGTTTTAAATAATATTTTATGAATAATGTATAAGAAATCATAAACGAAGTACTGCAAGTTGTCTATGTCGGCTGTCCTGATCTAATAATATATAAAAGATGCTAGAGTGATAAAGTTACAAATAAAATTTTTCTTTTTCAATACGAATTCTTCTCTTACTCATTAAAGAATAACACGTGAGAAGCATTCATTCATTCATAAGAATTTGTGTCAATTATTGTTAAAAGTCTTGTATATTGCACATTGTGTCACACATCTTGAGCGAATGATCATGATGAGCTTAGATTAATTACAAAGCATATGTCAGATGTGAAAAGGATACGAGACTTACTATAAAATCTTATTGTGATCATTGGTGGTCCAATAAAGTACCTACATTGAACTTCATCATTTTATTTGCTGTCAGAAGTGCTGTTGAGGCTGTTAACTTGAGAAATAACATCAGCTCGGCTTTTCTACATACATGCATACATTTATCTATTTGCATCAAGATATATAATTAATCATCTTAACCCAATTCTTTCGAATATAATTGTATTAAACAATAATAATTAAATATAAAAACAAAACTTGAAACCATTTCTATTTAATAATAAAACCATATCAACAATATTTAAAAATAAACATGTCATTTTCATCTGTATCCCATAAATATATTAACTAATCTCACTGAATGCCGTCCACGTAGTAAACAAACTCCTGTGACACTAGCAGTCCACACTCTACTTAAGTTTGTGACAGTTAAATCCCTTTGGTCTCTATAAACGAAATACGGGGATTTTAACTTAGTTATAGGGTGATTCAAATAATCTAATTGCATATGAACAGTATGACTACTAGTGGCCAGAACTAGTCTGTCAAGTTATAGGAGCGAGATAGAAAAATAATATATTTTTAGGAGGAAAGGAGATAAAATTAAAGACAGCCAGAGAAACAGTTAATTTTAAATTACCTAACAGAGAAAATGACATAACTTCAAAAAATACAACTCTTGAGTATTTACTAAAACTAAATATGGTATAATTTCGAATTGAATACGATTCCCTTATCAAATATAATATAATGTATGACGTCGCATTTACAATAGCTCAAAAGTCTGTCATGAATAATTGCAAGTTCTATTATTACTAATTTATTTAATAACTTTTTTAAAACACTTCAAATTCCAAGATTCATAATAGTAAGCAAACTTAATTGTCCATGTACCGTTTACTCCGTGGCTCATCAAACTTTCCTACTATGTAATTGCTTTTCAGATTAAAAGAACTCCCTTAATTCTGTCTCCTTAATTAATCCAATTAAACTTGAGTAAACTTTTCCATTCCTTTTTGAACGGTATTATTTAAATATTTAAATTTAGATTTTGCAGTATCCTTTGTTCTTATAAAAATAGGTAAGCACTTTATTGCCAATAAAATTATTATTAAGAAACCAAAAGAATGTAAACGAAAAAAATATGCAAAATTATTCTGATTTAAAGCAATCTCTGATAGATTCAGCTGAAAGGATTTCAGTAACAAGTACCAAATTGTTCTAATGTGAAGGAATAGTACATACATGTATACATAGAATAAAACTTTAATTAGTTCAAGATGTGGACTATAAACATTTAATAAATTAAAACACTTTTAAATAAATATAATACAAATTGGATACTAAATATATAATATACAGAGATAAATAATAACACATTTACATATTATATATATATATATATATATATATATAGGTATATACTAAACATAAATACATACATAACGAGAGTTCACAATGACAGTAATAAGTAACGATAGTGTTAAGTTTAATTATTCTAAGGAAAGGTAATAACAAAATAATTGATTATTAATTTGATTTATTTTATTTTATTTAACACTTTCACTGCCAGCTCCGTAGCGTGTACGGAGACGCAAGTTTCACCCCGTGTTTCACCCCAGGGCCGTAGCATGTACGGAGCAATTAAAAGTCAATTTTTTATAGTATTTAATTGGCTCAACATTTTTTTTACTATTTTTCCGTTTATTTAAATGCCTTTATGCAAACGTTGAAACGTCAAAAAATTGAAACAGCACACAGAGCTCAATTTCTGAAAATCTGGTGGCAGCGAAAGTGTTAAGCTTCACGCCATATTCCTTGCGGGGTAGCCAGAGACAACGGAGCGCCAAACGCTACGGTCCCTGCGTACCTCTTTCGCCTCGGCCACAGACATTGACCTCTTCACACATGCCCTCCGGGGGATCCTCATGCTTTTTAAGTGACCTTTCTCCAGTATCATAGCTACTGTATTTTCGAAGGTCACTCGAGGCCTCCCCCTGTCTCTCTTACCGGTCACTCTTCCTTTATAAATCTTTTTTACCATTCTTCCATCACTCATTCGTTCGACATACCCAAACCACCTGAGTACGTTCTTCTTCATTCTCACCGTGACATCTTCGCTAGTACCTGCCACTCTGTGGATCTCTTCATTGCGGATTCGGTCAGCTAAACTGATTCCGCATATTCGGCGAAGAGATCGCATCTCCACAGCATTCATTTTTCTTACATTCTTCTTCTATGTTACCCACGTTTGGTTGCCGTATAACATTATCATCGTCAGCATCGGTAGCAAAACTGCATTGTGTACAGCCAAACGTGCAACTATGCTGACGTTTCGCTGTTTCAACAATGCAGCCAAGACACCTTTGACTGTTACCGGCAGCAATACGCCTTTAAACATCCAATTCGTATCTTCCGTCTCTGCTAAACATACTTCCCAAATATACCACTTCATTCACTTGTTCTATTATCTTACAGTTCACATTGATCTTACATTCTGTTCTTTCTTCATTTCTGCCAAATATCGGAATTTTCGTCTTATCTGGTTCATTCTGGGTCATTATGGGTCATTATTCTGGGTCATTTAGGTTTAGACCATTATTTTCACATCCATCTTTCAAAGTAGTGACCAATGCCTGCAATCTGATGATGCAATGAGCACTGCATCATCTGCATATAGCAAGCAATTGACCTTAAGGTCACCTACTTTTACTCCCATGTCACTGTCTTTCACGCCTTGGAGACAACTATCCAAATACAAATTGAACAACCAAGCTGACATAGCGCAACCTTGCTTAACACCCGATCGGATGTCAAACCAGGGCGACGTGTCAGCTTCTACTCGCACACAGGCTGAGTGATCTCTGTAAAGAGACTTTACAACCTGTAGCAAGGGTCCGCTCACATTGTGTCGGGGCACTATCTCCTATAATTTCTTTCTCGCAACCCTGTCAAACGCCGTTTCCAAATCCACAAAAGCACAGAAAACCTTTTGGTTTAGGTTTAGGTTTTCTCGGTGGTAGACCATAACATCAGGTCGCCGGCAAGGTTACCACCCATCGGACAAAGTCGTGTCGCAAAGCGACCTAGTCGTGTTACGACACGTTGTTTGATGAAGCCGTATATATGGGAAATGGGTCTGAACAGCTGCGTTGCGACGGCTTTCCGCTGGCCGCCCGCAGATAGTTGGGGGCCCAATTAGTGGGTCAGCCACCCACGAAAGGCTGCCCCGCGAAAAATCCCAGGGTGGCTCCACTGTGCTGGTTGGCGACCAGATGAGGAAGCCCGATGGTGATCCCTGGGGGGGTTCGGGCGTCCCCGCAGTCTCCAGACTAGGCTCCCAGTGGCATGATATCACCAATTTTGACGTCGGATTCAATACGTACAGTCAGCGTCAAATAATTAGAGACGCTCAGGGTATTCAAATAAATAGACGCAACCAAAAAGTCAATAATATCGGTACAAACAAAGTTTCCTTATTGTTGTCAACAATGTAGTCGCTCAAAAGGTCGAGACGTTTAAAATGTCATATAGATCGTTTCAGTCAAAGCGGCATAAATATGGTTACAGTCACCCCGCCAATGGTATCCAAGCATTCTAAGTGTTCAAAAATATGGTACACACTAGGAAAATAAAAAGATGAAAACCTCTTTAGGCAATCTAGTGTTATTTACATGTCATTTTATTATATATCATTGCATGACAATTATCTATCAGTTATATCAATGTCAAGAGCAATATTAAAGCAAGTTAGAAATAACATCTTTTGAAACAATAATAGCGTTTCATGCTTAAATATGCCTACATATCGCATTAGTGACACCACGAAACATCGAATTATGTATTTAAAGAAAGAATGTGTCTTCGTAACAGATATTTCAAATGAACTGGGAATATCCACAAGTATCGCATTATGAGTTACTACCTATCGAATTACTATCTCTTCAGATTCTTCTTCTTTCTTTTATTTAGAGAAACACCGTATATTGTTGAGATGGCAATGATGATGGTGCATTGTAAAACTATGTTTCATTTGGTCGTCCAAGTAAAATAAGTGCAAATCAAGCCAGAAATATAGTGCAACGTGCTATTAGCAATCGTTTTATTAACTCCATGAGCATGTCTGTGGAATTTGGCACATCACAGAGCACAATAAGATGACGCCTACGAGAACATGGGTTACGCGATCGTATTCCTGCTAAAAAGCCTGTATTAACACTACGGCTTAAAGCGCAGCGTTTACAAATCGTATAAAATTATTTAAATTTCAATTTTGATAATGTGATCTTTGTAGATGAAGAAGTTTTTTGTTCGTCTGTCCTGAGACGCTTACTTTATACCGAATAACGAACACAAGATATAATGAAAGAAATATCCTCCCTAATAATCGTAGTGGTCAAATCACCTTAGGGGATGGATGAACCAAAGCGGACCAGGAGAGATAGTAGAGGTGGGAGGAAGAATGAATGGCCGCCGATACAAAGACATTCTCGAAAACGTTTTGCTCCCAACAGCCATGAGTTATTTTCCCAATGAAAGGATTAAGTTTGTTCAAGATAACAGTTCCGTGCACAACTCTAGAGTTGTTCAAAATTACTTAGAAGATAATAGGGACCTGAAGTTAATTTCTATGCCGCCTCATAGTCTCGACCTAAACACGATCGAAAATTTGTGGGCCAAAATGGTTCAGGTATGGTATGGTTTAGGACTGTACGCGAGCACGAACCACCGCAAATTTAAGGACTCTCAAGAAGGAAGTTTGGGACTCCATAAGAGGAGACAATTTTTACTAAAATGCTGTACAATCCTTGCGAAGCCCTCTTTCTGACGTTATTCGTCTGCTAGACGGTGGCTAAATACGATTTTAGTTAGATAAATAAAGATCAGTAGAGCTAAAAATGTTTTTTTATTTTTACATTTGATGAGAGTTTTTAGTGTTCTGTGCGTTCGAAAGTGCTCATTTGGTCGTTACTATGGAATGTATTCATTTTGATTAGGTACACAAATAAAATAAAATACTTTTTTTAATATAAAAATTAACATTTATTTTTTTGACATGAACATGATATTGAATAATAGCTAAGCACTCTTGCTGTATGAGATATATTCGTACATGCTAATACTCATTATCAATGAGGTTTACATCTATTTTCAGTCAACGATTTATTGCTTACAAAATAATAATGCCTTAATTTTCAAACTAGCTAACTCCATTTCACACTCGAACAAAAGTACTTATTTGGAAAACCGTGTAAAAGCGAAAACGTGTAAAATAAGTACCGTGTAAATCGGGGGATAGGTGTACTCTTGAGTTCGTTTAAATTAAAAATTACTTATTTAACTAGTACAGGTATATATTTGGTAACCAGTATATCAATATTAACTATCAGTTTTGATTAAATCTCGCGATTTAAAGACCACTACAATTAATTGAACAGAACGGATACATTATTAAATTAATTATCTCAATGTCGATGTCATCGTAAACATTAATTATTTATCATTGTACGCCTCGTTCAACTGCCATTTCTCATCCTATTCACTCTTTAATTAAAATTTTTTTAATGAAAAAGTCCAATAAAAAGAACAAGTTTTCACAGCGGTTGCACTCCTCCTCCACGTTCTCACATTCATACGTCTCCTTGTAGAATTCCGCCCACCGCTGCTAAACGTGTACTTGCTCGGTTAAAATTTCACCGCTCTTCGAAAGCACCCCTTTCATTCCACAGGTTACCGAACAACCCCGGGAATCACTAAATTTTCGCCAGAAAAGCTTTGTGTTTACCCGGAAGTTGTTCGTCAACCTTTCATCCCTTTCTCTCTCAGAATTTTCACGCTTCATCTTTATAAGTGCTTTCGTTTTGTGCTTTTGCAACTTGTACTCTCTTTTTTTTATTTCTCTCATAATTTTATCGTTACCCGAGGCTTTATAATCCAGCCATGATTTCTTCTTTAACTCCACAGCGTCTTTCACTTCATCATCTCATCATTTATCGCGCTTTTTACTAAAACCTTTTTTCCTTTTACTATTAACTTTTTATTATCTCTGACACTACTTAGAACATCCCTGACACTCACCCAAAACTCCTCGAGCTCGCTCACCGGAGCTGAGGATACTGGCGCATAAATGGCCAACAAGAATACTCTTGTTATCCCCAGCTTAAAGCGAACCCAAAGAAGCCTCGGGTTGATAGCCTTGTATTTTACCATTGCATTAACCATTCGAGAGGACAACAACACGCCTACACCTTGGCAACCTCACTCACCCTCTGGAACTCCAGCCCAGAAAGCGACCCGGTTGCCAGGTAAATCGGTCGTATCATTGCCTTTTCACTTGGTCTCAGACACACAAATAACATCCAGATCTTTGTCATCCATCACATCTCATAATTCATTCATCTTCTGTTCCATTTCTCCTCTTACATTCCACGTAGCTCGTTGTAGCTCCGTCCTCCACCCCCCGCCGTTCGAAACATGGCGTGTTCGTAACGCCGTATTCGTTCATTTTATTACCCCAACGCCGTATTCGTTCATTTTATTACAATGAAAATTGCATTATAATTAAATATTATACAATTACAACAAATCAACAAACAAATTACAATTAATTAATTATTATACAATTACAACAAATCAAATATCTTTCAATAAATTAAATCACTATTATAAAAAAAAATACAAAAAATGAAATAACAATTACAAAAAATTCAATAACAATTAGATAAGAATATTGAGACTTGGTGAAAATCGTGACCCAGAACTATCTGAACAATCTGGATCCAACTTCCAGAACTGCACCATGAAGTAGTTGAGGAGTTGCCTTTCACTGTTACATTTGGTTAGCATCTTTGCTTTGTATTGAGGCAGGGTTTGTTTTAGATCAATCGGCCACATTTCATTGCACTTTGTCATCACAAAAAAATGTTAACTATTAAATAATAAATAATATCGGTTACAGAATTACTTAATCACACTTTATTTACTTTTATTCCATGTTAGCATCTTCACTTTCTTTCTTTTCTTTTTCTATTTTGATATTACTTCACTTTTCTTTTTCTATTTTGATATTACTCTCCTTACCATTCTTGTATTTATTAACTCCCATCTTAATTTTGAAAAAATTGTTAATAAGTTCCGATCATGTGGGGCTCGAACGCGCGATTAAATGTTTACAATGCCAATGTAATGTAATGAGTATCCAGTTCGTTTTCACGTAAACAATAGCTGATGTGAGTAAATGAATAAAATTGTAACCAAGTTCACTAAACATTTTTTTTACCACAAAGTACACGTTTAAACGGAGAACTGAATCAAATACACTAAAGATAAATTGGTCAAAAGTTCTGTTCTATACTTTATATACTAATGTCCAACTTAATTCCGGTGTAGACAATTATTTTGTTACGAGAAAAGCAAAAGTATGTTTACTCTGCGGTGGCAGCAGTCGAATTTTTAATTGAAACTAGCAATTTTGAGCATTTTGCCATTCTGATATCTGGGGGTAGCATATTCCAAAGTAATACTGTCTTCAACGTGAAACATTTAGTGTTAGCAGACGGCGGCAATAATTTGTTGTCACTTTTTCAATGAACCTCGAATTGACAAAATCCTTCAGATCCCAAAAAAGAAAAAGTTTCTGTTAAATAGGAAAGGTAAAAGGGTGATATAGAATCGAGTATAGCAGTGTTATGATATCCATGTTACAGCGGTGTCTAATGGTTAGCAAATTTAGTCGAGTACGACATTCTGATACATGGCTAAATTTGCGAACGATAAAGATAAATTTCATGCCCGAATTTTGGAGCCCTTTTAATTTGTTGTACTTTTAATCATTTACGTCTAGATAACAAGAATCAGCATACTCCAATAGCAGTAGTAAAAGATTGTGGTAAAGAGGCAACAGTAGCAAATATTTTCCTACTGACTTTCGCAATTTGTACCTACCAGGAAAGAGTCTGATCAATCTGTAGACCAAGGTTTTTAAACAAACTGCGGAAGACTAACGTAGAATTATCAAAGTAAACGCCAGATAGGGGATTACAATAAATTTTGGCCAGCATCTTAGGACTTCCTCAAAATGACTTGGAGTTTCTCCGAATTAACATGAAACCCATACGCCCTGCTCCATGAGTGTGATTTAAAGACGTTAAATCTGCTAAAATAAATGGACATGTGTCACTTACTCATGTTGATATCAAAAATAATATTATCCAAGATATTGACTGATTATAGAAACTTCCAAAGAACCTTTGTGAAGGTGAAAAGTTTATGTAGTTTTATTTAAAAAAATCCAAAGAGCTTAAAGGCTTGTAACGAAAATCCGTTTAGTTTGCAAACTATTTGTGATATTCCGGCAGATATATTTTGCACTACAACAGTTTTCCTTCCTTTGAATTGTACGTTTGTATGTATGTGTGTTTCTAGAATTCAATAGTTCAATAAGAAAACAAATTCAACTTTTAATAATTTTTGCAACACTTGCCTTTTAATATATTCCGTTGTAATATATTACTTTACTTTAAATAATTCACAACTTGCACGTGTAATCTTTAGACCCTCGCTACCTAATATGAGAACGAACAGGTTTGATAATGATCTGTAATATTGCATACCGAGTAAGATCTACAAATAAAATGAAATATTATTAAGTTAAACAATAATAACTGAATGGCCAGATGGTAAAGTTAGTAGTTAGTAGTTAGTTCGATTCCCACACGGGATAAATATTATAGCTACACGCATTTGGGTGTACTTGTACTTAATCCATAATAAATGTCATTCAACGTGACCACCACTATCCCGACCCATCACGATGATGGTCGTGTACTATCCTGTAGGATGAAACAACTACTCTGAGGTACAATGAGAGACGTTGCAATAAAGAAAACAAGTTTGAATTACATTGTCTTAGTAGTTTTATATAGAAGTATTATTATTGTACAGTTATATATTATTCAAATGAAGTCTTATTTCTGATTTACTAGTAGTAAAATTAGAATTGGGAGCAAATTTGGATGCGCACAAAGTAGTACAAGAGTCCGATGTTTATTGCATGACCGATGTTTATCGCATGGTGCGAGCTAATCCATGGCAAAGTCGTGTGTACTTTATTATCATTTGTAAGCAATTTAATATTTGTCTACTAGCAATTATAAATTGTTATATTTACTTTACTTAACTTAGATGACGTCAATCGCTCCCTTTAGTTATAGTTTGAATAAAATTGTAAAAAGTAAAAAAGTCATTTGAACAAATTTTTTTTCGAAGGTAAAATTTTTGTTAAAACATTTTATATACTGTCAATTTTATATTAATATGGTTTTCAAAATTCAGTGGCTTGGGTAAGATTGGAGCCTGAAATGAACTACATATATGATCGTCTTAATCAGGGCGGACATTTTTTAGAGTTTTTAAGAAAATCCTAACCAATATTTCTAACAATTTTTATTCAAAAATTATTTATTTATTAACATTTTAAAATAACTTTAACATGTTTATAAACAGTTACGCATATTACTATAAATTGTTTTCTAAAATGCATAAATTAATTTAAAAAAAAAACAATTTAGTAAGATAAATTTTCAAAATTTATATAGATTAATCGAGGTCCAGTCAGCAGCAATCATTGTACATTCTGAATCATCATTGAATATCATAATATTCAATGACAATTGATTGGTGATGATCATAGAGGTCACAACCTCTGTTTTGAGTGACACTTAAATAATGTAGAATATAAATGATTAGGTTTCTTTTTGTTATTTAATTAAATATGAACTCGCACTTATATTATAATTAACTTATTGAAAATAATTATTTGTACTTTATATTTTTATATTATATCAATCCCTCAACATTGTAACATCCACTTATTTATCCACTTTATTATTTAAATATTATAATGGGCATTACTTATAATACGAAATATAAATTACAATCTCGTCTCTTCATTTCTCACTGCGAATAACAGATTTAAGGATTGAGTTTGTAGGAAGCCATATAAAATTTACTTCAATCTGTTAATATAAACCTATTATATTAAATCAATTAAAAATACACCAGTTAAGAGTAAAATAGTAAACTTGGTCATTTCAACTAAGATTAAAATGTAAAGAGGAAAATTGGTCCTTTATTTGAAAAGTTAAATCGAACTTAGTTTAAAACAAGAACAGTATTGGCCTTTAATTGTAAATAAAAGATTTAAATTTTCTTAACGATTAGTTTTATTGAAACCGTTTTCAAATATAAACGAATTTGTCGTATGTTCAGTGTTGCTCGAGCTGTTGGATTAGTTCCTGGTAATAAAGATAAAGTAAATAATATTCACGTAGTTGCCAATATAAACTACTTTATATTATTGAGTTTCTTGAGAGATTTTAAATGTTATTTTCTATAAAAGATATTAGTAACCCTATTCACTTTCACATTATTAATATTAATAATTAAAGGTACTGCTGTGATGTAAATATTATATTCATAAGTTAGTTAGTGATTTTCGTTTAAAATACACATAGCGTTATTTAAAGTGCAGTCACTTTATTAAAAAAAATTATAAGCTTATAATTAAATTAAAGCCTGAATATCGTAATATTTTCAACAATTTCCGACCTCATCTCGTAAACTGAGTTAAATATTACGGTAAAATTAACACAAAAGGTCAAAACTCCGGACGATCGGTACAATACATTTCGCAAATGTATACCATAATTTATTTGAGCAAAATATTTTACAATCTATATATAATAATATTTGTATATTTGTAGAGAAACTAACTATAACATTAACTAATTTGGTTATGAGTATCGGTTTTAAAGTCACTCTCTTTTCTACACAATAGTACGTAAAAGGCATTTAATTTATTGTTTTTATATATTTTTAATTATTATAATACCAGTGGTGGTATTACTTTACTCATATTTCTTAAAGTATCGTTAATGTAACTATCTCATGCTAGCGATGAAAATAAATAGATGAAAAAAAAAAATCTAGAATATATAGTTTTGACAGTGCGTTTATAGAGACAGGTTATGTTGACAGGACATGTCGACAGGTTATGTCGACAGGACATGTCGACTGTATACTACGGTCCTATTTAATAATCTTAAAATACATTTCCAATTTAGTTAGTAGCATCCATATGCTATTATAATAATTAAAATAATTGATAATATTAAGTAATGTGATGTAGTTCAGTACAAATTAAATTAAGACATAATGATTGTTTTATACGAAAACCCATTTGGATTTTATTGTGACTTACATAAGTACGAGTATACGAAAATACAACGCACTGTCTAAATTACTATTAACATAACAGTAATTATTAATTACTTTATATTCAGATGTCTGTTTTATAAAATATATTAATTAACTTGTATGGTCTTGTATTAGAAATAGTTGCTTTCAAATGTATTTTTTTCTAACTAATTTCGTTAAATCGTCTATCGGTTTCCTCATAATATTTTTGTTATGATATTGTTTTCGATATATTTTGACATACATAATTTTATTGTAAAATATAATTATCTCTATAATTTATCATACAGGGCTAGAAACATTAATTATTGAGTTTGAAGTGATTGCCAACATTATCAAACAGCGATTGAGACTTATTTGATCCCATTCATTTTTATACATTAAAATGTATAGACATGTAATGACAAAGATATAAATAGCTTGTCTAACATACGTCAAATTTTAACCAATAAAAAAAAATCTCACAACAACACCTACAGTTATTCAAAGTCCGCTAGAGATATTGTTATTTAATATGGACGAACAGTTTTCAAACCAATAATAAAAAAAATGTGTCACTTTCTAGACACGCACTTGATTGCATGTAAATAATAAAATATGTATCAATACTGTTTATTTCGTGTAGATAATAAATAATTACGTATTTATAATTTGAGTTTGTTAAAACTACGCTAGCTCATTAAAGTCAGATATACATAAAGAGTTATTGATGCTCTCTTAATGATATACATTTTTATCAAAAAATGTTTCCCAAACACGTACGGGAGAATTTTTATAGTAGTTTTGCGCATAATTTTTGGAAAAGAAACCGGTCATAAATCACCTTGAGATTCAACAGCCATCAGTGACAATATAATAATTAAGACGATCAACCCATTACACTTAGAGCAATCAATTAATAAAAAGTATTAAACAGTATTTTTTATTACTATAGGACCTGATATACAAATTGTAATCGATTGAATTACTGTTTTCAATTGAGGTTCGATACTTGACAAATGACAAAACAATGAAATAAATACTACAATACATTTATATTAAACTACACATATTTGTACATTTAATACAATTACACAAATAAAATTACCAAGATCAAATCAGTTACAAATCCCCAGTCTGATTACGATTGGAGGATAAGAATATATTTATACTATTCGCGGCTGGACTTATCGCTAAGAGGGTTTTAGCTCTTGCGATAAGGCTCTTAGCTAGAAACAAAATATCCATTTAAGATTTGTATGTATGTATGTATTGTATGTATCTATTATCAACAATATTGTTAATTGTATAGAAATATTGATTAACGTCATAGCGTCTAGTTAACCAGTAAGGCCCGTCTCAAGATGGATCTCGGGATAGAAAATATGGAATAAAAATTTAGAAGGAGGTAATAATTTCCACATAAATCACTATCCATGATAGCGGAAACTTTGTTAAATTTCGTACCTTTGTTATATTACTAAAGGTCTTTGCACCTCAGTGGGATATGCATCGGTTGGTACTTAATTTTGATGTTGATAATTTTTCAATATGTATTTATTATATAGATTTTACAGACTTACCATAAGTTAATTTTTATAAAAGTAAAATTTTGATACAATAATATACACTTCTTTTATATTTTACAGACGTAACTTTTATTTAAGAACAGAAATTAGACAAAATCCTATTTAATAAATGAGTTGTAAATGCCTTATTTGAAATTCAGAGTAATTAACCGGCTCTGTAATAAGTTACAATTATTAAAGTTCAAAAGAGTTTTTAATCACATATTATATGACAGGTTCGAATTTAATTGTTCATAAAATACGAAGTTAAAACTTGTACTATTTGTTAAAATTTGATTTATAATATAAATATAAGTATTATTTGTCTTCTTTGAAAATAACTTTCACTTAGAATTAAAATGTTTCATAAAATGTTATCTTAGGATTGCTTTATTATCAGTTCATATTAAACATAACTAAATAATAGTCTGTGTTCTCAGTACAATCAATCAATGCTAACTAAAGTTAAATAACAGCTCTTACTATACGAGTGGGTTATTTACAAAACACTGATTTAATGATATTTATCTCTTACATTCTATTATGTGAATATCTTACATCGTGACGAGCGATATATTTATATTATATAATACATAACATCAACAATGTTTGTACATGAATGCAGGAGGATGTTACGTTTGGAGCAGAACATACAGTATTCTCAATACATATCTGTATTGAGTTCACTGTCGTTTATTAGTCCTTTTTTCAGTATTCACTTTCTAATACAGGTAAGGATCAAAGTCAAATTTATATAATATATATTTGGCTAGTGATAACAAAAATAAGGAACTTTAAAGCATAGCTCTATACTTTTTCGCCTTCACCTTAAAGTTCACTTCAAATATAATAACTTAACCTAAAATGTTATTAAGAGTCTGTATTCATTCATCTCTATTAAGAGCTGTTTCTCCACTAACTGGAAAATAGCTTCTCTCCTCTGATCAAAATTATAATTTGAGATTCGTGTTGTAATATTGCAAATTATAAATGTCATTAATATTACAATAATAGTATTGTAATGTCTATAATTATATTTTAATTTCATTTAAATTAGCGCCGTAATCAGAGAAATTAATTGTTATTATACCAGTTTCAGTACTGAGTCAAACAAAATCATTTTGTGACAATATTATTATATTATTATTTATAATAATGTTAAATATATTATCAATATTAATATTTAAGTTGATGTGCACAAATATAATGACCTACTTTGATGCTACAAATGGAACAATTTCTGCAATTCCGTTTAAATTTGCATACTTTAGTAAGTAGAATGTCATGCAAACTTGCAGACTCCTTAATTGTGTTCTCAGCTTAGTTTGGTTTACTGCCTTCTTTACGCACACCTACACATTCACACACACACACGCACACAAATACATACCATATATTATATATACGTTTTTTTGTCAATTATGTTGATGTCGAACGTAAAATTTCAATGCACTCCTTCTCTTTCGCTCTATTTATATAAATACTAGCCGTAGGGCTCGCTTCGCTCGCCGTTTTTTTTATTTTTTTATTTGGTGACCTTATTGACCTTACAGCGTCGCCAAAACATAACCCTGGCATCGTTAGACTATAAGCTTTCATTTGATACCCTGTTTATAAAAATCGGATAAGCGGTTTAGGAGGAGTAGTGCAAGAAAGATAAACCGTAATCGATTTTATATGGTAAGATGTGTGTATGTATATACCATAGATGAAGATATTATAATTAAAAAATGTTTTCCCAAGTTTATAAAGAAAGTTGCTATATAACACTAAATATATGTTACATATTTATATCCTGACCTTACTAGGATTATAAAACGGTCTTTTCTCCGACACGGTTCACAAAACGTCTTTCTAATCTTCGTGAAGGAAACTAACATTTTTGGTAGTTAAAAAACAGTCAATTGGAATACATAGATTAATATCGCTTTGTAACGGAAAACTTATTACTTAACCTATTTAAACAAGTATTTATTGCATATAATATGATTAATAATGTTTGAAGAAAATTCACTTTAATACTAAATGCTTTTTTGTCGGTAAGCCATATGATGTTCCACCTTTTTTTGTGAAAACTCTAAATATTGTAGTTATATCCAACTTTTATGTTGAACTTGCATTCAAAATTGCTACCAAATATGCGTGTGATTATTTTACTCGATGCTATAACTTTACATATTTGTAGCCGCTAAGTGGAGTGAGGCCTTAATTGTTCTTGCCCTGAGGTTATGATAATGATCTGTCTTATGATAATATAAAAAATTAAAAACTATATGTTTTCATGTTTGAATTTATCATGTTGTAAAAAATATACGTTTTTCAAAGTTTTCTTATAAACTCGGAATGGTTAATCAAATCACATCCATGGGTAGTTTGTGAATTCTTTGCTGTTGAAAGAAGATAGAATCACTCTTAACTAGTTATTTTAATATTAAAAGTTTTAACGTATTAATAACATAATATCAAGGTATCAATATCCTTACAAAATATGATTTGAATAAGTCAAATAATATTTTGTATCATGAAATTCATGTGTGCGAGGTAATCTTTGTACTTTGCTTCTTAAACTGGCTAGCTTATTCTTGTTTTTATGACTCGTCTTTTATTTTTGTATAATGAAGTAAGTTTTATACATAATAAATAGGAAATAATTGTTTTTATACCTGTACATTTTCTAAGAAATAAATGATATCTGATTTGAAAACAGTTTGAAAATGAATTTTGTGAGTTAAGTTTTTTTGGTAAAAAATTTGATTATCTTAAAATTGACACAAAATTGTGTGTCTTTACATTTATATATTCCCTGAAAAGCGATATTTGATTACTAGATACTACATAGTTGTATATACTATTGAATAACTGCATTGTTTTGTTTAAATATTTAATAATTTTATAATATTAATAAAGTCATTATCCCTCAGGCGTGGGTAATATTTATGTGCATCTTTTGAATTGCAAATATCTTATTTTTCATCAAAGACGCTGTTACCATTATTAAAATAAACTCCGGAGGGCGAAATAGTTAAGAATAAATATTATATGGATTAATTATTCAAGTAATTAATTATAGTTAATTATATAATTAATATAATTACTTTAACGAGTATTTCATTTTATGATACAATTTTTATAAATTTTGTATTTCATTTTATGACAAAATACAAAAATCTTCTATTTTCTGTTCTGTTCTGTATGTTCAATGACTTTAATTAAAATGAAAATAATAGAAAAATAATTCAAATTATAATTTTAACGCCTTTTGATTGTACGAGGCAATTAAGTTATGAATAATGAAAACAAAATGTACTTACTAAATAAGAACAAATATATCATAAGTAAGGGAATAAAAAATCTCAATCGTTGTTGCTAAGTAAATGATTAATTAATAATCATCTATCTCCACTATTAAGGTATTATTTGAGTTCACTTTTGTAGTCTATTTTAAAACAAACAGTTTCACAGCACTATCAACAGCTGCTATAGATTGTGAAAGGTTAACATGTAGTTATTAAAGGCAGATTAGTATTTTTTTTATTACTAGCTTTCAAAAAGCAGATACAATTTTATGTATTGGACTACTTTTGCAATAATATTCGCTGATGGTGCATTAATTTGTGTTACTATTGAAAAACTCACAAGCACAATGATATCTCATCTATTCATATTGATCACGGCTTACCTCTGGTCGTCCAAATGATAACGCTTGTAAAGTAAGTTGTACATCAATAAATAAGTATTAACAAACTGCCTCATAAGAAAACAACATTTGTGTCTCGGAGCTTACATTATTATTATTATTTATTGTCCCGTGACTCAAATAACAAACATTAAAATCAGTTAAGTCATTATTTGATACATTTGATCTGTGGATTTAGGTCACTGAGTTAGCCCTCAACTCAGTTATGCCTTTTAATATCATTTCGTAAGGGTCACTGGCTTGTTGCGGTTTGCAACTTAATTGCTGAAGTTTGTGATGCTTATATGCTGTGAGAGCAGTATGCTCTCATGTATTTTGAAAGTTCCCTCTTTAGCGCTGTGATTATAACTATAATTTAATTTTATCTTAACTGCCTCGCTGGATCGTGAATAAGTTGAAACAAACCTCGCTACCTGATAGTAGTGTCAAGGTAAATTATAATCATAACCATAACAGAAAATTACAGGATCGACAGCTTTTTTTTTTTCAGTGTAAGGTAGTTTTTAATGCAATTTTGTACAGTAGTCGTAGTGGTAGTAGCTTATAATTTTCACAGATTTAATAAAATTACCTTTGTCAAGTATAAGTTTTTTGTGTATAATGAGTACATATTGAACTTTTTCATTATTATTCAGAGTATTTCAGAAAGGTTATTCTAGTAAATCAATCAATAATATGATTCTTCAAATATAACAAAATAAAAATGTATTGAGTTTCAATTATTTGTTTTAATTTTCTGTGGAAACTTTATTGATTTATGTTAAACATTTTGTAATTTTTTTTTTATTGTATAGGTGCTATTATAATTGTATGTTTTCCAAATAAATAAATAAATAAATAAATAAAAAAGGAAAGACAAAAGAGAAAACGTGCCACAAAAGCAAATCAACAAGAAATAGTTAACGGAGTAACAATCGACTCTTCCTCGACCAACTCTAACATAGAAAATAAAAAGTCATTTATGAACTATTTTCTAGATTTAATTCATCTTCTCAAATTTTTTGGTGATCTTCTTTTTATTGCAGATAGGCTTGTATTGTATGACATAATTTAAAAATATATCTATAAATTGACTATGAATCAATTAGTTATGATGAATTAAGATATTTATTATTACCACATTTATTTTCTAAACACTTCTATGAAAGCTGAATATAGTATTTATCACTTTACCAAGTAATAAATTTGTTTAATGCCTTATATGACAGATTCCAACATAAAATATATTTGTATCAGATTCATCTTTCATAGTTCCGGTTTAATTGGGACATTAGGAAAATTAATTGCAGTGTTATTGGAACAAGATTGCACCCATATCGGTTCACGCGCCAGCCATTAGAGTATGAGTTATGCGGGTCTACCAATATGAATTATTGTTGCCAATACACTAGTTTTGGTTTTGTATATTATTGTATATATGATATATTAGACTATTATGTTTCACTACACAAGGGTTAATCACTTTTTATTTATTTTTTTCGCCCTACTTGTAAGTAAACCATCGTAAATCTCCTATTTTCATATATTCTTGCACATTTGGTTTACATATTTTTTGCACATACTTTTCAACAGGTGGTTTAATAATGAATACTTTTCATAATATAATAAAAACACCTCGGGCGATACAGACGGTATAATATAATTAATATCTACAAAGAATCAGATAAAATGTTATCCTAAAATAATATCAAACAATCAAAAGTCCATTTCTGCTCGATTTTAAAGCATTATTTAAGATAACGTCTCAAAAATAGGCTAGCTTGATCTAGATCACAGGTTTTTTTATTCTGTTGTAATCATCCGTTTTGATAACTAAAATGTTCATAAAATATATCAGCGAATCAGATTATTTAAAGGCTTAATTGAATTGGACATTATATTATAATAATCAGTTTCTAATGTTATTAATAACCTTGATCTTGTCAGTACTCGTACATCTATTTTTTATACAAATTAATGACTATATGAAACTATAGTGACCTACACCTCCCGCTGTAAGTAAAATACAACGTGATCTCTTTACCTTTTGCCATATAGTTTTGTTGTTTTGTTTCAATGGATAATTCAAATCAGTTTTTATAAAGTAGTTTTGAAAGCAGTGACTGACAATAATAAGCAACAATCAAGACATATCGCTTCAAACCTTTGTAATTCATAACAAATATTTCTCTTATCGCATAATCATATCGAAACGTTTAAAATGAAGAAAAATACTTCATACTCATGGCACAAAAATTACTGAGAGCCTGCTGTCTGTTGAACTCTACTTACGTTATTTTAACACCCAGAGACTGAACAAAACAAAAACACACAGAATTAATAGATTTCTACAGATATAGAAAAATATAGAAATAGTAAAATTTTATCTTCGTGATCATACGTTAAAACTGAGATATTCTACTTGAATATAAGAACATTATAAAGCGGATTTACAATATTTTTTTCTTAGTTTATATTGTTTCTATCAACTAATAACTGTCTTTAATATGTTCCGTCTCATTTTAAATATCTAACAAACAAATAATGACATTATTAAAGAATCCCAATTAAATGCTTGATAGTCATATTATAAATAGTTTAATTTTGTACAAAAACATTGTTAACTTTTCTGTTGGCTGAAAACTTTTTGTCTGCTGTTCATCTGTACGTGATAAATTGTTTATTGATTGTTTGTTTTCAAAATATTCTAATTCTATAATAAAATTTAAATTTTATTTAAATAAAATTACATTAAAGATATCAAAACTTATAATAATGTAAGAGTATTGAAACAAGTACAGTAAAATTAAAATATAATACAGTTTTATATGGTTATGTTTGGTGTAACTATTATCATACACAAAGTGTTACATCTCCAAAAATACAAATAAGTCTTTTAAAGAGGACCCACGTGTGTCGTAAGAAATTCCAGTTCAATGGTTTGTAATATTAAATGTAACCCTTACAGTCAATTGTAATACACATTTCAAAATATTTAAAGGTGTTTATTTAGCGATGAAAATATATGTTTTACGCTGAGCTGACATCAGTAATCCCATGACCACGACGGATGAAATTAAAAAAAAACAATTATAATAATATATCAGTTATTTAATTTAAAATATTGAATATAATTTATTATTAAATTAAAATTGTTAACTCTAATATTGTTTTATTTGCATATCATTATGGCTCTGCTTGTAAATATTGTAACAGCTGTAATAAAATTAACAATAACGATTACACTGAATTAAGTTAGGTAAAATATATTACGTTCTTTTCTAAACAACATTATTTTCTAGACTTAATACTAAACTTTATGTGGCCATAGCATAGTGTTCATTGGACAGAAGTGTGCTAATCTTTTATTATATTATATTTCAATGGAGAACATTCCAAGTGGATAACGTAAAAGTTTACTTAATAACAAAAACAAATTGTTCACGAGTTGGTCGGACTAATGTGTTTCCCCTAACTGATCCATTATGCAGCATCGAGTGACTAAATTGGATGGAAAAAAGATGTACTTTTTTGAGCTCACTTATTCCGTCCCTGTATATAAAGATTCTAATAAATTAAATATAACAAGTTAGGTTGTTCTTTGGGCTTTTGTTCTCCTAAACAACAGACGACATGTAGCTTTAGAAACAGAGATGTAGCTTTAGAAATATGCTTGACGCCAAAATGCTGTAAACGGTTTGCACTACTTTTGACAACCCACAATGTATGAGCTGCAATCAAATAAGTGCAGCTAAACTTTACCACATCTTATCTACAAAATAAAATATTTGTGTCAGTTATTTATGTACTTTAAATTATCTTATTTTACAAATCATTCGGATGTCGGCTAAATAATAAGAAAATTAAATACAGGCTAAAGCGATTTGTTAAAATTTATCATATTTTATTGAAACTTAAAAGTCAAGTTTAAAGAGTTGCTGATAGTTGTATTGGCAACTCTTTTGATTACTAAGACATTTAAAATGTCTAAACCCAATGAATAATGATATTATTATTGTGATTCTATTCATGATACTTTTTGTATAATAGTTGGTCAATATTGTTAAAATAAGAAATTTTATTGTTATTATTTGTTTCTAGCCATTTTTTCTTTAATTTTTTTTATAAAACATTAAAACATATTAAGTATAGTAAAACATATTAGGTATCGTACAAAAGTCTTTTAATTCAATTCGAATTGCTTCAATTAATTATTTTTGTTTTGTAACTTGTGTTAATTTCAAGTCAAGAAGTATATTTGAATAATAAATAGGAATTATAAAGAGGGATCGTAGTGACTTATGTATTTGGGTTTATATTAAGTTTAATTTTTGGAATACAGCTGAGGCGATATTTTATAATAAAAAACTGTGTTTTCTTTTTATATCGATTTTATTAATAAACAATTAAGATTTACATCAGCTTATTAAGAATTTAAATATTGTGACTGTTATTGGACTAGTGACTGTAAAAAAGATCTTTAAAATAGCCGCCATATTTTTTATCTTTATAAAGCCCTAGTTTGCCATTAATACTAGATAAAACATCCCAAGTTGCCTTTAATTTATCATTTGAATTTAAAATTTAATTGTTAACATAAATAGACTTAGCTTGTACGCTAACGTTTAATTTTTTAATTAAGAAATTATTTGAGAGAAATTTCTAACTTTATTCAAGAACACCGGATTATAATTCCATTGTCTTCCACAATATAAATCATATAATTTTTCTCTGCTTTTATATATTTCTACGATAATCATTAAACCCAATCATTAAATTTAAGTATTTTTGACCACAGTGGCCTAAACTTAAATTCGATACTATAATCTCTTCATAAATGTCACAGTGACACAACACATTATCAATACAAGTCGCGGAAATACTATTATTGCGAGTAGGTTCCGAAAACACGTGCAACAAGTTATAAGATTTAAACAAATTAACCAAACGTTCGCTAGACTAAATTAGTAGCAGTATATCTATATTGAAATCATCATACACTATCACCGACTTGTTTTTATTACAAAATTTTGTTAAAATAGCCTTTTACTTTCAAATTCATCAAAACCGCCAGAATGGGTAGGTACACGCACAACATAATATATTCATTGAGTTCAATGCAGGATACTCCAATAATTCGCTCGACAGAGAGCGCCACTATGTCTGATCGAGACTTTCAAACTACCGAGCTAATGTGAATAACTTTCTCTCTACAGAACAATCTGTAATTATCTATATTTACAATGTTGTTTCTCTTTGACAACCAGTGCTTTGTAATGTACAATAAACTAACATTGTTTTTGTTAACAAAAAGTTTCACTTTCAATTCCTTGTCGCTTAAGCTTTGTATATTCTGTTTGATAATATTAATCAGCTTAGGCTTTGTCTTACGCTACTATCGTAGCAATTTGTTTTTTTGTAATGCATAGAGCCAGATATATATATATTGTACCTTTTGTCATTCTAAAACTATTATAAATAAATTTATTTAAATCAAGATAAGATAATGAGTCAGTTTATAAATTGTCAAATTCAAATTGTATATGTATTTGTTATGTGTGTCCGAATAAGTTGAAGAGTATGGGAATGCGAACATTACAATAACAAGATTAATAATTTTCATCTTTCTTAACGGACAAACAATCTCCATGTAAAAGTACAATACAAAAAGTACAATTTATTTTTAGTTCAATTGAAGTTGATATTATTTTTTAAATTTTGCTATTAGCACATATTACAGACATGGTTTAATTCATTATTTAAAAGGGACAACAATAATATTTATAATAATATCTAATAGACATTATCATTCAATACTTATTGTATTGAAATTATAATTTGTGGTGTTAGATTATAAATCCAGCTTTAATAAACATGAAATTAAATTGATAAGAATAAAAGAAAATGACGACCTTTGTAGGTTTGAATAGACCATTAATTGCTTTGTTTAGACGTTCTTGGTTATCAGCAGCCGCGGTAACCTCGTTTGCGATATTCGAAACAAACGTATTATGCAAATACTATACAAACAGTCTATGGGGATTAAAAAACCAGTTTGTCAGTGTTTGCAGAAAATGATCGATAAGATTGTAACGTAACGTAACTTATGAAACGTAACGTAAACGTAACTTATGAAACGTCAGTCTTCAGTTTTACTATTCCATAGACTAGCTAGATAAAAACCGTCAATCAAACAAAACCAAGATACTCTTCTAATTGAGTATTAAATATCAAGCTGTATCTAACTAACTTATAAACTCACTATACCTAAAGACTGAATTCCTGGATCCTCTTCGTACTTATAATTAACCAAAAGTAACTTACTAACCTACAAACTATCTTACTATCGACAACTAACAACTTATAAATACCTACCTATTATAAAATGACATAATTTATATTTTATAGTATTCACTATTGTGATACTTTTCTAATTGCTATGTAAGAAAAAATTATAATTCAAGTAAAGCGTAGTATTAAAAGAAGGCTAGAATAACTAACGATTCTACTGCTAGTTCTATGATGTTCTCACATTAACAAGGTATCTAGTATTATATCCTTTAACGTGCTAATAGATAACATCTTGGTAGTTGTTCTAGTGAAGCAACATGTGCAAAACTGTTAGAAAGCCGTATGACATACTGCATACATAAAACTTTGAAAGTATGCAAAGCCTAGCTATTTATGGCGATATTAAATAGATCCAAATCGCATATGCCGCTGAACTTGTCCCTTTATAAATTGGGTTGTTATAGACTTAAATATGTTTTTATTAATAATATTAATTCCCTTATTCATATCGTCAATTAATGTTAGGTCTATTTCGGTAATAAAAGTTAAAGAAAACATTATATTTTATTATTATTATTCGGCAAAATATTATTGACTATTAATCTACAATTGGAAAGGAAGACTAATCTATAAGTATGTAGTAGTAAAATCAGGTCATTAATATAAGTTAAAAACCAAAGAGGACCTAGGATACATCCTTGAGGAACAGATATATTTCACTAAAGTACCCAAAGAAACAGCACCGTTTACACTTACTTTCTATTCTTTATAAGATAAATGTAAGATAAGCTATAGGATTAACAACCGGGTCATGAACTCTATAATAGTGAAGTTTTAGTATTAAAGTATTATGGCCAACACAGTCACGTGTCTTTGAAAGATCACAGAAAATTCCAAAGACATCCTATTGGCCCTCCCAGGCCCCTTCGATGTGTGTAACTTCCACACCTTTACCAGTGGTACCCCTTCTTTTTGTAAAATTTAAAAAAAATGAATATAATATATCTTTAATAGTTTGGTTTTATTTGAAATGATTCAATCAATTTTTGTTCAAATGACCAGCAATACCACTTTACCAAGAGTTAAAAACAAGTTGTCATATGCACGACGCAAGCAAACCCGAAATCAAAATCTTATTATTATTATTTTATAATTTCTTTATCTCAGTATTAGGTTATCGAGTTCAGAGTTAAAAGTGTGATTGTTAGTTAGTTAGTTTTTTGAAGTTGTTTGTATTTAAGTTTCATCTCTTTTTTTTTTTAATTTACTATTTTAATAATTTTATAAAAAACACAACAATATGCATTAAATTAATTCGTTAGTTATTAATTAATTTAACAGATACATACGACACAAAGCCATGTACAATGGCAACTCGAGTAAACTGATAATTCACTTCAGTGAGCTTTCAAACAATTTATAATTGAATAGTATATTAAGTTTCTTGATATCAAATTGATAAGTCTAATAATAGTTATAAGAAGAAAATATAATTATAATTATTAACGTTGTTCAAAATCAATAGTTGTAAAATAAATTCCACTTTAATCACGGGGGATGTTTGTAAACGCTAAACGGAAAACACGGATTATTCACATTTTGAACATGGCAGTATCGTTTTTTAAAATTAAAATTATAACAACACAACATAATATAAACACGACCTTTATTTAAAATTATTCATAATGAATACACGGGTAACAGGGAGCTGAAATTGAAATGACACCATATCAATATATAATGTATCATGTGGTATTTCATGATAATTTCAAACAATTTTTAAGATTTTTAAGGAATGGTTTCCATTAATCGCTAGCTCAAGAAGTATGACGTTGCGGTTTTATTTTCTTACGAAAACTACGATTCAATCGATTTAGTAGAGTTATTATATTTTTCTCAAAAACAGATCAATTAATGTAAAAATTACTTGAGCATCAAGAAATTGAGCCATACATTTAAATCCTTAGTTAATAACAGTCCTTATTATTGTCGTAGCTACAGTGGTTAAGGTACCTGCTTTCAGCATCCCTTTCAGATATTTAACCGGTTTTAGAACTAGACCTACAATATATTGTAAAATTATAACAGGAGATATTTTTTTTCAAAATAATTTTCTAAAATATTTTTTTTTTTCAAAATAATCTATAATATATGACAGTGTTTCAAATAAAAAAACACTAATGTTACCGAGTGGCCTGTCAATAATTTTGTGTAGTATACTGTCAATTATTTTGATGAGATGAGTTAGACCTCCTACGCTTCATATTTATAAATTGTACCGTTTTACAATCGTTTGAACCATTTTACAACGAAATTGTGTATTTAATATTTTAAAATAGTTTAGTCATCGAAATAATGTGTAGCTTTTAAGTTTCATTACATTACAATGTACAATAAGGGATATTATTATATATTAATTAACAAAGCGATTATATTCGCATCATATTATCCATTGTGTTAATAATTCTAAACACACCATAACTTCCTTATATTTCAATTAATATTTTATTAACAGTAATTATGAGAAGACATATCCCGTTTATAATTATACAGTTCGCTTAAATACATAAGAAAGTTGTTATATCATCCGCATGATAGCAGGATAATGGAATTGAAGATATAACAGTTCTAATTAATAAACGAAATTAGAAGGAAAATATTACTAATAATAAATCCAAAAGTACAAATAATTTGTAATTCAAACAAGATATTTGATATGAGCCATAATAAATTGCATAACTTAAATAGTGTTAGGTTTTTGTAATTACAAAAGTTTACTTTAATATTGTCGTAGATTGACGCACCACAGTGAATAAATGACTTCATTTCACACTCGTAATATTGCTTACCTAAAACGATTGTAACACAATAAAAAAAAAATCTTCAGTCAGTTTATTCCATAGGCATAGAGTAAATAGTTTTAAGTTTATTGTAAACATATTTTTATAAATAAAATACATTATACGTACATCTAATTATATTATAAGTATATTTAATATAAATAAATATCTATGATCGGTTAAATTCAGTAGCCTTATTTACTATAAGTAGAGGCTAGCCGTAGTTGAATAATTATTCAAATTGTTTCGTAAATTATATTAAGCTGCTGTTCAACCTGTAGACAAAAAAAAATACGGGCGTGGTATGTTTATGACGTAGATTTGTATTTACTGATTAAATATAACATAAAGATCTCTATAAGACTTTTTCTATGTATGAGTTCAATTTGATCTCGATAAGAATTGACTTAAGAACCTTCGAATTATACGAGAGAGAAATATTAAACAAAAAGAGGACAATGGGTTGGCTGATATCATAAATATTCTATTATAAATTATTTATAAATAATTTTCATACATTATAACAGTTATCAAAGAACAGTTGCTTCTTTTTTGAAACTTTAAATCTAAATACAATGTAAGCGTGTTGTGTTCCGTTATCGCAACGACATTTTTTATTTCATATTCATAAACTTCGTAGTTCTTGCCAAAAGTCGTGTGAAATTTAAATATTACTATAGCCTTTGGCGTAATGTTATCGTAATCATTGAGGACTGAAATATAATCCTGCGTACATTAAAATATTATATAAAAATATCAGACAATATGACTGTTTTCAAATAAAATAAACAACTTTTAAACAGAACATGTAAGAATACACATAAATGTAACTAAATTAATATAGAGTCGATATAAATTTTGTTTTATTTTTAACGATTGTTTTATTTTTTTTCTGTTATATGTTACAAATTTATGTTAAAAATATTACAAAACTTTTTTAAATATTCTGCTTTTACAGTCTCAAAATGATTAATAAGTTATCTCATTGCGTCATATAGCGTTGTGTAACACTGTTATAGAGTATTTGTGACATCACAGAATAACTCGTTACAAAAGTTATAGAAATAAAAAAAATAAGAAAAGAACTAATGTCGAATGTAAAATACGTACATGTGTGCGGTATCAATTCATTGACATTACATAAATTTAATTACATAATTGACCAATACAATATCATATAAATATATAAAAACCCCAACAATGTTCAACTTCGGCGACATTTGTGGTTAGAAAAATTAGACGGTGAACTGATCGCCACAGCCACTTATTTTACAGTATTTTCATAGTGTTTTGTCTTACGGCATACTGCTTCGAGATCAGGGGCAGATGTAGAATCTGTTTTTTATGTGTTTTTATTTTACAAAGAGGGCTGTTCAAGTTATTTACGCCATGAAACCTCAAACTTTATTCCTCATTTCTTGAACTAAGTTTTAGAAACGCTTTAATACCTACTATTCTACCACTTTTAAATAATGTATATCCGGAACTACCCTATAATAATATCAATAGTAGAGATAATTATAAAATGGTAGTTCCTAAATGTAAACTCTACTAATATGAAAAAATATTCATTGGAATTTAATTTTACAATAAATTCCTAGAAATCTAACTATCATATTTTAAATACATCTATCTTATTATAAAGCTGAGAATTATGTTGACGATAGAAATACATCATACAACTAGCAGTGCAGTAGTTATAGTATCGTGTCTTCACTTGATAACACGATTTATGTGTTCTAATTTATTTGTACATATCTAAAGTGCATAGTACTTATAATATAGTACTATGTAGTTCTTATAAATATAAAAGAAAAAACAAACAAAGCGAACAATGCTGTTTCCTTTCTTTTTATGTAATTCAATTAGTGCATTTATAATAACATTTCGATAAAAATTATTGTGTTTTTTGCAGTTTACAGAACCGCGAAGTTTGTTAGTTAGCTAATTAGTGAGTTAACGTTAGTTATTACCATTACTGTAACAATATTTCTCCACACCCTTGAATAACTTCCATTTACAGATTTAATTCAAAATTATCATATATAAATAAGTTTCACCTGAAGCAACTCAGTGAAAGTTATGATTATAGATTTAATCATAAAATAACATTTACACTCTGTTACTAATTTGTATATTAAGTTCAAAGACATTTATATAAACACTCAAAGAACTTGTCTAAAGGTGCTATCTAATATTACTAGAAATAACTACTGCTAATAATTACAACATTCTTATAACTCTTCATCATACAAATAATAGATTTTGCCCTTGGCTTAACTCGCGCTAAGACTACCATTTGCTTGTAAGATCAAACTTTAGCCGCTACTAAAATCAATTATATATATGATATTATTGCAGATACAGAACAAATATAATATATGTTATATATTTTTCGTAGATTTGTTACGTAATTACAGAGTTTTCTCCGACTTATCGTTGTATTACGTAATATTTAAAAAAAACTATTAAATGACACAGTATTTTTATAAATTATATGAATTGTATGTATGATTCAAACTTCAACGAGAAAAGTAATGCAGGTTTTTTTAATTAGTTAATTAATGTATTTAATATCTATACGATATGAAACAATTAAAAATGTATTGGGAAAAAACTACTGTTTCAACGGTCTTATATATTGTAGTATACTTAGCACATTTTATTGTGTGAAAAAAGGTTGCTATGAATTATGAATGAAATACTATGATGAACGTTCAATTAGTATCAAAACAAAAACTTCTCAACGAAGTAAATACCGAGTGACGAAAGCGAATCCACTGACAAAACTCCTGATATGAATTTTGCGACGAAAAAAACCACGAACATTTTTATTCACAAACGTAAACAAACACAAAAAATCCGTGCCCGCAGGGGGACACGCGTGGGTAGACCTCGTGTGTAACTCGTTTAAAATATAACTCACTACCTAAGAATAATTCATTTACATCAAACATTTTCAAGCAAAAAGCGGTTTTAATTTTTTTTCTCGGAAAAGGTATCTTTTTTGAAAATACTTTTGGTACTTAAATTTAGAGTAAAAAATAACCTTTCTATTAAAAATATTTGAGATGAGGGAATGTTACCTGAAAAAAGTTGACGTGGTTTTACCTACCTTAAATTTTCAAGCTAAAAGTGGTTTTTATTTTTTTTCTCGGAAACGGTACCTTTTACGAGCAAAACTTCTAATACTTAAATTTAGAGTAAAAAATAATCTTTCTATTAAAAATACTTGTGATGTAGGAATGTTTACCAGAAAAAAGTTATGAATTTTTTTCCAAAAATTTTCGGTTTTTTTACCCCCACCCCTAAGTTATTGAAGTTAGGTTTTCGGTTTATCTACATTAGTTATAGGTATTCATCAAAGACATCATATAATATGAACGCGATTGATCTTCTTTGTATAGTTAAAAAGTTATGGTCGAAAAACCGAAATCAGAAAAAGTGAGGCCCTAGCGCCCCCTGTGTCCGGATTTCTCTGGTTAACGAACTTGACCTTCATTTTTAGATGGTTGATTTTTGTGCAAAGTTTGAAAGCGATCCGAGCGAAACTGCGGCCGCTATCGTGCTGACAAAAGTCGAATCTGGACGCACGCACGCATATATATATATATATATATATATATATATATATATAAACTTTTTGACCAATGGTCATTTCGGACTCAGAGGGTCATAAGAAGACCTCCTGTGAAGAAATTTTTTTAAAATTCGAAAGTAGGGGACAAATGAATGGGCAGACCGAATTCTTCGAGGTCTACCCAAAATGTGAATGTGTTCGGAACGTTGCCAACTTGCCTTGATTAATCTAATAAAATAAAATCAAAAATGCAATTTGTGCAACGTTTCGAGCACATTCACATTTTTTGTTTGTATTTTTTTTGTTTGTTTTTTTGTTTGTTTGTTTGTTTGGCAACGTTCCGGTGGAAATAAGTGATTTTATACTGGTGCGGAGATAAAAACTAAATTTTAGTCTTATTTTTCAAACGGCCGTAGAGGTGAGGCGGTAGGTATATTGCTAAGTGTAAATGCATTTTCTGGGTCTATGGGCCAAGGGCTTTCTAAAAATACCACACTCATACCAGAAGGTCTCCTGTATAAAAAAATCGATATTGCGCGTATATATACAGAGTTAGACTTTCAGCACTATGGGTGCTTTCGTCACTCTGAGCTAGCTAACGCCGCTTTGATTTGGTTTGAGACAACAGATGATGTGCAGTGTATTTTAGTAAATGTTTTCAAATTAAACCACATACACAACAACTTTATTTTATATTTTAGGAGAGGATGGTGCTTGTATTCTTGCCTGTTTTTGATTCTAATATGCAAAAATATTAATCCACAGGAACAAGAACTCGAATCTTCTACCTCTGGAAAATCGTCCCGTTGCTCTACCAATTAAAATATCGTATCGCTATCTGCCTTGATAGATTTAACATTCTAGATTGAATAATATTTATCAGGAGTTTGCCAGGTTCAAGGTTGTTGTTTTTATTTGTTTTCTGTTTTTTTACTAAAGACTTTATTAATAGGTTAGTTTGTTAGAAAAATAGCTCGCCAATGTGAGTATTTATGCGAGGATCATCTGAAACGACGTGACATACGAGGAGTATAAGTATAGAGTATACCAATGATTTAGAAGTAACGTGAAACCCAAATAAGCTGTTCGCTAAAAATATAGTCTATGTATTTTTAGTGTAGTATATTGTAAGATATTTCATTGTTCAGATATAATTAATTTACTCTTATTCTATAAGGTGACGCACATATTTTACAGTATATGTATTTAAGAGATAAAATGAAAACGAAACTACGATAAAATAAAAACGATATATATCGATGAAGACACCTGCGATATGATTTATACATTGGCATATATTATGAAGACTGCATAAAAAAATTAAGAGCCACAATACACATTATTGAATGTATAATCTATACATATGTGTAGTAGATAATTTTGAATCTGTTATTAACCACGGAATTGCACAATTTATTTGAATAAGAACACCAAGACACATATGGCTATAAACAAAAAATTATGGACGATAAAATATTTACTTTCTAAACAATTACATAATAGTGATTCCGAAATTAATATTTCTAAATTAATTTGACCTGACTTGTTAGGGTGGAAAAAAGAAAATACTTGAAATTTTTTAAGATGCTAAAAATCGTTAGCGATTCAACCTAATGAAAAACAGGAAGACTGAAAAAAATCATTTAAAATAAATAATTTTAGATTTTTATCCTCAAGTACTTTTCAAAAACTAAATTTGATTGTACATAACTAATACGTGTCAAAAATATAGCCCCTATTGGTTAACTTTATCGTATAATTACGTCTTAGTATTTAACAAAACTAAACAGTGAGATTTGGAAAAAGTGAGAAGCGTTGTCGGTGGCTAATTGCATCTTACATAAATACAAGACATAATAAAAAAGAAGACGAACATACAAAAATAAAAAATCTCGACATGCAGCAAACTGCATTTAATAATAGTGTAACGAATTTAATAAAATACCTAATAAATTCGGGAAACCTATAAATATAAATAACTATATAGTTATGATCACTTCTCTTGACAATGCCAGGCGCAAATCATGTCTCATTGAAACCGCATCGTGACGTATTGAATTTTGATGCTTTTATTATCAATTGAATAGAAACCGTTCTATTTTTAGGCCTTTTCAACTTTAAAAATTTTACATATTCAATCTAGAATTTTAACTTTACCTTCACAGCGTTGGTTTCCTTTATTAAACACATTACGAGAATCTATTATTTTATATTTAATTTAATGTTATTTCTTATGAGAACCAAGAACAGCGTCTTAAAGTTACTCATACCCCAGCGGCAGAGAGACGGTACGTGAAGAAGCAACTGAATTTTGTACAACGTGGGTTTGCGCAGAAAATCTGTAAAACTTACCGTACCGTCTCTCTAACCGCAGGCCTAGTCCTGTCGGGACTGCTCCCACTTGACATTCGCGTAAAGGAAAGGGAAGAACTCTTCGAGGCAAAGAGAGGGAAACCCCAGAGCGAGGCGGGAGACAGAGAAATGGAGGGGAAGATAAGCTTTCTCAACTCTCTGCATCCAGCTGCGACCACGCGGATACCCTTCCAGATCCTTCAAACTACAAACCTTCATGAATTAAGTGACAGCGAGCGGCTCATGAGATGGAAACAAACTCGAAAGTAAAGTGGGAGCAGCTTTCACCTGCTGGAGGGGTTCGAGCGAAGTTTTCTCAAGGAAATTTCGCTTGGAATCCTACTGCACCGTGTATCAAGCGGAATCGTACGCTATTTTGCAAGCCACATTTGCCGCCAGAAAGAAAAAAGCTGCATGCGTGAGTATCCTGAGCGACTCTAGGTCGGCATTGCAAACTATCAAAAAACCTGACACCTTGCATCCCATTGCCTACAGAAAGGGAGAAAGTATCTTAGCGGCCCGTACTGAGGGAGTTCACATCCAGCTATGTTGGGTAAGGGCGCACGTGGGAGTGGAGGGGAACGAAAAAGCAGATGCCCTCGCCAAAGAAGCGACAAAGAGGAAAACGCGCTCCGACTACGACCTGTGTCCCTTATCCTATATGAAAAGAAAAATAAGGAAAGAGTCTGTAGAGCAATGGGAGCACAGATACCAGAACAGCCCAGATGCAATGCTGATAAAGCTGTTCTTCCCCTCAGTAAAGGAGTCGTACGGAATCATCAAGAAGGCAAAATTCAGCCCGACGCTTGTGCAGGTGTTGACAGGCCACGGAGGCCTCAGTCAATACTTGCACAGGTTCCACCTGAAAGATAACCCTACCTGCGACTGCAAACAACATGGACATACAAGACATACTCCATATTATTCTAGGCTGTAACAAATTTAGAAACTAAGATATAAACTAGAGCAAGAATTGGAAATAGAAATAAATAAAGATAACCTAAAAATTATAATGGCAGACACAAGACAAAGAACTTATTTTATACAATATGCAGAAAAAATAATCAAAACAGTCAATTTAGAAAACAAGATATAAGAGAACAGCAAGTAAACAAACACAAATGAGAACACATAAACTAAAAAAGTTAAAAAACAGCGACAAATAAAGGAGCAGGAAAAGTGTATTATTTATATATTGTAATAATATAAGACTTAATACACAAACATAATACGAAATAAAGAAAAGAAAAACAAAAGTGCGAAAAATAGCCTGTATACAATGATAATTAGGTATAAGAATAAGTAACAAAAATATAAGCGTAAATAAGTAATACAAATAGGTTAAGTTAACAAAAAAAAAAAAAGAAAAAAAAAGTAGACATAGGAGTTATGTAAAGTAGTAAGATAAATGAATAAATGATAAAGGAAGAAATGATAAGAACAATAAGTGGCATAAGGAAAATAAGCAAGTCACACAAAGCAATGAAACATTAAACATCCCAAAAGAAATCTCATTGCAGAGATAAATAAAGATGAAAGTAAAGAAAACCCGGATCGATTAAAAGCTTCGAACCCCCTAGTGGCACGTCGGAGGAGAGAAGAGGGAAAAAAAAAAAAAATGTTACTCATACCGTACAGCATTACTTTTAGGTGTTCTTATTTTGACAACAACAAGCAATAAAATATTTAAAAGCGTCGTTAGACATATTAAAATCAAGAAATTTGTGTCATAAATGAACTAAATAACATAAAAGCCATTTTACTAAAAATGTACTAAATAATAATATAAAACTATCCAACTTTTACATTTTAAATTATGGCGGCCATATTGAAGTTTAAATTTAATAACATAATACGTAATGGCGGATGCGCTGTTGTTACTCTTCATATGTTGTTGATCCTTAGGACCACACGGATGTGGATATGGGTCCATATTAACCTTAATAATGTTGTAATTTCTATTTTTAAAATTTGGTTTTTAATTTTTATTTATTTCATGTTTTTTTTTTCCTTATTTGAGAATAGGAAATGAACTTATAAGATTAATTATTCTTTACTATTTCATTTGACCTTTAAGTATTAGAAGCATAAAGCATTATTTATTTAAGGCATCAATACACGGTTTACTATTTATTACTAGCAACTTACGTTTATGCTTTAGCGGGCACTTTATAAAAATAAAATATCTGATGAATAAAAAAAAATCTTTATATACCAAAATTATGTTAATCTCGCATATCGTAAATCTTAATTTATATTAATAATTAAACTTTCTTAAGCCTTAAAAGTCATCGTTGAAGTTTCTTTTGTCTCTACACTGAATAATTAAATGTCATATATTGTAAATTTGTGATTCGATAAGGATTCTCTTTTAATATTATAATACTAGCTTTTGCCCGCGACTTCGTCCGCGTTTCCGTCGTTTTTCGAAAAAAAATTAGCAGATGTCCTCCCTCATAGTTTTGACGTAACAGGCAGATTCACTTTCGTATTTTAGAAGGGCAATAGTAATATAATATGCCAATCCACAAAACTGTTGAAAAATATAAGTAACCGCAGAATATTATAATATACCCACGCTATACCCACGACTCGGTCAGCGTGTAACTCCTTGTTTTTTATTAAGATAATATATTGCTAATATTTTAAGATCAAATTAAAATGTTTCAGCGCAAAGCTTCTGGGTAGACTATGTTAAGAGTCGACCCGTCCGGCACGTGAACGTAAAGATTCCTAGAATTGCTAACCCGGGAAAGAGCGACGTATAATTGACCATGCGAGAAACAGCTAACACCGAGATCTACTCCAGCAACACGAAAAGTCTGCCCTTGAGCTTTATTGATAGTCATGGCATAGCACACCGATACTGGGAATTGCGTTCTTTTAAATTGGAATGGAAAATTATTTGGTATTATGGGAATTCTGGGAATAAAGACAGTTTCTCCTGCACCGCAACCTGTTAAAATTTGAGCCTCGATTACATTTTGTTGCAACTGGGTTACTTTTAGCCGAGTTCCATTGCAAAGTTGAGGTGGTCTTAAATTTCGGAGCAGAATTATCGGTATGCCAATTTTTAAACAAATTATATGAGAAGGTAGTCCAGGCATACTTAAAGAATTTAAAAATTCTATCGGGTAATTAGTGGCTTCTTGTTCATCAACCATTCTATTTATTGAACTATAAACTTTGCTTTCTCCCTGTATATTAGACAGTATTTTATTATTAATTTCAGATGCCTGGTCATTGCGAGGAGTCAAAATGGACCTTTCGCAAAGCCAAGAATTGTCCCTATTTAATATAATTGTTATGTCACCGTAAACCGAAGATATAAGATGTTGTTGGGATTGCACTATACAACATAACTCAGGTGTCAGAATAAGTTTTCCTTGGTGTAGTTGTGGATAGGTACCTTCACCAATCTTCAATAATGTATCAGAAAATTCACGATTATCTGCGTTGTCTCCAGTTCTCACTCGCATATTTATAGTCAAATGCACCGATTGTATATCACGCCACAAATAAGAGCTTTTCAGGCAAGCCCTAATCTCATCAGCTCGGGTTCCCCGTGGTATTACCGGTAAGGTTTGTCGGAAATCACCACAAAATAAAACCGTAATACCGCCCATTGGTCGATCATTTTGTCTTATGTCCCTTAGAGTTCTGTCTACTGCTTCTACTCCTTTTCGATGGGCCATCGTACATTCATCCCATACGATTAAATTACACTCACGCAATACCTTAGCTTTGTCGCTATTTCTTGAAATACTACAGGTTGGACTTTCCGTGCGATCTAAATTAATTGGTATTTTAAACATAGTGTGAGCAGTCTTACCTCCTGGTAGCAATGTTGCAGCTATACCTGATGAAGCCACGGCAAGAGCGATTTTACGCTGATTTCGAACATAAGCTAATATTAATTTAGTCAAAAAAGTTTTCCCAGTTCCTCCAGGTGCATCTAAAAACCATATTGTTCCTAAATTATTCTGCACACTCTCGCACACGCGATCATAGACTAAGCGTTGTTCTGCAGTCATCGTTGGGACACAGTTTTCTAATGTTACCAGCAGTTCCATTGGGTTGTAACCAATCTCTGCGGAATATTCCCTATTGGTAACCTCTCCGACTGAGGTTGGCGTTGGTAAACCATATTCACAAAGTGATTTACCGCCTACTGCTGTTAAGTCTTCCTGAAGAGCTAATAAGCACTGATTTATAGCCAGATCTCGAAAATTATCATTAGTTGCGCCTTCATTATTGTGAGATAAATTCCGAAGAAAGTCTTCTGCAAATTTTTCTTTATATTTTTCCCATAATTGGACAGGATCAGATAAATTACAAAATGTGAGTAATGTTACAAATAAATGGCGTAACCGTCGTGGATTATCACTAACACAGGATTCTGCTAAAGCGTCATCCCAATGTTGATCATTTTCAAGCAAATGACGCGCTTGGCAAGCTGCATGATAAGTTGGATAAACAACATCGTCTACTTTTCTCAAATCTATAAATGATGTTGGTCCTCGCACTGTATGTAATAATAATCTCAAATAAAAACACTCTGCGTTGTTAGGATGAACAGTATACACTCTACCAAGAACATGTTCTTTGAAAATACCTGTCTCGCCATCTACAGGCCTGCCTCGGCGTCTACGGTTAAAGACACCTCGTTGTTTATCGTAGGTATAATACGATGGAACTTCTTCATACAAAAGAGACTTTGCGAAATTATCAGTTTGGCAAAGTCGAAAGAATGAAAATAAAGTTGTTTGTCTAGGGTTCTCTAATCGTTCTGTAACATTTTCGGCGTTAAAATATATACGTTGACCGCCTTCCAGATGAACATCCAGATGGGTCACAGGTGGATATCTTTCGTGAATATTAAAACTTAAGATCCGCCACACAGCTTCTGAAGAGCTGATATATCTGCCTGACTGAAATCTAGTAACTTCATCATGTTCATTTCTTAACGCAAACGTAGCTTGGTCACTGCCCTTGTTAATGTACTTACAAATATATTTAATTGACTCTACACTATTACACATTTCTACATTTATGTGAGCTTGAAATGCTCTGGACAATACAGGCGAATACGGAACGACCCACCTATTATCTAAAGTAACCTGTTGTCCAGACATTCGCTTTTCAACAGTAAAACCACCATTGTCTCTTGAACGGCGACGATATAATGGGTATCCATCATGTCCTGTTACAGTTTCATCCACTAATGCTTTTGGATACCTTTTAGTGCAACGACCGTCTTGCATGCAAGGAGCATTTGCGTTAAATGCACCACATGGACCATGTATCATATGAGTTTTAACAATGTCGTATAACAGGGGATCTGCAGTCGGATCTGGAATTTCAGCACTGATTAATCTGTCTACATCATTAGGTCGAACCTTATCTTTTAACCAAAGCAAGATATGTGCGTGAGGTAAGCCGCGTTTTTGCCACTCAACACTATACATATAACACAATACTTCTCCAAAAATGTTATCTTTGGTAAGAAGATCTATCATTGATTTTAATTTTAAATGAAACACTCTTGCAATAATATCATGGCGGTCATGCGGTGCCTGACCCTCAAGAAGCTCCCGAGTGATTTCATCCCACTTGGGATTGGTAGTTACAGTAACAAATAAGTCGGGACGTCCATATTTTCTTACGTAACAAAAAGCGTCTTGAGTACGTTCATGCATGTAGCGTGGACCACCAGTAAAAGAAGAGGGTAAAATAACTAAACGACCCATATTATATATTCACAGTATCGTTATCTTGCTGCATGGCATCGCGAAGGTGCACGTATTCTTCAGCGCGCAGCTGCCTTTGATTAGATCGTATATAAACTAATCTTTCGGTTTAAATTTTTGCGTACATGTCAACAATAAACTGATTAAATAAGCCACGAAAACGTTGAAAGTATACCAATCTATTCCGTCTCACTTGCAGGTGGTAACAATAAAATTGAAGGCATGACACCTTTTTATTATAATTAGGTGCGCCTGTGCGCGGATCGGTTTGGTATACAGCGAAATTATAACCATCTTCCCCTCGACAGTATATCATAGGATATTGCAAACTGTCGTAAGCCCTGTGGGTTTCGAAAATACGTTGCAAACGATTGTCTCTGGAACGTATAACGATATCACGCCTATCACATTCCTGGTCGACCAGTACTACAGCAACTTCATTCGTGGATGGAACGTTATGACGCCCAGGGTGTTCCTGAGTTGGACGCTTATCGGCATTTATAACAATTTTATAATTGTTATTACCATCTTGAGAAAGGGCTTCTAATGCCGATTTAAAACTGCATACGTACGAATTAACCTGATGTAACATGTTCTGAAGTTGTGAAATGAGTTCAGTATTTAAATTCGGAAAATATTGATTTCTTATATTCGACTGTTCGTTGTAATCGGATACAAAATATATTTGAAGAAATTTAGGTTGTTCTTCAGGCAAAAGGGACCCTATCAAATGGTAAACCTGACCTTGTTCCTTAAAAGTAGGCATGAAAGGGCCTTCTGAGATTTGTTTAGCACCAAAGGATGTCATTTGGAATGCACTATTATAAGTGCGAATATTATCTAAAAACTGTTTGGATTGCAAATGTTCCCCTAAAAGTAGTGATTTTAAAGGTTCCGGTGGGTCTTCGAACGAAGACAAATTTATTTTACCTCCAGAACAACAGAAACCAGCAGACTCCTTCCTCCACTTCGAAGCATTACAAAAGGAACATACTACGTTCATATCGCCTATTTCAGAAGATGATCTGTAATCAATTGTGAGGTTATAAGCAAACCCACTTTTATATTTATCGGACCACGCCACCGAATTTGTAGATTGATCTACCACGTGTATATCTAAGTCATTAAGACCATGTCGAAATCTATCTGCAGTAAGACGGGCCTCTCGCTGTTATTCTGTTTCAAGCGACCGAATATTTTCAATTCTTAATCTTTCATTAGATAAAGTAATCAATTGTTCTTGTCTCAAAGAATTGTAATAATCGCGTCCCGACTCTAGTCGTTGTTCATGCTCATGTTCATCTTCAAGAGATCGAATCATGTTATGGTGCGCCCTATCATTTGTCAAACGGTCTTGATATTGAGTAAAAGTTTCAGATTCTCGAGACAAAATATGACGTTCGCGATCAGCTGTAAGCCGTAATTCCCTCTCAGTGAAGGTTTCGGACTCGCGAGATAAAATATGACGTTCGTGGTCAGCTGTAAGCCGTAATTCCCTCTCAGTGAAGGTTTCGGACTCGCGAGATAAAATATGACGTTCGCGGTCAGCTGTAAGCCGTAATTCCCTCTCAGTGAAGGTTTCAGACTCGCGAGATAATGTGTGCCGTTCGCGGTCAGCTGTGAGTCGCAATTCTCGTTGTAAAGCAGTTTCAGCTTCTCGGGATAACGCATGTTGTTCCCGGTCAATGGAACGCCTTAGCTCTCGTTGAGAAGAGCTTTGAGAAGCCCGTGTTGTAGCTCGTCTCGCTCTTTCAGCTGCTAATCGCATCTCTCTTTCTGGAGAGCTTTCATTAGCTCGAGATGTTGAGGCACTAACTCTCATAGAGTTTAACCGATGTGCTCTTTCCTCTTCCGATTCTTGAGAACGCGTCATTCTCATTCTCCTAGCTTGACTCGAAGTTCGAGATAAAGATGGTCGTTTTTTAGGTGGCATCGTTTATTTTATTTTTAATCGACGGTAACTTAAATTCTATTTAGTTACCCAACAAAAAACTTACGTCAGAGGTCCTAACTATAGCTAAGTATATAATAAATAGAATATAAATCTAAGTGCCTATTAAAACTAAAATAATATTCTAATCGAATTATAAATATGTACGTAGGTACCTACAAATTACAAAAGAATAAAAAATGAAAATAAAGCTATACTTAATGCGTGTGCAATACTATCTACACTTACCTACTTCACTTAAAAATGAATAATAAGAAATACCTACAACTACTGTAATTAATCAAAGTACCTATGCTAATACAAAAAAAACCTTAGATGTTCTAAGTACAGCTGCTATATAATAAAAAAATATAAATCTAAGTGCCTATTTAAACTTAAATACCTAATATTCTAATAGAATTAAACTAAGAAATATGTACCTACCTACCTACAACTTAGGTACAAAAAAAAAAGAAATGAAAATAAAGCTAAAACACGTGTGCAGTATAGGTAGATAGTAGGCAATATCTACCTATACCTACTTCACTTAAAAATAAATAAAAAATACCTATGAATACTATAATTAATAAAAGTACCTACCTACGCTTTTATCTACTTAATACAAAAAAAACTAAACATAAAATGCCCAAAACTAACCTATCAGTAACTAAAAATCTAACAATAATCTAATCTATCTATCTATTATCTAATCTAAAAATCGAATCTAAATCTACTTAAAAAGAAATAAAATAGGAACTATTAATAGTTAAGAATTTAAACAAAACTAAAACTAATTTAGAAAATAACAACAAAAGAAATTAAAATAAACTATTTAAAGACAAAAAGTCGCGCTGATAAGCACGGTTTATAAAATAACAATTATTGTCTGTCAATAAAGTTCAACACTCTGAACGCATCAACAGCCAAATATTGAATGACGCTTGCGCTCGCCTCCCGCCCCTTTTATACTCTGCCGCCGCGAGCCCCGTCGAGCGCGGCAACCGTTACGCAAAAATAATCCTTATAGCTTGATTCACTATTCACGCGCGATGTCTTGTTGGCGTATTTCATGTAAGTAAGTATAAGTTTGGTGTTTCTATACCGATTTCAATGATTCTTTTTTTATTGAATTGGTGCTAATGTTTATTTTTTTTAAAATTAGGAATGATGGTGAGCATTATTGGTTTTATAAACGTAAAAGTAAACAAATATAATAAGAAATCTCCGAACTGCTAAGCTATCGAGAGTTATGCGTGTTATTGTGAGTTAACTATAAAAGGTAGATATATGCTGTCTTGGAATATTTTTCGTGTATTTTTATGTAGAATATTTCCGTTATACATAGTTTCTATGTAGCTCTAACCATTAAGGCTGCACACGCGACGGAAGCTTAAAAAATCAAGCAACTTCTCCCATTTTCTCAACATTTCCTTTCACTGCTCTGCTCCTATTCATTGTAGTGTGATGAAAAGTATACTATTACCTGCCCAGGAGTATAAAGAATAATTGTACTAAGTTTCGTTAAAATCCGTCGAGTAGTTTTTTTTTCTATAAATAACATACAAACAGACAGACAGACAGACAGACAGACAAAAATTTTTTTAACTGCATTTTTGGCATCAGTATCGAACACTAATCACCCCCTGCTACTTATTTTGTAAATATATTTCATGTACAGAATTGACCTCTCTACAGATTTATTATAAGTATAGATTGCACTGGTTGCCAAGCGTAGAGCAATATTGCAATATTAAAGAAGCTTTTGGTATTGAAAGCCTTTAACATTATATACTTACTATAATTTTTTATTACACTTTGGATTACTCATAAAACAAAAGATTAGCGTAATTAAAACAAAAATCTGAGTATTTTGGAATAGATTCTCTTGGAATTATATTTGATAGCCCAGATATAGAGGAAGGTCATTGGGCATCTTTACACAAACACAACACAACACAACTTCATACTATACCCACAACACAAACGAGTACTAGCCATACTGATTCATTGAAAGTAAAATAATAGAAATGAATATAAAAAAGTTACACCATGTGGCTATCATTAACTAAAACCAACATAATATATAAAGCCAAAAAGAATCGGGCCTTTTTTATATAATTTTTGAAGGAGTTAAATATTCCAGGATGACTTCTTATTTTTAGAGCATACATTTGGATAAAAATAGAAATTGCAAGTGTTACATCGAAAGAAATGGTATTTAAATGTTTTAAGATGTAGCCTTTAGTTCAAAGTACCTTGACAAACATTTTTTTTACAACTGATATATTCACATACAACAACGCTACATCGAAGTTGCTAAGACACTGAAACCCTACATTACTAACAAAAAAAGCTTACCTATTTTTGAATTTGTTTATAGTGATTTAAATTTGAATTTAAAGAAGCTAAATATCTAGCTAAATAGCTAAAGGTCAATGGAACATGTTTCTACAGAATAATTGAAAGGAAAGACAGTCATACTTATTTTCAACAATAAATTGTAAAAATATTATTTCTAATAATAGATCTACTTCCGTAATCTACTAAAGAAATCTTTGAGAGAATCTTACTAAACCCTGTAATATTACATTTTAATTTAAAATCGAATATTTTATAATCAATATGTTGATTTTACAAAATTAAAGCCAATCCCCGACGCAGGTGTGAAACCTTCCAGAGGCCTAGAAGAACTCGCAAAAACTCGCTATTGAAATCTTTTGTGATATTTGTAAGACCTTGACTGCATTCCCCCAATACCTTAAATCATAATTTCCTTATTCAAATTAAAAATATCTTTATTCAAGTAAGTACTTACTCGTACTTTTGAATTGTCGATTATTACATTTAAAAAGATCAGTGTAATCAGTCCGTGGGTGGTAGTAATAATCGCTAAGGAGTTCACGACGGGGTAACTGATCTTATAGCCTCGTATGTATAAAACAGCATGTCACTGTAAATGGTGCTTATTCTGCGGGTACGTTAGTAAATATGGGTATTGCTCAAGAGTCAATTACTCGTCCTTTTTAGTTCTCATTTTACTAACTAGTTTATATAATAATCTTAAATACATGTTAGCAAACTTACATCATCACGTTCTCGTTAATGATACTTATTTTAAAGTGGACAGAAAAGACATGCAAAGTTAATATATAATAAAGTAATATTTATAAATAATAAGAAAGTGTTGTTTTCCAAGTGGTTTCTGACAAATAACAATCAAAACAAAAAAAAGTATCTCAACGTTTGTTATTTTATGTTATAGGTATTTATTTATTCAAAATTGATATTGTAGGTATAAATAATCTAGCTAAACATCAAAGTTCAGCAGCATATTCGGTTAGTAAAATAAGACAACTACCTAACACCGCCACATATAGGATTTTCACTTTTTCCACTTTCATAGTGTTACGTACTATATGTAAAATATATTTTAATTTTATTTTCTTTTTGTAATCCTTTTGTAATGGTATCAATTTGAAGAGTATTTATCAATAGATTATTTTTACAATGCAAAGAGAACTAAATTATAAATTAAAATTGAAAACAATGCCCTACACGCTCTGGAGGTATATTAATATTGTTATTTTGAATAAAGAAAATCTACAAGAAAATTACTATCTACCTTTATATATATATATATCACACAGGCCTTTTCTTCTAATCTAACTTAAGTTTGTAATGAGTACAAATTTTGAAGGTATATATTGTATAAGAATAGTTAAAATTATAATATTATTATTCCATATTAATTCCCAAGAGTTTAATACTTATTGTAATCTTATTTCAATAAAATGAATATATTATTTTTGTTCTAATAATAAAAAAAATCTCATTAAGTTGCTAATCATTATGTCACTACTTGCTAATTATCATGTAATTATGCTTAGCAAATTATATCTTAGTAGGCAATGAGGCCCGCAATACACAATATTGTTTAAATAAACTTAAGCTCGTTATTTCAAAGCTAAAGCTTGCTAACACAATTATTATCAGTCCTCTGTGTAACATTATGTAACGTCGTACTTAGTTACACTAATTAGTAACTCTATAAGAAATGTAATGAAGAAAGCTTTTATTGAAATAGTGTAGTAAATATTATATCATAAGTTATACTTATCTTTCTTGTAGACGAGAACTTACAATATTAACAATATTTATTTTAATGTTTTCTTTTGACAAGTTATGTAATTATAAATTAATAAATACCTCTACAGTTAATTTCAGTTCAGCATTTCAAACACGCTCTTGTAGTTGTTATTCCGTTGCCAGTGTAATATTATAGTATTTAATGTTGGTTGTATGTTTATTAGCTACCTACATGTTTATTAGCTACCTACAACTCCATTGTTGCTAGCTTATAAACTTACAATGGAGTTGTAGTCAACATTATATGAAGAGAAGGAAAGGCATTTACTGACATATTATAAATCAGATTTTTATATACAATTTACAATCATATAAATTATGTCAGACAGATCAAAGCGTAAATTTCAGCCTTCGGATAATACAGAATCAATCAGGAACAAACGTATTGAAAATTCTTGGATATTTCTTAGTAAAGAGTCTCTGTTAGCGAATGATAGTTTTAGTATAATTACTCTGCAACACCCTGCCCATGGAAGTCCGTCGAAATATTGCCTCGATAAAGCACACCTCAAGATTTATGAAATTGTAACTTTCAGCGAACCTTATCGATCGTGGTTCATCAATGAGTCCGTGAAGTCTGATGGTAGTATCATGATGCTGACACCAATTAATCCCCTTTTTTTAGTACTACCAAGATTTAGAACCCAATGCAGCAGCAAAGCCATGCCATTAGAGGATTTACTCTCTGAAAAAGGTTTTGATAAGATTTTGGACTTTATTGGTGATTTGAATGCTATTGGAGATTTAAAGGACCTAGAGGATCTAAAAGCATATAACTATAATGAAGAAAAGACGTTAACATGGCTCGAACAAAAAATTAAAAAGCTGGCACAAGTGTTACGAGCTAAAAACATTTATGTTACATCCGCGGCTATCTCATCAACATTTGTAACTAACAGTGTAGATAATGGGAATATTGATTAAGAATTTTATCTAAAATATGCCCATGGTATAGTATCAGATTATCTCGAAGATCAAGTTGTTGAATTATTAGAAAAAAGATTTAATTTTAAATCTGAGTTAGTTGAATATCTCGGCAATAAAATGTATGTTTATAATATGTCATATATAATATGGACAAATGCAGCGTTGGGAACTGCCAACCAACACGCCATGTTCCGATCGGCGGAAGGTGGAGGACGGAGCTACAAATACCTACGTGGAATGTGAGAGGAGGAATGGAACAGAAGATGAATGAATTATTAGATGTGATGGATGACAAAGATCTGGATATTATTTGTGTGTCTGAGACCAAACGAAAAGGCAATGATACGACCGATTTGCCTGGCAACCGGGTCGCTTTCTGGGCTGGGGTTCCAGAGGGTGAGCGAGGTTGCCAAGGTGTAGGCGTATTGTATTGTATTGAGTTAATGCAATGGTAGAATACAAGGCGATCAATCCGAGACTTCTTTGGGTTCGCTTTAAGCTGGGGATAACAAGAGTATTCTTGTTAGCCGTGTATACGCCAGCATCTTCAACTCAAATGAGCGAGCTCGAGGAGTTTTGGGAGAACTTCAGGGATGTTCTAAGTAGTGTCAGAGATAATGAAAAGTTGATAGTATTTGGAGATATGAATGGATGGGTTGGAACCGCGCGAAGCGGTTACGAAAGCATGCTAGGCAAATACGGTGATAGGTGGGTAAATGAGGCTGGAAAGCTTATTTTGGAATTTTGTAAGGAGAGTAATTTGTTTGTGGCAAACACGATGTTTGATCAAAAACAAATTCACATGTATACATGTGTACTGTGATTCTGGAAATGAAAGTATTGAAGTATGCTGGCAGAACCTTAGGAATGGTATGGTGAAAGTAGCGATAAAATTATGTGGTAAGGGGAAAAGAGTTTTAGTAAAAAACGTGATGAATGGTGGGATGATCAAGTGAAAGATGCTGTAGAGTTAAAGCAGAAAGCATGGCTGGATTATAAAGCCTCTATTAAGGATAAAAGTATGAGAGAGGTACGAAAAAGAGCTTACAAGCTACAAAAGCACAAAACGAAAGCACTTATAAAGATGAAGCGTGAAAATTCTGAGAGAGAAAGGGATGAAAGGTTGACAAACAACTTCCGGGAAAACACGAATCTTTTCTGGCGAGAAGTTAGTGGTTCCCGGGGTTGTTCGGTAACCTGTAGAATGAAAGGGGTGCTTTCGAAGAGCGGTGAAATTTTAACCGAGCAAGCACACGTTTTGCAACTGTGGGCGGAATTCTATAAGGAGATGTATGTACGTGAGGACGCCTCGGTCTTGACTACCAGCGTAATGCTGAGTCCAGATGTAGCCAATGGTGAAATCAGTTTGTAAGAAGTAGAGAGCGTGATTTGAAGTCTTAAATGTGGCAAGGCTGCGGGAGCAGATGAAGTTACTGCCGAGATGATCAAATATGGTGGGCCACGCGTCTGGGACTTGTTCTAGTTTTTGTGAAATTTATGCTGGATATCGGGGGAGGTCACAGACAATTGGCGAAGTGCAGTCATTGTACCTTTGTAAAAAGGCAAAGGTTCACAGACAGACTATGCAAGCTATAGGGTTATCAGTTTGATTAGCTTGGGCGGTAAAGTATATGCTAAAATATTAGCGCGAAGAATTCAAGAGAGATCTGAAAGGCTGTTGTGGGAGGCCCAAGGAGGTTTTAGACCTGGAGGAGGGTGTATAGATCAGATCTTTTCCCTCCGCATGATCACGGAAAAGTTTTTGGCCCGAAACCAAGAGATTTTCTGTGCTTTTGTGGATTTGGAAAAGGCGTTTGACAGGGTTGTGAGGAAGAAATTGTGTATGTCTAAGTATAAAAACACTACATATATTTTTTACCTTTAATAATAAGTATGTGAAATATGTTGAGAAGATCAGTGAAGTCGGTCAGGCGTTAAAACGTATCACAAATAAACTTAGATGCGCATTTATAGTATTAGCTGCGATATTATTTGTTGTGGACGCATAGTTAAATTGTATTGAAAATACTTCAAAGATTATAGACCGCATCGGTAGACAATTAACCAACTTGTAAATATCTTAACAAAAAACTAAATAATTTGACAAAACTAGAAGCTTTCGTATGTATCAAAGCTTTTTTATTAATTATCATACAATTGCATTATTTCTTTGGAACTATAACTGTTTTAGTAGAGATATAATGCTTGTTTATAGAACTTCTCAAATACAAAGTTATATTTTATATAATGGTATTCGTTAGAACGGATAAAAGTTCTAACTTTATTACTTTCCTTATAACAGTTCTCTAAAAGTTTATATTTCGTAAATCATGCACCAAAGATACACAGAAGAAAAACATATTTTAACGGAATGTATAAAACCCACATTACATAGTATATTATGAATAATTATGTTACTGATGAATCCTACCACTATTAAATTATCTATCATTGCAAAAACTATCAGAGATGACTTATTTCTTATATATTATACGCTTGTATACTAAAATAATAAATATTTTATTAAACCATGACCTATATGTTTCTAATAAACCGAAATTTATAATAAAACGACAGATGAATTGTGGTTGTGGTATTTATCAATCAGTTTTCAATAGAACATACCAAATACAAAAGCGAATATTTAAAAAACTTTCTCATGACAGAGAAATACCTATGTTATATTTTTGCTTATGATTTTACTAGTACATTAAATATTATTTATATATATATATTTTAAGAACATTTATTTACAAAGTGATAATTTTGACATTTATCACGAATATTATAAATCTCGTTTAAATAGTATGTAACTAACAACTACACTAACAAGCAACGCTTTTAAGAATTTTAATATTTTTGGTTAATATACATAACCTATATAGATTATCAAATCATTTACTTAAATGTTGTTACATTCATGTACTACAGTAATTTATAACAATATTTTTATTAATGTATTTCGCTAGCTATTGCCAGCGACTTCCTCTGTTACTTCCGCCTCAAATAGAGCAACTAACTCAAGCCATCACCTAATATTTAAACAAATCAATTTAAATTTTCTGTATAATTATCGCCTAAATCATTATTTGTGTAAAATGCGAGAACTTTCTGAGGTGACTAGCATATTAGATGTTGATTTAGAAACTCCGCCATCTGTGTAGTTTAGGTTAATTATATTTACAGCCCACATCAGTTGTCTAAAAATAAAGAATATTCTAGAATTAGCTTAAGTTCACTTACAATACCTAAACAAATAAAAATAAGTCTAATATTTTTTGCATGATGCGCTAAAATTAAAAAATTTGAAAAAAAATGCGCTGAGATCTGTTTTACACCCCGAATTTTTATAAAAAAAATTAATGCACCGATATCATCTATTAGTATTTACTGTTTTGTTTTATGGATAAGCGTTAAACGTCAGAAAATATGATATTTATTTTGACATATGAGTTTAATTATTTATATAAGATTACAAAATGATTTTCTTATTAATAGTTTAATTATATTTTGTTACATTAAAGAAGAAATGAATACTTTCTTTGTGACAAGAGAATACTGCAGGTGGTTCAAGTGTTCACTCAGCATCCTCTAATTTCGAGATAAGGATCATGATGACATCTCATTATCTCTACTCCGTTATTATGAAACTATTTTAAATGTAATGACTACATTTGATATCATACGAGGTAGCCTTACAACGGGTACACCTTAAGAGAGTTAATGAAGAAAACCATTTTTGTTACTTTATAGGAATGTATAATGCGATATTATTTATTATTATTAGAGTAACACATTTGAATAAATTTATATAAAATTGTGGTAATAAAAGTAGTTAAAAATTATTATAAAATGATAATGGTAGAATTAAAAAAAATGAAAATTAAATTCAGTAGAGAGGGTTAAACTGTAAAAGATTTGTGAAAAAGTTAGCTGGATTGAAATTGCAGATGTAAAGTTAGAAGATGAACGGAGAATTCTGTTGCCTGTGGCATGGAAGATGAATGGATTTTTTTTTCTTGAGCTATGGGGGAAAGGTAGCAAAGAAAGAAAATTCCACAGCTACGTCCCTAACGAGTAGTGAACTAATAAAGTCTAGACCGAAGTATACCGGTAACTTTACAAGACAACTCTTTTACCTGCTGATGTCATATCATTATATTGTCCACGTATAACATCAGATTCTTAACAGTCATGACAGTTAGAAAGGAAAGAAACAATATAGACCGCACAAAAGTTTTTTCCAAATGACCCCAAGGTAATTGAGAGAACTTCTACACTCACTCTTCTAATTTTGGATTGGGTATTAATATTGCATCCAAAATTAACCCTTATGTTAAATAATTAATTAAGAGATCCTTATTAGCGAAATAATAGTAATAATCTCAACTATTAGCATTATTAAATTATTATTTAGTATTATAGGTACTCTTAACATTTCATAGGAGCCAAAAATGCTTAAAGTTGCAATAATCTGATGAAATACGGAGCGGATAACGAAAACCCATTTCAGAACAGATATTGTGATTCTGATATCTTATTGCTCTGGAATACGAATTTCTTTACGTATCTCAAGATAAAGTAGCTTTGAGATGGATGTTGATACGATTGCAATCGTCCTAATATATGTTTGGGTGTTTGTCTGTACATAATACTATCATAGTCATGGTTAGCCACTACAGGGCACGATGCTACTGTTACTGTCAACTGATATTTTAGTTTTTTTTAGTAGACCTCTTTCTATTATCTTCCGATCTCTATCATGACTGAATCAAGAAATCTGACTTAACAGGCGTTTTTAATTGTTTTTTTACTGCTGATTATTGTATTTCATTCTTTCCATATATATAATTGCCCATAAATGCATAATGCATCGAAGTAATCTCATAAAAATTATGAAATAATTCATTTAGTTTAACAAAAGCATTTTGACAAGACAATCAAATTATAATAAATATCTCTAATTTAGTTACGACAGGTCTGTAATAATTGATTCAATAATGTGGATGTTGGTAAGTTTGCCATAATTATATATCAATTTTAGTAATCCTGAGAACTCTACCACCTTTAGTTAGCGTTGATTGATTGGATTGAGAACACAGACTATTATTTAGTTATGTTATATATGAACTCATTACAAATTTATCCTAAGTAAATATTATCCGGATAACCATTTTGATTCTAAGTTAAAGTTATTTTCAAAAAAGACAAATAATACTTATCCTTATAATATAAATCATTTTTTATCAAATAATATAAGTTTTAATTTCGTATTTTATGAACAAGTTAATACGAAGCCTTCATACTGTAATATATGAGTAAAAACTCCTTTGAACTTCAATAATTGTTACTAATTACAGAGCCGGTTACTTACTCAGATTTTCAGATAAGACATTTACAACATAATTTATAAAATAGGATTTTGTCTAATTTCTGTTATCAAAGAAAAGTCGTCTGGAAGATAAATATTAAAATTTTACTTGGAAAATTAACTCAGGTTGAAAGTCTGTAAATTCTATATAATAAATACATATTGAAAAATATAAACATAAAAATTAAGCACCAGCCGTGCATATGTCACCGATGTGCAAATAAATACCTTTAGAAATATATTTCTATTTCTTTGTTATAACAAAGTTACGGAACTTACCACAATCTCTATCTATCATATAAACTATCATGGATTAGTGATTTATGTGGAAATTATTTTCTCCTCCAAATTTTTTCATTAGGCGTTGTCTATCCCGTTCGATCCGTCTTAAGACTTACCTACTGCTTAACCATAATGTACTCAATAATATGTTTCTTCATATTTATATAAAATTAACAATTTTGTTGATAAGAAACAGACATACAAATCTCAAAAGGATATTTTGTTTCTAGATAACAAGAACTAAAACCTTCTTAGTTTTGCTAAGCCCAGCCACGAATAATATAAATACAGGCTTATCCGCGAATCGTAATCAGACTGGGGATTTGTAACTGATTTTATCTTGGTCATTTTATTTGTGTAATTGCATTAAATGTAAGAGCAACAATTCTTTTAGTTCTTATTTATTTAAAATAAATGTATTATATATTTACTACTTTGTTTTGTCATTATCAAATGTCGAATCTTATTTGAAAAAGGTTATTCAATAGATTACAAAACATTTTGTATATCAGGGCGTAAAGTCATAAAATATTGTTTAAAAACTTTAAATACTTTTAACTAATTGATTGCTCTGAGTATAAAGGGTTGATTGTTTTATTTATTATATTGTCTCTAAACGATGTCTGATGAATCACGCGGTTATTTATAAACGGTTTCTTTTGCAAAAAGTAAGTATACAATACAACAGTATGCGCAAAAAATATAAAAATTCTCTCGTACATTATTGGGAAATATGTTTGATAAGAAAGTATATCATTAAAAGAGCACCAAGAACTCTTTATGTATATCGGTTACTCTGTAGATGAACGTTGTTACTATACAGACGTTCACCCAACTATATTTGTTAACTAGTATTGAAGAACAAAGAAAGTCCAAAGTTCACAGAAACGTTTTAATATTTGAATTTGAGTATAAACAGATTAGTTAAGCCCCAAATTTTTTGGCTTTTATATAGATTTCGGTAAAATTCTGTGGCAACTTTTAGTATCTCGGATCTTTTTCCTGTATTTTTTCCATCTTTCTTTTTCATGCTAGGTATCCAATCTTTTTTGCTATTTAGTGTTTTCAGTGCCTTTTTTATTCCACCGGTTTTTTCTATAAAACTCTTCATTGTGTTAGTTCGTTTGGTTTTTCTCTCTCTCCTCAGTTGCTCGCTAATCATCTTGCTTATTTCTGTTATTTTTCGACGATTGTCTTTGGTTTTATTTCCTTGCAATAGTTCTTTACGATCCTGTAGTAGTTGTTTACTTTTAAGTGAAATTTCTTTCTTGTTCTTCGTGGTTGTTTCTCTAGTTACAGTTTTTAATTGGTGTATTAATTTATTATATTTTTCTTGTAGCGATAGACCATCTTCGATGTTAATTGACGTCCGGAGATTATTGAGTAATACTTCTGATACACCATTGTATTGAATAGCTGTGTATTTGTTATGGTACCGTCTGGTTTTCTTGAGGGGTGTTCCTGACATGATTGCCCGAACCATTCTATGGTCTGAATTAAAATTTAAATTTTGTATGACGGAGACGTTTTTGAAAGCTTGTCTTTTATTAGACATAATAAAATCTATTTCGTTCTTGTGAAGTCCATTAGGCGATTTCCATGTCCATTTATTTGTTAGTTTCTTTTTGTAAAAGCTATTTAGAATGCTCAATTTGTTTTCTAGAGAAAAATTTATTAGTCTTGCGCCATTGTTACTTCTAGTACCATAACCGTGCCTTCCCATAATAAGTTCTTCGCCGTTGTTTTGTATTCCGATTTTACCATTAAAATCCCCCATCACAATTACGTTTTTATGTGCATTTTCGATTGTGTTTCGCAAGTCTTCGTAAAATTTTTCAATTTTTATCACATCCTCCTTTTTGTCTGAATCCGTTGGTGAATATGCCTGGATAATGGACCATTCTTCTTCTTCTCCATAAAGTGTTATATTAAGAATTGCGATACGTTCAGAAATCCCTCTTAATTCTTTAATGTTGTTTGCCAATGTTTTTCTAACCATGAAACCAACTCCATACATTCCTGGCGTTTCTCCTTTATAATATAATATATATTTTCCATGATCTTCTATATGTTCTCCAAATCTTCTCACTTCACTAATCCCTATGATATCCCATTTTATTTCTTCTATTGCTAATTCTAGTTCTTGAAGTTTTTCGGGGGTTCTAAGGGATCGACAGTTGATGGTTGCTATATATATATCGTTGTTTTTCTTTTTAGTTTGCATCTTGGCGCTATTTTTAACCTTTAGAGGGTCTTGGTCATTTTCCCCCACGATGACCAGTCGGCTTGGGGGAGTGTTGTGTTTTGTTGTTGTTATGTTCTTTTTATTATAAGATTGTTGTGTTTTCCGTTTCCCGAGTTTTAGTTGCTATTGTTTATTATCAGTTAAAATAGACGGAGAAGAGTTGCTTCTAATCCTCATTAAATCATAAGCATTTAATCTGTTAATGTTCGACGGCATTAAGTTTTGTTGTTTCCTCGGCTTAGTATTAAATCGAGGAGATGTTGATGTTTCTCTTTTCCGTTTGTCATTGTTTATATTTTTTCCTTTTATTATTATTTTGTCTAATTTTAGATATGCTATATTTCCTTTCTTTCTCTCTTCAATCAGTTGTGGCTGCAGCATTTTTCTCTTCTCTAGAACATCTTTAGTATAATCCTCTGAAATGTATATATCTTTTAGATTTTTCTTCAGTTTCATTACTTCATTCTTTTTCCATTCGTTCACGAATGTAACCAAAATAGGTCTTGCTTTATCACTTAGCTTCTTTCCAATTCTGTAAATGTTACTTACTTCATAATCTTCTAAATGAATGCTCAAGTCGTTACTCAAAATTTTTTTCAATTTTTGTAGTAGTTCCAGGTTGGTTTTTTCTTCTTCTTTTATTCCAAAAAATATTAGATTGCTTTGTTTCTTTGCTCTTTTCAAACTTTCTACCTCTATCTCGAGTTTTTCTAATTTTTTTTTTCAAGATTTTATTTTCTGCTATGATAGGTTGCAGTTTTTCATCCAAGTTCTCCATTATATTCTTTGTAATAGAAGTTTGTAGTTCCGTAGTTTGTTTTTGCATTTCAATTTGCAATTTATCGAATAAAAGTTGAAATTGATTATCCATTGCGATTTAGTTATGAGTGTAATGGAACGTACAGAGCAGAAGCTTTATTTTTCTTAGATTGGCAACACTGAGATGTATGTTAGATTACGACTTGACACTTTTGAAAGAACTTCTAACCTCAATTTAGTAATCCAGTCGTCGCGGCGTCTTGTTTGAAAATGCAATCCAATATCCAGAATTGTGTGTAATCAACACTTCCACATTATTCACATCACTTCAGTTTATGCTTCGCGATGTTTTTGTATTGATAAGTAAGCGTAAATGGTTTTTAAACACTATTTTAGCGGGAGCTGCACAACTTTGATGTTAACAGTATGACGTCCGGAAACGGAACTTAACTAGAAAAGAATATTATGCATCAACCAATGAAGAGGAAATACCTGAAATATTAAAAGAAGAAACTATAAAAGCAATTAGTACACAAAAGAACGATAAAGCTCCCGGATCAGATCTCGTTACAAATGAACTACTGAAAACGACATTACCAGTTATGGCTCAAAAGTTTACAAAAATATTTAACAAAATTATCGAAACAGAAAAGATTCCTGATGATTGGACTAAATCGACCATTATATTACTACACAAAAAAGGTGACAAAGGAGATATAGCTAACTACAGGCCCATTAGCTTAATGTCTAATGTCTATAAGGTATTTTCAAAAATTATACTGTCCAGAATTGCCAATACTCTAGAAGAAAATCAGCCAAAAGAACAAGCTGGATTCCGTCGAAGTTTTTCAACCATAGATCATATCCATACCCTTCGACAAATACTACAAAAATATAAAGAATATAATAAGATCTACTATCTAGGGTTTGTTGATTTTAATAAAGCATTTGACACACTGGAACATGGATATATCTGGGATGCATTAAAAACACAAGGGGTACAGTTAAAGTACGTACGAATACTCCAAAACGTATATACTAAGAGCACTGGGCAGGTAAAGCTAGAATCTCTTGGTGATGAATTCCCTATCAAGAGAGGCGTACGCCAAGGAGACCCCATCTCACCAATATTATTTTCAGCTGTCTTAGAAATGATATTCAGGAACCTAGATTGGAGGAATAATGGAATAAACATAAACGGCGAAAACCTGAGTCATTTACGTTTTGCTGACGACCTCATTATATTCTCTAATAACTCAAAATCGCTGGAAACAATGCTACAACAACTAGCCAATGAGAGTTACAAGGCAGGGCTAACAATGAATTTAAATAAAACAAAAATTATGTCAAACTCATCACAAACAGAGTCAGTTAAAGTCAATAATGAGGAAATAGAATACGTACATGAATATATATATTTGGGACAGGTAATATCTACCGAAGACTGTATGAAAAAAGAAATAGAAAGAAGAATAACTAACACGTGGAACCGATATTGGTCACTTAGTGAAGTAATGAAGAACAATGAAATGCCGATGAAGGAAAAAAGGAAAGTATATAATATATGTATTCTACCATGTTTATTATACGGGTGTCAAACCTGGGCAATGACGGAACAACTGGCAAACAAAATAAAAGTTTGCCAAAATAGTATAGAAAGAAGTACAATAGGGGTTAAAAGAAAAGACAGAGAGAAATTAAGAGACATAAAAAGTAAAACAAAATTCAAAAATGCATACACAACATACAAACAATTAAAGTGGAGATGGACAGGTCACATGGCGAGAGAGAAGAAAGAAAAATGGACAAGACTTATAACAGAGTGGTATCCAATAGATGGCAAAAGAAACAGAGGGAGACAGACTAAAAGATGGGAGGATGACTTCAGAAAAATAGCGGGTCCAACATGGACCCGAACAGCAAAGAATAGGACAGAATGGAGATCTTTAGAGGAGGCCTTTGTCGAAAGACAAGTTGAAGAGCGAATACCGTTGGCCTAAAGCACTATACTACAACAGTTAATTCATTAATAATATATTAATTAAGATAATAAATAGTTAAGAGTACGAATATAGTAAATAAGTTAGCTAGGCACATATAGATATATTTTGTAATTTAAACTAAAACAACAATAAAGGCTTTTTTATTTTTATTTTATTTTTTTTATTTTATTTTTATTTATAAACAGATTACAAGCACAGCACAGAGGGGTAGAATAGTAAGAAACTAATTTTAGGTCAAATAGGAAGAGGATTTAATGAGCTAGTAAAGTTTTAAGAAGTTCAAATTATAGGTACATAATTATTTTATATTCTATACGAAATAAACAATATTGCCACATATTTTATTATTTACATGCAATCAACCGCGTGTCTAGACAATGACACATTTTTTATAATTGGTTTAAAAACTGTCCGTCCATGTTAAATATCAATATCTCTCGGACTTTGAATAACTGTACGTGTTGTTGTGAGATATATTTTTTATTGTTCAATGTTTGACGCATGTTAGACAAGTTATCTCTTTGTTATTATATATATCTATAAATTCAAATGAATAACAACGAATGCGATCAAATAAATGTCAATCACTGTTCGAAAATGTTGGCAATCACTTCAAACTCTAGCCCGGTATGATAAATTATAGAGATAATTATTTTTTACTAAGAGATTATGTGAAAATTTATCGAAAATAATATCACAACAAAAATATAATGAGGAAACCAATAGATTTATCAAATTAGAAAAGTAACTATTTCTAATACAAGGTCATACAGATTAATGACTATATTTTGTATAACAGATATCTGAATATAAAGAAGTCAGATTAATGTTACTTCAATAATAATTTAGACAGTGCGTTGTATTTTTGTATACTTATGTAAGTCTCAATAAAATCCAAACGGGAATTCGTATGAAATAAATAGTGTCTTAATTTAATTTGTACTGAACTACATTACATTACTTCGTATTATTGAGTATTTTGATTATTATGATAGCATATTGATGCTGCTAACTAAATTGGATATGAATTTAATATTTTTAATTAGGACGGTAGTATACAGTCGCCATAATAGTGTGTCATAACTTATAAAGTGTAATAACGTTATAACGTGTAAATAAAAATATAAATACAATTATTACTTTTAGTTAGTCCGTTCACAGTTCAATCAAAAACTAGTTATTTTACTAGGTCATTAACACAGTCAGCATAAAAAATTATCTTGTTATATTTAAAATGTCTAAATTATCGTATTTTAGCAACAAAACTATATTTGAGCTATTGCTCAAATTCTATATCTCTCTCTAATCTCTTATTAGAGAGGTTGCATAAAAGTATACCTTTTTTTAACTTTTGGTTAAAAAATAAACATCAAGATAATTAAATGTTTATAATAATTGCAACTACAACATATTTATAACCTTTAACCTCGCCCCATTATAGTTTAAATCTCACAAGATACGAAACGACTTCGAACAGAAGATTCAACGAGTTACTCGCAGGTATATATGTATATTAAAATATATTTTTGTATCTCATATTACTGTCCAATAATATTATATATTAGGTATACTAGCGACTTCGGAGTTTTCCCACTCTTCCGATATAAAGTTAATTTTAGATAATTAAGAACTTCCTCTATATTGACTTTAATAATACGACAACGGCCCAACAAATTTCAATAAAATCTATTCTATGGTTTTGTTGTACATATTGTAATTATAGCCATATAACCTATTAGTTTGGTAAAGAAAAAATAGGTGGGCTTAAAACAATATGCATAATAAACGTTTTAAACCGAAGCGTGTAAATATACAGATGAAGAAAAACCGAAAGCGACCTTCAGATAGTTATTTGTGTATTCACGCAGGATGTCGAGATACATACAGATCATGACGATATCTCATTATAGCTCATTATTAGGTGGCTGCAGTGAATTTTGTGATTTTATTAATTATTATCATTGAAGGATATTTGAGTGACACAACAAAGATGTCATTTCCGTCGATCTTATAATGTAAGCATTACATTGTTACTTGTCTTACATAAAATAGCTTCTTCCTTTATATTGTGAAAACCATCAATTAGGTTTTAGAAAAATCATTTTACTAATATCTAGCAGCACATATGAGAGTTTTCGTAAAATAACATAACTAAGTACATTAAATCATTATTTATATTGCTTCGATAGCTCTCGTTCACGGTAGTAATTTTGATGAACAAGTAAAAAAACGTATAAAAAATAAAAAAATATTTTACTAGTTTTATTTCACTCGTTTCTTTATATGTCTATATGAAATCATATGTAATTTAGTCATCGAATATCACAAGAAAGATATATTTTTATTACTATAATCGGGTATTAACAAATTAAGTTATTGCCCACTTAGCGGAAATAAATATCAGGGTATAATAATAATCAACTGCGATTTGTAAAAAAATTTCAATGCAAACCAAACATACGAGTACACTCATCTGTAAACTTCACGGATACACGTTAAATCGATATAGGATAGATAATTTAAAATTAAGAAAAAATAAGTAATAAATATAACATTCATCTCACCAGTCCGCTCGTGTTTAATGCTAAGGAATTCTTATATTTCAACCAGTTTTCGTATAATTTATCGTATGGCATTCGTTTGGTCTAACGTTAGGCGCATGCATTGATCCAAGGTTCTGAATGGTCATTGGTCAAGGTTGGTCATGTAAAGGCTACGGCTGTGCGGAAATCGTAATGGTTCTACTTGGCGGAATGGGCCACATGGGTCGTTGTGGTCGTATTTGTCATCCGATGTGAATAGTAAAGGTGTGATAGAACTTTAATTGGTGAAGGAAGATTTCTTGGAGCAGGTGTCACTTATTTTACGCTCCACTGGTATTATATGTGGATTCTTATCTGCAAAAAAGATATTGTATTAGATCAAAATCCTTACTATATAATAATGAGCTAATTGACTCTGTATGCACGCGCATCACTTATCTCCCACAAATCACACAATAATGTGTAATACATCAAAAAAAAGCTATTGAATCAGGCTACAAAATAGGGTAGGTGCCCACCTCATACGTGACAGTTGACCCTTCCTGGCCCGAAGGGCCGGGAAGTTCCCTTGTATTACTATAATGGCCGGTGGGTGGACATAGTAATCCTTTACTAACAAATATTCTTAATAAATACAAAACATACATCCACACACACCTAAACAGTAACATACAGAGAAATAGAAAAAGAGAAAGAGATAGTAAATACAAACAAGAAAAAAAAAACAAAATACATCAAAATTTAAATTATACCTTTTTATATGAAATAAATTTGCTCTTAACATGAACTATTAATTTATTAACACGTGTTCTGTTTCATATTTTGATATTGCGTTATAAAACTCATAGACATTTAGACTTTTATTAAACTCTAAACGAACGTTTGGTCTTAGTTTTAATATTAATTAATGTTTTATAATTTTCATATTCATTAAAATGTTATATGTTTAATCTTTATAGTTATTTGTATCTTTAAACTTAACTTAAATGTCAGAAATATTAACACCGTCAACATATACAATTAAAAAGTGATTATCATGATGATTTATTATTATCAAACTTATAAACATGTAATTTATATTATCATACACGATCGAAGGCTTTAACAAGGCTAAAAAATATTTTTTATTGATTATTGGGCTCTGACACCGCCGGATAGTCAGCAGCAGTCCTTGGTCGTCCAAAGTAGAATTTGAAGTAAAAAGAGTACCCTAGAGAAGAGAGTGACTTTAAAACCGATATTCTTAACCAATTTAGTTAATGTTATATGTTTGTTTCTTTACAAATATTATTTATTTATTAATTTTATTTGTAAGGAAACAACTTAATTTTTATATTTTCCTTTGTAAAACTTGTTGCTGAAATGAGTTATGATGTATATGTGAGAAAAGTACTGTGTGAGTTTTGACTTTTTGTGTAAAATTTACCGTAATATTTAATTCAGTTTACGAGACGAGGTCGGTAATTGTTAAAAATATTGCGTTATTTGGGTCTCAATTTAATTACAAGCTTATAATTTTTATTAATGCAGTGACTGCACTATAAATAATGTTATGTGTATTTTTAACGATAATCACGAACCAACCTATGAATATAATATCTTTAATTAATAATATTAACATTGTAAATAGGGTCACTAATATCTTTTATAGAAAACATCATTTACAAACCCCTAAAAATACTTAATAATATAAAGTAGTTTATATTGGACCAGCAGCTACGTGAAGATTAGTTACTTTATTTCTATTACCGGGAACTAATCAAACAGCTCGAGCAACACTGAACATACAACAATTTCATTTATATTTGAAAATGATCTCAATAAAAAAAATCGTTAAGAAAATCAAAACTTTCTTGTTACAATTAAAGATCAATACTTAATGTCCTTGTTCTAAATTCAAACTAAGTTCGATTTAACTTTTCAAATAATGGACCAACTTTTCCTCTTTACATTTTACTCTTAGTTGAAATGACTAAGGTTACTGTTTTATTCTTAGCTGGTGTGTTTTTTAAATTGTTTTAATATGATCAACTTAAATTAATGGATAGCAAGATAGAAAATAGTAAAGCTTATATGGCTTCCTACAAAACTCAATTTTCTGGTCTGAAATCTGTTGTTCGCAGTGAGAAATGAAGAGACGAGATTGTAATTTATATCTCATGTATTATAAATCATTCCCATTATAATATTTAAATGATAAAAGATGTAAAATATTGTAAGCCACTGCTGAATGGAGAGTAACAATTATGTTATGTATATGTGTATCTATTATTAAGTTTACGGTATATAAACATAATAATCATTAAGAGTAAATTAAACTATGTACTATTATAAGATGTAAATAAATATTTGTTTAATTAATAAGTTGGATGTTACAATATTAATGGATAGATATAATATTAAAAATAAATTACAAATTATTATTGTCAATAAGTTAATTTTAATATAAGCGAGAATTAATATTTAATTAAATAACAGAATTTGCCGTGGAGCAGTCGAGCTGAAAGGACGTGCCACAAAGAACACCATTAAATAAAGTTCCGTGTTTTAGTGAACTAAATAAATACGAGGAAAGTTCAGATTTTGTGACTTTTTGATACTATAGTTTTTATACAAAAGAGTCTTGAAGCCCTTGAAAAATACAAAAACATGAAAAAGTGGGACAGGAGTACAAACGTGTATCGTTGTTCTCATAATAAAAAAAATAAATAATCTATAACAGTGTTAAAAGTATTATCAAAAGACAATATTAATGCAGCTATAATTGTATCAACTTTTCTACGAGTAAAGTGCTGATAAAAGAGAAAAATAGTTGGTGTTTTTATGTGTATAACAAGTTATTGATGGTACCTGGACATAACGTGAAAAATATCTACCGTCGCATTCTTTATCACCCATAATCGACTCAAATAGGTCAAAACATTAACCACTAATTTGATGATTGTGACGTCTTAAACATCTGGTGTAGTGGTCAACGCTGTGAAGTGCAAGGCATGAAACTAGTTAGCTCGGGTTCGAAATTCACCGGGCAGACACAACTGTCAAGTCAAATTTAATTATTTTTCAACACATGTCCTGGTCGTACAAGTTGGAAGCGGTGTTTGAAAAATGGAAGATTTAACCGTCATCAGAAACAATCTGGAAGTTGGATCCAGATTTAGTTGTGGTTCACGACGTACAAGGCTTTCAGCAAGACTTACTCATTGGAAATATTTTAGATGTGAGTGTATCCAACTTTATTAATATTTAATTGTTATTAAATTATTATTATTGTTATTATTAATTCATTAGTTTTATTATATTTTTTTTGTTGCTGTCTATTGAATTTTTGGTAATATTATTATTCATTTTTATTTTTATTATTATTATTTTTTTTTTTTGTATAATCATTTTTAGTTGTATTTTTATAATTGTTATTTAATTTTTTGAAAATTAATTTAATTTGTTGTAAATGTATAATAATAAATTAGTAATTGTAATGTAATTGAAATAAATAATAAATGTAATAAAGAAAATGAACGAATACGGCGTTGGGGACCGCCAACCAACACGCCATGTTCCGAACGGCGGGAGGTGGAGGACGGAGTTACAAATAGCTACGTGGAATGTAAGAGGAGGTATGGAACAGAAGATGAATGATTTATTAGATGTGATGGATGACAAAGATCTGGATATTATTTGTGTATCTGAGACCAAGCGAAAAGGCAATGATACGACCGATTTGTCTGGCAACCGGGTCGCTTTCTGGGCTGGGGTTCCAGAGGGTGAGCGAGGTTGCCAAGGTGTAGGCGTGTTGTTGTCCTCTCGAATGGTTAGTGAAATGATAGAATACAAGGCTATCAACCCGAGGCTTCTTTGGGTTCGCTTTAAGCTGGGGATAACAAGAGTATTCTTGCTAGGCGTTTATGCGCCAGTATCCTCAGCTAGAGTGAGTGAACTCGAGGAGTTTTGGGAGAGTGTCAGGGATGTTCTACGTAGTGTCAGAGATAATGAAAAATTGATAGTATGTGGAGATATGAGTGGATGGATTGGAACCGCGCGGAGTGGTTATGATAGCGTGCTAGGCAAGTACGGTGATAAGAGAGTAAATGAGGCTGGAAAGCTTATTTTGGAATTTTGTAAGGAGAAAAATTTGTTTGTGGCAAACACGATGTTTGATCACAAACAAATTCACATGTACACATGGGAGCGAGCGGAAGAAAGAAGAATGATTGACTTATTCCTAGTAGATCAGCGTATTCGAAGCCAAGTTATGGACACGCGAGTGTTTAGGGGTGCTGATCTGGGAACGGACCACTATCTAGTCGTTGCTAGAATAAGAGGTCTATTTGCAGGTTGGCGCAGCCGCACAACGTGTCCTGGCTTGAAGTCGAATTATCGCATAAGAAGGTGGAAGCTTTAAGATCCACCGATCAGAGAGGAATATCAAGAAAGGGTTTCCATAAGCTCGAAAGCTGTGATTCTGGAAATGAAAGTGCTGAAGTATACTGGCAGAACCTTAGGAATGTTATGGTGAAAGTAGCGACAGAGGTATGTGGTAAAAGGAAAAGAGGTTTTAGTTAAAAACGCGATGAATGGTGGGATGATGAAGTGAAAGACGCTGTAGAGTTAAAGAAGAAAGCATGGCTGGATTATAAAGCCTCGGGTAAGGATAAAAGTATCATAGAGATAAGAAAAAGAGAGAACAAGCTGCAAAAGCACAAAACGAAAGCACTTATAAAGATAAAGAGTGAAAATTCTGAGAGAGAAAGGGATGAAAGGTTGACAAACAACTTCCGGGTAAACACGAAGCTTTTCTGGCGAGAGTAATTCCCGGGGTTGTTCGGAAACCTGTAGATTGAAATGATGATGATGATGATGAATGAAAAAAAAGGGGTGCTTTCAAAGAACGGTGAAATTTTAACAGAGCAAGCACACGTTTTGGTGGTGGGCGGAATTCTACAAGGAGACGTATGAATGTGAGGACACGTCGGTCTCGAGTACCAGCAAAATGCTGAGTCCCGATGTAGCCGATGGTGAAATCAGTTTGGATGAAGTGGAGAGCGCGATTCGAAGCCTGAAATGTGGTAAGGCTGCGGGAGCAGATGAAGTTACTGCCGAGATGATCAAATATGGTGGGCCACGCGTCTTGGACTTGTTCTGGTTTTTGTGCAATTTGTGCTGGAAATCAGGGGAGGTCCCAGACGATTGGCGAGGTGCAGTCATCGTACCTTTGTATAAAGGCAAATTTTCACAGATAGACTGTGCAAGCTATAGGGCTATCAGTTTGATTAGCTTGGGCGGTAAAGTTTATGCTAAGATATTAGCGAGAAGAATGCAAGAGAAATCTGAAAGGCTGTTGTGGGAGGCCCAAGGAGGTTTTAGATCTTTAAGAGGGTGTATAGATCAGATCTTCTCCCTCCGCATGATCACAGAAAAATTTTTGGCCCTAAACCAAAAGGTTTTCTGTGCTTTTGTGGATTTGGAAAAGGTTTGACAGGGTTGTGAGACAGAAATTATGGGAGATACTGCCCCGATACAATGTGAGCGGACCCTTGCTACAGGCTGTAAAGTCTCTTTACAGAGATGACTCAGCCTGTGTGCGAGTAGGAGCTGACATGTCGCCCTGGTTTGACATCCAATCGGGTGTTAAGCAAGGTTGCGCTATGTCAGCTTGGTTGTTCAACTTGTATTTGGATAGTTGTCTCCAAGGCGTGAAAGACAGTGACATGGGAGTGAAAGTAGGTGACCTTAAGGTCAATTGCTTGCTATATGCAGATGATGCAGTGCTCATTGCATCATCAGAATGCGATTTGCAGGCATTGGTCACCACTCTGAAAGATGGGTGTGAAAATAGTGGTCTAAACCTGAATGTAGATAAGACGAAGGTTCTGATATTTGAAAGAAATGAAGAAAGAACAGAATGTAAGATCAACGTGAATGGTAAGATAATAGAACAAATGAATGAAGCGGTATATTTAGGAAGTATGTTTAGCAGAGACGGAAGATACGAAATGGATATGAAAAGGCGTATTGCTGCCGGTAACAGAGTCAACAGTGCTTTGGCTGCATTGTTGAAACGACGAAACGTCAGCATAGCTGCACGTTTGGCTGTACACAATGCAGTTTTGCTACCGACTTTGTTATAAGGCAGCCAAACGTGGGTAACACAGAAGAAGAATGTAAGAAAGATGAATGCTGTGGAGATGCGATCTCTTCGCCGAATATGCGGAGTCAGTTTAGCTGACCGAATCCGCAATGAAGAGATCCACAGAATGGCAGGTACTAGCGAAGATGTAACGGTGAGAATGAAGAAGAACGTGCTCAGGTGGTTTGGGCACGTCGAACGAATGAGTGATGAAAGAATGGTAAAAAAGATTTATAAAGGAAAAGTGAGCGGTAAGAGAGATAGGGGGAGGCCTTGAGTGACCTTCGAAAACTCAGTAGCTACGATACTAGAGGAAGGTCACGTAAAAAGCATGAGGACCCCCCGGAGGGCATGTATGAAGAGTTTGATGTCTGTGGCGAAAGAGGTAAGCAGGGACCGTAGCGTTTGGCGCTCCGTCGTCTCTGGCTACCCCGCAAGGGATACGGCGTGAAGTTAAATAAATAAATAAATTAATTAAATAACAGAAAACCCATTTATGCTATAAATAATTCAAGGGTCACTAAAGTCAGAGGTCATAATATTCAATGATGATTCAGAGTGTACAATGGTTGCTGCTAACTGGACCTCGATTAATCTATATAAATTTTGCATTATCTAACTAGATTGTTTTTTCTTTGTTAATGTTAATGCATTTTAGAAAACAAATTACAACGATATACGTAACTGTTTATAAACATGTTAAGGTATTTTAAAATGTTAATAAATTTTGAACAAAAACTGTTAGAAATATTGGTTAGGACTTTCTTAGGAAGTCTAATAGATATTCGTCCCGATTAAGACGATCAAATATAGAATAGTTTATCTCAGGCACCAGTATTAAGCAAGCTACTGAATTTTCAAATCCATATTTATGTAAAATTGACAGTATATAAAATGTTTAAACAAAAATTTTATCTTAGCAAAAAAAAAACTACTTTTGTACTATATAATTTAGTATACATAAAAATTTGTAATTGCTAGGAGACAAATATTAAGATGCTTATAATTTATGATAAAGTAAAGTACACACGACTGTGCCACGCACCATGCAGTCCAAATAAACATCGGACTCGTCTACTATCTTTATACTTGTAAAACGATAAATCTGAAATAAGACTTAAATTTAATAATAAATACTTTAGAATAATAATACTTCTATATGAAACCACTAAGACAATGTAATTAAAACTTGTTATGTTTATTGCAATATCTCTCGTTGTACCTTAGTGTGGTTGTTCTACCCTACAAGATGGTACACAACCAGTATCGTGATGGAAGGAGCAAGGGCCTGGATAGTGGTGGTCACGTTGAATGACATTTATTGTGGGTTAAGTACAAGTACACCCAAATGCGTGTTGATGCTATAATATTTATCCCGTGTGGGAATCGAATGTAAGACTCAGTAGTCCTTGTTACTAACTTTACCATCGGGCCATCCAGTTATTATCGTTGGTCTTAACAATATTTTTAATTTTAAGATTACACGTGCGAGTTGTGAATTATATAAAGTTAGCTAATATATTGAATTAAACTTCTATTCATTGCGAGTTTAAAAAACTCATATGAAAAAGGCTGTTAAAAAAAACTACAACGGAATATGTTAAAAGGTACGTGTTGCAACAAATTGTTAAAAGTTGAATTGGTTTTCCAATTGAACTATTGAATTCTAGAAACAAACATACATACGTGCACTTTAAAGGTAGGAAAACTGTTCAAGTGCAAAATACATCTGCCGGAATATCACAAATAGTTTGCAAACTAAGCGAAGTTTCGTTTCAAGCCTTTAAATTTAAACTCTTTGAATTTTTATAATAAAACTACAAACACTTTTTCGCCTTCACAAAAGTTCTTCGGAAGTTTACAAAATCAGTCAATATCCGTAATAATATTATTTTTGAAATAGACTTTGAAGTCATTATGAACACTCGTTATGTAGGTTACGTCGGTAACAATAATAAATTTTATTTTTAAAATTATATGTTAGTTAATACAGAGTTTTTAAGTAAGTAAATTAAATCAATAATATTAAGTTTTGGCAAAATGCTTTGATTATATCATAAATTGAAGATGTTTTTTGCTGTCGCATAAATTGAGACTAAAAAGCTATTTAATGTTGAATCTTTTGTTTCAATATATTCTTCTATAAAACAATTCCTACCTTTAATAAATGGCTGTAAGGTATTTAATAAAAATGCTTATTTAAAAGAATTTTCTTATTTTTTTTTGCATTGAAGATATTTCACAGTATATATTTTTTTGAATACGTTGTTAGGTAAGAGTAAAGTATTTTATATAAACTGGGGCACACAACTATATTTCAAATTATAAAATTAAAAATGAAAATAATAAAACGGGAGCAACAATATTAAATCTTGAGACATTAAATTTTAAGATAAAAAAGTATCAAGACAAGTTGTAGTTGTTTGATACTTGAGTTCATTTACGGTGGTTTAATTTAAAATAATGGTCCCGAATCATGAAGTCAAGGAAATTCGGTCTCACATCCGCTATCTTTATAATTAATAAGGAATTAAATCAAACCAAAATATATTTCAATATACTTTTATCATTTGATTTAGAAATGTTATGAGTTTCATATAACTTTTTTTTTTGCTTAAGAAAACTAAAGTAACATTGAGGTAAATATTATCTTAAAAAAATATTTTTATATAAATTGACTTTTTTGTAGTTAAGATAATTACCGTGGAAGTTTAATTATAACACATAATGTTTAAAGAGATGACAGCTTGATATTAGAGAAGATAAATCAAGGGGATGTGGTAGAATTATATTTAGCGGATAGCTTTTAAACTAACGTTAATTACGTCTTCTAACATCAAACCAAGTAACAATCAGATAAAGTAAGAAATATTAATAATTGGTTATAAATAAAAAAGTAAATAAAAAATATTAATAATTAGTTACGCCTATTTTGAAACTAAAACCGAATAGAATCCAATTAAGTAATAAATAATCAATAATAATTAATTTATTAACAGAGTTAAGGCCACGGATTTTAATTCTTTAATAAGATGGAAGGCACAAAAGTTATTGAATCACAAAGAAATATACCAAATTTGACTAAGAATAATATCCTAGCAAATAAATCAACATCACTAAGCATTCAAATTTAGTATAAATATGATTATTTTAAGTCTAAAACGAGCCTCTGTGTCATTTATAATAAGATACATAATACTGTAACAAAGCAGAATATAACTCTCGGCGTATTTGTCTTGTTTTGTGCAAGAAATATAGCAACGCCTTAACAGACATATTTATCTTCATACATTTAGATTTAGAGTTATACTAAAGATATATAATAAAATGCTTTCAGAAAATATAAATGATATTTATTCACAATTCATAAATATCATAATTCGGTGTTAAATAATGATTTCAAGGTCTGTTATAGAATAATTTTATTAATACATATAAAATGACCGCGGCAAAGAAACGTTTGTTAGAAGAATCAAAAGATATGAAATTTTGGTCTATGGCTTGTGACAGCAATGTTTTTATTTGTACAATATTTTTTTAAAAATAAATAAAAATTGAATGGGCTGTTGGCTCAGACGCTTATGTAATTTTAAAAATCCGCTAGTATTACTAGCTACATAATAAGCAATTTCTTATTTATAATACCATTTTATAATATTATAATATGAATTATAGTACAACTATAAAAATAAACATGAACAACTTCCTATAAAAAAAACCTGTGCTCAGATTCCCTGCAAAGATTTCTCCACAAGCACACTCCTTAAATCAAAATTTTGAATATCTACTAGAGTCGCTCAATTTACAATGTAAAATCTTTATTCTCACCGCAATTAATGATACTTTTAAAGTTTTTCCTAAACAAAATCTACATCATAAAATTAGCGAAAGTTAGAAGACTCGGAAGTAAAATAATCGGGGATGACGAACTCATATTTTAAAGGACTCGGACCATGGAGTCGGTTTTTAGTGTGAATAATGTTTCAGACAATGAAGTAATTAAACCCTAACATACATTAAATAATAAGAGACTTTAATGTCTTATAGAAGTTAATATATAAAAGAAAAGATTTGAGAAAAATAAAACAATATTAATAATATATAACAATAATCAATAACTGATAAATTAGTTTTAAGGTGTGACAAAATAATTCAACAGCAAGTTAATAAATATTACACTTAGGATTTTAATCCTAAGTGTAATATTGTTTACAATATTGTTTACAATATTTACAGGACCAGAATAAAAATAAAAGATTAATTATGAAGTTCAAATATAAAAAGAAATAAACACCTGATGCAATAACCTGTAAGGAGGTGTAGTGTATTCAATGTAAAACGATCACGGCACAATACATGACCGAGTGATATTTATTCACCGTTTTACATTTTCTATCATCATTTTAAGTATTTACATAACAAGCATACGAGTACATTAAATGCAAGTAAACCATATTATTGGAACCTTCCAATAAAGCGTAAGCGTACGTACGTACGCTTACGCTTTATTAATTTAGAAAACATTTAAAAGGGAAATATAAAAAGGAGTAAAACACAACAATTCTGGTAATATTACCTGAGAAGTGATATCAGTTCGGTAATCGGGTCTCTGCAAAAAGTGAGGGTCACGGCAGCTCCAGTCTCCGAGTTGGCGAGGAGTGGGAGGAATTTTCACCAGAATACCCTGGCCGCAGGACGACCCGATGGAATAATGTGGTGCAATATTTTATCTACGGTAGAAAGTCACTGTACTAAAAAGTCTATTTACATCTTTTAATAATTAGTACTACAATTACTTGTAAGGCGGATTATCTGTTTTTTTTTTTAATTTTTATATGCAAGTAAAGGGCAAATAATCGTGCGGGTTATTGATGTCAAATGATTACCGCTGTCCAATAAAATGATGTCCGGTGATAATAATATCACACTTAACTAAGGACAATAAGTATTTCAAGAATGTACTCATAACAATTGTTAAAAAACTGGCTACAACGGAATCCTTGTAAATCTAAAATATAAAAATTAAAGCATTTTAATGTATTTTTTTAATTTCTACAAATATGTAAAAGAAATATGCAATTTGTAAAATTGATTAAAAAAAGCCTAATTTTATAATAAGTTAAAACGCTAAAACAATATACAAAACAGGAAATAAGCAAAAACAGAATGTAAAAAGTGTAAAACAAAAACCGCCGTCGACTGTCAAAAAATTACATGACAACCAAAGGGTTATGAGAGAAAGTAAAACGAGACTCAATTAAAACGAGCCTCGGTATAATTGAAGGCTCTTAATTTTATTATTTACTACTAATTTCGTTTGACATTGACAAGAGACTTTTAATAAATTGATTTTATTGCATTCAATAGCAATCATAATTTCGATAAATATTTATCGGCAACAGGATATTACTTTTGTAAAAGAATATTCATTATTCTAAATATTTTCTGTATAAAAAAGTAAGTACCTTAGGTGGAGGTAATAAAGGTCGAACTGTCCAGAGCTTTATCAATATTTGAACATAAAAACTTGACAAATGTTATAACTTATTTAAGATTCTCTGTCTCCCATTGGTTAGCTCCAATGTATAAGGGTTGATAAATTTAACGTTTTCACTAAAATAACCCTTGGAACCTCGAAACAAAGGTGCGTGAAGGTTGTTAGGGTATGAAAACGAGTTTCAGACAATGGTGCTTGGGTTTTATTCATACGATAATTGTTAATAAAGAGGTGGACCCTCCCAACTGCTATTGTAAGCATGCTTCAGAATATCAATTGCATTCTAATTACCTCAGAATATAGGCAATAAATGTTTGAGGATTATTATCGTGTCCGTTTTGTAAATATAAAAGACTGTGATAAATGGTTTGGGAATTTGAATTAAATATCTATTAGCAGGAGAAAAACTAGGACTAACTTCAATTAATAAAGACTTAATATATTTAGACGATTATATCTCGGTCGAAGTTTAAAATGAAACTGACTTTGAGTATCTATTTAGGTTACTCACCTCCAACTGCAACACAAGTTAGATTAACTTCTGTCCCCTCATCGTATGGACCAAGAACTCCACTTTTGATTTCATCACCTTCTTGGCTTATAATAATTAGTAGGTCCAGTGGAACTGTATCAAACAAATTTATGAGATTATACTTTGCGATGTACGGTTCATCTTATATGTACAATATACACACATTGAAATTAACACCTTGAAATTAATTTTAAGTTGTTTAATACAACAGTAGAAAATAAATAAATTTAACATGAATTTATGAATTGTAAAGAAAACAGAGATTGTCAAATAATAATTAAACTTAAATTTTATTTGAAATATTTGACATAAATCCGTAATATTTAGACATTCTATTAAAATTTTAAACATTTTAAACAATTGTTTCATTTCCAAAGCAATGTACTGTGTCACAATATCTTCTAAATCAATTAGAAGCCAATCAACTTTCTGGAATTGAGAAGTCCCTGTTTACAAACAAAATAAAGTGAATAAATAAGATGAATTAATTACTTTATTTTATAAGTTTTTCATTGAAATTTATACCTTAGAGGATTTGAAACAGAGTTTTGATTAAATGAATGTTGTGGCTATAAGTGGCTAAAAGGTAAAATAAGGCAATTAGTAGTTTAATTGAACAATAAAACAGGCGATCATTATCAAGAGTTGACCGTACCTATGTATAATAAGTAATAAATATAAAGGCAGATGTTATTAAATATAACTATAATATATATATATATATATACATATTAAATACAACTAAAATAATTATTAAAAACAATTTGTAATATATACTAAAGGTATATATATATTACTAAAGGTATATATAAAGGTAAATAAATATTTACTTAGAACCGTAAATAGTAAATCTTGTATTTTTCGTTTGAGATCTGATAAAATCCGACAATCCGACATCTACGAGTATATTGCCCACTGTCTTGATTAAATAAAAAGAAATCTATAAATGTACTTAAAATGCAAATAAATTTTTATCAAAGTTCTGTGTAACAAATAACAAACGTATCGTTATTTATGTTACAAATAAAATAATTAAATTACTTTTTATTTGGCTTATCAACACCGAAATTCTAATAAACCTTATTAACACTACCACGCTTATAACAATAACAATATTTGCTAAGAATGTTTTAAATTAATATCTAACCTAATTTAAAGCGTCTTTTTCATAATATATAATTTTTTATCTACATTGTATAGTAAGAAACGACTTTTACCGAGGAATTTCTTTTTCTAGTTAAGGACAGGGTAAATAGTTTCTCAAATCCAGCCCTAAATTATGATACAAAAACAAAACCTACTTCAAATTTAATAATCGTAAAAAAGGTATTGGTTTAAGTTTTCAATAAATGATATCCCAATCAGTATAGTTGAAAATCAATCAACAAAAAACTTTTTCTAAATTATTAAGTAAAGCTTTCCAATAACTTTTATTTGTAGAAGTATTAATAAGAGAAACCGCAACTTTACCAATTATTCAAAATGGCTGAACTCAACGCAACGTTGTTATACAAAATTTGCTCGCTCCCCGCTCGTTTATAATGTATTATCATTAAAATATTTGTAATAAAAACAACATGAAAGGACGAGAATTCTATATATATAATTCTATATATCTAACCAGACTGCAGCAATCCTTTAATGTAAGAATGTTTAAAAAAGTGTTATAGTAAAATATAGATTCTAAATAATAATTGAAGTGTGTGATTTATGAAATATTATTTTTCTTATCTACTTTATAAAAAGTAATAAAGAAAAACAAAAACAAAGACTGTCCAAATGAAGCTTATTAAGGCCTATTGAAGTTCATTGATCTAAAGCTCGGTGCACACGAAATAAATACAACATTCATATTAACTAGTGTAATTAGCTTGACAAGAAAGACATACTTAATTTATTTTATGATCTTATTTGTGTTTTAAATGAAATCATACCTTTATTGAAATAAAGGTTTGATTTCAGTTTTTATCTGCAAGTTTTATTAAATAAAACGGAGAAAATAAGTCGAAACTTAATTAAATCCTTTTCTTTAAATAATAAACATAAAAAAGGTCCGGCTTTTATTGTATTTCACATTCTCTTCTTTTCCTTCACTCAAGACAGTGCACGAGAATTTACTAACATATAACTCAATACACAAGGTTGGTAATTAGTTACTATACTTATAAAACTGAATAACTATTTTACGATACAATGAATAAATTAATTTAAACTCTCGGTACGCGTTCAAGTGAGTTATCTTATGTATCAAATTCATAAAAGTATTTAAGGAACGGTTGTAAAATATGAATACGCTGCTGGGCTGCTTCAAGATACGAGTATACTATAGGCATAATGTAGATATTACTATATTCATAATTAAAAAATAATTGCCTTATTTTTACGAATATTCAAATAACAAATTACATAAAAGATTCTGAAATAAGATTTTTTTGAATTATAAGATAGGATTTCAATATCTTTAAAGTAAAAAAAAACTTTTTTTTTGATTTAGTATTTAAGTTAATAGTATCAAGAATTCAATAAATTAATACTAACGATAAATGAAAATGTTTTGATTGGAACATTATATTTTCATCTCAACATCACAACTAAAGCAAATATATATTTTTTTCATTCGCTAAAACTCGTAGAGTTATTGTAAAAGACCAAATTAATTAAAGCTTTTAAATTTATACTACTACATTAAGTTTCATGGAAATGAAAACACGAAGGTGAAATTAAAATATATTAATTTGATAAAGCAATTTGTAATATCATTATAGAACTTTGCTACTAAAACTTAAGCAAACTTTGAAAATAATTAGACGGTAGGTAAAATAAAAAGTTGCTCTCCTCAAAATATTTGTTCACTGCACTATTAACGTTTTATCGACACTTCACGACAACTATACATACAAATACAAACAGGATTATTAAGAGTGCAATGACCTTCATCCCAAATATCATTTATCGTATATCGCAAATATACTTCATCTAATATTGTTGGGACAGTTTAAAAGATTTTGTGTATTTTTGTCACTTTGCCACGGGTCACTTCAAGAATGGAAGTACTTCTTCTTCGATAAACAATGTTTTCAATTTTACATTATTTATTGAAGACATTACAAAAATCAACGAAATAAAAAAACAAATAAATCATATTTATTAACAACACACTTTGTTGTAATAAAATATGTGCAGCGATCTTAAAAATGTCATATTCTGTGTTCCACTTCACATAGAAATAACAAAAAATGTATAATGTAAAGCTCAGTGCACACACTTCATAGATTTACTTTTAATTTTGGTTAATTGACGTGAATAAATCTAATTACTTATTATATTTTACAGATCACATACTGTAGAATCAATAAATTAATTTATATTGCACTTTTAATAAACAAATGCACAATTAAAAGTCGAACAAAGTTATGTAACAACAACTATTTCAATTAATCTTAGAAGGAAAATAAAAATGAGTAAACGAGTTCTAAAAACTCTTTGTGAAGTTGACGGAACTTTTAGATTCGATATTTATTTTCAAACGAATATTTGAAGACAAACAAAAAAGAAACAAAATAATGAAAGAACAATACTTTGCTGTCTTCAGATTAGTTTTATAAAACCGATCATATTAAAACGGCCGTTACAATAAACAGTAACTAAAACAGAATAAAAGAAATCAAAGATGTTGTTTGACGCGATTTTATTATTATATTTTATATTCAGTTTGTTCATCAAGGGCAAATGTCATTAGAAATATAAGGGTAGTAATTGTCGCGCAGTAACTATCTACGGCTTAGAAAGTAATTTGTTTCTGACCAACATTAAGATTGATAATAATCAATTATTGAACTTAGTTCAGTCAAGAAATATTATTTTATGTTTTTTAATAAAATATTTATGAATACCTACATATTTTATAAAATATCTTTTTTCATATTATTAATCCCTAACTATATTAAAAATATAATACTTAATATAACCTCATTTCAATAAAATGAGCAGAATGTATTGTTAAAATAATAAAAAGGTACTACAGAAAAATCTCATTATTTTCAAATAATTATTTCACTGCTCACTTATTATGATGTAATTAAATGAACTCTACTATGAAATTAAAGAAATACACCGAGAGTCCTTGAAATGAACTACAACAGTTTAATAAGCTAGTAGTAACCTCTTCAGACGGATTATACATATTTAATTCAGTTAAAATTCTATGTAATATTTGTAGATTTTTTTTTGTACTAATAAAAATACTCATAATACATTCTAATTAATAAATTATTTGCAAAATTAATGGGCATAATTATTTTCTTTCTTTTTAACTCAAATTAAAGTTGTTTTATATATTAGTGTTTGGTCCTGCTGAATTTTTTAACCTTGAGAATAAAAACAAAACTCAGAAAAACTGAATGCAGCGCCGCCTACGGGGTCCAAATGTATTTCTAAGCTATTCTAGTATTAGAATACATCCAAAAAAGTAATGGATAGATAGAATGATGAATGAGAAAGTTACATAACCGTTGTAAGTGTAGGTAAAACATTTGTAAGAAAATGTAGTTAATAACAAATAGTTTTTATGTCTTACTGCCTCCTTAATACTTCCTTAAATTTAGAAAATTATTATTTTTAACAAATGACGTCTCAGTAGACAATGAGGCGTATTATACAAAATATAGTTTAAATAAACATAGACTTGCTATTTAAGAGAGCAGAACATTATGGTCGTATTATATAATAATACTAATAGTATATAATTAAGTACTCTGTAATGAATTTTATCTTATTTTTAATATGTATTAAATTATAAATTTACTTTTCTTTCTTGTAGACTTGAACGTCTAGATAAGAGTTACTTTAATCTTTTCTTTTGACAGGCTATGTAATTACATATTGTTTACGTTTCAAGTTTTTAAGTTTGTGCTGCCTTTAGAATACTGTTGAATTAGAACACGACTTTCGGAATATCAAACATGTTCTAGTTATTATTGCTACCACGCCAGTATTATAGTACTATAAGCTACCTAACATATTTTAAACATCGTTTTAAAATAGAAGATACCCATTATGTGCACATACAGAAATGAAATCCATTACATCACTTTAGCTTTGCTTGAAATTAGATTTGGTAGAAACTAGTTTCTACCAAATTTTAATCAAAATTAGGAATACGTATTGTATTACCCTTAATACAATATTTCCTAAATATCCCATATATTACGTAATGTTGACGTCAAGGTCATTAGATCTCTTCTCCAGATGCACTAAATGCAACTATTACCGTTATGGCGAAATAAGTGTAGTAATATCCTAACAAGAGATTTATTTTCAGTTACTTAAAAAAATATTTCTGTTATATTGTTTCCACTTTGAATAAATACCTTGTGATTATTTGTTTACATCAAATGGGAGTGGCGGCTGGGTCATCTTTTGTATTATAAAAATACTACTTGACAGCTTCTGCAAATTCATCAATGTTTCAAAATACTTCTTCCATCTCTTTTTTATGTCCTTATCTCCCATAAGTATCCTTCCAGTATTAGCTTTTATGTATTTTACATGTATGACACCTCTAGCATTCTTCTCCCTACGCTTTGTTAAACGTTATGTAACTAACTAACTAACTAACCTAACCCAACCACCATGTACTCTTTCATAACCATCACTTATACATCCCACTAAAATCTCCCCCACATATATCTGCTCGTTGTCCGCAATATCCATCATCACAGAATCAAAATCTTCTCAAAACTTCTCTTTCATCCTATCATCACACCCGGTTCGAGGAACATACACACTTAATACTTTAAGGATAAAAACTTCAAAAATAATTTTAACAGCAATGATTCTATCACTGACCCTCTTCACCCCCGTCACACACTCTTTAATTTCTCATCAAGCACAATTCCGACACCATTCCTTTTTCCATCATTTCCGTAATAATAAAACTTGTATAAATCACCAATTTCTCTCGCTTTGATCCCTTCCATTTTGTCTCCTTTAAACATGCTACATTTATTCGTCATCTCTTCAACACGTCCGCAATTTCTCGTCCTCTTCCCGTCATCGTACCAACATTCCAACTTCCAAACCTCAGTTTTACATCCCGAGCTAGCTTGCGTGGCACCGGTATTACCATAATGTTAAAAGATTTGGCTTTGTTTTACGGCCAGCCGCCTGCCTGGCGCCAACTTTCCTGGGAATGTTTAATTTGTTAAAATTATAATTTTAATAACTGTTATTATTATTACTACTTTTATAATAGTTGTACGGGAATATACATTATAAGTTAATATTTATATCAACAGTAATAATTAAAATATAAGTGCCAAAGTGTTTAAATATCCTGATGAGTATAGATTTACATTGGGAAGGAAACATAGCCTACACATATATACAAGTATTTGACAAAAATAAGAAGTGCATTCTTATTTATAGAACACAAAATCAAAGGTTATTACATATATCTAATGTTTAGGCAATTAAATATCATATTATATTATATAAATTTTTTTCTTAAGTCTTTTAATTATTTTAATTGTAATTAAAATTTTATTGTTTTCTCTCTTTGTCTTTCTCAAATATATCTGGACTGTGTTGTTTTATATCTTACTACATGCTAAATTTCATATTCTTTAATACCTTTATATTTTATTTCGCGATATTTGACGATAGATGGCAGATCACGGCGTAACTAAATGTTTGGAGATAGTTAATAATAGCTTCCAGTAGGTGGCACTCTGACACGTTGCATTCAAAAATGTGTTAAGTTAAATACTTGACACTTATCTTTTGTGATTTTAAGTTATTTATTTCTTAATTTTATTATTAAAAAAATAAATAAAACGATTTTTACCGGGAAACGATCCTGGTATTCTTCATTTGAAAGTAGGTAATACCTACCGCGTATGTTTGTTTTAAAAAATGAAAAAATGGTCTCGTAATACTGTTAATGTTGTCAAGGTGTTCTAACTCTTATATCCACAAGATAAAGGTTATTTTAGTAGAAATGTTCAGTTCAGTCTCTTTCGATACAAGACTTTATATACGACCCTATAAAGTACACCTATATCCATTGTATTGATTTTATATTGTTTGAGATTTATAAATTCCATAAATATTATAAAATGTATAAAAATATTTTTAAAAATGAACCAAATATATTATTTAATTTTAACTGTAACTTCAAACATCTTAATCAGTAAGACTACCGATTAGAATCGGAATACCGGTACTTATACATATAATTTTTATACAAAACATGAACATGTAACAAATATTTTTGAAGATATTTCCAAAATTTATATATATTATACACGCATTTCGTTTGAGGCTCGTAACACACACTACTTCCTACACATACATGTATTAGATCAGGTGGGATAAACTCCGTGACGTCACAAGTCAAGATTACTACAAGTATAACTAATATTATTACTTCTTTCGATTTTATAAATATTTTATTTCATTATTATTTATTACTTAATAAAATGTTTATTATTGTGAAACTGGCTGCCGCTACTATTACTATTAATGTATTTGCTGTTTATTAAATGTAATTATAGACAAACGACATAATTGTGTCAATGTCTATAGATACATAAATCAGTGCAACCATCACACATACGATCAGTGTTTAATAAAATAAGTAATAGTAGAATCTGAAAGTTATGTTTCAATTTTAAATTATTTATTTGTTTAACCAACAATTCGTATATCACTATATTAATAATATTGACATTCAATCTCGTTGGAGGCGACATTTGTAATTGTAATTTTTTTTTTAAAGTTAATTTTATAGATTAGTATGTATTATTTAGTATTTATTAGTATATAAGGTGAATTTATATAACAGACGTATTAAAATCTAATAGGTATGTTCTCTTCATATACTAAATAATGTAAAACTCATTAATATGTAAAGTTATGTAATAACGTTATAGAAGGATCCAACTTTGGCATTATTGATAACGGCGGCCATATTGAAAAGTATAACTTTAAAAAAAATACACATTACCGGAAAGTTTTAATATTAATTATAAGTTGTTTCGTGGTTGTTGTGGTAAAATACTATTATATAGTGCGAACCTAACATGTTGCCTATAACATTACCTCTATAAGGGGACTAATAAATGTAAAACATTTGTATCTCAAATACGACTGACTATATTCAGAGATTGGTAAATAGACTAGCACGTTCAAACACATAAATTATATTAAAACAAATAGAGAAAATGTTACTAGTAAGTTAATACTTTATTATAGAATGTTAATTGGATCGTAGTTATTTATGATCCAATTAAAAGTAAATTTTAAAAGTGTGTAATGAATTGCACCCAAAGTTTTAATTAATTTCCGCAAATTTCTTGCTCGTCATCAAAGGCTTGAATAAATTATAGTTCTGAAAATTTTCAAAATAAAATTTAAATTCGAATTTTTATTTAAAGATAAATAGAACCGATCTATTTCGTGTAAATTGTATTTTATTTATATAATATTTACATAATATCAAGTCTTTATTGAAAGTTAGTTTTATACAAAAGATTATATTGTGAAAGCTACCACCAGCGTGAAAAGTTATCTGCCACAGGTCTGACAATAGCTGGCGATTGAAACTTCATTTTGTGTAAACCATACTTAACACCTAAATTATATTACTCGTAATAACAAATCTTCAAGTAGCTTGGCAGCCAGCTCTGCGTACTTACGATGTATCATATTCTAAATATTCGGAAATGTCCATTAGCACACAAAGTTTTCTAAACAGCTATTTAAATTTTATTAAAGTCTAAAATCTCATTGTTTTCTGTACTTCGCAATGCTTAACAAAATTATTCCTTTTCTTATGTATTTAAGATTTATAAAAATATATTGACCAGCGAACGCATGCATTTTGGATTGCTTAATTTTATCTCATAAAGATTTTCTGTCCGTAGCTGTCTCTTGCAAAACAAAACCCTGTTACTCCAGGGTAGTTAAATATAACTATAATAACCTACTTTGGCACTAATCTCGTCAGTAAGATATCTTATTTTTTGTAAACAGCATATGTGGAAGAAGTGAGTTTATCGGCCAAACCAGATATTATGAGGGCGCCATTGTGACAGCACCTACAGTATTTCCAGGACAAACTGTATATTCAACCACTTCCATAGATTCCTCATTTAACCTGTTATACATTAAAAGTTGTGATTCTGAAGTTTAATCTTCTTATTGTTGAGTAACAACCTGTTTACACAAAATCAACGTACTATTTTGAGAGTCTTGTTTACATTGTATACTCTTAAATATTACTTAGTGGCAGATATTCTCTGTTTCTAATCGTTTCAAATGTTTAAATGCTGCCTGAATTGTTTTATTTATATATTTAGAAGTAAATAAAAATGTAATCAATTTATGCTTCTTTGTTCCAAAAGACGGTCAGCTTAAATATTACTAAATTAATTATTTTCCTTGGTTATTATTATCAATTTACTTATCATAATATACAATGATAATAAGGTTCTTAATAGTCTTTTTTACAGTAGGTAAGATGAATACCACATATTTAGTCTTTTTGGAATTGAATTTATACCCTTTTAGCATGTAACCTAAAACACTAAAATCATTAATATTTAACAATGACTGTGTTTTGTGATACACAATATTATTATTTTTTAACCCTGTATGTTTTGGTGTACAATATTTAGTTTAATATATTTATTCATTTTTTCCTTAAAACAAAAAATATTATGTCAACATATTCAAATTATAAATTTTGCTAATATAAACTCTAAGAATAATAAAAAGCACAAAATATGTTTACAGTTACTTTAATTTTATACTTCTATAAGACTATCAAAGTGCTGTACAATATCTCTTTTATTCATATTTAAACTATCGCCTATAATAATTACAACAGCGGAGTATTCATTTAAGCTTTTTATGTCAAAATTGTTAATTATATGTTTGTATGATGCTTCAGGAGTACATAAATTTATAACTTGTTGTTTTAAGTAAAAGATTGGACATGTCCAAAATCTCTTCCCAATTTTTCCAAACAAACAAAACCTTTCCTTGGAGACTGGTGGTTAGTATTATTACTTAAACTTAGATTTTTATGTCAATTTTCTTGAACCATTGTATGGTATTGTATGAAATTGCATTTGGTTATCAATGCCTAAAACTGTGCTATATTATAATTACCAAGGGACAAGAGTTCATCAGCTGCAGAGATGTTTTCCTGTATCTGTTCCTGTAACATTGCATAGTTATATATATCATCCTCTAAGTTTTTTAACTCTATGTATTTTTTCAATTAATTCATAAATTTAGTTTTCATAACATTATTCATTTTTTCAAAATTGGCAAAAGGAATTTCTTTTTGTTCATTTAATGTCAAATGTTATGTTCTCTTTTTTTACTAACGGTAGAATTTTCCAAATAAATTTATACATTTTTATGTAGATTTAAATTTTTTGTGCTATTTATTTTTCCTAAAAATTTTTGTTTTTCACTACTACGAGGTCACATATCTTTGTCTGTTTACTTGAGGATTATTTAAGCAAATCTTCATTTAAATTGTCAGTTTGACATAACTGATCATTTTCCAACTATTTTTTAAGTTCATTAATAAGAATATGTGCACTACTTAATTCAGTCTCCAAGAAATAAACTTTTTTTAAAGGATCTTTGTATATTTTTATACAGCAACTAAATGAGCTAACTGCCTCTTGTAGCTGATCACGTTCCCCAGTTCTGCCTTCAGCTAAGTATTTTTTTCTAGTATATGCTTTGTCTGTAATTAATTTTCTTCTTGCTCTTTTTTACTTCATTTTAATAATATGAAAAAATAGACAATACTCCCAAATTTTAACATTTACAATACAATATTGTTGTGTTGTGATAATTGTATACAGCGTCCTCTATTAGCAGAATGGTGGAAATTATTTCTGGATCGATGAACTTGTTTAACTGATCAATAGTGAAGGATGTGTACGACGTTTGTAAGAATTTCAATCGATGGCGGTAAATAATCTTCACATAAAACTTTGATTTCTACTCACATTAAGTTAATTATGTTTATTTTGTGTTGTAACAACTATTCAATCTGTCACACTTTTAGTTCACTTTACAATTCATGTTATAAATTGTTATTTTCACTGATTTAATAGAAGTCGTTATGTTTTTTCAAGTTGAAAATATATTTATTTTTTGTAAGTCACTATGCTTTCTCTTTGTCATATATATTGTCCTTATATATGTTTGTCCAATTTCACAGGTTAGTTTACTTTTATTGTATAATGCTGTAAATTTATTTTATAAACTTGAACACACAGACTCGATGTTTGTATATGAAAATATATAAATTACTTACAAAAAAAAAATATTTTTTTATTTTTCTCTATCTGTCTTTTTGTTCCGGCTATCCTCTGAAACGGCTGTACTAGGACAGGATTGTCACTGACGCTGGCGTTCAGCTGATATTAAAAGCAGTACCTTGGGCAAATTTTATATTAAAACATATTCCTCGCAAATAAAATCGTGAACAAATAGATTACCTAATAAAGTGTAAATTAATTGCTGCAATCCATGCGTTGGTAACAGCAGATACGAGTAGTACATTATCAGCATTCAGCGTTAAATCGGTTCAAATATATGTATTACTGAAATATATATATATATATTAGTACCAATAAAATATATATTTTTTGAAACAAGTAAATTAAATTATATATTAAATATTATCTTCATAGACCAAACACAAGAAGTTCTAAGATTTGAGTAAATAATATAATGAATAGAGAGTGTTTTCTACGTGTCTTAGTTAACGGGTTAGATGAGCGTCATTGTGTATTACAGGTGTTATACATGTTTTAGTTTTATTCTAAACATAATCCTTACAAATCCATATGTAATTTATACTAATATTTTTGGGAACGTTTTATATTAAAAGGTGGACTCTTTCTTAGGTATTGTAATTAAAATTATAATATAATGTATACGGCAAATATATCTTATCTGTTACATCGTCGTCGCTTAAAATACTAGACTTTATAATAAGATCCTAGAAAATTATAAAAAAAATAATTACTAAATTAGTATTATATAATTCACTGATAAGTAAACTCGAATACTATTTAATTGCTTGGAATTCCTTTCATCAAGTATATAAAGAGTGAAATGAACACAAAAGAAAATGTTAATGTTTTTATCTTTAATCACTATATATTATAAAACAAAGTCCCCTGCCGCCTGTCTGTATGTCTGTTTGCGATAACCTTAAAGAGTACGCAATGAATTTTCATACTGTTTTCAATAACAGACAGAGTGAACCCTGTGGAAGGTTTTAGTGTATAATAAGTTTAGGTTTTGAGCAAACTGACGATATGATCACGATATTAGTTCAACATGTTTTTTGTGGAAAAAATTTAACCAATCGCGAACCGTCCTCGAAAACGCTGCCAAAACCTTTTGAACTATAACAAAAGTATGTATGGTGGAATTGTACCTCTTTAATAGATCTACAAACAATTCCGATGGTATATGTATATCTTCCAAGGATAACTCACAATAACCATTTTTTGCTTTTACATATAACAATAAAATGATGGGTTATTTACGAATCTATTTTAACAATACAGTATATATCTTCGTTACGTTATGCATTTAACGTAGATTAAAATTGCCATCATCACTATAAGAAAAAAAAAAAATTTAATGAGTTATCGCAAAATAAAAAATTCCCGGCCGAGTAATTAAATAGCGATGAAACGTAACGAAGATGTCGCACACTTGCTGTTACCGCCCCCGCACTCCTACCCGCCCTCTGTCGTCCCTGAATGCTATACAACCCGAGCGACATGGCGTGATGATGGCATGGCGACATGATTATATTTGAAAATAGATGCTTCCAATTATTAGTTTTGAGGGTTTCGTAGTCAACAAGGAACCTTTATAGTTTCGCCGAGTCTGTCTGTCTGTCTGTCCGCTGCTTTACTCTTAGATATTTGAAGCTACAGTGTTGAATTTTGTCAGGTATAAATATAGATATTAAATATGCCGACAAAACTAGAAAACTATCACAGCTAGGTAGGCTTCACTAATTATAGGTTAACAGCAGAGTAACTAAGTACGTAAAATATAAAATTGGTAAAGGAGAACTCCATACTAATTTCATTTGCGATATGTCCACTCTGAAATCCTAAGTAATAAGTATATATGACTGACTAACTCACTGAATGTTTAAGTCTCAACAAAACCATGACGAAGTCGGGGCGGGCTGCTAGTTCATTACAAAAGGCTCTCGCTCTAAACTCGAAAAGAAATTGCTTTTGGCGCAGAATTATATGAGGGGAAATTGACTGTCCTAGAATACTTCAAGTCATAAATCTTATTTTACATGGCCAATTGCAAGCCCTTCAAATTTGTAAATTTTTCAAAGTAAGATTTCTAGAACTAATTTGGGTTTACTGGAAAACTGGTTTAATAAACTGGTTCCACTAAATAGGATTGTCAAAACCTGTAACGTCCTCGGATTGCGGCTGTTCGGGAATCAACTCCGTGGGAGCACAGAACACGCCTTGCTCTTTTTCACATTCTACCCACTGGTATAACAATTATGGTAAGTAATATTTACATACATTTAATGCGTTGTATTAAAAATCGTAGAATTTTCAGCAAATAATGTTAGTTTAGTCTTAAAGGGCTAGTAAATAAATTTTAAAAAATGCATCTTGTTGAAAACTGTAAATCTGTATGAAATAAATGAGATGGATATTTTACTGTTATTATACATTTCAAAATTTTTATTCGAAGAAAAGATATACATAAATAGGTAACATGTCTTGTGAAATAAACCCAAAAGTCTAAACAATGCTATTATCATATTTTTTGCAATTTAATACAATTTAATAAATATAATTAATTTTGTCCTTCCCTTGTAGTTTGTCTCGCCGCAGGGTATCTATTAACTATTTATTAACTATTATAGTTACATCTGTTTTATAATTTTGTTTCATTTTATAATTGGAAAGTAGTAACTAAGCCAAAGTATATATGAACGTGAACGTGAACAAAGTATATATGAAGTATAATAAACGATTTGCAAAGTAAATAATATAACTTGGTTAGTACCTACGTATCTATTTGTTTGTCTGTTGGCGCATTAATAGATAAACTACTGTTGAGTCATCATAAAATGCTAGGTACATTTTTTAGAAGTTTAGAAGTTTATATATATATATATATATATATATATATATATATATATATATATATATATTTATACATATGTATATGAATGTATGTATGTGTGTATGTATGGTATGTACGTATAGAGCTATGAGATCTGTAAACACATCTGACAGTCTCTGTCGGCTGCTCTCATTACAAGTCACTAACCACTCAATACATTATTATTATTACATTATTTTCTGTCAGACATCCAGATGTCACACAAAACATATCCCAATTGTGATCTCGGGGTAAAATATTTGACAGGGTACAATTTTATTGTCGAGTATATTGATAAAACAAAAGTCATGTCAAAAATCAACATCTTACAAGAAATTTTATTATATGTAAGAATTGACACGGAGCTATAGATTGATATCCACATTAAGATATTTAGAAACGACACATTGCCAGTATTGGAACATATAGACTGATTATTTTTACTTTAGACTTAAATATATGAAAACAGGAAGTGTAACATATATATTTTTTTAATACAAATTTATAAAACTTCCTATTATTTTATCTTTGTGTTATCTAACTGCCACAAAATCATATACACGATGTTTCAAGTGGTGTACTTTTGCGAAATGTAATTAGTGAAGAGTCACAGTTTATAGTTTGGGGTCTGTCTGCACTGACCCCGTTGGCATATCAGTGAGGGCCTTCAATAGGAAAAGGTCCAGAGAGCCCTTTACAATCACTTCGACCTTATTGAAACACCCGCAGCGACATATGGGTTATGAAGTCAGGGAAACAAAGACTATATTATTTAAAAATTCAAATTATTTATAGTCCAATACTTTAAGGGTCCGAGCGAACCTTTATAGCCATGAGACGCTTTTATAAAACCCTTAGCGATAAACTGGTCGCGTGGCATGTAATGTGACTGTTACTTTGATTTATTAATGTTATCTTCGCAGTGTAGTCTATTAATATGCAAATTTGATGAACAGGTAAATGTTTGCTACGAATTGCATGAAAAAATAAAATATTTTTCTTGTGTATTAATATTTTTAGCAATGTTTTGGTCCTCAAGTAATCGTTTTAAGTTTAAATTACTTCCGCCGTCTTGACAGCAGGTTAACTGGAAATTAGCTAATTTGCTGTCAAATACTTAAAGGCTAGTTGATGTTGTGACAGACAGCTAATCACAGTAGCTGTCCAAATTCGTGTAACTCATTCTGATTAGTCGATTGTTTCACAGCTAATCACAACTCTTGACAGTACTGTCAAATGACTTTTGATAAATATTTTCAAGAGCTTAAAATATTGTAAAAATGGCCGTAAGAAACAGACCATAATATAAAATACTATTCATATATAGTATATGTACATTTCAAAGTTTAATATTGAGTCAACAAATAGAACACAAATCATAATGAGAGTTATAACTCTTCTATGAAAAAAAATCAAGGATATCACAGAAAGAGTACCATAATATACTGCATTTGACGAAAGAATAACAACACACAAAGATTTTAAATTAAATGATATGAATGTAGTCTTAGGTTCGGTTTAGTTTATACGTCTGATCATTATAAATCATTATGATAATCACTTGTTAATTGTAAATATTGACAATGTTTATCTTTGTTATATTTAAGTTAAGTTTAAAGATATAACTAACTGTAAATATTACACACATAACATTTACATGAATATGAAAGTTATAAAACATTAATAAATATTAAAACTAAAAACAAGCGCTCGTTTTAGTTTAATTAAAATCAAAATAACTATGAGTTTTATAAGGTAATATTATTATGAAACATAAAATGTTAATAGATCGTTCACCTGAGAGTAAACCTGCTTTTAAAAAATAATGAATATACATATATTTTTAAGATAAAGACCATACAACGAATCGTAAATATATCGTTAACGGGGACCAATGGATAGCGGTAGTGAATAGTTTGGGTTTGTATTTAATGTCTCTTTCTTCCTATCACTTTCTATCTTTCTGTTTTTTTGATTCTCTGTGTGTCTGTGTTGAGGTGGATGTGGATATTTGTTCATCATTTATTATATTATAATATTCTGATATAATACAATAATTTTTTGCAGATAAAAATACTTTAGACACACTATAGACCCGCGATTGTATGCATGTAAATAATAATATGTAATAAATAATAATATTATAATATGTATACTTTTGCGCATACTGTTGTATTGTAAGCTAACTTTTTGCTAAAGAAACCATCTATATACCAACGGGAGATTCATCAGACATCATTCAGTGGTGATATAATAATTAAAACAATCAACCTTTTTTACTTAGAGCTAAAAATTTATTAAACATATTAGAAGTTTTTAAACAAACATTTATGTCTTTAGGACCAGATCAACAAAACCATTTTGTAATCAATTGAATTACCTTTTCCAACGTCCAATATTTAATAACGTACAAAACAATGAAGACAATATTACAATACGATATACAGGGTGGGCCAAAAATTTTTGCAAATAGCAACACTTGATTTCTCCAAAACCGTGAGAGCAAGGGGCGCGCGGGTGGCGGGGAATTGTGCGTCGTTTAATGCAATTTTAGTCACGATGGAGCGCTTCACGGGACAACAGCGTGCTTTTTGCGTAAAACAATTTTACAAAAACAACGATTCCTACGTTACTGTACGACGCCTCTTTAGAGTTGAATACGGATTACAACGTGTAAGTGAGTGTCCAAGTGTTAATTCAATTAAAGCTTGGGTTAAAAAGTTTGAGCAAACGGGATCGACAACGAATTTTAAACAAACTGGGCGACCACGTTCAAGAAGAAGCGAAGAGAACATTCGGGAGGTTGAAATTTCTGTAAGGGACGATCCAGAATCATCTACGCATAAGCGGTCGGCGGCTCATGCTATACCAAGAACTAGTCTGCAGCGAATCTTGCATTTGGACCTTAAACTGCACCCATATAAGCTTCAAATTGTATAGGAGATGAAACCAAACGATTACATCCAACGCAAGTTATTTGCTGACACTATACTGGAGCGATTTTCTAGCCTTGAGCATTCTCAATTTTATTGTTTACGGACGAGGCCCATTTTCACATTAGTGGTCACGTAAATAAAAATAATTGTCGATATTAGAGCACGGAAAACCCTCACTATAAACACCAAAAGCCTCTTCATTCACCAAAAACGACAGTGCCATATCCGCAAAGGGCATAATCGGTCCATACTTCTTTGAAAATAATCAAGGAAATAACGTAACTGTGAACTCAGTGGAATACGTGAAAATGTTGCGAGAGTTTTTGACACCACAGTTCCATGAATTTGAAGGATACAATAGCCGGACTTGGATGCAATAAGATGGAGCAACATGCCATACATCAAACGTGACTTTACCGGTGGTCAAAGAAATGTTTCCTAACAAATTGATTTCTCGCAGAGGTGATATCCAATGGCCTCCCAGAAGCCCGGACCTTACACCTTGCGATTTTTTCTTGTGGGGATATCTGAAGAGTCGAGTATACCTTAATAAACCGACGACCATATCCCAATTAAAAGAAAACATCCACGAGGAGATAGCCGCGATTCCTCGCAGCATGTGTCGACGAGTTTTCCAAAGTTTACGTAGTCGATTGCAGGAGTGCCAACGACGAGACGGAGCACATCTCGACGATGTCATTTTTAAAAAAATAATTTTAATAAATGATAATTACGTTAAATAAATCATAAACAAAATAACATTTGTACTTTTATTTGTAGACATGTTTCAAAAGTGCAAAAATTTTTGGCCCAGCCTGTATAAAAATATTGTAACTATTAATAAACTCATAACATTACATTGATAGATTTCCCTACATTGATATACGAGTATATTTATTTTAAAACAAACAAAGGTAATTTTCAAATGAATAAGAACTATACAAACTTGTTGCTCTTACATTTAATGCAATTACACAAATAAAATTACTAAGATAAAATCACTTACAAGTCCCCAGTCTGATAATGATTTGAGGATAAGCCTGTATTTATATTATTCGCGGCTGGACTTTTCGCTAAGAGGGTTTTAGCTCTTGTGATAAGGCTCTTATCTCGAAACAAAATATCTATTTAACATTTGTGTATTTATATTGCTAATTGTATAGAAATATTAAGATGGAACCTGGCTTAGCGACGCTTAATAAAAAAGTTTGGAGGACGAAAGGTTTTATACATACTAATCCCTCATAGCGCCGATTGTGTACAGTACACTTGTTATGGTTCTAAAGATCTTTGCACATTAGTGGGATATGCATCGCCTAGTACTTAACTTTAATGTTGATAATTTTCATTATGTATTTATTACATAGACTTTATAGACTTAGACCTGAGTTTTTATCAAAGTACATTTTTATTATATTATAATATGAGTATATTATATATCAGACGTAAGTTTTATTTGAGAATAGAAATTAGACAAAATCCTATTTTATACCTTCTTTGTAATATCTTATTTGAAAATCTGACTAATTAACCGGCTCTGTAATTAGTTACAATTTTTGAAGTTCAAAGGAGTTTTTAATCGTATAATATTACATGACAGGTATGTGTCGAATTGTTTCTAAAATATGGAGTTAAATCACATATTATTTGCTAAAATTTCAATTCTCATATAAAAGTACTAAAATAATACTACTATTACTTTTACATTATATTACATTAAAAATAGCCAATACAAAGTGCTGTCGGCGGCTTCTGAATCTTGTGTTAGCAAGTACACTACATGTAACTGAATTTACGATAAGTGTGTTATGTACTTATTGCTTTCCTCTATTAGATATAAATAGTTCTTCTGTAGTCTGATAGTTCGATAAATTAAACCACTGATTTTACAAAAAGACAAAGCAAAAAAAAGATAAAAACGATCTCCTTCTGAGTATAATTTATCAACTTTTAAGTTATTACGCAACCGCTGCAACCGTATGTGCAGAGATGCTAAAAAACGTTATTACCATGAATCACTCTGTAACAGTAATTCCAGTAAGACATGGAGATTTCTTAAATCTATTGGTATTGGTAAAGCGCCAGTCAGTGATTGTAAAGATGTAGATTTAGTTGCTCTCAATGATCATTTCTCTCTTCCACCGGTACCAACTATAAGTGAGAAAGCTGAAACTCTACGGAACTTGTCTGCCTTGCCAATGCCGAATTCTTCTCCATTTCATTTAGGTGTTGTTAGTGAACTGGATGTTAAAACCGCCATACTATATATTTCATCTAATGCTATGGGAAATGATAACCTTTGCTTGAAAATGATCACCTCTATTCTCCCCTTTACTCTTCCAGTTTTGACGCATATTTTTAAGTATTCTCTTTCTTCATCTACCTTTCCTTCGGCGTGGAAAATGGCGCACGTCATTCCTCTTCCTAAAGTTTCTAACCCAACTTGTGTTTCTCATTTTCGACCGATTTCTATATTACCATTTCCCTCTAAAGTTCTCGAAAACATTGTTCATAAACAGCTATCTTCATACGTTTTCTCTAATTCTCTTCTCTCTCCTTACCAGTCTGGCTTCCGTCCTGGACATAGCACAGGAACTGCTCTTTTAAAAGTAACGGAAGATGTACGTTTGGCAACGGAGAATAAATGTGCTACTATTTTAATATTATTAGATTTCAGCAGAGCCTTTAACTCTGTCGATTTTGACGTTCTACTGGGTGTTTTGCGATCAATGAACATGACCTCTTCTACCATTGCTTGGTTTGATTCCTATCTTCGAGGTCGCTCACAGTGTGTTCGTCTTGACTCTTCCTTCTCCAACTGGGCTTATCTCACGGCTGGTGTGCCTCAAGGTGGTATCCTTTCTCCACTACTTTTTTCCATTTTTATCAACTCTGTCACTAAAGTAATTTCTTCCAGTTTCCACTTATATGCTGACGACTTGCAGTTATACCGTCATTTTAATGTTGCTGATGTTAATCAGGCTATAGCTACAATTAATTTAGACCTTGAACAGATATATAATTTGTCTAGGTCTTACGGTTTGATCCTGAATCCGGTTAAATCTCAAGCATTGCTTTTATGTACTCGACATCAACTTAATTCCTTACCTACTCTTGCTCCCTTATTTCTTAACGACACTGTGATCAATTTCTCTAACTCTGTTAAAAACCTAGGCATCTTTCTGGATTCCTCCTTATCTTGGAATACCCAAGTTAATGAGGTGAGCCGCAAGGTGCATTATGCATTACATTCATTGACGTGTCTCCAAAACTTCCTGCTTATGGAAACTAAAATATCCCTCACTCAAACTCTCATTCAGCCTATCATTGACTACGCCGATTCCTGCTATTTGGATGCCACAGAGGAGCTTATTAATAAACTTGAGCGTTTGCAAAATCTCTCCATCAGATTTATTTTTGGATTGAAAAAGTTTGACCATGTTTCCAACTTTCGTAAAAAGCTTAAGTGGCTCCCAATTCGCTTTCGCAGAAATACTCGCATTTTATGTCTTCTTTACAACATTCTCTTTAACCCCACTTTCCCACGTTATTTGCGCGATCGCTTCTCTTTTGTACACAATTCCGAATCTCCGTGTAGACCACATCTTAGAACGAACCTCAAATTTCCTACACATAAAAGTAAAATTTACACTCATTCTTTCACGGTTCAAGCAGTGAGGTTATGGAACTCAATTCCTTTCAATATTCGGAATTCTAAGTCTGTAACAATCTTTAAAAAACGAGTCATCGAACACTACCTTTCTATATAGATGTAAATATATTCAACGTATTTGTAAGTGTTTATTTATCTAAAATTTTATTTATTATATTTGTATTTGTAATTTTAGTTATATAGATTATTATAATTAGTGAATTTTTATTTATTTGTCTTTGTAATTTTATGTTTATTTGATTTTCAAATATTTTGTATGCGGTGCGCACTTTTACTGCCTTTAATTTTCTACTCTTCTTTCACAGGTCTGCTAGAAGAGATTTCATTTTGAAATAAGCAGTGCCTTTGTACGAATCTTTAAATAACTCTGTTTTTTTTTATATATTTTTTGTGTACATAAATGTTAAATAAATAAAATAAATAATAGTTAAAAATTAAACCACTGTTCTGTTGAAGTCCGTTAATATAATTTTTTCACTTTATATGTATATATAGGTACATATACAGTGAAAAAATATACATTTACAGTTTAAATAAACATAAAACGACAAACTTTTTAATTTCGTAATAATAAATATTTATATGTCATATTAAATAGTTATTATTATAAAATAATACTATATTATATTGTATTAGCTTTTACCTTAACTTTTATGCATGCTTGGTGTTTTAAATTTTCTATTCAATTTCTACGTACACTAATGAGAATATCAAATCAACTATCTAAGCGGAGCACTTTCTAATATTTTTTTTGGTGGCGTACAGGATAATTTAGATTTTTTACAATACGTATTTACTTAGACGAGGACTATATATATATATAACCCAACAGAGGAAAAAAACCTCGAAGATAACGTAATATATTATTGATATTTTTAATATAAAAATACTAATTGTAAGTTGTAACCACAACAGACATGTCATTACGGACTTTCGTGATAACATGACTTTAATGGTCAAAGAATTCTTCAAAGTAATTCTGTAGAACTCTATTGTGTACTTTTTACCTCTTTAAAAGTTATCGTTATATATCCATTTACACAAGAAAAATCCGTTCAACTGTTTTTGAGAACGTCAATGACATACAAAAGACAGCTTTTGTGCGTTATTGTAAATCACTCTCTACATCATGTACGATATAATAGAACTTAAGTTCTATAATATTCTATCAAATATGTAAATATGTGTATCAAGTGTATTAGTCGTTACGATATCACGCTACAAAGCTCATAGATTTGTTTTGTTAATATGTAGGAGACCAAAAGTATTTTATTACAAGAAAATTTCATGAAACTGAAATAGAAATATAATATATATATTCAAAAGAAGGAATAAAATATAATTAAAGTGGTCTTGTATTATACAAAGTATAGGTTTTAATAAATGTAAGCAATTAAAAGAGTTATGTTTTAAGCTCGTGGCTACAGTGTTATTACTGGTATATTTCTCAGAACAACTTCATTATTTTCATGAGGTACATACAATCAATATATAAACTGTATTTTATTAGCGAAACCCACCGCTACTATTTTAGAATAGCAGCATTAGTTTTCTTCAACATTTTTATTTTTATAATAATAAATGTTTTTTAGTTTGGTTAGCTATAAAATCTATCTTGATTTTATAGAAAATTGTAATTTTCTCCCCCGTAAGGGGTGATAAGGGGGTGACAGTGGTCATGAATTTATTTTTAGTTATCATTTTCAGTTTCAGCATCCCAAAAAACATAGAAATACACATCTATCTTGATTTTGATGACAAAAATTTCAATTTTCACCCCTTAAGAGATAGTAAGGGGGTGCTAGCGGGAAAACGGGCTATTAAAATTAGTTTTTATTGTCATATTCGGTTTCAGCGATCTTCGATCGGGTCTCCAATCTGGTTCATGATTTTTTTTTGTGTGCCTGTGTTATGATTCCATAGCTTTACTACATAATAGTAAATTTAGTGTGTATTGTGAGTAATATATATCTTTCGAATTAAAAAAGTAAAAACATTTCCATTTTATATATGAGGCATAATTCAATGCTATTGAAACCGCTCTCCCTCATTGCTGTAAGCTAAGAGTGATGAATGGAGTCGGTAATATTGTAGGATCAGCCGAGATGAGATACATGTTCCCACACTCAGAATTTTTGTGATTTAGTAACTCTTATGTGTGTGTTTTTTGTTCTTATATGTTGCTTTCACACAGAGATTTCATAATTTGTTGAGCAAATTGTGTTTTATTATTATTATAAGCTTGCGTGCAAAGTAGTTGATTAGTTCCATTAAAAAATATTTAATTTTATATATAGCTCTTTGTGGTTCTTTTTATAAAATATTCAATTATTGCTATTGGTAAGTGAGTAATTTTTATCTTTCACATTTATTATTGTGTAATTAAAAGGTTTGTATTCGATAAACTTTTAGTTGGGAATGGTACAAATATTATGGGTAGATGATTCCAATCAAAATAAAATCCAATAAGTTACCAGCATGTTATAGAGTAATTTGACATTTGTTTTTTAAATTCTTAATAAAGTGTTTTTTAAGTTAATAGTAATAAAATGTCCGCAAATTCACTGTCACTACTCAATGCAATGTCGGCGAAAGCAATTTAATCTGCAGTGATATAATGATACTATTAAAATGCATTCGACACCAAGCTGGGATGAATTGGTGTTACTTCTTTGTACTACAATTGTAATTAAATTTTGGTTGTGTGTTAAAAATATATTTTTATGAAAAATTATCAATTTTACTATTAAATTAAATAGGACACGAATTTTACAATACAACATTTTTAGTCATCTGACAGCTCCGATTTATGCGACATACAATTTGCCATTAATTAGAAAAAATAATTATCTACAGCCGATCGCACCTACACCTTGGACTGAAAACGTAGTGTTGATTTTTCATAGCTTTGATAATATAAAATCAAAATGCATGCAATATAAAATCAAAATGATGCATACATCTGAAAAGGCTCATCGGTCCAAGGATAAGTAGTATGAGAAACTAACTAGTAATTGTATACTTTTCAAATTACATCAAGTTTGGAACTTTTTCGTAATTAATAACTTATATAGTATTACTGTGTATCGCATACTACCAGCAGCTTTCTTGTTCCGCAATTATTTTAAAAATTAAAAATTTATATCTTAAATACCGTTATTATTTTTTCAGTTTAGATTTTCTAGATCTGGCTACCCACCCTTCTCTCTCGAATAATAGTGTGTATCTGTATCTATGTATATATTCACGAATTCAGAGTCTACTCTGGAGGATGACTGTAGTAGTTAAAACAAGAAGCCATCTTTATATTAGAAATTAACCAACTGGATCCGGTAATGATTACGAAATCCATAGTAGGCGAAGTACCTGGTCTAAAAGAAGATCCTGCAGGTCTCACTAGAAACAGATAGAATGCTCGTATTGCGTTATAGTTGGATGGCAGAGGAGGAGAAGGGCGTTTCTACTAATTGACAGATAAAATCTGTCTTAAATAATTATGGATTCAGAGTAGGAAGTTGCACTGAGTCGCTTTTGAAAAGTCATTAATACCTTGGGAAAAGATGATATTTACAATAGCATTCTGCTTCCATGAGAACTATTAAATCTTCCTGTTATAATAGCTGAGTACTTATATAAAGAATCAACTGCGTGATTAAGTTACTCTAGCCACAAATTTTCTCCACAGAATGTCACTACAATCCCAGATTAAACTACTCTAAAATATTAATCTCCAATTTAAAATAAAAAAAGTTTATATGCCAACACTGTGAAAATTATACCAATTGTATATATAATATGTGTGTGCCCGGAAACGAATAGCTAAACTGAGAGCATATTTGCTGGAGAATAATCAAAACTTTAGGTACGACTCGTTGTATTTGCATTAAACTCTACTCACGAGATTATGTAAATTTAAACGTTGAATTGTAGAAATTGTTATATTTGTAGTGTTGACTTTTAATTTTTTTACATAAAAATATTATATTTTTAGTACTAACAATTATTGAGTTGTTAAGCAGAAGTACGTTATTATAATTTTTTTTAAAATTATTATTTTGAATTCAAATATATTTCTTATCTTATATGTTTTAATGAGTAAGGCATTACTTAAGATCGGTCGATTTTTACATTAACAATAGGGGAAAAAACAAACTAAAAATAGCCTTTCAAAGAAATATATACCACAATTAAAAATAACATTTACTTTTCCGAAAGCTCGATTGACGCTAATAATAGTTTAAAACCTAATTTTTAATTACATTAAAATAGAATTCACATTTGAAGTCGAATTTTGTCCAACATTTATCATTTAATCTAACAATAATAAATCTATTACTATTTTAATATCAGATTTAATATAATATTAATCCCATCTATGCCTAAAAATTAACCTACCAAAGAAGCCAACGAAGTTGCTAGGAATTGCTAATTGAAAAAGATATCATAAATCATGTCTCCAATTATAAATAAAACTATGCTCGTTAAGTTCTACTTACAAATAATATAAATATATTATTATGAATAAATTGCAATTGACTACGATACCTTGGAAATTTAATTTGTATTATTGCTCTTAAGGGACGAATAAGAATTATATTTATATTTCATTTTAAAGCTATCTTTAGTGATACTAAATATAAATTATTAATTCCTTACCTACAATTTATAAAACAGGCAACTTATATTCATAAAATTACAAATAAAAAATATATATACTCGAATATAATAAATACAATTCTATTAGGTAATAATTTTAAAAGCTGACAAAACATGTACGTGTTCTAGAATATTGTATTTGGTGACACATATAACATAAAAAAAAATTATAGTCATTTTATTACGTCTCCATTCATTGTAAATTTTCATTTATAAATAGTTTATGTAATTTGTTGAAATAAAAAAAATATCAGAGATAAGCTCTTCAATGTTTCCTGCTCGAAGTACATATTCAACATACATTCGAGCTTTTGACGTAGTTAATAAATCAAATCGATATATATTTTAATTTAAGTGGAATTTATTTCAAAAAGCTTTTTAATGTAAAAAAAATAAATGCAAAAAAATCCTATTTAAACAATAAATCAATACATATACGAACTGCAGTTAAATACATATAGATAGAGAATATGAGATATTTCGAAAAACATTTTTTCAGAACATACCATTTCATTAGAGTTAACACATTTATCTATATTTGGATAGGTATCATGTTGTACTCTAAACCTTGTTCTAAGGACTTAAAGAGTGGTTAAATTTGTTAATTTAAGAAATGAAAAAAAAATATAATAAGTAGATTGAGATGATTATATAAATATATCTATGTATGCAATACGGAATGTATCCGAGTGTAGTGTTCTTCTGTTACTTATTCGTTGTCTCTGTATTTAAATTCTAAAATTGTGGACATAACATTTTTTCGTTACGACAAACATTTTTTGTTTTCATTGTTTTTAAATAAATTTCTACTTTCTAATATACATTTTCATCAAATTACTTATATTAATGGGACTGGGACTTGTTCTGGTTTTTGTGCAATTTATGCTGGAAATCAGGGGAGATCCCAGGCGATTGGCGAGATGCAGTCATCGTGCCTTTGTATAAAGGCAAAGGTTCACAGATAGACTGTGCAAGCTATAGGTTATCAGTTTGATTAGCTTGGGTGGTAAAATTTATGCTAAAATATTAGCGAGAAAAATGCAAGAGAGATCTGAAAGGCTGTTGTGGGAGGTGCAAGGAGGTTTTAGACCTGGAACAGGGTGTATAAATCAGATCTTTTCCCTCCGTATGATCACGGAAAAGTTTTTGGCCCTAAACCAAAAGGTTTTCTGTGCTTTTGTGGATTTGGAAAAAGCGTTTGACAGGGTTGTGAGGAAGAAGTTATGGGAGATACTGCCCCAATACAATGTGAGCGGAACCTTGCTACAGACTGTAAAGTCTCTTAACAGAGATCACTCAGCCTGTGTGCGAGTAGGAGCTGACATGTCACCCTGGTTCGACGTCCAATCGGGTGTTAAGCAAGGTTGCGGTATGTCAGCTTAGTTGTTCAATTTGTATTTGGATAGTTGTCTCCAAGGCGTGAAAGACAGTGACATGGGAGTGAAAGTAGGTGACCTTAAGGTCAATTGCTTGCTTTATGCAAATGATGCAGTGCTCATTGTATCATCAGAATGCGATTTGCAGTCATTGGTCACCACTCTGAAAGATGGGTGTGAAGATAGTGGTCTAAACCTGAATGCAGATAAGACGAAGGTTCTAATATTTGAAAAAAATGAAGAAAGAACAGAATATAAGATCAACGTGAATGGTAAGATAATAGAACAAGTGAATGAAGCGGTATATTTGGGAAGTATGTTTAGCAGAGACGGAAGATACGAAATGGATGTGGGAAGACGTATTGCTGCCGGTAACAGAGTTAACGGTGCTTTGGCTGCATTGTTGAGACGGTGAAACGTCAGCATAGCTGCACGTTTGGCTGTACACAATGCAGTTTTGCTACCGACGCTGTTATACGGCAGCCAAACGTGGATAACACAGAAGAAGAATGTAAGAAAGATGAATGCAGTGGAGATGCGATCTCTTCGCCGAATATGCGGAGTCAGTTTAGCTGACCGAATCCACAATGAAGAGATCCACAGAATGGCAGGTACTAGCGAAGATGTTACGGTGAGAATGAAAAAGAACGTGCTCAGGTGGTTTGAGCACGTCGAGCGAATGAGTGACGAATGAATGGTAAAATGATTTATACAGGAGTGAAGGAGTGAAGTAAAGTGAGCGGTAAGAGAGACATGGGGAGGCCTCGAGTGACCTTCGAAAAAATAATATCTATGATACTGTCTGTGGACGAGGCGAAAGAGGTATGCAGGGACCGTAGCGTTTGGCGCTCCGTCGTCTGTGACTACCACGCAAGAGATATGGCGTGAAGGTAAGTGAGTACTTACTTACTTACCTTCACGCCATATCCCTTATAAGTACTTACTTATATTAATAACAGTAACAATAAGTTTCTTTATTTACTGTTTTGTTACTTACATTACAATGTTACCATAATGACGCCAATTTAGAATAACTAGTTAGTCATTTTCATATTCTTATTCATTTTACACAACACAAGAGGAATTACAAAATCGTTGCAAGGTTTGAGAAGGAGGCTGGCTCACTTTACGCATGAACAGGGCTGGACCTGGACTTTATAGCTGCATGCTTCCGGTTTAGCTAGAAATACTGTCCAGTGTAGATTGATCCTTTCTAGTTTCTTAGAAATTAACTTCGATATCTGCTTCCTAGTTAAGTGCAAAACTGACAGACTATTAAACTGCAGTACGCGTTACGTCCATATGCGATTTGTCTACCCAACGCCACATAATGAAAATGAACAATCTATCTTCTAAATTATCTTTCGTATATTTCATGATATCACATTAATAATGCATGAAAGTGCAATACCTGTTGCTGACACGAATAACAGTTGGTAATGCTTGTTTCATAGTTATTTGATGTTAGAAGAGAATAGTTAAAGTGGCTCTTGTGCAGTTTATTTATATCTCCTTTGCATATAAGTCTTTTTTTACCTACTTGTTAATTGTAAATAATATTATAATTAAAACTACTTATTTCATTAAGACAAGTTCAGTCGTATAGATGTGTTCATTCATTAATTCTTTTTAATATTTTCTAATGAAATAGATTAAATAATTCTAAACAAAGAATTTAAAAATAAATATTTTATATTTATTGCAATAAGCCCAGCTTCCGCATTAGAGAATTATCTATTTGTAGCCGGAGATTTTACAAATATTTTACTGAATGAAAAAACACCCAGGCTCAGATCAGCTATCCGTGAAACAATTAAACATTAATGTGCTAAAACTAAAATAAAAGGGCTTATACATATTGATGTCTTCAAGCAAGATAATGAAAAACAGTTCTTAAAGTGTATAATATCATAGTACAATGTTAAATAATACATAGAGCTTGTAAAGTAGTGCACTAACTATGTACGTTTTCTATCGTATTTTATATGTTATGGTATCAATACAGACGTAATACATTTGATATCAAAAATACCGAATAATTTCTTACATTTAGTAATGAATCACTAACTGTAACATCATTTTAATCAAAACTACGAGTATATGGACAGTCATAATGCTTACCTCAATGGAAAATTTAAAGTGTGCGTTTCATCTGCTCTGTTTATTTATTACATAACTAATTATGTTTTCCATAACCAATATTTGCTTAGTAATATTTTTATTTGTTCATTAGAAATTAACAAATAAATTATAAATTTTTATAATATGTAGTTGTTGACCATAGCGTTTGGCGCTGCGTCATCTCGAGCTACCCCGCAAGGGATTTGGCGTGAAGATAAATGAATAATAAATACATAAATGAAATATTTAAAAATAACGAGAAATATTTTTCTTATGAAATAACTTCAACATAAATTTGGATAGATTAGATATTATAGTTACAATAAAATGTTGTTAGTAACAAGGTATCAATTATGACAAAATACTTGGATAGTTGCTCCCATAGCAACCAACATCGTTTAAATCGGATTTAATAACTTTTTAAGGCATTTGTTATGTTATGTTTTTGCAGGGATTTTGCTTAATGTATATAAATACTGGTTACTGGTACTTACAATACTGTAGGACTGTACTGTACTGTAAGTCCATATGGATATATGTTTTTCAATAACATATATCTATATATTCTTTTAATTCTCGTATATTAACTTTGCATCTTAATATAAACCCTTTAATTTATTGGTTAGGATTCCAATATACTGTTATAAAGTTATTTTTTTATTTAGTCTTTAAACTTAATAGCTTGAACAAATTAAAGGAAATTAAAGGAAAGGAAAGGAAAAATATATTACACAGATTTAAATAAAAGTCAGGTACCTTTTAAAGTTATGTTAAAAGGTACCTGACTTATGATATTCGTATGAGATACTATCTTTGAACAAGAATATATTTTATATAATAACTTAATTGGAACTTATAAAGCCATTAGGATTTTTTTAAAGTACAATATTATCAAGACTTCAAACCAATTCCGCTTAATACAATCCTATGAATTAATTATACTTTATTTTAAAAGGAACCCAAATACACAAATTCAAGTAATTGAAATGGTATCTAACTATGTTACATACATTTCAATTGTTAGTATTATATACAACTTTTTTTGGATATATGAGGACTTGATTCTATTATATGCAGCTTGTTCAATATGATCAAGATACTACCCCATTACAACAGAAAATGCACTCACACAAAAGGTTCTGTTCTTTCCGCATCCGTCCATAATTTATTTCTTTCACAAACAAATGGATAAGAGTGACTTTAAAGCATTATGTGAAAGAGAGTACTAAAAGTGAAAAATGAGCCAGCACTTTTGAGACAAAAATAGCGACATCTGAATTTATGTTCTAAATTGTTTTTAAAGATATTTAGCAATGTTGAGTTTTGTTTAACTCTAAATAAATAGGAAATGAAAAATTAATCAACACTTCCATGTTCTAAAATACAACTGTAGGAAAAATATTATTAGTAAGACCCGTGATAACACTGTGGTCCAAGTTAAATTTATCAATTTTAACTTTTTTACCCTGTTTTATAAAATAATTGTGTATTGACTTGTGATTTGAATGTTATTTATTGTATTTAATCTAGCTAGTTATAAATCGTTGGTGAAAAAAATATTATTGAATTGAAAATTTAACTTTGTTTTTTTTTACATTCTAAAACAGATCGTTACTGATTCATTTTTTTCAGAGTAATTCAGATACAGCATTAGTATTTGTAATACTTGTCAGGTTAATTGCTTAATGTTTTTCTAATACCCGAGGAGATGAAACAAGCTCCTTAAAGTTGCCTTTGAAGTAAAAGTCTCATCCTATCAGTTATTCTAAATGTGTTCCATAGTTTGTATGTGTGATGTACGAAAAATATTCTTTAAAGTATATTCTTTAAAGAACTTGAAAGGATGTTTTTCGTTATATTTTTTAAAGACCATTAACTTAAATAATGTAATGTATAAACCTGTAACTGCATTGAGTTACTTGTACAATACACTCGTCTGATATCATTTGTGTTCAAGTCGTTGTTTTCCTCCAGATTTATTTCAGCAACTTGGATTCAAATATTTTTTATGCATGTAATAAAATTCTGCCTAAACTTGAGGGCTTAATATCTAATAAAAAATATGAAATTTACTATACTTTGAATAATAACAAGTATTATTTTACTAAAGCTTGCATACCATCTGGCTTGATCAATGTAGTACAATTCTCTCTAAAATTAACGTAAAGCAGCTATTAAGCATTAGTATTGATTCTTAGCTACAGTGACTAAGAAAGTCGATGATAAATATGTTTAATTACGTATAACTTAAAAATGTTTAAAAGAAAAAATATTTATTTATTTATTTATTTAAATTCTTTATTGCACAACAAGGTACAAAGGGTGGGCTTAACGCTAAAGCATTTTCTACCAGCCAACCCAAAACGTGCAAGAAAATACGTACGAAGGCGGAGTGCAAAAAAAAAAGAAAAGAAAACTATACAAACTAGATATCGATATATAGATATAATATATAAACTGTATACATACATAAACATACATAAACATACATAAACATACATAAATACTAACATACATACATACAAAGCTACAAATATATAAATAAATAAGTTTTATACATATACTTAGATATACTCAGATGGGAAAATAAAAGATTATAAACTGTTGAGGTAGAACTGTTTCACCTGTCTCTTGAAAGAGTTTCGTGAAGGTGCCTTACGAATGTTTTCAGGCAATTGGTTCCAGAGTCGGACAGCAACAACAGAGAAGGAGTCAGACATGAAACCAGTGTGATGAGTGGGAACAGTAAGGAGTTGGTTTTCACTCGAGCGCAGAGGCCTATATTATCTATAAAGACGATTGTATCTAACTATAATAAAGATAGTGACCCAGTAACTTAATTGGCACAACGAGACGGTGTTCCAGAGATGGCATTATTTCAAGTTTAAAAATTATAATTGTTTAGATAAATGAATATATATCATTAATTTTGTTCATATTTTAATATCTTATTCTACTCGGAAGAGAAAAAAAATTATAAATTATGTTTACAATCTTGTTCTTACTCTAAGGAAGCGAGAAGTTTGAAATATATGAAAACACAATATAAGTATACGTAAAATAACAATTTAATCTTCAAAACTTTTAGCTTAGAAGTAGTTTCTACCAACTTTACCAGCACCCACGGCCGTAAATCATAAAGTTCTAAGAACAAAAATATATATAGTTTTTATAGTTTCTTATCAAACACCAATAGTAGAAACAACAGAAGAATATGTATTTGTATTTATTAGACAATTATAAGCTTAACGGCATGACTATTTTTATAGTTGCAGGCATCAGGTAATAACTCTAACACCAAAAGACCGATATCAAGCTGTGATCAATAAATATTAATCATAGCTTTTTGTAACTGGTTTAGCAATCTAAACCTGTAGCACCTGGTCACTACTAGGTGCTACAGGTTGATACGAATATTTAATAATTGGTTTGTAGCTAAATGTCAGATATATAAGTTTAAATATTATGGTTTCTAAGTGTGTTCAAAAATTTTATTACGAACCTCTTTGATATCATACATTTTCTAACTAAACAGAGTCTGCTTAAAGCGTCTATGGTCTAAGGTTTTGAATAATCATTTATATTCAAGTAATAACTTTATTTGTTCTTAAATAAATGTTTCTCAGCTATTGTTGTAGTACTTATTAAGAAGGAGTATACAGTAATCCATTGCTCTGTAAAAGAGGTAATTACTCTTGTTAATCGATAGTCACAGCCTGTCATGATAATTGCGTGGTTGTAAAATAATCACTCATTTTAAAAGTGGATAACTTTTCACCTTTACTACAAAAATAAACTATTTTTATTTTGCTAATAGAAGCTGTTAAATTTTCACGAACGAACTTTGTTTGTTCTGTATTGTTTTCACTTTTCTCAAATGGATGGATGGATAGATGGATGGTCTTTTTCTTTTTTTCTGGATAAATAAATATGTACACATTATTTTATACATAAGCTCAAGACATTTACTTTCCTTGTGAAAAAGATAATATAAGTTGTATTTGTTATGTGAAAAGGGATAACGTTATGCACACATTCCAACCCTTTCGCTTAGACACATATTCTTGGCTTATATTCCAAGTTTACGTTCTATCTGACTAAAAATGTTTTGTTGCTTTATTATTGAACTATTATCTTGTATTAAGTATAAGAGCTATGTTTGTATTTATAAGATAAAGAGAACACTGCAAGTAGTCTCTTATTTTTAAGTGCCGTGTATATTAAAATTTTTTACTTCGAACAATTTGACTTGAGTATCAGATACGAAAAATCGGAAATAGAAAATCTTATTATAAACCAATTGTAGATAATAGTTTTATTATAAGATTTATTGTATCTTCTATATTTCTATATTATATAATTATTATTTAATTTGTCTGAGATATTATTTTCTCTATTCCTCTGAGCTGCGTAATGTTAATTGTTTTTTCCTTTTAATGCGTAACATACTACTCGTAGTTTTCGATTGATGCTTCGTATTCGTATGCCACTAATAATATTTGATGTTAAAAATTTCAACAGGGCTGCACGATTTATATATTTCTTTTTTGATATTTACTTACTTACTTAGCTTCACGCCATATCCCTTGCGGGGTAGCCAGAGACGACAGAGCGCCAAACGCTACGGTCCCTGCATACCTCTTTCTGCTCGACCACAGACATTAACCTCTTCATACGTGCCCTCCGGGGGTCCTCATACATTCCATTGATATTTCAATTACAAATATGAAACACGCTTATAACGTAGGGAAATATAGCTGCTTATGAATCAATAATCTATTAACAAGAGTGTAACAATACTAACCAAGTGCTACGGGATTGGAAGGAGCTTCTACATTGCGCCCCAGATCCTGCCATTGGCGTTAACCAGTATCATTTTTTTTTTTACCTAAGTTTGCTTGACGATAAGAACCATAGTAAATAACCGAATCCTTAATGCAAGCCGAGTACTGCCTACCTGCTTAAGTAAGACTAAAATATTAGTTATCATACGAAATGAATTTTGCGAAACGCTGAAAAATTTTAAATCTGAAAATGTAGACCCTTAAGAGTCCATCTGCTGCTATCATCGTGATTTTGTAAAATATCAGTTTCATATGTGACAATTTCACTCATATAAATTATTAAAATAAATAATCCGACACTATTAATTAGTTTATATATTTTTATGTATTTGTTTGTGTGTAGAGCCTCACCTCACCTCTTCGTCTATCAATTCAGCCAGCTGTAAAAAGAAAATGATAGATTTGATAACGTATTTTCTTGAAATTTCACCTGAATGAGTTGTTGCGGAGCGTTAATTATAAAGAAATCATATTTTCAAACTATAGTTCTCATAGATATAAATCTTGGCTCTATTATTATTTCGGGTATGCTAAAAATTCCTAAGAACGCATTTTATGAAATTCTACCTAAAAGGGATAGTCTGGAAGCGTTAAAATAAACATAAAAACTTTAATATCTTACTCCTGCAACAAGTTTGAAATTAAATGAAAAATATTTTTTTCCTCATTATGAATTCAACTGAAAACGAACCTATTGGTAATATTGAAATGATATATTTATATGATAATTTTATACTTTATTTTATTTACTAGTGTTTAGTTTTTGTAACAAGCTTAGAAGTGATATATATATTACATGCCCCATCGTTGGCAGTTCATAGTTTACGTTTCGTGCTTATTAATATTCCTGTCTTTAATCCGATACAAATATCATAAGCAGATCATTGACAATGTACGATTTGTACGATTTGTATCGGTTATTAAGCGTTTGAATTTATGCACTAATAAAATCTGTTACAATTCACATGTTTTCTTAGAATTATCACTTAAAGATAAGGTATTGTCTTAATTATTAAAAAAACTTACAACACTGCTCACTTTGAATTATTTTACTACTAATAACGGAATAATGGAGTAATTTTGTAATATTGTATTTTCTTGGAACAAATTAGAAACATCTGAATTTTAGTAAATACATTGAGACTGCTGTCCATATTTTTTTATTATTAATTTATTATTAGATATATTTATTAAAATTTAAATTTTTGTAATATATAGTCTCTTAAGATCTTTCGCTTCATTATTTAATGGTTTTATTTAAAAGGCAAACAATAGAACAATAATTAAAAATCTACATATACTGCCTTTACACTTAACGAGGCAATTAAGTTATTAATAATGAAAACAAAATGCACGAGTACTTAACCAATAAGTACACATATAAAAAGTTCCTTTAGAGTAACAAATAGTTCCAAGATAGATGATTAAATTCAAATTAATTTGACCGTACTATCAACAGCTGTTATAGTATGTATGTATGTATGTATGTATGTATGTATGTATGTACAACATATGTTATAACAGCTTGTATTTTGCGAGCTATGGAAATTAGTATATTGTTATTTGCCTAGAAACAAAAAAGGTTCGTTTTTTAAGTAAACGTTCGGTTTTTGGTAAAGCGATCTCTGAGAGTGTGAAATGTGCAACTTTCTAAGAAATATAAAACCTGATACTAAGTTTAAAATTGTGATCGGTTTTATTACCGTATTGTTTATAAAATGATTTTATCAGGAATCACCGCTGATTAGTTTCTTAGTTATTTGAACGTAGTTGCTAGTCGATATTGAATATAAAAATATCCCTTTAGCAGATAATTTTAATACATTTTGTAGTGTAATTGTAGTAGGAGTAATATTAGTTTATAATTTGAACATATTTATTTAAGTTAGTTATTTTAAGTATTAGTTTTTTGCTTATAATAAGTTTACCGTTATTGTATTTTGTAATAATTATTCAGAGATCACTGCAAAGGTATTCTAGTTATTAAATGCTGCATATATAACAAAATAAAAAGGAAAAGCAAAAGGTAAACGGGCTACCAAAGGAAAATGAACAAGAAATATTTAACGGACTAATCTTTGAATTTTTGTCGACCAAATCTAGCTTTACTCACGTAGTTAGAAACAAGGTACATTTATTTAAAAATAAAATTACCTTAATACTTATAAATTTGTAAGTATAATAATATGAAAATAAATATAAAATAATAAGTCACTTATTAACTACTTTATTTAGATTTAATTAAGATATATTTTGATGTTTAATGTTGTTGTTGAAAATGAAGTTGGATTTTTTCTTACTATTTTATTACAGATAAGCTTACATGATGTCAAACAATGACACTATTTAAAAGATAAAATATTATTTTGGAACGAGTCTATTTACTAATCAATTAAACATCAATTAGTTATGATGAATTAAAAGCAATTTATTATTACTTAAATTTGTTTCTGAATAATAATTATTATAATGAGTAAATAGTTTTGGTGATAAAAATATACTTGAATTTCTCCAAATTAATCAATAAATTCTGTTTTCAAATTATGCGTCTGCTGTGGAAAATGTTGGTAATTTATTATAAGATGTTTATAAGTTGTTCTTACTTGGACACAGGAAACTAGATTCATATATTATATACAACTGAAATGTATATCAACGTTGTCAATGTACAACAACTGTTTCGATTATTTTAATCAGTTCTCTGGATATCCAAATAAATTAGCAATACTCTTCCTAATGTCACTTGCTACTTTTTGCTGCAAATATCTTTAGTAATGTCGCAATGTCATTAAATTGACAGATCGGTTTAATTCTAGGTCTCTCTCTTCCTGGCTATGTGTCCCATATGGTGATGGGGTCAGCCTTCCTAGTTTTTCTCCTCCACTTCGCTCTGTCTTTGACGTCGTCATCGGAGATCTTGCACTCTGCCATATCCTTGAACACTACATCTCTCCATCTTGTTTTGGGTCTGCCTCTGGATCTTTGATCAGGGATGGATAGTTGTAGCGCCTGGTTTCCCACGTAGTCTGACGGTCTCCTCTTGACGTGGCCATACCATCTCAGCTTATTCTCCTGCAGCTTATCGGCGATGTCGCGGACGCCCAGACTGCCTCGCACGTACTCGTTGCGGATTTTGTCGAGCCTTGTGACGCCGCACATCCATCTCAGCATCTTCATCTCGGCGACTTGGATGGTATGAACGTTCTTCCCAGTGATCGCCCACGTCTCACTGCCATACATCAATACTGGCCTGAAAATGTTCTTATAAATGAGACTTTTTAATTTGACCGGCATCTTTTTGTCGCAGGTAACCCCAGTTACTTCTCGCCATTTTGGCCACGCTGCAGCTATACGGTGTTAAATGTTGTTTTCGACATTTCCAGAATTATGCATCATAGTACCCAGGTATTTATATTCATCGCACCTGGTGACTCTTTGTCCATCGATGGAAATCGGACTATCGTTACTGGGGTCTGGGTCTTTGATAACCATAAACTGGGTTTTCCATGTCTAGAAAAGCGACGTGCAGTGGTCGGTTTTTAGCGCGATACTCCTCAGCAATGGTTTTCAGAGCGAACATCGGATCCGTGGTTGATAAACCCGGTACGAAGCCATAATGATTCCTTGAGAGAGAACACTCGGACCTTAATCGATTGTCGATTACTCGCTCATAAAGTTTCATAGTATGGCTTAAGAGTTTGATTCCGCGGTAGTTATTGCATTCGTATTTGCTTCCCTTCCCCTTATAGATTGGTACAATAGTGCTCAGTCTCCACGCGTCTGGCATTTTGGAGGTAAGCAGCATCCGATTAAGGAAGTTGGTAAGAAGTGCGATGCCATCCTCGCTCAAACATTTCCAGGCTTCTATTGGAATACCGTCTGGACCTATGGCTTTCTTATTGGACATTTTCTGTAATGCTGTTTTTATTTCTATTGGGTGGATTGGTGAAATAAGGCCCATGTTGACTTTCATTTCTGGAAGCTGTGTGGTTGATTGGTGAGGATTCAAAAGTTCAGAATAATACTGATGCCAGGTTTTTATTACATCTTTGTCTTTATACAATAATTTGCCATTGGAATCTTTGTTGGTTTTACATCGAGCAGGATCTTTAGTACTCCGGTTTCGCTGTTTTGCCAGCTTGTAAATCTGCTTTTGTCCTTCTTGGGTCTGTAAATTTGTGTAAAGGTCTTTTTGGGAGTTGTCACATTCTATGGCTACTACTTTCTTGGTCTTTTTCTTTATTTTTCTGTATTTCTCTTTATCCTCTGTAGTTCGGGTAGTCTGCCAAGTTTTAAAAGCTATTTTCTTTTGCTTAACTGCATTTTGCACCTGTTCCGTCCACCACAATGCTTCTCTGTCAGTCCGCTTACCGCCTTTAGGTATGAAAATTTATTTGTTATGGCTTATACTAATGAACAGATATATCCTGACCAACACTATGTACCTTTGTCATCCTCCAACTAAACTCAAATACTTAAGACTATAGACTTCTCACTTATATTTATAATCCTATTAAGTTAAATATCAACAAAATCAGTGTTTGAGAGTTAATATTCAAACCTTCAAAATAGTAAAATCAAGATATCATTTAAATATTTTAAATTAATTTTGTAACTAAATATTTTGTAACATAGTAGGAACTGCATTTTGGCCTTACTGACTGCAAGATGCAACATGCTGTAATTTGAAAGTCAAGTGAAAAGGAATTCTTGAAGTGTTAACAAAAGCGACGAAAATATTTCAGAAATAAGTTCAAATATTGTGAAATATTACATTAAGGCGTCATAATAGTACTACTAAACTTATTTGTTGGCCTTTAATGCTAATTAAAGTCATTACTAATACTATAGTCATCAAAACGTATATGAGGCATTGGCTCTTTACGATTTGCACTATTACTACTTTTATTTCGATTTTGTAATCCATGATCAAAATATTTACGATAATTGATAATATATTAATCATTAAATAAAAAAATCAGACAATCATTTTAAATTTCCCACTTTACACTACTACTACTTTTGAACTACTTTTGAACTAGTAGTTTCAGGTTTAAATTTCGTCGTATAAGACTAAGTTTTTTTTTATTTAATTATAAATGTATAATTTTGAAGTTTCCTCTTGGACTGGTTTTAAAAATAGATGTTACTTCCAAAATTTCATAGTTCTTGGTCATTTGTTTATGTACCCTATTAATTTTTGTTTTCATAAGAATATCAAGACATGCGTTTTGGGGACACAAACTGCAATATCTTTTTTTAAAGTTTATTTTGAATTTTTATTTATTTTATAACTACTTATATGTATAGTACATTAACATTGAAGAACGGACAGAAAGACAACGAAGTGATCCTACAAGGATTATGTTTTTTCCTTTTAAGGTAACCCTATAAACAATTGTAGCAGCATGTGAGATCTGCCTTTAAATGTGTGTTCCTCGTTAAATATTAAGAAGCTATCTGGTGATGTACTATTTCATATATAATGACGGCAGTCTTCTTGTACTCAAGGGGGCTGAGTGTATGTCATCACTTGTCCATTTTTAGTGGCCCCTAGAAATATAATTTAAAATGTTAATATTAAGGATATTATTTAATATAAGTATTTGAGTTGTTTTTACCTCAAGTGACCCAACGCTGAGTCTAGCTGGCAAATTATTTATTGTATTCATTTAAATTTGACTATTACTAAACTGAGTCTTAAATATTAAATACTGGTTACACTAACACTAAATTATAAAGGTTTCACTACCTAAAAGAACGGTTATGAGTATTCTTGCGAGAATCAATTCGCAGCCACTTGAGTTTTTCACCTAATAATGAAAGATATTTGCACAACCCAATATAAACCTATAACGTATTTTTTGTAAGCGCTGAACTATGTTTAGCTGCTCTTAGCTGATTCAATTAAGAAATATAATTAATAAAGATCCTCTTAATAGAGTTACTTATTAATATAAGATTATTAGTCGATGAACAGGAAAGTATTTGCCGGTAAATGGGTATCTTTTAAAAAGACATGATTGTCACTATCCAGATTAAAAGCTTAGAAATTATCACTTCTAAAGAGGAAATAATTTATCCGACATGTCTTACAAAATAAAAAATCACTGACTTATCAATATCACCACTCAGAAATTTTTAAACATGCTTATTACTCTGTCATTTGTCAGCAAAACGCTGCACTTGGCCACAAGGTATGAACTACCAAAAGCCGCCGCTATCTAGCCCCTAACGGTCTTCGGATTTCACATTTAGCATTTAGTCATAATTGATAACTAATTTATAAATGATATTTCAGTGAAAAAAAAAATGCGTATAAGTTTCTTGAAGGATCTAGTATTAATCCCAAGCGGATATCAGTCAAGGTACATGTATAACCTACTAAAATATGTAGAGTCAATAAGTTAATTTGCTCCGTCGAAAGGGAACAAGAAAATGATATATATATATGAACATAGATACGAGTATACTTTTGCGTAACTTTGTGAACTCAAGTAAATTTTTTGAAAGCTATTAACAAGCTAGCAAATTACGTACCAACGTACGTATAAAATTAGTTCCGCATACATTAAGCTATAAATGTACGAATGTTGATAACAACTTTTAATCAGGTAGAATATCTCTATCTACACTGATCTATCTACGTTTTACAATAAAAGAAATAAAGATTTTCTTTATAAGAAATTTTTAAATGCCACAACGGAACAAAAAAAACAGTATTAAAACAAATTTACTTACCTACGCTGCAAAAATCAAGAAAAACATAATTTTACATTGAGAGTGAGCTAAGATACAATTAATAATAAAATATATCTCAAGTCGATTTATAAAATATTTATAAAATATAAAATACAAAATATAATAAATTTATTTACTACTAACTGACGCACCTAAACTTCTTCCACTATAAATTTTGTAGCCTGAAAGCCATTTGAATTTTTTGCGGTATTGAGACATGTGATCAAATTTCCTTAGGCCAAAGATGAAACGAATGCAGAGATTTTGCAGACGCTCCAGCTTGTTTAAAAGATCTTCATTTATGTCGAGGTAACAAACGTCAGTATAATCTAAAATTGGCATAAGGAGAGTATTAGCAAGCAGGGTTTTCGTCTTAACAGGCAAGAGATTTTTCCACCTTTTCAGCGATCCAAAAGCCAGAAAAACTTTCCTACTAAGGGCTGATACCTGTGGATTCCAAGACAGGTTGCTGTCCATGATAATTCCAAGGTTTTTAACAGTTTGACAATAGGGCAGAATAGTAGAATTAAAAACAATAGGAGGGAATAAGGAATAATTCAGTTTGGAAGTTTGTCGGGAGTTACCAATAACAATAACCTGCGACTTATTACAGTTTATCACTAAACCATGGGAATTACTCCAATCACATACGACATTGAGGTTATGGTTTAGGCACTTGATTGCTTCAGAAACATGTTCAACAGGAGTGGATACAAAAAGTTGGAGGTCATCAGCATATAAATGGTAAGGTACAGAGAGTAGGCTAGTAAGAGTATTTATGAAGATCGAAAAAGAAGAGGAGATAAGACCTCGCCTTGGGGAACACCAGCTATGAGACGGCAATACAACGATGTGTTTTCTTTGATTCGGGTACATTGCATAAAATTATTATTATTAAATTATTATTTTTTTTACTTTGTTTAAACGAATTGTAGACCAAATTAACCTCTATACAACATACCTCATTGTTATAAATAGTTTGATATAACGAATATTTTCTAATTCCCTTCGGTATATTTCGAGAAAGCACTGTATTTTTAAAGTATTTTTATTAAGAAGAATATCTTTACATTTCTCATTCATTACCAGTTCATAACTGTATGGCAGTACAGTTCCCCGGGATGTTGAACTCTGAATACAGTTGCCGATAAGGTATCGCAATAACAATTAATGTTAAAATATCTAAAATCACAAAATCATAACAAATTTAAATAACATTATAGCTTTTGGCGTAATATTACCATATAAAGGTCTGTTTTTTATGGCAAGAAGAAAAGATTTATAATATTGTTTTTTTATCTTTTAACTCGAACTAAAACAATGTTGACTCACATCGTCTTAGTAAGATACACAGGATCTCTGGCGCATTCAACGGCGACCACGAGTTATAAATAAAGAGTGTATCTAGAAGCTAAAGTCAGAGAGAACGCAACCCAAGTCATGACAGTCAATAAAGTGAATTAGTTAGTAATGACAATTTTAAAGCAATGTTATTGTAATATTGGAAATATCCATTTTATTAGCTCATACATGAAGTCATGTTTGTTTTAGCACTCTTCTAAGTTTGTTTGCTTGTGCTTGTCTTACAAGGGTTTCATAACGAAAACAATTTATTTTATCGTTTGGGCTATATTTTATTAAATATCTTAGTTTTTTGTCTTCTACATATCCATAAACAGTTTCATAAAAATAGGTTATATGAAAAGTCTTCATTCTTAATAAAAATCGTTTATCACATTTTTTATAAAAAAAATATTTTAGATTATAACTACACACATTCCCAAAAATATAAACCATAAATGACTAATATCCATTAACTAATCGTTTAAACAAAACATTTAAAATGGAACTCATGCTCAACAAACATTAATTTTTTTACAAAATATGGTTAACAATTATTTTAAAAGTAAATTTAATTACAAGCTGTTAATAAGCATTCATAACTTATTCTTTACCAATTTTCAGAGCGTGAATGTTTAGTAATATAAACTAGATACAGTTTATCTGGATAATATAGAATTTTATAGAACGTTTAAATCATAATTCTTCAAGTATGTTAACATTATGTACATAGTATGTTATGACAGACTCTTATGAATAATGAACCGTTTAAATATAAAATTATTTCGATTGAAGTATAATTATCAATATTATACCACTATTGTACTAACATGTCACCATTGATAATCTTAACCCTAGATACATAACGTTTCTATATAACCCCAATAGCATAACGTGAGGTCAATGTGACACACACAACTCACAACCAATTTATAAACGATAACGGAATTGTTTTTTTAATACTTCAATAAAGTTTGTTAAATAACATGTTTAAAGGTATGTAAGAAATAAAGTAACAATATCAAACAATTGTTTTTTTTTATTATACTTAAAAACAAAAAAAAGGCAAGAATTCTTAGAAAATAAAACATAAATTGAGTATCTCTTCTTTTTTAAGGCAAAAAAGACTTAACAAACAATTAATTATAATTTTTCAATACATTTAAATAAACACAAAACATAAAAAAATGGAAATATTAAGTAATCAGTCTCGAAATAGGAACTACTTGCAGTCTAAGCAAGTCAATATCTTATGCTCGCCACATACAGGTTTTTTACATTTGTTGCACTCTGCCTGTATTTTTCTTGTAAGTTTCCGTGGATAGAAGGCACAGTATTTTTTTTTCTTTACAGGAGGTTCATCTTCACCTTGTACTAGGTTAGTTACAGAAGAATTTGATATAATATTCTGTATGTTCTCACGTAATTTTCTGCTCAGATTAGGAATTTCTATCCTTTTCTAAATCCATGATTTCTTGTTCATCGACAGTCACATGAGATCCTGGTGTGTAGTTTATTCAGTACTGTGTAATAAACAAATTCCAAACTTTTTAGATGGAAGCAAAAACATCTAGAGAGCGATTAGTAGGTCGTATAGATTTGTTATCAATACAGAGGCATGCTAGAAGAAATACGAATCGATCTCTACTTATGAAATGTGAAATATCAAACAATTCAATAGTGTTGAGGTGATTGTCTTTAATTTCTGCGGTCAAAGTTAAAATTCCAACAAAAACTTTCGTCTCGACAAAATTTGTGTCTCGGCAGACACATCATTCATGTTATGTTTTGACTAATCTCGACATTGGTCCATATTACTATTTCTTCAATTATTTCGTCAGTAAAAAATATACCAAAACTCAAGAATGGTTGAAATAGTTTTCTACACATTCTCGTTGGTCCTCTCGCTACTCGTACAATATTTATAGCGGCAGTTCTTGTCTGAGTTCGCTCCTTTACTGTAGACCAGCAGCAGATCTTTAAGGCAATATGATTATTCGATTTGTCGTCGAAGTTGAAGGACGAGGTTCTATATTATTATTTGGAATATTTTCGTGTACCTCCGCAACTTTTACTGAAATAATCTAATCTTCTCATAATTACTTTGTACGTCATCTACCCTCAAATGATCCTCTTCGTTCTCACTAAATGCATCAAAAGTTTCTGACTCTTCATGTCATCCTGGAGTAGAATTAGCCGAATAATTAACTATAAAACCTAAAACAAGAACATAATCAAAATATATTAAAAATAAAATAAATTAATCGAAATAATATTAAGGCGCATTAAAACTAAAATGTTACGAATTACATAACGTGGAGTCATTCTGACTCACTGTGTTACTATATCTACGTAAATACAATGCTTACCTGCGTCGCTCGTGCACCGTTCGGACCCTCGGGCTACGTACTGAGTTGGCTCGCACGAACGACGCGATACATTAAATAGATGGAGAGAGAGAGATGAAAACGTTTGACGCGTGAGTCGTTCTGACTCACGTTATGCATCTAGGGTTAAAAGCGCATACATTATATAAATTTAAGTCGACAGTTAAATAACTTTGGATATTCCATCTTAGTTATAGTCTTGTTAAGTTATATAAATTAGGACTGAAACTAAGTTAAAGTGTTCTGAGAGTCCCACTGAGTTAACTTTGAGTTTCTGTTGTAAGTTACATAACGACATAAATTGTCAGTTTATAGCAGAATGGTGGTCATATTTTGCCGACAGGTCTTTGACATTAAAACAAGATATTTATAATTATACAAATATTTATTTACCAAATACAATCATATATTTATAAATATATATAACATATTTTACTTCATCTACTTCGTATTGTAATATAATATGCAGTAAGCAATAGTTAGTATGGAACATATTTAATATGAATGTTCCAATTAGTAGTTATGATTACTTACTGATGTAGATAACTCGAGGTCGTACTCCAATAGCGCCTTCATTGAAATTCGGGGCCAGAGAAACATTAATTATGAACTCTTTTTGTGGTTGTATTATTATTATTTATTGTTTAAATATGACATTTATTTAAATTTATTAAAACTGAAACAAAATTCTATTGTTGTTATTTTATTATTTGGCACAGTATACACATGTTTATTTTATTTCCTATCATTCATATAATATTTTAAACATTTAGCTAATAGTAATTTTAGCAGGTTTTGAAGATTATTCATACGGTTCTTAATCAGTCTTAATCATATTTATAAAGGTCGTGTAACTTAACCGATGTGTTGACAAGAAAATAAACCGTAGATGTTAATAAGTTATTTAATAAGAGCTATCGGTCAATACGCACAAAGTTTAATCTAAACAAAACAACACATTCAGATTTGATATACCGATGATAATATAATTTTACGTTTCCATTTATTATATTTGTGTCTCTGTCACAGGCTGACTAATTTAAAAAATATAAAATGTATTCTGGCATGACAAATTATAATATACGAGATAAATTACTCTAATTTTTAATTAAATATATACATGTTCTGCATATGTTGACAAATGGTCTTCTTGTATTGTATTTCATTAAAATTTTCAATTTTATAACACCATAAGAAAGAATTATCAATTGTTTCGATTGTATGCAATAACTAGTAACAAATTATATTATATTATATTATTTACATTTCATTTGTTGCAGTTCAGTTGGTTTATTTACATACACAAGTAAATTACAATTACAGAATAAAAATCAATTGTCTTCAATATTTTATTTACCATGACAATTTATTAAAAATAACTAACATTAAAAAACAGTAAATTTTAAGAGAAAAACAAATATATGTTTAGAAAAGGGAGTTCGAAAAAGAAGTCGATTATAGAATAATGAAGTTACAGCATAGTAAACCCCTGAGATTTCTATTTTATTCTTCTCTGGTGTTAGTATGCAGCAGACAGTCAACTTTAACCTTACACGTAATGCAAATTGGTCATAATAATTAAAGAAAACTATTTCTGAACCTGGATTTTGCACGTTAATAATATAAATATTTTGAACGCAAATTTTGCCTGAAAATAAATTATAGCAGGCAAAGTCGTTCAATAAATATACTTCCATCTTATTGGATAATAACGTTTTACCACATGGAAATAAAATTTTGCAACTTGTTTGTACCCCGTCTTTCACTTGACTCTCCAACAAATGTTTTAAAATGTACAACTTTAAAAAGTTATTTTTGTACTTATAAAACTGAAATTATTTGCTAATATTTAGATAATAATGTAACTTTAATATTTTGATTTGTAGTACACATTTTCATAAAACTATTTTAAAAGGAGTTTAAGTCTTATACAATATATAACAATTATATCTACGACACGAACTTATTCAAATTGTATATTGTCGTTATTATTGCTGTGACGTTCATTATTTTGGAGAGAAAGTAAGTAAGTAGTGTTCGCTTGATAAATAACTTGCTTAAATTAGAATTTCATACTCTTGTCCTGTAAAGGTAAATAAAATAAATATTTCTTGTATAACAACATTTATTGCATTTAACTAACATACTTTCTGAACAGACATATTTTTCATTGGTTTTTGTATCTCAGTAACTAATGATTATACGGCATTTCACGTATTTCATAAAGCATTTATATTATACACCATACATATTGGGTAGACCTCGAAGAATTCGGTCTGCCCATTCAGTTGTACCCGACTTTCGAATTTTGGAAAAATTTCTTCACAGGAGGTCTTCTTATGACCCCCTGAGTCCGAAATGACCATTGGTCAAAAAGTTTATATATATATATATATATATGCATGCGTGCGTCTAGATTCGACTTTTGTCAGCACGATAAAGGCCGCAGTTTCGCTCGGATCGCTTTCAAACTTTGCAGAAAATACAACCATCCAAAAATGAAGGTCAAGTTCAAGTTTCAAGAAAAGAAAGTTTCAGATATCCTATTCCATTTAATTTTATTTTAAAAACAAATAAAACTTAGTATGTTTTACAGAACCTGTTTTATGGACTCTTAACGAGCTTCTTTATTACTGCTCTTTATGTTCTATAATATAAATAATTACTTGTTAATAAGTAGAAGCAAAGTTATTGTTTAAATTGTCCATAGGAGATTTGAAGCCTCAAAGGTGTTTCTTAAAGCACAAATATATATATATATATATATATATATATATATTGTCTCTGTTTCTATTCCTATCAATTATTTTTATATTCAATAGAACTTTCTTTCTTGCATCTTTGGCATTGAATCTTTGGCATCCGCCAAAATGTTTTTTATGTAAGACAATTAAGTAGATTTTAAAATGATATTAATATTTATAAATAATTATAGTTTTTTACGTATATTTAGCGAGACGTCATCCATTTTTTTTGTGTGTCTCTTCTGTTAGCCCTACTGGCCATGACAGCGTCACCGGTGGAATGGACGGGTGCAGAGACCCGCCCTTGAAAAAGGGGGGCCTGAAGGGCCCCAGGGGAACGCGCGTCTTGAGGGCGCCTCCTGTGAGGCTCGGACCACGGCTCAGGACGCCGTTAGGTGGGAAGCGAGGGTTGGATGTGGGTTAGGATTTAACACTAACGTCCTCCGACGGCAGAACGCCGGAGCAACGTGCTTGGATGGGGGCCTCGTCTTCGCCGGCGAAGACGCTGTGTGTGTGTGTGTGTGTGTATGTGTAGTATTTATGTTCGCTTTGCCGCTTTTACGTAGCGTTCCCTAACGTAATCGCGTCGTCCGGATCGAAAAGTACCGACTTGGGTCTTCTCTTTCTGACTTTAGGAGCCTTACGGGCCGTGTATCCTGTGGCCTTAACCACCAGCGGGTTTGGGTGTCCCACAGCATTGTCAAAGTAGCTTTTGGAGAGCCCCTTGAAATACTGTGCGATCGTCGATAGGTGACGTCATCCATATGTATCATATATTCATACAATGAGTGTTGTTTGAGTTGAGAAGTATACGAACCATATCAGAGTATTATATTACAAGAGTATTTTATTCAGTTTAAAAAAATATTGACACAACAAATAAATAAATATATAACTGTATTTCATTTAAAAAACATTCGATTGTAACGAAATCGAAAATTAGTTAGATGATTCATACGAAGAAGGATTCATATCATATGAAATGACCCAAAAGTAGTAGAAGTTAGTTTTTTTAGGGTAAATCTTGAGTACCCCGTGTGGTGTGGTATCGTTAGACAGGTATTTGATATATATGGTGGGTTTTGCAGAAAACATTTCTCGATTAAGGTTTTCGATTGTGAAATATGCTTTGAAGTGATTTTTTTTGATAGATTCAAGTTCCCCCTCCCGGTCAGATAAGTAGTTGATTTTGCAGGTGTTAAAATAATATTAGTACATATAACAAATATAAAAAGGAAATTATCACAACTAAGTAGACTTTACAAGTTTACGAACAATAGACGATAAATTATATATTTTATGTGCACTTAGATTGCAAACGCTGGCTAAATCTTAGAAGATAGATCAAAGTAATGTACTATAAAAAAAAAAATCTTAAAAAGGTTTACAAAAAGTCCAGGAGTGTATATCTTTCTATCTATCCATCATGGGCAACTACGAAACCCTACATGGAAAGTGGCCGATATTTAGGTTTTTTTATAATTTGGTTTCAACTTTTATCCATTTATTGGCATCATTAATACATTCTAGCGATCAACCAACAGCTCCACCTGTCCGGAAAATAACAACAGACTGAATTTAAGTCAGCCAAATATGATGTATGAAGTTTACTTAAACCTTCGGTTTAAAATAAAGATAGACGTGTTTCAGGAAATGAGAGAGTAATTACAGAAATTTTATTTATTTATATTGTAATTGTTATTTCAGAAAAAATATTTTAGCTTCCGCAATAAATACTTGGAGATATTTTTAACAAACATAGAGAAGCAATATAATGGTTTTTTTTTGTATATGAAGTATTTATCAAAAAGTATGTTATATGGATATATTTTGTGTAAAAATACTGTCCAATTGTGACTCAGACTCGTCCGTCTGAACAAATTTGTAAATTAAAAAGTCAGCTTCATCGCACTAATATTATAAACGTGAAAGTTTATATAGATGGATAGATGCGTGGATGTTTGTGATTCTTCACGCTCAAACGGTTAAATCGTTTTTAATGCAATTTGATGATTTTAACCTACATTTTTGCAATAACATTACTTTTATCACCGTGATTTTTTTTTACAGAAATTGCGGTCATGAAAACTGTTTAAATTTGTTTTCGATAAAATAAATAAGGGGCTGCCTCGTTATCGGTTTTATTTTTGTCATTATAAATAAGAATTTATGGGTCGTAAAAAAAGGCAAATATTTTTTTATATATTTGCTTCAAGACCTTTGATATGGTCGACGTCGGTTGCCAAATGTCATAGTTCTAGATCAACGGCAAGTACATTATCGATTTATTGTCCTTTGAAATTGTCGAAATGTGTCATTTACGTTAATTTAGAAATGTTGTTTTTTACAGCCTTAATTTCAACTTGACATCTCCAAGCGCTCTCGAAATAAAGAATCCTGCCAGACAGACAGACGAAGGGCGTGACGGACAAAACAGTGACCCCATAAGTGTTCCGTTTTCTTCCTTTTATGATACCTAACCCTATAAAATATTCAGAATGTTATTATTGATTTTGTGAAATAGAACAATTTTAATTTACATGTTGGAAAGATACATTATAAACAACCAAGACTGGTCAAGTGTTTTGACCCACTGCTACTTCAGGACAACGCTAAACCAGACATTTCAGAAAGACTTCAGACAGACGATCGTTAAATTTAAGGAGCTGCTACTATTTTTTATTTTTATATCCACAATTTTTTACTAATGAATCAATGAACGTAGTTCATTCTAAAATGGCGAAAGTAGATAAATAATGCATAAGTATTTATTTATTGATATAAAACTAATTCATAATTATATTATTTAGGTGGAATTTGGAACGAGGTACCGTTTGAAACTCCTTGAATGTTCACTGATCTCAGACTAATGAATAAAGCTTATAGTGAAGTAACAGAGCAAATATATATACGTGTATTTGTCAACTCGATATATATTATATTCGTATATATATTGAAACAGATTACAAACAGATTACTCTGAACATAATAGCGTAAATGTATTTATTATATGCCAGTAAGTAAGTGATTGCTGTCTTTTTTGATATAGTTAAATTAATTTATCCAATTAAAATACACTATTTAAAGATCGTTTCATATGTTTATTTATTTATCTTCACGCCATAAACGCTACGGTCCCTGCATACCTCTTTCGCCTCGGCCACAGACATCAATCTCTTCATACATGCCCTCCAGGGGGTCCTCATGCTTTTTACGTGCCTTCCTCCAGTATATACAATTACGTAAAAAAGGTCTTTAAGCAGTATACATGTATTTTAATTGGATAGATAAATTTATTTTTAAGTTTGTTTCTTTCTCCGACAAGACACAGACAAATATTGTTGACCGACAAAGAATTAAAACATGAATCTTGTCTTATTAAAGTAGATTCTGATTACATAAAGTTAAAATAATATTTTCGGTTTTATTTTAAAACTTATTTTCATTACTATATTCTTGGAACTTATAAATATCTAACAATATAAAATCGATACATTTTAAAATAGATTTACTTTATAAAGTCGTAAATAAACTGAAAATTTAATAAACTTAAATACCCTTTTTTCGGTGGATGTACGAATAAAAAAATCTTGACGACTTTAAAAGTATACCAGACCATATCTTCACGCTTTAAAACAAAATATGCGCGTAAAATCCACCCGCCGACATAATATACAAATTAACATGACTCGTGATGCAGTCGGAATGTATTAACCACTTTCAAATGAAGAATACCAGGATCCTTTCCCAGTAAATAAGATTGAGTATCAAATGAATCAAATAATATATTTATGTATTTTAATTTAAATACTATTTTGAATGTATTTGTTTTCTTGTTTTTTAAATTTTATTCCTAATTTTATGATGAACTCGACAAAATAAAAATTCGCCGAAAAATTTTAATAACTTACACAACACATAAAAATATCAGTAATTAAAAATATATGACAAAAAAAAATACAGATAAAATTTTATACAACACGAAAAAAAAAAACTTTTATGAAGAAAAACATATTTGTGGAATTATTTAAGTATTTTTAAACAGATGTTCATAAAATGTGTGTAAAATTGATTCGATGACTGATTTACATATTTTATAGTGAAATTTAACTAATACATAACCACTTAGTTAAATTTTTCATCATTGTGTTATAGATAGACAATAGGTGAGTATAATATTTATATCTCAGTTGTTTAATTTTTGTTCCACATATTACAGACCTAATACAACTTTATTTCCAGGTACCACTTGAACGTGGAACGAACTTTCTTCGGCGGTATATACTCGGGACGTCGTTTACTGAAGCATGCTTAATTTAAAATGCTATCGTCCTTACATTAATTTTGACAACAAATTAGTTGTCTTTTAATATTGAGCCAATGTCAGTATTAATTAATCCGTTAATATCTCGTTATTATATTATGATGAATGTGAGACGACTTACTGGCTAGAAAATAAATATTTCTGTAATGTTTCTCTATAATACAAACAACACCGTATTATCTACCAATTATTTGTTTGTGTGTTTGTTAGATGTGCTCTAGTTTCTGTAAAGCACCTTGTACAAACAATGCTTGTTTGTCTTCATGCTTGGTTGCTTCTGTGTTTCAGTTTGATCACTATCGATGACGGCTGACGCCGGGTGTAAAACGTTACAATCTAATCTGAATGATGCTGAGTTTTATGATTTAACAAGGAATAATTCATTTATTTCGTAAAAACTTACTTTCAAACAAGATTTTAACACCCAATGTATCTTCTAATAGTATTTTTAATTGTTAAAACATTTTGTCTTTGGAAATGGAATATCCATTTTAATGTATTTCAAATATTGAAGAAAATAATTAATTTACTTTAACAATACTACACAATACACTAATAAGAATTAGTGAGCCATTAAATATTAGGTTTTATATATATTACAACTTTCAAATAAATATCACCCGTTACATTTATTATTACAGTTGAGAGTAATACAGTATATGTATTACTTATGATAGTTATATTAAGTACCTACTTAGTCTTCATATCATATGGAATAATTGAATCGCAACTAATTGTTATCATATTTATGGTCCACTAATTAGTAAATTGACACTGATTGGAGCAAATTATATAGTGATTAATTCGCTCTGGGATTTTATGTTGAGATTAAAAGGAGTTAGTAATTAGGAGAAAGTAATGTATTATTTTAAACGAAAATGTTTTTCCTACTGTTATTATCAAAACACATATCTATTTGATTAGTTTATTACAATACATGGCTGTTCCGTTGGTATCCAGGTGATGTTTGTATTTACGTGTGTGTGTGCTATGTTCAATGTGTGTGTGTTGTTGTATGCGATGTTGTTATTAATAAAACCATACAAAATACACAAATAACATTTCATAGATACAAATATTTACGTTAAGAAAATATTTGCATCTTCCGAATTTCCTCATAAATCTTTTACATGAAATCACCAAAAAGATATTCACCAAACATTACTGAGTTAATTTATATATTATTAAATTCTAATTTAAATTTGGCATAAAATTCTTAACAGAAAATAAAACTGGCAACTATCAAAAATTTTGAGAAACATGAAATTTTAAATAAATTCACCAAAAAAATTATTGTTCAATAAAATATTAAGCAGTAACATTCTGATTTAGTCACTTCTCGTTACTTGTAGCATTAGTGATTAAATATTTTTATAAAACTTAGTTTAGAAGAATAAATTAAAATAAACGAATTAATTGATATTTAATAATCGTTGCATAAGATGCTTACGGTAGTGAAGCTCACGGTAAGTGGACATAACTTAATTAATTAGAGAAAATATCTTAATAATGTTAAATTGAAAACAGGAAAATAAGTTATTTCGTTAACGTTGTATGTAACAGTAGGTTAATAAATATAAAACATAACAGACAAAGTTGCTGTCTGTTAAGTTTTATATATTAATAAATAGTGAAGGAATAAAGTGTATACAATATCAATTATGTTATCACATAAAAGTAATGTTATTAATATAATAATTTAAAGTAATTTAAAAACTTGTACGGTTTTATTAAATCCAAGATCTATAATATTTAGATTAACATAGCATCTCACTCTGACAGCTCTGTAATTAATAAATACGTAATGATATCTCCAGTAGTTCTGTTCTAATCTCAGACATTGCAACTCCAACCGTCTTAAATACTATTACAATTTTGTCTTCATACTGAAATAGAATTAACATTTGTAACATTGTTGTACAACTTACACATTTATAAATTTCTTCTTTTCTTTTGTATTAATCAAAGTTTAAATTAATAAAGATTTCGTTTGAAAATATTCATGAATGAATAAATTTATGTTACGAAAATAATTAATTTGAAAAATTATTTTCCGTATAATATATTATCGGTCGGTCAGTTTGTACGATGACAGCCGAGTTAGTTAACACCTAATATATCTTTTATTTATATTTAATCCCCCGCACTATATCGACAAGTTGGAAATATATACAAATGTACCAAAATGCCTAAATTTCCATGGAGTGTTAAAACTATATATTTACATAGTTTTTCATCTTCCACATAAATGGTATTGGATAAAGTTTTAGACGGAAAAGGCTTGAAATTAGCTTACCACTAATTCTGACAATCGTATCTAAATGGCAAGTCATATTAAAAAAAAAACGGCAAAGTTCTAACGTCTTACTCGTACTCCCGAGGGTTGCATACTTGTATGTGTAGTTGATCCATAAAGGGAACACTCTTGAACGGTTCTGACAAACTTCACTAGTTGAAGATTTCTTGTTAAATATCGAATATAATGTTGTTTTTGTCATATGGTAATTGTAAAAAAATATTTACGTTATATTAGAAAACAATAAATTACGGATTTTAATGTTTTCTTAATTTAAATATGTTTTAAGACTTTTCTTATTAAAAAATCATCATTAATATTTAATTTGATACTTCAACGCCCTTATGAAGATAAATGTTCTAAGCATACAGACAGACAGACGGATGAGGAAATTATTCTAAAAGTATCCTAAAATGAAATTACCAAAGTCCAATTCCGAGAATTATTAATATATGAGTTCTGGATTACTTTTCGTTTGTTTTAGTATATTCAGCTGGTTGGATGAAAAACAATACAGTGAACCAAATCTGAACAAGTCACATATTTGAAGGCACCGCGCGTCAAACAACATCTTTTATCTCTTTCACTCTGTATTACTTACTGTTTATTGTAACTGCTTCGTGTATGTCGGTCCTATAAAACTAATATTATTACGTCAAAGTATTGTTCTCTCATTATTTTGTTTCTTTGTTTGTTTGTCTCTCAACGAACAGCAAAGTGTTATGTTAGATTTAAAAATAAAAGTCGGTTTAATAAGTTCCGTTAACTTCACAAAGAGTTTGTAGAATTCGTTGACTTATTTTAATTTTCAAAAATCAATTGAAATAGTTGTTTCGAAAATCAATTGAAATAGTTGTTGTTAAGCAACTTTGTTCGACTTTGTTGCCTTGTTAATAAATTGTGCCCTTATTAATAAAAAGTGAAATTTATTTTTTTAATTGATTCAACAGTATGTTATCTATAAAATGTTAAAATATTAGTAAAACAGTACAATGTGTGCACCTTTGTGCAGATTTACATTCATAATAACTCTCATTCAACATTCTTTGTTTTTGTTGTTATTTGTATGTGAAGTGGAACACAGAATATGATATTTTTAATATCGATAACGTTTCATATGTTTTATAAAGGCAAAGCAAGTTGTTAATAAATATGATTTATTTGTTTTTAATTTCGTAGTTGTTATTCTACATTCAGCAATATTATATAATATAAATATTTTATTTTGCGATACTTTGGTTTTTGTTTCTAATCTATATATACTTACTGTATTAATATAAAAACTGTTAATCTATACTTATAATAAATCTGTAGAGAGGTCAATTCTGTACATGAAATATATTTACAAAATAAGTAGCAGGGGGTGATTAGTGTTCGATACTGATGCCAAAAATGCAGTTAAAAAAATTTTTGTCTGTCTGTCTGTCTGTCTGTCTGTTTGTATGTTATTTATAGAAAAAAAAACTACTCGACGGATTTTAACGAAACTTAGTACAATTATTCTTTATACTCCTGGGCAGGTAATAGTATACTTTTTATCACACTACAATGAATAGGAGCAGAGCAGTGAAAGGAAATGTTGAGAAAATGGGAGAAGTTGCTTGATTTTTTAAGCTTCCGTCGCGTGTGCAGCCTTAATGGTTAGAGCTACATAGAAACTATGTATAACGGAAATATTCTACATAAAAATACACGAAAAATATTCCAAGACAGCATATATCTACCTTTTATAGTTAACTCACAATAACACGCATAACTCTCGATAGCTTAGCAGTTCGGAGATTTCTTATTATATTTGTTTACTTTTACGTTTATAAAACCAATAATGCTCACCATCATTCCTAATTAAAAAAAAAATAAACATTAGCACCAATTCAATAAAAAAAGAATCATTGAAATCGGTATAGAAACACCAAACTTATACTTACTTACATGAAATACGCCAACAAGACATCGCGCGTGAATAGTGAATCAAGCTATAAGGATTATTTTTGCGTAACGGTTGCCGCGCTCGACGGGGCTCGCGGCGGCAGAGTATAAAAGGGGCGGGAGGCGAGCGCAAGCGTCATTCAATATTTGGCTGTTGATGCGTTCAGAGTGTTGAACTTTATTGACAGACAATAATTGTTATTTTATAAACCGTGCTTATCAGCGCGACTTTTTGTCTTTAAATAGTTTATTTTAATTTCTTTTGTTGTTATTTTCTAAATTAGTTTTAGTTTTGTTTAAATTCTTAACTATTAATAGTTCCTATTTTATTTCTTTTTAAGTAGATTTAGATTCGATTTTTAGATTAGATAATAGATAGATAGATTAGATTATTGTTAGATTTTTAGTTACTGATAGGTTAGTTTTGGGCATTTTATGTTTAGTTTTTTTTTGTATTGAGTAGATAAAAGCGTAGGTAGGTACTTTAATTAATTATAGTATTCATAGGTATTTTTTATTTATTTTTAAGTGAAGTAGGTATAGGTAGATATTGCCTACTATCTACCTATACTGCACACGTGTTTTAGCTTTATTTTCATTTCTTTTGTTTTTGTACCTAAGTTGTAGGTAGGTAGGTACATATTTCTTAGTTTAATTCTATTAGAATATTAGGTATTTAAGTTTAAATAGGGACTTAGATTTATATTTTTTTATTATATAGCAGCTGTACTTAGAACATCTAAGGTTTTTTTTGTATTAGCATAGGTACTTTGATTAATTACAGTAGTTGTAGGTATTTCTTATTATTCATTTTTAAGTGAAGTAGGTAAGTGTAAATAGTATTGCACACGCATTAAGTATAGCTTTATTTTCATTTTTTATTCTTTTGTAATTTGTAGGTACCTACGTACATATTTATAATTCGATTAGAATATTATTTTAGTTTTAATAGGCACTTAGATTTATATTCTATTTATTATATACTTAGCTATAGTTAGGACCTCTGACGTAAGTTTTTTGTTGGGTAACTAAATAGAATTTAAGTTACCGTCGATTAAAAATAAAATAAATGATGCCACCTAAAAAACGACCATCTTTATCTCGAACTTCGAGTCAAGCTAGGAGAATGAGAATGACGCGTTCTCAAGAATCGGAAGAGGAAAGAGCACATCGGTTAAACTCTATGAGAGTTAGTGCCTCAACATCTCGAGCTAATGAAAGCTCTCCAGAAAGAGAGATGCGATTAGCAGCTGAAAGAGCGAGACGAGCTACAACACGGGCTTCTCAAAGCTCTTCTCAACGAGAGCTAAGGCGTTCCATTGACCGGGAACAACATGCGTTATCCCGAGAAGCTGAAACTGCTTTACAATGAGAATTGCGACTCACAGCTGACCGCGAACGGCATACATTATCTCGCGAGTCTGAAACCTTCACTGAGAGGGAATTACGGCTTACAGCTGACCGCGAACGTCATATTTTATCTCGCGAGTCCGAAACCTTCACTGAGAGGGAATTACGGCTTACAGCTGACCACGAACGTCATATTTTATCTCGCGAGTCCGAAACCTTCACTGAGAGGGAATTACGGCTTACAGCTGATCGCGAACGTCATATTTTGTCTCGAGAATCTGAAACTTTTACTCAATATCAAGACCGTTTGACAAATGATAAGGCGCACCATAACATGATTCGATCTCTTGAAGATGAACATGAGCATGAACAACGACTAGAGTCGGGACGCGATTATTACAATTCTTTGAGACAAGAACAATTGATTATTTTATCTAATGAAAGATTAAGAATTGAAAATATTCGGTCGCTTGAAACAGAAGAACAGCGAGAGGCCCGTCTTACTGCAGATAGATTTCGACATGGTCTTAATGACTTAGATATACACGTGGTAGATCAATCTACAAATTCGGTGGTGTGGTCCGATAAATATAAAAGTGGGTTTGCTTATAACCTCACAATTGATTACAGATCATCTTCTGAAATAGGCGATATGAACGTAGTATGTTCCTTTTGTAATGCTTCGAAGTGGAGGAAGGAGTCTGCTGGTTTCTGTTGTTCTGGAGGTAAAATAAATTTGCCTTCATTCGAAGACCCACCGGAACCTTTAAAATCACTACTTTTAGGGGAACATTTGCAATCCAAACAGTTTTTAGATAATATTCGCACTTATAATAGTGCATTCCAAATGACATCCTTTGGTGCTAAACAAATCTCAGAAGGCCCTTTCATGCCTACTTTTAGGGTACAAGGTCAGATTTACCATTTGATAGGGTCCCTTTTGCCTGAAGAACAACCTAAATTTCTTCAAATATATTTTGTATCCGATTACAACGAACAGTCGAATATAAGAAATCAATATTTTCCGAATTTAAATACTGAACTCATTTCACAACTTCAGAACATGTTACAGGTTAATTCGTACGTATGCAGTTTTAAATCGGCATTAGAAGCCCTTTCTCAAGATGGTAATAACAATTATACAATTGTTATAAATGCCGATAAGCGTCCAACTCAGGAACACCCTGGGCGTCATAACGTTCCATCCACGAATGAAGTTGCTGTAGTACTGGTCGACCAGGAATGTGATAGGCGTGATATCGTTATACGTTCCAGAGACAATCGTTTGCAACGTATTTTCGAAACCCACAGGGCTTACGACAGTTTGCAATATCCTATGATATACTGTCGAGGGGAAGATGGTTATAATTTCGCTGTATACCAAACCGATCCGCGCACAGGCGCACCTAATTATAATAAAAAGGTGTCACGCCTTCAATTTTATTGTTACCACCTGCAAGTGAGACGGAATAGATTGGTATACTTTCAACGTTTTCGTGGCTTATTTAATCAGTTTATTGTTGACATGTACGCAAAAATTGAAACCGAAAGATTAGTTTATATACGATCTAATCAAAGGCAGCTGCGCGCTGAAGAATACGTGCACCTTCGCGATGCCATGCAGCAAGATAACGATACTGTGAATATGGGTCGTTTAGTTATTTTACCCTCTTCTTTTACTGGTGGTCCACGCTACATGCATGAACGTACTCAAGACGCTTTTTGTTACGTAAGAAAATATGGACGTCCCGACTTATTTGTTACTGTAACTACCAATCCCAAGTGGGATGAAATCACTCGGGAGCTTCTTGAGGGTCAGGCACCGCATGACCGCCATGATATTATTGCAAGAGTGTTTCATTTAAAATTAAAATCAATGATAGATCTTCTTACCAAAGATAACATTTTTGGAGAAGTATTGTGTTATATGTATAGTGTTGAGTGGCAAAAACGCGGCTTACCTCACGCACATATCTTGCTTTGGTTAAAAGATAAGGTTCGACCTAATGATGTAGACAGATTAATCAGTGCTGAAATTCCAGATCCGACTGCAGATCCCCTGTTATACGACATTGTTAAAACTCATATGATACATGGTCCATGTGGTGCATTTAACGCAAATGCTCCTTGCATGCAAGACGGTCGTTGCACTAAAAGGTATCCAAAAGCATTAGTGGATGAAACTGTAACAGGACATGATGGATACCCATTATATCGTCGCCGTTCAAGAGACAATGGTGGTTTTACTGTTGAAAAGCGAATGTCTGGACAACAGGTTACTTTAGATAATAGGTGGGTCGTTCCGTATTCGCCTGTATTGTCCAGAGCATTTCAAGCTCACATAAATGTAGAAATGTGTAATAGTGTAGAGTCAATTAAATATATTTGTAAGTACATTAACAAGGGCAGTGACCAAGCTACGTTTGCGTTAAGAAATGAACATGATGAAGTTACTAGATTTCAGTCAGGCAGATATATCAGCTCTTCAGAAGCTGTGTGGCGGATCTTAAGTTTTAATATTCACGAAAGATATCCACCTGTGACCCATCTGGATGTTCATCTGGAAGGCGGTCAACGTATATATTTTAACGCCGAAAATATTACAGAACGATTAGAGAACCCTAGACAAACAACTTTATTGGCATTCTTTCGACTTTGCCAAACTGATAATTTCGCAAAGTCTCTTTTGTATGAAGAAGTTCCATCGTATTATACCTACGATAAACAACGAGGTGTCTTTAACCGTAGACGCCGAGGCAGGCCTGTAGATGGCAAGACAGGTATTTTCAAAGAACATGTTCTTGGTAGAGTGTATACTGTTCATCCTAACAACGCAGAGTGTTTTTATTTGAGATTATTATTACATACAGTGCGAGGACCAACATCATTTATAGATTTGAGAAAAGTAGACGATGTTGTTTATCCAACTTATCATGCAGCTTGCCAAGCGCGTCATTTGCTTGAAAATGATCAACATTGGGATGACGCTTTAGCAGAATCCTGTGTTAGTGATAATCCACGACGGTTACGCCATTTATTTGTAACATTACTCACATTTTGTAATTTATCTGATCCTGTCCAATTATGGGAAAAATATAAAGAAAAATTTGCAGAAGACTTTCTTCGGAATTTATCTCACAATAATGAAGGCGCAACTAATGATAATTTTCGAGATCTGGCTATAAATCAGTGCTTATTAGCTCTTCAGGAAGACTTAACAGCAGTAGGCGGTAAATCACTTTGTGAATATGGTTTACCAACGCCAACCTCAGTCGGAGAGGTTACCAATAGGGAATATTCCGCAGAGATTGGTTACAACCCAATGGAACTGCTGGTAACATTAGAAAACTGTGTCCCAACGATGACTGCAGAACAACGCTTAGTCTATGATCGCGTGTGCGAGAGTGTGCAGAATAATTTAGGAACAATATGGTTTTTAGATGCACCTGGAGGAACTGGGAAAACTTTTTTGACTAAATTAATATTAGCTTATGTTCGAAATCAGCGTAAAATCGCTCTTGCCGTGGCTTCATCAGGTATAGCTGCAACATTGCTACCAGGAGGTAAGACTGCTCACACTATGTTTAAAATACCAATTAATTTAGATCGCACGGAAAGTCCAACCTGTAGTATTTCAAGAAATAGCGACAAAGCTAAGGTATTGCGTGAGTGTAATTTAATCGTATGGGATGAATGTACGATGGCCCATCGAAAAGGAGTAGAAGCAGTAGACAGAACTCTAAGGGACATAAGACAAAATGATCGACCAATGGGCGGTATTACGGTTTTATTTTGTGGTGATTTCCGACAAACCTTACCGGTAATACCACGGGGAACCCGAGCTGATGAGATTAGGGCTTGCCTGAAAAGCTCTTATTTGTGGCGTGATATACAATCGGTGCATTTGACTATAAATATGCGAGTGAGAACTGGAGACAACGCAGATAATCGTGAATTTTCTGATACAGTATTGAAGATTGGTGAAGGTACCTATCGACAACTACACCAAGGAAAACTTATTCTGACACCTGAGTTATGTTGTATAGTGCAATCCCAACAACATCTTATATCTTCGGTTTACGGTGACATAACAATTATATTAAATAGGGACAATTCTTGGCTTTGCGAAAGGTCCATTTTGACTCCTTGCAATGACCAGGCATCTGAAATTAATAATAAAATACTGTCTAATATACAGGGAGAAAGCAAAGTTTATAGTTCAATAAATAGAATGGTTGATGAACAAGAAGCCACTAATTACCCGATAGAATTTTTAAATTCTTTAAGTATGCCTGGACTACCTTCTCATATAATTTGTTTAAAAATTGGCATACCGATAATTCTGCTCCGAAATTTAAGACCACCTCAACTTTGCAATGGAACTCGGCTAAAAGTAACCCAGTTGCAACAAAATGTAATCGAGGCTCAAATTTTAACAGGTTGCGGTGCAGGAGAAACTGTCTTTATTCCCAGAATTCCCATAATACCAAATAATTTTCCATTCCAATTTAAAAGAACGCAATTCCCAGTATCGGTGTGCTATGCCATGACTATCAATAAAGCTCAAGGGCAGACTTTTCGTGTTGCTGGAGTAGATCTCGGTGTTAGCTGTTTCTCGCATGGTCAATTATACGTCGCTCTTTCCCGGGTTAGCAATTCTAGGAATCTTTACGTTCACGTGCCGGACGGGTCGACTCTTAACATAGTCTACCCAGAAGCTTTGCGCTGAAACATTTTAATTTGATCTAAAAATATTAGCAATATATTATTAATAAAAAACAAGGAGTTACACGCTGACCGAGTCGTGGGTATAGCGTGGGTATATTATAATATTCTGCGGTTACTTATATTTTTCAACAGTTTTGTGGATTGGCATATTATATTACTATTGCCCTTCTAAAATACGAAAGTGAATCTGCCTGTTACGTCAAAACTATGAGGGAGGACATCTGCTAATTTTTTTTCGAAAAACGACGGAAACGCGGACGAAGTCGCGGGCAAAAGCTAGTAATTTAATAATTTTGTTTGTTTATAGAGAATAACATCAGTAGGTATTAATTTATTGAAATATTGTTAGTCTTAACTTAAATAGTAAATCAAATTCACGTTTTTTTTAGTTCAAATATATTGAAATCCTGTTTTATAATTAAAATACACTGTCTAGACTTCAGATACTCTTTTATGTAATGTTTTATATTTGAATATTCGGTCAGAACCTTTGGAAAATAAGTTTATTAAATTACTGAAGTTGTGCTGTTTCTGTCCAAATATCATTTCGTTCTATTTTTAGTATAGATTGTAAATTTCTAAAGTAATTGAAATAAGTGCGTTTGTTTTAAATTATGAATTTCTGCAGTAAATACAGTATGTACTCGTATATCTATAGTATATCTTGAAATAGCCCAGCAACGAGGATATTTTGCTATATGGAATTATCACTCCACCGTTCCTTAATTACTTTATGAATTTGATACATAAGATAACTCACTTGAACTCGTACCGAGAGTTTAGAGAAGTGTATTTATTGTCTTATTACTCAGTTTTATAAGTCTAGTAACTGATTACCGACCTTATGTTTAGAGTTATATGTTATTAAAATCCAGTTCGCCGTCTTGTGTGAAAGAAAATGCAATAAACTCCAACTTTTATGTTTTTATTTAAATAAAAAGACTTCAATTTAATAACTTATCAGAAACATTTCAGTAGTTAGAATTTAATTTCACTCTAAATGAGAGCAAAATACAGATTATTTATTTATATTTTGTTTTGATTTGTCTTAATACGAAAAACTCTAATACCTGTATTAGTTACATTCGTAACTTGATGTCCTTTAAGATGTCTGAAGATTCATTATAAGGATTCTCGTCCATTTAATTTGTTTTTATTACAAATATTTTAATGATGATACATTTATGATGAGCGGGGATTTTATATAACACCGTTGCGTTGAGTTCAGCCATTTTGAATGATTGGCAAAGTTGCGGTTTCTCTTATTAATAGTTCTTCAACTAAAAGTTATTGGAAAGCTTTGACTAATATTTCAGAAAAAAAAATTTGTTGATTGATTTTCAATTAAACTGATTGGAACATTAATAATTGAAAACTTAAATCACTATCTTATACAAAAGTAAAAGAAAATATCATATCGATTATTAAATTGGAAGTAGGTTTGGTTCTTATATTGTAAAGTGGCTATTTTAGGGCTGGATTCGAGAAATAATTTAGATTGTTTACCTTATCCTAAACTGTAGGAAAATCATCGATAACAGTTGTTTTTTTATAGGTATATATCATACAATGTAATTCTTCTATACTTTTTTGTAATAATTTCAAAATCTTGACCGTTTTCTTGGCTTGAGTTGTCAAATTAAAGAAGTTTCTCGGAATTTTTATGCTGGTATACATTCTCTAATGCGCTTCAAACCTTTTCTCTCTATAAAAACTAAAATATATCTTGACAATAGTTTACTGTTGCTGAGAATTAATTACGGCGATGTTTGCTATGTAAATTTAAATGAAGAGTTGCTCAACATGCTTGATCGCATGTTACATTCTTGTATTAGTTTTATTTTCAATCTTCGTAAGTTTGACCACGTTTCGCGTTATCGCTCGCAATTGAACTGGCTACCGATTCGTGAACGTAGGTACATGAGAATTCTTTGAACCTTATACTCTATCCCTTACAATCCCTCTCATCCCAAATATCTTCTAAACAAATTCCTACTTCGTACCCATGACCCTGAAAGGCCACTTCGCTCCAATGAAAACCAACTCCATACTGTTCCCACATACTACACTGGTTTCATGTCTAACTCCTTCTCTGTTGTCACCAACAAATAGCCTGAAACTATTCGTAGAGCACTTTCACGAAACTCTTTCAAGAGCCAGATGAAACAGTTCTACCTCAGCAGCTGCGATTAATCTTTTATTTTTTTATCTGAGTATACATTAGTAAATGTATAAAACTCATTTATTTATATATTTATAGACAATCACCGTAAATTGTTTTTATTAATTGTTCATATTTAATTACATCTCCCTTTATATTTAGTACGTATTATACATAGGTACGGTCAACTCTTGATAAAAACTGCCTGTTTTATTGTTTAATGAACTACTAATTGCTTTATTTTAACTTTTCTTAGAAAAACCTTTATCTAATTAAAACTCTGTTTCAAATTCCTTAAGGTATAAATTTCAATAAACAATTCATAAGAGAAAGCAAATAATTCATCTTAGGTATAATTAATTTTGTTTGGAAACAGAGACATCTCAATTCCAGACAGTTGATCGGCCTTTTAATTGATTTGGAAGATATTGTTACATTATATTACTATGGAAATGAAAAAAAAAATGTTTAAAATGTCTATAATGTGGATATATTGTACATATAATATAAACGGTACATCGCAAAATGTAATCGCATAAGTTTGTTTGATTCAGTTCCACCGGCACTGCTAACTATTATAAGCCAAAAAGGTGATGAGATCAGAGGCGGAGTTCTCTGTCCATACGATAAGAACTCAAGTCAATCTAACTTGTGTTGCAGTTGGAGGTAAGTAACTTAAATAGATACTCAAAATACTATTAATTTCATTGCAAACTTCAACTAAGATATAATCGTCAAAATATCTTAATTATTAATTAATTAAATTAGTATCAGTTGTTTTTTTATTAAGAAATATTTAATACCAATTCTCAAACCATTCATCAGCCTTCAAAAATTACAAAACGGGCATGATAATAATCCTCAAACATTTATTGCTTATATCCTGAGGTAATAAGAAAACAATTAATATTCTGGAGCATGCCAACAATAACAGTTGGGATGGTTTACCTCTTTATTAAGAATTACCATATGAATTAAACCCAAGCACCATTATCTGAAGCTCGTCTTAATTCCCCTAACTAACTTTGCGCACCTTTGTTTCGAGGTTGCCAAGGGTTGTTTTAGTGAGACCGTTAAATTTATGAATCCTTATAGATTGGGACCAGCTAAAGAAAGACAGCAGATCTTGATGAACTTAAAAAAAAAAAGTATATATAATCAAATGTTGATAACGCTCTGGACAGTTCGATCTTTATTGACACATCATACGTACTTACCTTTTTTTATACAAAAATGTTTAGAATAGTGAATGTTCTTTTACAAAAACAATAATTCCATTTCGAAAAATATATACTGAAATTATGACTTGCTGTTGAACGCCATAAGAACAATTTTTTAAATGCTCTTGATGAGTTATTATTATCTAGAGACAACAATAAATTCACAGCTTAAATAATACCAAAGGAAATTTGTAGTAAATAATAAAATGAAGTGTCTTCAATTGTAACGCGCTTCGTTCTAATTGAGTCTCGTTTTACTTTCTCTCATAACCCGTTGTTTTCGTATAATTTTTTGGAGCACTCGACGGCACACTCTTGTTTTACACTTTTTATATTCTTATTCGTGTCTTATTTTCTGTTCCGTTTATTGTTTTTGCGTTTCCCCTAATTTAACAATTAGACAACTGCAGGTTTTTGAAGAATTTTAAACATATATTTTAGATATTTTAGGAAATGTACATTATATTGTTTTAATTATTATATTTTAAAATTACAAGATTCAGTCATAGTCCATGTTTTTAACATTTAATATGAGTATATTCTCTGAAACTTATTTAACTTCAATGGGATATCATTTTTGGACGATTATTCCTCAACGACATGACATTTTTCAAATTTTTTTTTAACTCTCACCTAATTTGTGTCTTTTTGATTGCAAAATTTCATAATTTTTCGTCAAGTAGTTTTCGAGCCTATTCTTGAACAAGTATGTGAAAAAGTCTCCAGTAGAGCGCTTCGCTCAATTAAGATGAAATAAACGGCGGTGTTCTGAAGAAGACGTAGTTTAATTTTTTTTTCCAATCATAAATCTAAAAAGGGTCGTACATAATCAGGCCATTTGTATTTCACGAGATGATAATGATAATCTCTGGAACTTTTTAATTGACAACGTGAACTGTATCGCAGGATTTTTTCTTTTCTATCGTGAGATAGTTTTCGCGTATAAGACCTTTTAAATTGACATCCGTCCCTCATCTTTAATTATCATTAAAGATCATCATTATCAGATCATGATTATTCAGTTCAACATTGATTTGTTACTCTTGTTATATCTGCTAGTAGGAATATATGCCATTTTATTTTAAAACTTAAAATTAATAAATGAATCTTAATAAACATAGTCTTTAACAGTGATATTCGGTGTACACGGTGTTTCATTATCACTGTAATACACAACCGAAAATTTTATAAAACGCTTTCAAAAATAATGTAAGATAATCATTGATGTATTTAGATGAACAGATGTTTGATGCGACTTTATCATTTTTCAATTATATAACATCGGCATATTGAGTCTTAGATATAGCCTCCGACGCGGATTTTAGGCTACCGTACTGAGTATGGGCGGTGTCGGGCGGTGGTTCATTTCAATGATAAAATAATAAACAAGATGATAGTTTATTGCTAACAAGTAAGAAATTTTTGACAAGTACTGTGTAACAGAAATTCTACTTGAATTTCATGACTTTATGATTCGGTTCCATAGTCTTAAATAAAACACCGTAAATGAACTCGAGTATCTGACAACTATTCTAACTACTCATCTTGATACTTTTTGTCTTAAATCTTAACATCTCAAGGTATAATATTCTTTCTTCTGTTCCCTTACTTTCATTTCTAATTTTACTATTTAAAATATAAATACGTGCCCCAGTTTATATAAAATACTCATAAAAATATATACTGTGAGAAAACTTTAGTATAAAGAAATTTAAGAAAATTCTATTAATTAAGCATTTTTATTATATGTAGTAGAATACGAAGGGCTTAAAGATATACCTTGAAGCCCTTTACTACAGGTAGGAATTGTTTTATGGGATACGCTTTAAGAATATATTGAAACAATAGATTCAACATTAATTAAATAATAAAAAATTGCTATGTTATATAATTAAAACAATTTATTAAAAAGTGCTTTAAGAAAATAATTTTAAGAATTCATCATTCCACAAACATATCAGTAACATTTAAGTAAAACCCCTTGAACACCAAAGAATATAAGTTCAAGACAAACTAAATAAAATAGTGCTGAAATGCATAAAGCGGGAGTTACAATGGTATCTGTTAAACCGAGTTAAGTTAAAGAAGTTCAGGTTCAATCCTAACTCGTGAAATACTAGACCCGGGAAGCGTAAACTTTTAACTTTTAGAATTAATAATTTAATCCGCCAGCAGCAGCATCGGTCACATTTAATAAAGCTTCAGTTACAACTCGAATATTAGTTTTACGTTTTATTTTATTATTCTACAGCATATTTAATTCGGTGCATAAATTTTTATGTTTGAAATATATCTGATATTATTAGTTCAATTCTTTCATCTAGAATTGTATCAAACAATAACTAAGAGTATCAAAACAGTAAAAAAATAAACATAATAACAATACTAGAAAACATATGAAAAACATTTAAAAATAAACATGTCTGCATAAACTTCACTTCATGTTTCGAGATTAACTAACGTCACTGAATGCCGTCCACGTAGTAAACAACCTCGGCGACACTACGTCAATACACTCTACTAAAGTTTGTGTCACTTAAATCCCTTTGGTATACCGTTTCTATAAAAGAAGTATGGAGATTGTGACTAAGTCATAGCCTGATTCAAGTTAGCTAATTTGCATATGAATAATGCGATTCTAGTAGCCAGCTGAATAAAGCAGTCACAAGATCGAAGACTGTCAGAAAAATTGTCAGTTAATTTTTATTTACGTAATGGAGAAATTACATAACTTCAAATAATTGAAAAGCCATCTCGTGCGCCTTATTTAAACTAAATATGATATTATTTTGAATTGAATATGATTACCTCAAACATAATATAATTACAACGCCTTTACTCAATAAGCTCAATTCAATAGCTCAACAGTCTGTCATGAACAATCGCAAATTCTGTCAATACCTACTAATTTATTTTATAACTTTTTCAATACACTTCGAATTCAGAGGTTAATAATAGTAATCAAACTTAATTGTCCATGTACCGTTTACTCCGTGGCTTATCAAACTTTCGTACTCGTTAATTGCTTTTCAGATTAAAAGAACTCCCTTAATCCTGTCTCCTTAATTAATCCAATTAAACTTGAGTAAACTTTTCCATTCCTTTTTATACGGTATTACTCGTATTTAAAATGTTTTAGAGTTCTATAAATTATGCAACATCATTTGTACTTATAATAAAAGGTAAGCATTTCATTACACATAAAATTATTATGAAGAAATCAATTAACTGTAAAGAAACAAAATATGCAAAGGCGGTCTTATTTAAAACAATCGCTGACAGATTCAGGTGAAAGGATTTCAGTAACAATTACGAGATAGTTTTACGAAGAAAAAGTACTTACAATAGATATATAGAATAAAATTTGAAGTAGTACAAGATATGGACTATGAACATGTAATTAATTAAAACACTTTTAAATAAATAAAATACATAGACGATAATAAACTATATATAAATACCTACATAACGACAGTATATAATGGCCATAAAGAGTAACGATAGTGTTAAGTGTGTATTTATTATAGAGAAATATAATTATTACATAATCGATTTTTAAATGGAATTTGTAATTTTGAGCATCTGATGTCTAATGGTAGCATTTAAAGTAAGCCTTCATCGTGAAAGATTTAGTGTTAGCAGACGGCGACAATAATTTATTAATACCTTTTTATCGGAGCCCGAGTTGATCCTTCGGAAGCCAAAAACGAAAAACTTTTCTTTAAATAGGGTTATGTCAAATTGGCGTAATCCATATGTGGTAGTACCAGAGATTGTAGTAGTAAGATGTTCATCTTAATTGCACGATGTTTCCAACGTTTTAAGGAAGCAACAGTAGCAAATCATTTTCAAATCACCTTCATACCTGCGACGACCCGAAACAAATCTGATCAATCTGGAGACAAAGATTTTTACAAAATTACGGAAGACTAATATAGAATTGTTAAAATACACGCCAGGCATGTGATACATTTTGGCCAATCACTTTGGGCTTAAGACTGCCAATCGAAATGATCTGTATTAAAGACGTTGAATTTGCCAAAATGAATTGACATGTGTAACTTTCACATGTCGAATTCAATATTTAAAATAACATGATTTACCCGAAAAATAATAAAAATAAATATATTCCTAAATAATAACAAAAATTCTTAATCTTAAACATTTGTTGGACAAGTCCCGTAGACCTGTAGTATTGATCAATAAACAAATATTTGATCCATAGGTTCAGAAATTACACCGTCAATAGAAGAACAAACCGCTTATAATTTATTTGTTTTTATTTATTTAATAGCAAGTCAACGTGATACATAATGGAAAATATTAGTTTTACAATACGTTACGTTGGTAAGTAACATATTGTAAAACTTTTGCCCTTGTTGAAAAATTCAAATCCCAATATTATGTATAAATGAGTTTTTCAATACTTTCATCAAATTATTTAACTTTGTATTTACCACAAAAACAGTGGTTGTTAATGATAAATTAGTATTTAGTGAGTGGGCATCTGCTGAATTACACAAAAATAGAGCAAAATTATACAATATATATAATGAATTGATGTATAATACTAGTAATGAGTTTAGGGATGAGGTAAAATTATTTTCCAAATCTTTTAAAAAACAATGTAAAATAGCTAAATCTCAACATATCAATAAAAAAATAGGAAATAGCAATAATAAAATAAAAACAACTTGGAAAATAATTAATGAGGAAACTGGAAGAGCTAAATTCCAGAGGATCGACTTTAAGTGAAATAAAGATAATAAATATGTTACGTCTGACCTGAAGTTGCTACTGCTTTTGAAACCTTTTTTACTAATATTCCAGTGACTACAACATTATCTTTAAATTCTTCTCCCGCTGTAGCTATAGGATTACTTAGAGATAATGTAGAACGATGTGTTAGCAGTTTTAATTTTAAAAAAGTGAATGCTCAAGAAGTAATCAAAGTATTTAAATTAATTAGCGTTATAAAGACTAGTGATCTTTGGGGAATATCTGTTGACGTTCTCAAGTCCATAATTGACATTGTTGCGCCAGACTTAGCATTGATATTTAATAATTGTTTAGAATGTGGTATATTTCCTGATCTGATGAAACAAAGTAAAATAACTCCATTATTTAAATCTGGCAGTTCATTAGATCCTAGTAATTATAGACCAATTTCAGTCTTACCCACATTTAGCAAGATTTTTGAAAAAATAATTCTTAATCAACTTGTTGATTTTTTCAGTAAAAACAATCTCTTGCACAAAAACCAGTTTGGTTTCACTGCCGGTCGCTCTACAACAGATGCTGGTGTTGAGCTATCACTCAATATATTTGAAGCCTGGAAAGAATCACAGGATGCCCTTGGCATTTTCTGTGATCTATCTAAGGCGTTTGACTGCGTTCAACACGAAATCCTTATAAAAAAGTTAGAACATTATGGAGTTAAGAATAAATGCCTAGATTTGATCAGTTCATATCTTAATGATAGAATTCAAAAAGTAGACGTATATGGAATACGTTCCCCCGGTTCTTTGGTAAAAATAGGTGTGCCACAGGGCTCTATCTTAGGGCCTTTCTTGTTCCTCATTTACATAAATGACTTACCTCACCTAGTGAGAGAAAAACATGGGATAGTGTTGTTTGCTGATGATACTTCTCTTACTTTTAAAGTTAGCAGAAGGCAATCTGTTATTGACGATGTAAATAACGCTCTCTCGGATGTTGTACAATGGTTTAACGCCAATAATTTGTTGCTCAATAAAAAAAAGACGAAATGTGTTAAATTTGCTTTACCAAATGTTAAAAATATTAAAACCAATGTACAATTAAACAATGAGGAATTGGACTTGGTCAAATCTACTACTTTCTTGGGCATTACCTTAGATGAAAAATTGCAATGGGGTCCTCATATATTTGATTTATCAAGTAGACTTTGTTCTGCTATATACGCGGTTAAAAAAAATACGTCGATTGACAAATATGGAAACTGCTCGATTAGTTTACTTTAGTTACTTTCATATCATAATGTCATACTGTATACCCTTATGGGGTAATGCAGCCGACACCGATACCATATTTACACTGCAGAAGAGGGCTGTTCGTGCAATAAATAATATGAGACCAAGAGAATCCTTAAGAAACAAATTTAAAGAATTTAAAATAATGACTGTTTATAATCAATATATTTATGAAAATTTAATTTACGTTCATAAAAATATTTCTAAGTTCAAAAAAAATTGTGATTTTCATAAAATTAATACAAGAAATAAAAATAAACTCGCTATGCCCAACACTAGGCTCCATAAAATAGGTAAATCCATTAAGGTTAATTGTATACGTTTTTATAATAAGCTCCCAAATGAAGCCTTAAGTTTATCTTTAAATAAATTTAAATTATATATAAAAAATAATTTGATAAAAAAATCCTACTGTAGTGTACAGGATTACATCAACGACGGTATGGCCTAGGAATGAATTGTATTATATTGCGAATAACTAGTAATCTCCGCAATTTGTTTTTTGTTGTAGATTAATTTCGCTTTATCGACCTGTTGCATCACACCGATTCCTTAGAAGTCATTACTTGCGGTAGCGTCGGGAGTCGGGTTGCGCTCGTCCCTCAAATATGTGCGAAGGGGGTGATGGCTGGCTCTTGCGTTATGCTCGTGAACGGGTGCTGCTTGCGGTGACTGGTTGTGTAGCAGGCCTATTTTTATTTTTTATTATTTTTTTTTTTTGCTATTATTATTATTATTATTTCCATTATATTGCGACGGTTCTAGTTGTTCCAAAATAGCTTTTGAGATTGACATTTGTGAAACAGTGATCACAATATAAAAAAATATATATCCGGCTGAGTTTGTTGTGGGGGTTTTCTCAGACTAGGACGCGTTTGGAACCCTCATAGCTTTAACATTAAGTTGGACAGTGCTTTTACAGAAGGGCTTATTACGATAAATCTGGTATCGAAATAGGCCCTCCTGACACTTCCATTTTGACGTACACAAGTGATCACTGATAAAGATTCAAAGTGGAAAAGATATAAATAAATAAATAAACAAAGTATATCGTAATAAAAGGCTAACTTAAAAGGAATTTTAAGGATGGCTTTTCATTAAAGATTATAAAATGTACATTTAAGCCAGTAAGTAAAGACTATAGATTTTTTAGCTGTAGAAGTTACAATTAAAATATATTCTATGACCCATAAAAAAACAAATAAGAAACAAAAAAGTTTAACTTCATAAAACAATTAATACCAAATTATTGAATGTAAAAATAATAATTATTTTTTATCGTTTTTGTTAAAATATAAAAAATATAATTTTTGTTTGTCTTAATGTTTTTTAAAGAATCTTTAAATATATCAATGTCGGCGTTCTTAGAAATACTGTTACAGTTTTTAACAATCCTATTAAGTCGGATCTATTAAACCCAAATTAGTTCTACAGAACCTAATTTTACATATTCCCAAATTTTAAAACCTTGCTTCTGGCATCGTTATTATTATATATTATTTTTATTATTTTGAATCGTTATTATTCACTTCATGTGCCATGTTATAACTTTTCTTATCAGGACATCTGACATATTTATGACAGTTTTTATTCAAGATATATTGACATTTTAAATGTAATAATAACTTTAATATGTCTATAAAAAGTTACTTACTTACTAGTAATGACTATTAAATTTTTTTCTAAAATCCATAGATTAACAAATAAAACCAATTTAGTAATATAAATAGCAAATTTTGATAGAAATTCAAGTTAATAGCTGTCATTGTATGTTCTAATATCTATAGTACCTTTAAAACATGGTAAGTGACTCTTGAATTTACGTAGAGTATAAATGTTTAGATGTATCTGTTATTTAGTTAAATATTTATTCGCACTTATATTATAATTAACTTATTGAAAATAATTATTAGTAATTTGTTTATTTTATATTATTAATCCATCAAAATTGTAACATCCACTTATTAATAAAAAATGTTATTTATTTATATCATATAACAGTACCTGGTTTTATTTACTCTCAATAATTATTATCAATAATTATTATATATAATTATATATATTATCAATATACATTATATATTTATTGATAGGTATACCTAATAATACTCGTAGATAACATCATTTATATTTTTCATTCATCTGTGGCTTACAATATTTTGGATCTGTAATTATTTAAATATTATAATAGACAGTACTTATGATACGAATAGAAATATAATGTTCTGGTTCTATAAACATACTAACGGTCAAGTTAATACACAATACTAATTACATTCTACTCGAGGTATAAATTGTAATCTCGTCGCTTCACTTCTCACTTCAAATAAGAGATTGAGAATTGAGTGTGTAGGAAGCCATATAAGGTTTACTTTAATGTATTAATTTAAGTCGATTATATTAAAACATAAAAAAAGAGACTAATTGAGAATAAAACAGTAAACTTGGTCATTCCAACTAAGAGTAAAATGTAAAGAGGAAAAATTGGTCCGTTGTTTGAAAAGTAAACTCAAACTTAGTTTGAATTTTAAACAAGGACATTTTAATTGTAAAAAAAATCGTTTTTATTTTCATAACGATTTGGTTTATTAAGATCATATTCCAATTTAAAAAAAAATCTCCTATGCTTAGGGTTGCTCTAGTTATTTGGTTTGTTCCCGGCAATAAAGGCAAAGTAAATATTTTCATGTAGTTGCCGGTTCAATATAAACTACTTTATACTATTGAGTATTTTTAAAGATTGTAGATGATGTTTTCTATAAAATATATTAATGACTTTTTTCACAATATTAATATTACTAATAAAGGTAGTACTATGATGTAGACACAATATTTATAAGTTAATTCGGTATTATCGTTTAAAAAATACACATAACATTAATGGTATGTGTTTAACTAACTAAAGTGCAATAATTTCGTCAACAGAAATTATAATGAAATTAAAATGTAGCCTGAATAACGTAATATTCTCAACAATTTTCGAATTCTTCTCGTAAATCGAATAAAATTTTACGGTAAACTTCACACAAAAGTAGGGACGGTAAACGTCGTTATATTTTCTCTTCTCTTGAGTTCTTATCTCCTTCACAGAAATGGAGATTCTTTAAATCACTAGGTGTGGGTAAAACCTCTGTTAATATTAATAAACACATAGATTTAAATTCTCTTAATGCTCATTTTTCTTCTCTATCATTTAAACTTAGTGACGTCCAAAAGTCCTTAACTCTTCAAAAATTGGCTTCTGCCACCCCACCTAACTGTGATTCATTCGTTTTCCAAAACATTGCAGAAGCTGACATTAAAAAGAGCATCTTGTCTATTTCTACAAAGGCAGTTGGTCATGATAATATCAGTCGTGACATGCTTATTCCTATCATTGATATCATAATTCCCTTTATTACTCACATACTAAATTTCTCACTTTTAACCAACTACTTCCCCAGTGCGTGGAAGTCTGCGCATGTCATACCACTGCCCAAAACTTCTAATCCAACCTCCGTTTCTAATTTTCGTCCCATCTCAATTTTACCTATTCTTTCTAAAGTTCTTGAAGATGCCGTCTACAAGCAACTTACCTCCTACTTATCTGTTAATAACTTACTTAACCCTCTACAATCTGGTTTTCGTCCGTTACATAGTACCACGACGGCCTTACTTAAAGTGACGGAAGATATTCGGTATGCTATGGACAATAAAAAATTAACAATCCTTGTTTTATTGGACTTTAGTAATGCCTTTAACTCTGTAAATTTTGATATTATGCTAGGTATTCTTCGCTCTTTTAATGTCTCAGTTCCAGCAATAAATTGGTTTAACTCCTACCTTCATGGACGTCGGCAGAGAATCTGTGTGGATGAGACCTTCTCAGACTGGGCAGAAACCTCTGCTGGCGTACCACAAGGCGGCGTTCTATCTCCTCTTCTATTCTCTTTATTTATTAATGAGATCTCTAAAGTCATTTCTTGTCACTACTATCTCTATGCAGACGATTTGCAGCTGTACCGACATACATCCCTAGCCGACCTTAATGCTACAATTGATTCAGTTTGCCTGAATACACAGGCAAAAATCTCAAAAAAAAAGAAATCAAAATAATAATTATAAAACAAATTAAAAATGGCATGGACTACAAGTCTATGGTAAATATATAATAATTAAAAAAAAAAAAAAAAAAAAAAAAAATTGATTCAGTTAACGATGACCTTAGGAAAATTAAGCAGTGGGCCGAAGACGGCCTCGTTGTAAACCCGCTAAAATCACAAGCCTTAATTATAGGCAGTCGGCATTTGCGTAATAAAATTAATAATACACTTTCATTCTCTATTATCTACGATACTATATCCATACCTTTAACAGAGCAATCAAAAAATCTTGGCATCATTTTTGACTGTCATCTCTCTTGGGCACCGCAAATTGATGAACTAAGTAGAAAACTTCATTTTTCTCTTCACTCTCTCAGACGGTTGCAGAATTTCCTTCCTTTACAAACTAAAAAAATGCTAGCACAAACTCTTCTCCTTCCACTTCTCGACTACGCTGACGTTTGCTATCTGGATGCATCCGAGGAGCTACTTGATAAGCTTGAACGACTTCAAAATTTGTGCATTCGTTTTATTTACGGATTGCGCAAATTTGACCATGTATCCGAATATCGATCACAATTAAAGTGGCTCCCTATTCGCCTTCGCCGGAATGTGCACATTTTATCACTTCTTTTTAATATTTTAAATAACGCTTCCCCCCTTTACCTGCATGAGCGTTTTCATGTGACGCCACCAAGGACGAGACCATCTCGTGAATGCGTTTCTTCAAAATCCCTAGTAGTGCCTTTTAAAAAAATAGTGTTGTACACTATTTTTTTAAAAAAATCTTTCTCGGTTGTTGCAGCTCGGCTATGGAACTCTCTTCCCCAGAGTATTCTGGATGGTAACCCTTCCCTCAACTCTTTTAAGCTAAGGGTTAAGCAGCACTACCTATCTTCGGAAATATAACTAGTATTTCTTTTTATTTTTATTATTTTTATATTATCTACAAATGTATATATTTATTTACTTATATGTATATATATATATATATATATATGTGTGTGTGTGTGTGTGTGTATATGTGTATATAAGTATGTATATGTCTAAGTATTTTATATGCTATATTATAAAGGTAATTTGTTAAATAGCTCTTAAAAGATTTATCTATTTTGAATGTCATTTCTTTGTTCTCTTTTATTTGTATTTAGTTTAAGTGTACCGCACTGTCTTGAACACCCTGTCTCACACCAAAGGGTAACTGGGAGAGATCTCTAAAAGAGATAAGTAATCCTTTGTACTACATTGTTTTCTGTTTTTTGTATTTGTGATTTTTATTGGTACATAAATAAATAAAATAAAAAATAAAAAAAACAAAAGTTCTAAACTTTGGACGATCACTATAATTCTTTTTTTTTAAATATTTACCATAATTCATTTTAGCAACAATTTTTCAAATGATCTTTGTAAAAAATTTAAATAATTTAATAGTTTAACTAATGTTTGGAACACAAATTAAATTTGAATATTATGTTATAAAGTATTAAACGGTGTTAAAATAAATATTACACTAGGGAGGTATCTTTTAGGTTAGGTTAGGGAGATTAACACGTTCTTTTTTTTCTTATCGGCGGAAAAATCCGTTACGAATACCCGCCGGCCAAGAAGGTGATGACCGGAAGGTTATGTGGGACTACCCGGCAGCATAGCGGACGCTGCCATTATTAAGGCTACCCACTAAAAAACCAACGGTTGCCCTCAACGCCTTAACGGACGCCACGGGATCGCTTGAGCACGTGACGCCCCGGTGGTAACACCCCATGTAAGGGTGCTCCGAGCAAATTAGAGCACCCTCACGGCATAGGCTTGTAATAAATAAGAGAAGTTACCCTCCCCTCCCACCAAGGCACTACAGTTGGGGAAGGAAGGAAGGAAGCGACAGGCGTACTCCCGCCTCCTTCTTCCCAGCCTTCCCCTACAGAGTGGGTCAGCGGTGGAGGCCTGCTCCCTGAACCGCTCCGCGGCCTCCTTCGCGGCGATGACTTGCTCGCAGAAGTAGGCCTAACCTAACCCAACACCTCTCGTTGCCGATCATTGCGCCTATAAGGTGCGGCAGCGAAAGGTCCTCGCCCACCACGGCTACCAACTCAACACGCTGGTGGTTCCAGGCTGCACACTCCGTCAAGTGATGGCAGGATGGGGTCACCTATCTTCGTGCGATCTTATGCAGGTACTCCCCGAAGCACCTCTGCCCCGGAACGTAAGCGTTCCATGCTGCCGGTTGATTCAATGATCGAGGTGGGGATGGATCGCTCCCACAGTCGCCAGCCCGGCGGTAAGGGACCCCAGGTTCCTCTCCCACCGTCGAATCAAGGCTCGGTGAGCTAGAGCCCTGACCTGAGCCGCCTCTGACCTTGCTTCCCTGGCCCTGGCTTCTGCTCGGTGCTAATACACTCCGGCGGGCACTTCCGCTTCTAACTCCCAAGGCGGATCGCTCGCCAGAATTGTAGTCGCAGTGTACGATACCCCCGAATCCTCTGTGTTCTCCGCAAGAGGGTCCTGGTGTCGGCGGTAAGAACTCTCGACCAAATGGGGGCACCGTACAAGGCCATGCTCCAGACGATGCCGGCATATAAGCGCCGGCACGGAGCCTGCGGCCCACCGATGTTGGGCAGAAGCCTCCCAAAGGCGGATGCGGTGGAAACGAACTTCGGGGCTAGAAGGCAGAAATGGGTCCCGAAGTTCCATCTACCGTCCAGGGTGCGACGCAGATACTGCATCTGGGTCTTCACCACCACCTCCGAACCCTGGACGGAGATGGATGCCCGACGCGGGGGACCCCGGCGAGGGGCGTGGAACAGGATGGCCTCCGTCTTTGTGACGGAGATCTCCAATCCCAAAAGCAAACGGGCTGCAATGCCCAAACGGGCTGCCTCCGGAAAGTTCCTTTCCCTGCAGGTGACGAGGTTGTTATCCGCGTAACACAACACCCTCATCGGGGGCAGGAGAGGACAGCGGAGCAGCCAGTCTTAGCCGAGGTTCCATAACACCGGTCCCAATACGGACCCCTGTGGAACCCCACGGCATAGGCTACGTCGTTAGACCCGCCGGTCGCCGTCTAAAGTTAACACGTCCTCGGACAACAGCTGCATCAAAGAACTGGCGGAACCAACTTCGTGGTAATACAAGATACGTCTTGCTTGCTCACATTCTACCCCTCGTCTGACAATTAAGTAAAATTTACATACATTTAATGAATTGGTAATAACAAATCGTAGCATTTTCAGCATAATATGTTATTTTAGTCTTAAGGGGTTAATAAATGAATTATAAAAATTTTATCTTGCTGAAAACTGTAACTCTATACGGAATAAATGAGATGGATATAAGTTTGAGCAGTGTAGACGTAAGTTAGTCCTGTAATATTCGAATAATAGTCGAAGCGCCAGATAGAGGTATATGATGTTATAAGCATATCAAATTATACTTATTATTATACAATATAACGGGATTATTCTATACAATTTGTAATTATGTATCAAGTGTCTCATGTATTCCTTCATACAGGGAAATAATCTATAATTATAGCACTTCAAGTTTTTTGGCACTTGCTAATGATATCATCGTATTAATTTAAATTTGAAGATAAGAATTAAATAATTACAGAAACATAAAATATCTTGTAAAATAAAATAAAAAGTGTAAAGAATGCTTTTGTCTTATTTTTCTGCAATCTAATACAAGAATGTATTTAGGTCGGTCCGTCCGTTTCAGTTTGTCTCGCCGCAGGACTACTTTTAACTATTATACTTACTTACTTATTTACTTTAGGTTTATAATTTGGTTTAATTTTATAATTAGAAAAAAGTGCTAACTAGATAAAATGTACATATAAAATGATTTGCTAAGTAAATAATTAAACTTGTTTAGTACTTGTTTATTTTGGCTGTTTATCTATTGACGCATTAACAAGAAACTATTGGACGGTTAAATTTGGTGTAGTGGTTAGGGTACATAGCGATATCGAAGCTATGAATTGACAGAATAAAGCCGCTCTCTGGGTAAAAATATTTGACAGGTTACAATGCTTTTGTCAAGTTTGATAACGAAACATAAATCGTGATGAACATATCTTATAAGAAATTATATAATAATAATTGACAAGCGGCTTCAGGAACATATATTACGTACACTCACACACACACTCCCGGACTTGGAATAATGATCTCAGTCAGTGGCGCCTTTCGAATTTAATTTAAAAGATTACTATTAAGAATATTAAGCAATATAAATATTTGAGTTTTTTTGTTTACCTCAAATGACAAACTACTAAGTCTAGCTGGCATGATATCTATTGTATTTATTTTTATTTAAATTTAGTCTTGAGTGTTAAATATTAAATTGTATAATTTGATTTAAAGCGACCCACTGGTTACACTAACACTAAATTGGAAAAGTATTATTATATATAAAAAACAGTGTGCCCCAGAACTAATGGATAATCCTGGAGCGTCTAATGGTACAGCTACCAGGTGCTCAATCAAATACCCAAAAAAGTCCAAGTGCTGCCCAAATTAATAAGTTTTTTTAAAATAATGTTTTCATTGACCTACTAACCACTTACCTGTACTTTCATACTGTAGGTACACCGCGCATTCAAATTGATGAAATATGTTGCGTTTTTGGTGTTATCTTATTCCCCACAGATATTCTTATTAGAAATGCAGTAAATAGTACGAATACTCAATGTACTTTTTCTACAAAGAACGTCAAATTCATTTCTAAATATGAAATACAATAAAAAATAATTTAAAAGTATTTTACATAGTCTTTCGTAAAAAAAAATATTAAAAACTAAGTGGCCAAAAATGTTAAAAATAAGCGCAGTTAATACGGTTTACAAAATGGTATACTTAATGCATAATTGTATTTAACGTCCAACGTACAGTGCATATTATTATGATGCAAAAAGAGGTAAATTCGACTGAAGAAATGTTGTCTTCAATTGTAATATGTAAAAAAACATAAAGTTGATATAAATCCTTATGGCATAACAGATGTTCAAATTATTTGCCACCGACTCTGATACAAGCTCGACAGCTCCTGATAAATGCTCTTTTAAGATGTTGTACGTAGCGCTGTTCAGCTATTTTTGAAGCAGTCTCCTGAACTCGACTGCGCAATTCCTCATACTCGTATATTTGATTTGCAAAGTTTTTACAAATCGAAGTTACTTTATTACGACCGTGTTTATTATTATACCGTGATATTGATTGTGCCAATAAAAAAATATATAATTTGTGATATTCAATGATTAAATTAAATATTATTTCACATCCTTCATACATAACAAGAAACGAGTGCAAAAAACTAATTTTAAAATGTTCATCGGTTTTTCGTTCATTAAAGTTACTACCGTGAATGACAGCTGTCAGAGCAATATATATAATGATTAAATGTAAATGTATATGAATAACACTATAAACATTATCTAAAACTAAGCATCCATCGGTTTCCACATTGTAAAGAAGGAAGATATTCTATATAATAGAATAAAGAATATCCTGTTTACATTATAAGATCGACGGAAATGACATCTTTATTGTGTCACTCAAATATCCGGCAATGGTTATAAATAAAGTCACAATGTGCAAAGGAGCCATATAATAATGAGCTGTAATGAGATATCGTCATGATCTGTATGTATCTGTATGTACATCTGAAGATGCTGCGTAAAAACACAAATAACTATAAGTAGATCGCTTTCGGTTTTCTTCATTTGGGTATTTCGATGCTTTGGTTTAAAATGTTTATTATGTATTTTGTTTTACACCTACCTATTTTTCCCTTTACCAAACAAATAAATTTTGGCTATAATTACAATATGTACACAAAATCTTAGAGTTTTATTGAAATTTGTTGGGCTATCGCCGTATTATTAAGGAGGACGTAGAGGAAGCAAAGCAAGCAAGCTGGCAAATACAGTGTATAATTTTATTAGACAGCTATATAAGACATAAAAATAAATTTTAATATACATATACCTGCGAGTAACTCGTCGAGTCCTCTGTTCAAAGCCGTTTTGTGTCCTGTGAAATCAAAACTACCGTGGAGTGAGATCTTTATCAAGGTTATAAATAAGTCATACTTGCAATTATAGTAAACATTTCATGTATCTTGATGTTTATTTGTTAGCCAAGTTTTGCAAATGTTATTATTTAAACTTCTTTATATTTAAAATCCTTATTAATATTTCTCAAAATACCTAATATATAATTATCCTATGTACTACTACTATTTAATTTTGTTAGTAACTGGCAATTTTTAATCTTAAAAATAAAAGCACCAATATGTTGGTTCAATAATTAAAATACTTAATAATATTAAGTAATGTGAAATAGTTCATTGCAAATTTAATACCGATCTACTGATTATTATAAAATCTCTATATATATATATAATATCTTTGTAAAAATCAATAATTTCTATGGGTTATACATACGTCTCTAGAATCATCAATTATTGAGCTTGAAGTCGTTGTTAATATTTTCAAATAGCGATTGAAACTTATTTGATCACATTCTTTGTTATTCATAATACATAGAAAAGTAATGACAAAGATATAACTAGCTTATCTAGCACGCAGCAAACATTAAACAATAAAAAAATAGCTCCACAACAACACGCACAGTTGTTCAAAATCGACATGGACGAACAGCTTTCAAACCAATTATAAAACATTGTGACAATGACTAGACACATAATTGCATGTAAATAATATTGTTAACTTTGTGTATAAATTAAAATAATTACGTTCAGGGATTTGAGCTCGTTAAAAATCCACTAGTTCATTAAATTTATTGAGGTACATAAACAGTTTTTGACATTTTTAGAATGACATACATTTTTATGAAAAGGTATTTCTCAACAATATACTAGACAATTTTTATAGTACTTTTGTGCTAACTGTTGTTGTTTGCTTACTTTTTGCAAAAAAAAGCTTTTATAAATAAAAGCGAGATTCATCAGACATCACTCAGTGCCAAAACAATAATTAAAACGACCACCTTTTAAATATTTAGAGCAATCAATTAATTAAAAGTATTGGAAGTATTTAAATAATAATATTAAAATTTTATCAACCCTATTTTTATCTCATTTATTGTTACTAATAATATATAAATTACCATGATAGAATCAGTTACTACTCCCCACTCTGATTACGATTCGAGGATAAGCCTGTATTTATATTATTCGTAGCTGAAAAAAAATATCGATTTAAGATTTGAATGTCTATTATGTCTATTGCTAAGTGTATAGAATTATTAAATAACATTTAATTTAATTAGGCAAGAGACACCACGTCGCTGCTAGACATTAGTGTATCCAACAAATGCAACTTCAATGGGTAAAAGAGAACCGATCAGGAAACATTGAGAAGTTAAAAAAGAATAAATATTATGAGACGTTTAAACCTGGCATGAAAGGATAGTGTCTTGCTACAAAGGCCCACAATATCAAAAAACTCAATTTTAAGGTTATAGGAAAGAAAATAATAATAATAGGAACAAAAAAATCCGTGCCCGCAGGGGGACATGCGTGGGGAGACCTCGTGTGTAACTCGTTTAAAATATAACTCACTATCTAAGAATAACACCTCTTGCGAGAATAAACTGTGATAATTTTATTTGGCTTTGCTTTAAATTTAGGGTAAAAAATAACCTCTCTCTTAAAAAAACTTGCGAGAAGGGAATGTTTAAGAGAAAAAAGTTTCCGTGGTTTTACCTCCTTTTAATTTTCAAGCTAAGAGCGGTTTTTTTTTTTTTTCTCGGAAACGGTACTTTTTAAGGAAAACTTTTGGTACCTAAATTTAAAATAAAAAATAACTTTTGTATTAAAAATACAATGTATGTATGATGTAAGAATGCTTACCAGAAAAAAGTTATGATTTTTTTTCCGAAAATTTTCGGTTTTTTTACCTCCAAAATATTGAAGTTAGGTTTTCGGTTTATCTACATTAGTTATAGGTATTCATCAAAGACATCATATAATGAACGCGATTGATCTACTTTGTATAGGGAAAAAAATAAGGTCGAAAAACTGAAATCAGGAAAAGTGAGGCCGTAGCGCCCCCCGGGGCCGAATTTCTCTGGTTATCGAACTTGACCTTCATTTTTGGATGGTTGATTTTTGTGAAAAGTTTAAAGCGATCCGAGTGAAACTGCGCCTGCTATCGTGCTGACAAAAGCCGAATCTGGACGCACGCACGCATATATATATATATATATATATCTATATATATATATATATATATATATATATATATATATATATATATATATATATATATATAAACTTTTTAATCAATGGTCATTTGGCTCAGGGGGTCATAAGAGGACCTCCTGTAAAGAAACTTTTCCAAAATTCGAAAGTCGGGTACACCTGGATGGGCAGACCGAATTCTTCGAGGTCTACCCAAAATACAAAACTATTTTTTTTTTTATTTTTTGGAAGAGGAAGGCAAACGAGCTGGCGGGTCACAGATGACTTGTGATCACCGCCGCCCATGAACTCTTGCAACAGCCGAGGATTTACAAGAGTGTTGCCGACCTTGTAGGTAGGAGTTGACGCCATTTTTGAAGGTACCCATGTCGTACCGATCTGGAAATACCGCCGAAGGGAGTTCGTTCCACAAGCAAGTGAAATTTGGAAAAAGGGTCCTTGAGAACCGCACAGTGGAGGATCGCCACGCATCTAGGTGGTAGGGATGGTAAAGAAGTCGATGGCGCACTGTGCGGTTATGAAATTCGGCGACAGGTATCAGATCGAATAGTTCTTCGGAACACTCCCCGTTGTAAAGGCGGTAGAAGACGCACAAAGAAGCCACGTCTCTACGCAATGCCAAAGAGTCCAGCCGTTCGAAGAGCTCTGCGTCCCCGACAATCCGAACGTTTCTCCGTTGTACGCGGTCAAATGGTAGAAGCTGATATTGGGGTGATCCGGACCAGAGATGAGAACAGTACTCCATGTGTGACCGGACCTACGCCTTATAGAGCGCAAGTCTTTGGCCAGGTTCGAAATACTGCCTCGCTCTATTAATTACTCCCAATTTCTTCGAGGCCAACTTGGCCTTGCTCTCCAAATGACCACGAAACTGACAATCGCTCGAAATGTTGAGACCCAGTATTCTGATACTTGACGGGGCAATGAGGGGAATGCTCTCGAAGAGTGGTGATACGACAAATGGGGTTTTCTTAGTGGTAAACGCGCAAACTTGTGTCTTAAGGGAATTGAATTGAACGTGGTTCACTTCACCCAACTCAGAGACCATCCCCGAGGAAGTCTCTATAGAAGACAAAAGTTTCTTTCGGCCTCGTCGACGTTTTCCCGAGAGAGACCAGCACGGCCGGAATATACCGCATCCCAAGTGCTGTCATCCGCATAACAATGTATGTTGCAGATATCCAACATATCATTGATGTGCAGGAGGAATAGAGTTACCATCTGGCCCACTCAACTTATGAACTTCCAAGGAAAGGAGGGCTTTTCGGATGAGTTTTTACCGAAAAACTATTTCCGGCTTTAGGCTCGGACACCGCGGGATGATAGGTGGTGCCTTCCCCTGGTCGTCCAAAGTCGAGTTTGAGGCAAAAGAGTGCCCAAGAGATCGGCTTTCTCTTTTGCCGTGTGGGCCAAAGAGCCGTTCCCAGTGTGCAATGGCAGTAGGGATGGCTGATAAAAGTTTCCCAGACTGGCTTTGGAAAGCGCCCAGAACTTGCGCGTGCCAGGTGGGTATTTTTCCAGCTGATCCCGAATTTTGACGACATGCTTGAACTTTGCTCTAGCAATTTTCCGTTTGAAAAATCTAGAGGCACGATTATATTTCCTCTTTAGTCCTCTAGAGTTCGGATCCTTAGTGACTAACGCATTAGCCCAAGCTTGATAAGCCTGCCGTTTGCCAGCTGCTGCAGCCCTGATAGACGCATCAAGTCAAGGCCGCGATTTGCCACCAAGGAGTACCATAGAGCTGCAAACAAATAGTTCCATGCCCGGAAGTATCTCATCAGCTACAGCCGCAGCGCAGTCACTAGGATCATTGGAAGGGAAACAAATCGGCCCCCATGGGTAGGATGCAAAAAAAGATCGCATTCCATCCCAATCTGCTGACTTGTAGTGCCAAACGCGTCGAGTCGCAGGTCTTGTGCGAGCTGGGTGTTCAATGGGCACTACACTCTGTACCCAGCAATGATCAGAGGACCCTAAGGGAGCCTCGACAGTGACTTTCTACTTTCCGGGATGTGTAGTCAGCAAAAGATCCAACAAAGAGGGCATCTGGCTGACCACGTCCGGTAGACGTGTGTGCGTCTTGACCAATTGGGACAGACCATTTGCCAGAGCAAAGTCAAACATAGATCTCCCCTCGTAGTCGTCAATCGATCGTCAATCTTCGCCTGAACATGGCCTAAGAGTTGATCCGTTTCTGCATTACCACTATGGGACCTGTAGAGGCATGCGTAGACTCTGACATGGTCGTCCATGTCCGCGCGCAGCCAGAGTACAGACAGGTCCCGACCTTCAAAAACCTGAAGGCGATGGTAGCAGATCCTCCCTTAGGAACACAGATACCCCGGCGAGTGGCAAAAAATGGTGTTCTAGTTTATACCCGGGGTATGATAGGTACGCTGTGTTGCTAGGTTGAGATATCTGCGTCTCCGTCAGAAACAACAAGGCCGGCTGCGTCGTCTCTAGATGATAATGGAGGGCGTTCAAGTTGGAATGAAGTCCCCGGATGTTGCAAAAGTCCACATTTAGAGTGGGTCGGGGTGCCGCTGCGTTGACTCGTCGTTTGCCCTCAAAAAACACAAAAGGCGATACTTTTCCCGTCCCAGATACGATGGGCAGCCGGAGCAAAATCCGAGAATCATTTCCCCGATTTGGCTCGGGGACGGAACATAACCAAATGAATTTGGTTACTACACGTTGGTCTTCTGTGAGAGGGTGGTCCTTCCCCGGTAACTAGCCTAGCCAGCCCAATACGAGCTGCAGTCAGATAACTACAGCTAGGCTCTACCACCTATTAGACGCCAAACGCCAACGCTTTTAAAAGAGCAACATTCATTTTCGTCAATCGTTTTGTTTTTACACTAATAACTATTATTTATTTTTTTTAGTTTGATTAGCTTTAAAAGAAAACTTAGTACGTTCCTTTCATGCGTAGTAAGTTTTCTGTTCTGTTTAATTATCGTTTCATAAGTTTACTGGTTAATAGTAAATGCTTAAGAAATCCTTATACAAATGTATTTAAATTTATAGGTAATTAAAAATGTTAAGCAATATATTTTGGATAACATATATCTTCCGCATTGAAAAAAAGGTAAAACATTTCCATTGTTTATATGAGACATAATTCAATGCTATTGAAACCGCTCACCCTCATCGCTGTAAGCTAAGAGTGATGAATGGAGTCGTTAATATTGTAGGATCAGCCGAGATGAGATACATGATCCCACACTCTGAATATTGTGTGATTTAGTAATTTCTATGTGTGTTCTTTGTATTCAATTCTTTCTTTTACACATCACTTTCATAATTTGTTGTCTTATAAAAATAATCTTGTTTGCAAAGTAGTTGAATAGTAATAGTATAAATAGTTTGTTTGGGCCCTTTTTATAAAATTTCCAATTTTCAAAAACGAAATTTGTTCGTTCTGTATTGTATTCACTTTTCTCAGATGAATGGATGTGTGGATATCTGTGGACAGAATTTTTTTAAATTATTATCGAGATATGGCGCTATTCATAATTTACTGATTTAGTTTATTTTCATATTTAATTATATTACTATTTTGTATTATTATTAATCATACTTTTTTGTATTTTTTTGTAATTATAAATAAACATGTATTTAACATTTTCTTTTGTTTAATTAATAATAATAATTTTACTTAAAAATCAATTGTTTTTTTATTAATATTTATAATTTCGTCAAAGTTCCTTCAGGAAATACCCTGGGTATTTGCATCTTCACTGGTTATTATTGATAAGTGGATATTTTTTTAATTCAATATTTAAAAATTGGTTTTTCATTTATGTTTCTATTTATTGGAAAAATTACAGCTCAATAATTTATTAATCTGCATAGGTATGTATTAATAGGTATTAATACTAAAATTACTATTGATATGAATATAATTAATATTTAAGCCACCAATATTTTGATTCTAACAGTCCAGTATCTAAGCAAAATTAAATTTGTTTATAAAATTTACTTTAAGCTGACCCATAATCACAAATAATATAATTGTAAATAATCCTACACTGTTTTGATATTAATATCCATTTGATAAGTGGGCCATACCACTATTGCGAAGTTATGTAAAAGGTATAATATTTTATGTAACATATTATATAAGGTTTCGAAAATATACATGTAGAAATGATGATCTATAATATAAAATACTTTACTTGCCGCAAATAGCTTCACAAAGATCAACGCTAGCACTGTAGCCACAGTAAAATAGCCATAAATATACATTCATAAATACTTGTATATAAACATAAAGATAATTATTTTACTTCACCTCACTTCATCTTAGTAAGCTCAATAACATTTTTCTCTGGCGTATATTAATGCGTCTGATGGATCTACTGTTCATTTGTGTAAAGGGATCTTATTTAATTAGATGAATATGATATACGATAACCTTTTATGCTTATTCTCAACTGTTTATGGCATTCATTAATATTTTTTATTTAATTCTTGATTCAATGACATAATTAATGAATGTTTCAATTAATCCATCAGTCAACACAAGTATGTTTATTATGCCGGAGAAGGGATACCTGCTCACTACTCCAATAGACCCCGCTCGTTGTAACATAGGTACTTTTCATGTCTCTACTTGAAAATTTTATATGATTAAATAATTCGGTATTAAGGTATTTGTTTGAGACACTTCTTGTTGGCAGTAGTACGAATATAAAGGGGCGTCCAATCCCTTCAAAACAAAATCCAATATATTGCTAGCATATTACTAATTAATTTGTTTTTTATATTCTTAATAAAATATACTTTATAAACTTTATATTTTAAGTTATTATTAATAAAGAGTCCGTAAATCCATTATCAGTACTCAATGCAATGTCAGTAAAAGCAATTTACTCTCAAGTGATATAATAACACTATTAAAGAGCGTTTGACGCCGAGCTGTGATGAATTGATGTTACTTGTACGTCAGTTGTAATAAAATTTTGGTTGAGTGCAAAATATTTTTTTTTATGAAAAATGATAAATTTTATCATTTAATTGAATAGGATAAAAATTGTATAATACAACATTTTTACTCATCTTGCAACTCCGATTCATTTGACATACGATTTCTCATTAATTAAAAAAATGAATTAACACCTATATTTATACACCGCACTTATTCCTTGGACTGAAAATGTAGTGTTGATTTTTCTTTATCCTATCTTCTTTTTCCGACTGGTTCTGACCAAATTACAATGTAAGGTTAAAATTTTCTTTTTGGGAAATTAAGCAACTGAATCCAGTAATGATTAAGAAAACCATAGTAGGTGAAGAACCTGGCCTAAAAAAGATCCTGCAGGTCTCACTAGAGAACTATAGAATGCTACTTAGGTAGCAGGAGAGGAAAAGGGGGTTTCTACTAAAAAAAAAACATGGAGCAGAGTAGGAGGTCACACTGAGTAACTTATAAAAACTTATTACTACTTTGGGAATAGACGATATTTCCAGTAGTATTCTGCATCCATGGGAACCATTTAATGTTGGTTGAACACTTTTGAGTATCAAGAGTCAACGACGTGATTGAGTCACTTAAAAAATGTTTGAATACTTCTATATAGTAAATGGTAAAAATTGTACGTACATGGTAAAAGTTGTATGTATACGTGTGTGCAAAGAACAGAGCAAAATTGAAAGCGTTATTTGCTAGAGAATAATTAAAACTTTAGGTGCAACTCGTATTTACATCAAATTTTACTCACGAAATTATGTAAATTTAAAGGTTATGGAAATTGTTATATTTGTAGCGTCGACTTATAATTTTTTTACATAAAAATTTAATATTTTGGTCGATTTATATTCGTAAGTTATATAAAGAAAAAAACAACAATAGTTATTTGACGACAAGAATAGTTCCAAAACGATATTTATTAATAATTACATTTAAATCGGATCCACAACTAAAGTCGGATTTTTACAGTTATTTATCGTTTTACCTATTAGTAATAAATCTATTACTATTTTAATACAATATTGTTCCCACCTATACATAAAATATAATCTACCAAAAGAAGTCAACGAAATGGCTAGAAATTAATAATTGTAAAATAAAATAGGTCATAAATCATGTTTTAAATTATAATTAAGTTTTAGTAACAAATAATATAAATACATTATTATGAAAAAATTGTATCTACGATAACTTGGAGATTTAATTTGTATTATTTTTCTTAAGGGACAAATAAGAATTTTATTTTTATTTAATTTTAAAGACATCCCTGAGGATACTAAATAAATAGTCGAATATAATAAGTATATTTCTAACAGGTAGTTTTATTAGCTGACAATAATTTCTTTTAAATTATCTTGTGTTATCAGTATGAGATCTAATTGAAAGACTATTATGCTTATAAAAATATAATTGAAAGACGATAGATAGTGCTGTAGATAATATTGTATTTGTAATATATGACATTAAAAAATAATTGTCATTTCAAATTATGTCTCCATTCATAACAAGTCTTCATTTATAATTAGAATAAATTAATTAGTTTAAATATTTTTTTAATCAGAAATTGGCTTTCCCTCTGCCCTGCATCCTCCGCTCCTTTACTACAGCTCGAGTTTGCAGACGTGTGGCGGCGCGGCTGTAGTAGATCCCAGGGTGGGCGACGGGAATGTGGCAGACTCTTGACTGGCTGAGGCTCTGCTTTCATTGTATCCTACAACTGGCACAGCAGAAAGTTACTCGGCAATTGTTAGGATATTTTCACAGTAAAAAAAATATATCGCTCCTTAAATACAAAAACACCACAAGTCAAAATATGCAAATTATACAGGAGCGGCAGTTGAAAAAATAATTTGGATTATTTTATGATTTATGTGTAATCGATGTGTATTACGTAAACTTTTTAGGTATCAAAAGATGCGTAATTAAATAAACTTTTTTTGTATAAAGTAATTTTAACCATACCTGAGATAGGCTCTTGAAAAAATGCAAATAAGTTACTTTAGTTTATAGACTTTGACTTCGAGAACATTAAAATTCTAAAAACTAAACCACCATAATTAGGAAATTTTGAGTTTTGTTTTCAGTAATCAACCTCATAAAACGTCAATTTATGAAAAAAAAATGGTATAATATTTTACTACATTAGTAAACTTGCTAAGGGAAAACAAATCGCTCCTTAAATACAAAAGCCACACATTTCAAAAAATATCAAAAATTGTTTTATTGCATAAAATGTTTCCAAAACGATGAAACTTTATTATTTTGCTAAAACACCCGTTGTTTTATGATCAAAAACACCCGAAAACGCACACACGTTAGTTTTGTTTTGTACCGTTTATGTGACTGAGTTTCGTGCAAAAGTAACACATTATCAGTTGTCAACAGTCATTCAGGACGAACAGACGTATTTTTTTGTGAAAAACTACAACATTCCAAAATACTGCTAAAAGACAGATGAAGTTATTTATTCATAAGTGCCATATTCAAAAATATATTCGTATTGCAGATCACATACGGCTTAATATCTTATAATTTTTAAGTGCAATAGTACAATATTTCAAAATAGGTTAGTTTTGAATTTATAAATTGAACATTTTTTCTCATTTTTATGTTCAATACTACTATATTTTAAAAAAGGGTGGTTTAGAAAAAAAATATTACAATAATTTTCTTATTTTTTTATGCTAAAGTACCATATTCCGAAATCGGTTAGTTTTGCACTTATTTATCTGCTATATTCTCTCATTTTTGTATGCAATAATACTACCATATTTTAAACTAAGTTAGTTTGGCAAAAAATAATTAGAATTATTTCCCTATTCTTTATGTTAGAGTAACATATTTTGAAATATAAAATGATTTTTATAGCAAAAATTGCTAAGGCCAACAAAAGAACAAATTCATGTTAGCAAGGTACCAATATGCGTCTCAAGAATTGCCGAACATCAAGAGCTCATAAGTTTGTAATAAAAGGGCACACCCAAAACGGAGGAGAGGAGGTCATCCAACGTAACATTACGAGAGCATTGAAATCATCTCCAATTTACTTTCCCGACCAATACATCACTTTAATTAAAACAGCAAAGAAAACTGGAAAGCCTTATACTGTTGAAGAACTGACACATGATAATTTTTTTGACCTTAAACCTCTGTGTACAGGAAACTACAATAAAGATGACGATGGCAATAAATTTAAATGGATTGTTATAAAGGTTATGACGGTGGATAAAGTAAGCAATGGCATATTTTTCTTCAAAACATCCTACGAAAAGGAAGAGTTTAGGTTGGTATCTACGTTGAGAAAATTGAAAGCAGATCTTGATAATAATTTGACTCTCAACCAACTTTATACTGCAAAGCTAGTAGTAGTAGTAGTAGCTAGTACCTGAAGAAAAGAAGCAAGGCATTTTAAAGCTAATCCAAAAAAACGTCGTGTATCTGTAAAGATTTTATGTATCTTTTTATCCTAATCTCTAAATAAGTGCATAAGTTTCTAGTGGGAATTGATTTTCAATGTATTAGTTTTAATTTTATTTATACCTTTGCAAGTATTACGCTCGATATAGTTTTAAGTAATCGTTTTATAAAAATAATTTTGTAACAACACTATTTATACTACGTTCATATATTTTATACGGTTGTGATTAGTGTAGATCATTAAATAAATAATCTTGGAGGTTTCTTACTCCTTAGGTGCCTTATGTTATAAAAATTGTAACTGCTATTTAAAGATAAAGTTACCTCTGTGTCTTAAACGTAATGTTATGGACCAAGTTGAACAACTAAGCCTTAATATAATTTTAATAGTAGCAAAGGAATAGTGTTTTTTACGTAGCTCAGTGGCGAAAAAAGTTTTATTTAACTAGGAGATATTAATTGGATACGACTCTTTATAGATCACTAATTTCGTTTAATTGATAAATTATTTAGGATTGTCTAAACAGATTAATATTAGGTATTTTTCGTTATTGAACTTCATTCTACACACCTCTGATAAGTAACCTTATACGGATTTTCAGTAAGTAACCTAATAGAGTATTTATGTACAAACCATATGTTTGTCCTATAACGAAGAAATTAGTCTAGTTTTGTTTCGTTTGTGGTAAAATCCCACCTATACTCATAAGTCTGATTTGATCGTGATTATAGCTTAAAAATGTTAATTATTAAAGTATACTTATTTTTTAGTTGTTATTAAATAATTATAAGTACGAGTAGGTACTACAATGTTGTAACTGAGAGCTATTAACTTTTACCAGATGTGTATTTATTTTTTCGACAATCTTTATGTTTGTTTTGTTAATTATGTGCAAGAAGTTTATGCGTCTATGTTTTTTTTTTTAGGTGAAAAGATTTGTTTGTTTTTAACCTAAATTTATTACTCGTACCTTTAGTTGGTAATTTTAATTTTAGACTTCATTGACGATCTCATAATAAGACTACAATATTTCGCTCCTTAAATACAAAAACACCACAAGTCAAAATATGCAAATTATACAGGAGCGGCATTTTTAAAAAATAATTTGGATTATTTTATGATTTGGTTCGAAATTAATAATTTAGTGTTAAATGTTAAATGCTAAGAAAACTAAATGCGTAGAGTTTACACTTCCTAATGTAAAAAGTAAAAATTGTAACTTGCTCCTTAACAATGAAGTGTTAGAATTGATTGACTCAACAAAATTCTTAGGTTTAACATTAGATAGAAAGCTCCAGTGGAACCCCCATCTCTCAACACTCGCAGCTAAACTCAGCTCCGCCGTCTTTGCAATTAGAAAAGTTAGACAATTAACGGACATAAATACGGCTCGACTTGTTTATTTTAGTTATTTTCACAGCATTTTATCTTACGGTATTTTATTATGGGGCAGTGCTGTCGAAATTAATTCTATATTTATTTTACAAAAAAGAGCTGTGCGGGCTATTTATAACTTAAAAGCTAGAGATTCTCTGAGAGATGTTTTTAAAGAAATAGGTATTCTTACAGTCGCTTCCCAATACATATTTAATAACATTTTATATATACGTCAAAATTTAAATAGTTATATAAAAAACAGTGACAGACACGCGATAAATACGAGAAATAAAAACAAACTCGTAACGCCAAAGTTTCGGCTTCAAAAAGTTAATAAATCCTTCATGGGTTTGAGTATACGCATATATAATAAAGTTCCACAAGATATCTTAGACCTTCCATTTCTTAGTTTTAAATGTAAAATCAAAAGTTTATTGTTAAATAAAGCTTATCATAACGTTCAAGAGTTTTTAGTGGATCGAAATATGTGGAACTTAAGTTGTTGAATCATTTGCAGGATTTATATTATATTATAATATACATCACCTATTGTTATATTTCTTTTGAAAAGAGCAACTGTTGAGTTTCTGGCCGGCTCTTCTCAACAGAGCAGCATTCCGAGCCGGTGGTAGCTTGCTTACGGACGAACTACACTGACCTTTTTTTGTATTGTAATAATTGACGATTCAAAAGTGCGTGTAAATGCCTACTTGAATAAAGATATTTTGAATTTTGAAAATTTTGAAACATATGGTTTGTACATAAATACTCTATTAGGTTACTTACTGAAAATCCGTATTAGGTTACTTATCAGAGGTGTGTAGAATGAAGTTCAATAACGAAAAATACCTAATATTAATCTGTTTAGACACTCCTAAATAATTTATCAATTAAACGAAATTAGTGATCTATAAAGAGTCGTATCCAATTAATGTCTCCTAGTTAAATAAAACTTTTTTTCGCCACTGAGCTACGTAAAAAACACTATTCCTTTGCTACTATTGAAATAATATACTAAGGCTTAGTTGTTCAACTTGGTCCATAACATTACGTTTAAGACACAGAGGTAACTTTATCTTTAAATAGCAGTTACAATTTTTATAACATAAGGCACCTAAGGAGTAAGAAACCTCCAAGATTATTTATTTAATGATCTACACTAATCACAACCGTATAAAATATATGAACGTAGTATAAATAGTGTTGTTACAAAATTATTTTTATAAAACGATTACTTAAAACTATATCGAGCGTAATACTTGCAAAGGTATAAATAAAATTAAAACTAATGCATTGAAAATCAATTCCCACTAGAAACTTATGCACTTATTTAGAGATTAGGATAAAAATATACATAAAATCTTTACAGATACACGACGTTTTTTTGGATTAGCTTTAAAATGCCTTGCTTCTTTTCTTCAGGTACTAGCTACTACCACTACTAGCTTTGCAGTATAAAGTTGGTTGAGAGTCAAATTATTATCAAGTTCTGCCTTCAATTTTCTCAACGTAGATACCAACCTAAACTCTTCCTTTTCGTAGGATGTTTTGAAGAAAAATATGCCATTGCTTACTTTATCCACCGTCATAACCTTTATAACAATCCATTTAAATTTATTGCCATCGTCATCTTTATTGTAGTTTCCTGTACACAGAGGTTTAAGGTCAAAAAAATTATCATGTGTCAGTTCTTCAACAGTATAAGGCTTTCCAGTTTTCTTTGCTGTTTTAATTAAAGTGATGTATTGGTCTGGAACGTAAACTGGAGATGATTTCAATGCTCTCGTAATGTTACGTTGGATGACAGAATGAACGCAGTCTCCTCCGTTTTGGGTGTGCCCTTTTATTAGCAACTTATGAGCTCTTGATGTTCGGCAATTCTTGAGACGCATATTGGTACCTTGCTAACATGAATTTGTTCTTTTGTTGGCCTTAGCAATTTTTGCTATAAAAATCATTTTATATTTCAAAATATGTTACTCAAACATAAAGAATAGGGAAATAATTCTAATTATTTTTTGCCAAACTAACTTAGTTTAAAATATGGTAGTATTATTGCATACAAAAATGAGAGAATATAGCAGATAAATAAGTGCAAAACTAACCGATTTCGGAATATGGTACTTTAGCATAAAGAAATAAAGAAAATTATTGTAATATTTTTTTTCTAAACTACCTTATTTTAAAATATAGTAGTATTGAACATAAAAATGAGAAAAAATGTTCAATTTATAAATTCAAAACTAACCTATTTTGAAATATTGTACTATTGCACATAAAAATGATAAGATATTAAGCCGTATGTGATCTGCAATACGAATATATTTTTTAATATGGCACTTATGAATAAATAACTTCATCTGTCTTTTAACAGTATTTTGGAATGTTGTAGTTTTTCACAAGAAAATACATCTGTTCGTTCTGAATGACTGTTGACAACTGATAATGTGTTACTTTTGCACGGAACTCAGTCACATAAACGGTACAAAACAAAACTAACGTTTGTGCGTTTGCGGGTGTTTTTGATCATAAAACAACGGGTGTTTTAGCAAAATAATAAAGTTTCATCGTTTTGGAAACATTCTATGCAATAAAACAATTTTTGATATTTTTTGAAATGTGTGGCTTTTGTATTTAAGGAGCGATATATGTATATTTTGAGTATCTCTTAATTAAAAAGAAAAAAAAAAGTTTCAAAAGTGTTTTAAGCACTTTGGAATCGAACTCACGTCTTAACGCGCTTGCAATGTCAATATGTAACCATTTTACTAATCTATTAGTTGATCATTAAGTCGAATTTGATCATACATATCCAGTGTTTCAACATATTTTATACCTGATGTAGTTAGATGAATAAAATTATTAGCTACTAGTTCACTGCACTATTCTCTGCAACACATAAAAAAAAAATAATACACATTTTAAACTGAGAATGGCATTAAAAGTAAATGGTATAATGTAAGAATAAATAATAAATAACACGATTAATTACAGCGACGGAAGTTTTAATTATTTCCCGTCTTTTAACGGGTCGTGTTCATTCATTATTAGTTACGTTATTAACTGATTATTATCATTATATTATATGAAAATAATAAAAAGTATGTTAAATAGTATTCTTAGACAGTTTTTTTGTAGGTAGCAGTCAATTCTTCGAGTTGGACCATTTTACATATTTCAGGAATGAGAAGTTGCACAATATTTGTTATTTCCGGTTAATCGAACTCTTTGTGCATTCGAGCGCCTGTGACCTGAAAGAAAATAAAGAGAACACGTAAGTAATTTCCTATAAAATTTCAATTTTTTTCTACTCAAGATTAATGGTCGTGTAGGTCCTAAACTACTAAAGATAGTCACCTTTCACTGTTAAATTAAATAGGAGTTATTTTATTGAATGCATGACATGCAATATTTATTTGTTATCCTTATATAACATAATAATTTAAAACACTGAACAACTCCATAATAGCACCATATTATAGTTACAATAACTCTTTAAATTAACCTTCAGATGAGGTGATCAACCAATAGGTACATTTGATATAAGTGATGATAGTATGATTATATCAAATAAAAACTCAAATACACTTAATTATAAATTCTTAGGAGTAAGTAAACGCAGCACACTGGAAAAATAACAATTTTAAGTAATTAAAACACATCATAGTTTATTATCAATAACAATTAATTTAAAATAGTCAAGGCTCTCTAATACACTCACTTTTTATACACTCTATAATACACTCACATGAGAAAACTTAACTAAATTTAATATTTCATTATGAATAACAAAAAAAATAATCGCTCAAATTTTCTAAAAGAGTAAGTAAACATTTAGTTAACGAGTTGTCCTCTATTTATACAGTTCTTAAATAGTTGATCGTTTGACTCAATTCCGGAAAACTGTCAATATCACACGATCACGTGACTGCTTTAACTTGACTAATAATTTTAGTCAAATCAAAGCCAGTTAGTTAGTTAGTCAGTCAAATTATTGAATTTTAACTTTCATTAAACTAAATCTTAAATCTGATTGTTATTTATTTTGACCTAAATTATCTTATTTTTATAACGCATTTAATAAATGCTAATTACGCAACAAATTATTATTTACTCACAATATTTATCAAAAGACTATCTATTATTAAAAATAAAGGATAGTGGGTAAGTCTAAAAACTACCTTATAATAAAACAAATAATTTGTAAACATGTAACAAATAGTTAATACGATAATGAGTCATTTAAGGCTCAGAGGCGACATATACTATAAAATGATAAAATGACCATATACTATATTATATTAATGTTTTGCTATATACGAGTATATGTATAGCAAAACATTAATATAATATAGTTTATTATTATATTGTTCTCGACTAGTTATTATATCTACATATTAATACGTGATGCCAAAACTTTGGATCCCTTTTTACGAAAATTGCGCGGACGCAGGAGCATAAAATTTCGCACACTTATAGTTTATGTGCAGGAGAAGTGCAGAACGCTAATATTTTTCAATAATAATGCTTATAATGTACATTAAATCAATAAATAAAACATTACCCACACTACCATGCATTTCACACATACATGTTTCTTTTATAATCATTTTGTCCATAGACTTAGAGTACTGACATTGACATATCACAAATATTTGCCTATACATACTCTGAAGTCAAATGGTTTCTTTTGTTTTTCATTTTGTGCATTGACATAGAGTACTCAAAAAAAAAGTTTAATTTGCCTCATTTAATTAAATATAAAAAAAGATTTTAATAATAATGCATAAAAAATACATTAAATCAGTTAATAAAACATTATTCTAACCAGCATGCATTTGACACACGCATACATACTCTGTGGTCAAATTGTTTCGTTTGTCTATTATAGATATAGTTGAAAAGTTTGTTTCCTGTGGTTTTATTGAATGTTTAAAGTTAATTAAAGTTTTATTTGACGAATACTACGTGAAATACTGAGCGCTTATACAAATTTATGTGAGTTGTGTAGCAGTAAGATACATTTAAACGTATCGTCGTCTTTCAAATAATTCATCAATTAAGAAATCATCATACAGGTGAAAACAATTTCTCTTCTTGATTTCAGCAATCTAACGAAAGAACTTTAATTATGGCTCGACATAAAACATTAACGAGTCGAAGTGAGAGACAAAGAAGAAGGAATATTTCTCTAAGAGGAAGGAATAATTCCTCATCAGTAGTATTAGATAGTAATATGATTTTGAGCGATGCATTTAAGTGTGCTCTAAATATCATTCCAAATGTGTGTTTAACTTATGATTGTGGATTAATGAATTTAGAGTGCAGGTTTTTCAATGCGAAACATTTTGAATCTGAAGTGACTTTAGGCGACCGAACTGCATTCACTTCATGTTGTCACAGGGGAAAGCAATACTACCACCCTTAAGTCAAAATGAATATTTTAAATCATTATATGATTGACTTACTTCAAATGAACCTTCAATAAAAAGTAAATCAAAAAATATTTTGAAAATGTTAGAAAATATAATTCATGTTTTGCTATGGTTAGCTCAGAAGCCAAAGTTGCTGAGGCAGTTACAAGTGGAGTGTATCATTTCAAAATACATGATGTTTTTTATCACAGATCAGGCCCAATGACTGCCGCATATGGTCGCTCACCATGTTATGCACAATTATATTTTTATGATGTTGACACTGCCGTTAATTATAGATTACAAGAACGTATTAATCAAACATGTAAGAACAACATATTGCGTGAAATTTCACTGGAATTGGAACACAGTAATCCTTTTGTGCGGTCATTCATTGCAATGAAAGATCATTGTCAGAGAGTTGAAAATCAAAACAAAGAAATTTGTATGCTCATTAAAATAAATCACCATTTAGATCTACGCCGATTTAATGATGCAGTTCAAACTGATGTAGCAGTAATATTCAGTACAGTTGATGGTGAGCCACCTTTTGAACGAAATTTGATTTGTTTTTTAAAAGTTAATGGTTTAATTAAGAAAATCTCAGTTTTGTACTCATCATTAAACCCTTTAGCGTACCCACTGCTTTTTCCCAACGGTGATACTGGGTGGCATGTCAATATTGCTCATAATACACCAACTACATCTAATTCAAGAGCACCCAGAAATAAATTAACCATGCTTCACTATACAGCCTATCGACTAGCAATTAGAGATGATTTCAGCATGTTACACCAATCACAAAAACTATTTCTGCAGTGGATTGTTGATATGTATGTGAGAATAGAGGGCTCACAATTACATTTCATTCGACAAAATCAAACAAGTCTTTGGTCTGAAATTTATAACAATTTAACAGACTACTTGGAATTGAACATGAATGCCAGGAATGTCGGCCGTAGAGTAATTTTACCATCTTCATTCAATGGATCACCAAGAAATATGTATCAGAATTATTTAGATGCAATGTCAATTGTACAACATTACGGAAAACCTTCCTTATTTATTACAATGACTTGCAATCCAAGATGGTCAAAAATACTTAACAACATTGGTGTAGGTGAAGCTCCTAATTTTAGACCTGATATTACTGTGCGTGTGTTCAAGTCGAAATTGAAAGCATTCATAGAGGGCCTTATACAAAATAATATCTTTGGTAAAGTTGAAGTTGAAGAATTGAATTTCAAAAAAGAGGATTGCCTCATGCTCATATTTTACTCACTCTAAATGAGCAAGATAAAATTGTTGTGTTTTGTTTTAGTAAACATTTTTTTAAATAGATATTCTTTATTTTACTTTCTTTTAATTTCATATAATTTGTTCAAAAAAGAAATTGGCAAATAACAGTCTTGGTCAAATCTGTGGTTATAGTAGTTTAGTTTTCGACAGTAGAACCTTACTAATGTTTGAATATTATATTTTAATAATGTATATTAAGTCACTTACAATTTAAATATATTAAATGGTCGAATTTCGACCACTGGGCGACCACTAGTTCTTATTAATATACCTAGCAACGGAGATTAGTACGCACAAATGCAAAGACAAACAAACATATATTATAAAAAACATTGTTTCGGGTTCCATTCGTTATTAAAGTACCCCCAGTACTGATGTATTCCAAATCTTTTCTACACATTTTAAGTGATGTTGTATTATTCACCTTTAAATTATGAGAAAAGTACAGACGAAGTCGCTGACAACAGCTAGTTATTAAATGAACTTTAATTTCATCGGTTAAAAAATTGGTCGTACCAATATTAAGAAAAATTTAAGTTATTGTTTTATTTATTTATAATTAATTACTTTCTCTTCGTTTATACAACTTATTATTTTAATGAGAAGTTTTTAAATATAACTAGTCGTTTTGTGAACAGTAGACCTTAGTACGTTAGGGGATGAGACAATGTTGGGAAATTATTTATAGTGTTTGGATTTTGAATTAACAAAAAAACACCTTAGATTTTGGCAAAGAATACTTAGATGAAATTTTAGCCCGTTAGCTGCCGCAAAGTCCGTTTTTGTGGTACGGATCAAAATTTTTTTTTAATTTTTATCCCAAGCAAAAAAACGGTTTGACATAAAAATTTAAATAATTCAAAGAACACACCTACTAATTTTCGTGTCGATTGCATGAAAAGTACGCCTGCTACGCCAAAACAAAAACTCAAATCACTGCCACTTTGATTTTTCCTCCCAGTAAGAAAAATGACTGGACAAAAAAAATTAAATAACTCAAAGAACATGATCACCAATTTTTGTGGCGATCGGATGAAAATTGCTCCTGCTACGCCAAAAACAAAACTAAAAAACGCCGCCATTTTCGATTTTGTCGCCCAATCAAAAAACGGCTTGAGTTAAAAATTCAAATAATTCAAAGAACACGCCTGCCAATTTTCGTGACGATAGGATGGATAATACGCCGACTACGCCGGAACAAACATACTGGAATACATACGGAAAAATAGCAGAATGGGCCTATTAAGTGGAAACGTAGTCCTTCGGACAAATGCTTCGCTACGCTCAGCATTCGTCGTTCGGTCAATAAAAAAGAATATGTTTTTTTTTCTCTTAAAATATCATGTATAAGAATTGTAAAGTTTATGTCATAAAATTTATAATGCACATGAAATAATCAACATATTATTTGATTAACCTCGGCTTCAATTTCATTGAAGTTACAGTCCCAAAGCTACAGCTGAAATCCTAATACATTTCAGTTAGGTACAGATCATCCAACTGGTTGGAACAGATGAGATTTGAATTAAATTTAAGTTATTTCATAGATGTTGGAGAAATATATTTTACATTTACATAGTTTTGATCGTTAGAAATTTTAAATAACATTACGTTATAAGTATCATACCATTTTTTAAAATTATGCACACAGACACTTCTTACAGTACTTATAATTATTTATTTATTTACCCTCACGCCATATCCCTTGCGGGGTAGCCAGAGACGACGGAGCGCCAAACGCTACGGTACTTATAAGAAAGAGTGATAAAAATGTTTCTACTGATTTAGACAGGTGTTTACAAAGATACTTCAAGTTAGACAAAAAGTATATCACGATGATGCGTTTGATACAATATGATGTTCGGTAATAGTGAGCAAGTGAGCGACATCTTCGTTACGTTTCATCCATGTTTAATTTTTCGCCCGGAAATTTTTATTTTGCGACAACTCATTAAATGTATATTTTTTTCTTATAATGTAAATGGCAATTTTGATCTACATTAAATGCATAACGAATCTAACGTATTTAATTGAATGAAGATAATTACTGTATTGTTAAAAATAGGTTCATAAATAACCCATCATTTTATTGTAATATGTAAAAGCACAAAATGGCAATTATGGGTTATCCTTGGAATATAGACACAGTTCGTCTTTAATTTATTCGTTTCGTCTCTGTATTTAAATTCTAAAATTATAATCATATAATATATATAATCACCTTTTTTTTTCATTTTTATAACAATCTTTTTCTTCTTGTTTTATATTTTTATCAAATTACGTAAATCAATAAAAATGACAATAAAATTATATATTTCATTAATTTGTTACTTAAATGTTACGATAATGACGTCCATTTACTTTAACTAGTTAGTCATCTACATCAGTGTATGGATTTTGTTTTTAAATAAATAGATAAGTATAATATGTCCCATTTATTTAAAGTGATTTTAAAATATAAGGATACATCACAGATTGAATCAATTATTTAAATAAAAATAATTAATCAGTTTTAATGGAAATGGGGGAACATTAAATGTTGTAATTGAATCCCTTGGAGCAATATACAGTTTAATAACATATTTGAAAATGTAGAGATGACTGGAATGTTAAACTACAATTTCATAAATCACAATAGGTAAATAGACTATTAAACTGCAGCATGCATTACGTTGACATGCGATTTGTCTACACAATGCCACATAATAGCACAATTACTGTGCATTTAGATATAACGAACTTGTGCGGAGAACAAAGTGAAATGAACAATCTATCTCCTCAATTATGTTTCGTTTATTTTCTAATATCATGTAATAATACTTGAAAGTGCAACACCTGTTGCTGAGACTAATAATAGTTGGTAATTCTTGTTTAATAGCTATTTGATGTTATCATAATCATACATAATTTGTACATTACATTTAAGAGCTCCTTTGCATATAAGTCTATTTTTCCTATTTGCATAAGCAAAGTATTAATTTTATTACTAAAAGTACTTATTTATTTAAATTAACCTATATATTCAAGACATGCGTAATGTTTGTTTCTTTTGAAATAGATAAATTAAAAGATTATAATTTTACATTCTCAAAATGTTTGTGAAAAAGATAAGCATTGTTGATTGTGATGAAAAGACTTTAAGCCGTTTTGAGCCCCCTTATTGTATAATGTAGGGGTCCAACTTCTATAGTTTGAAAATGTAAAAAAAAATCATAATATTACATAATATTACAAAATGTTATAAATCATGGATTTTTATTTTTAAGATACATAGATAATTAGTTGAGATACATTTTAAAATGTTACAAAATCATTCCTATAACTAGACCATTTTGCTAAAAAAATCCAAGGTAATATAATAGTAAAAAAGGTAATATAATATAAACAGACTTTGATATATTTATTTATTTATTTACCTTCACGCCATATCCCTTGCGGGGTAGCCAGAGACGACGGAGCGCCAAACGCTACGGTCTCTGCATACCTCTTTCGCCTCGGCCACAGACATCAACTTCTTCATACATGCCCTCCGGGGGGTCCTCATGCTTTTTACGTGACCTTCCTCCAGTATCGTAGCTACTGTGTTTTCGAAGGTCACTCGAGGCCTCCCCCTGTCTCTCTTACCGCTCACTTTTCCCATATAAATCTTTTTTACCATTCTTTCATCACTCATTCGTTCAACGTGCCCAAACCACCTGAGCACGTTCTTCTTCATTCTCACCGTGACATCTTCGCTAGTACCTGCCATTCTGTGGATCTCTTCATTGCGGATTCGATCAGCTAGACTGACTCCGCATATTCTGCGAAGAGATCGCATCTCCACAGCATTCATCTTTCTTACATTCTTCTTCTGTGTTACCCACGTTTGGCTGCCGTATAACAGTGTCGGTAGCAAAACTGCATTGTGTACAGCCAAACGTGCAGCTATACTGACGTTTTGCCGTCTCAACAATGCAGTCAAAGCACCATTGACTCTGTTACCAGCAGCAATACGCCTTTCCACATCCATTTCGTATCTTCCGTCTCTGCTAAACATACTTCCCAAATATACCACTTCATTCACTTGTTCTATTATCTTATCATTCACGTTGATCTTACATTCTGTTCTTTCTTCATTTCTTTCAAATATCAGAACCTTCGTCTTATCTACATTCAGGTTAAGACCATTAATTTCACACCCATCTTTCAGAGTGGTGACCAATGCCTGCAAATTGCATTCTGATGATGCAATGAGCACTGCATCATCTGCATATAGTAAGCAATTGACCTTAAGGTCACCTACTTTCACTCCCATGTCACTATCTTTCACTCCTTGGAGACAACTATCCAAATACAAATTGAACAACCAAGCTGACATAGCGCAACCTTGCTTAACACCCGATTGGATGTCAAACCAGGGCGACATGCCAGCTCCTACTCGCACACAGGCTGAGTGATCTCGGTAAAGAGACCTTACAGCCTGTAGCAAGGGTCCGTTCACATTGTATCGGGGCAGTATCTCCCATAACTTCTTTCTCACAACCCTGTCAAACGCCTTTTCCAAATCCACAAAAGCACAGAAAACCTTTTGGTTTTGGGCCAAAAACTTTTCCGTGATCATGCGGAGGGAAAAGATCTGATCTATACACCCTCTTCCAGGTCTAAAACCTCCTTGTGCCTCCCACAACAGCCTTTCAGATCTCTCTTGCATTCTTCTCGCTAAAATTTTAGCATAAACTTTACCGCCCAAGCTAATCAAACTGATGGCCCTATAGCTTGCACAGTCTATCTGTGAACCTTTGCCTTTATACAAAGGTACGATGACTGCACTTCGCCAATCGTCTGGGACCTCCCCAGATTTCCAGCATAAATTGCATAAAAACCAGAAAAAGTCCCAGACGCGTGGCCCACCATATTTGATCATCTCGGCAGTAACTTCATCTGCTCCCGCAGCCTTACCACATTTCAGACTTCGAATCACGTTCTCTACTTCTTCTAAACTGATTTCACCATCGGCTACATCTTGACTCAGCATTACGCTGGTAGTCAAGACCGAGGCGTCCTCACGTTCATACATCTCCTTATAGAATTCCGCCCACCGCTGCAAAACGTGTGCTTGCTCAGTTAAAATTTCACCGCTTTTCGAAAGCACCCCTTTCATTCTACAGGTTACCGAACAACCCCGGGAACCACTAACTTCTCGCCAGAAAAGCTTCGTGTTTTCCCGGAAGTTGTTCGTCAACCTTTCATCCCTTTCTCTCTTAGAATTTTCACGCTTCATCTTTATAAGTGCTTTCGTTTTGTGCTTTTGCAGCTTGTACGCTCTTTTTCTTATCTCTCTCATACTTTTATCCTTACCAGAGGCTTTATAATCCAGCCATGCTTTCTTCTTTAACTCTACAGCGTCTTTCACTTCATCATCCCACCATTCATCGCGCTTTTTACTAAAACCTCTTTTCCTTTTACCACATACTTCTGTCGCTACTTTCACCATACCATTCCTAAGGTTCTGCCAGCATAGTTCAACACTTTCATTTCCAGAATCATAGCTTTCAAGCTTCTTGGAAACCCTCTCTTGATATTCCTCTCTGATCGGTGGATCCTGAAGCTTCCAGCTTCTTATGCGATAATTCGACGCCAAGCTTGGACACGTCGTGCGGCTGCGCCAACCTGCGAACAAACCTCTTATTCTAGCAACGACTAGATAGTGGTCCGTTCCCAGATCAGCACCTCTGAACACTCGCGTGTCCATAACTTGACTTCGAATACGCTGGTCCACTAGGAATAAATCAATCATACTTCTTTCTTCCGCTCGCTCCCATGTGTACATGTGAATTTGTTTGTGATCAAACATCGTGTTTGCCACAAACAAATTTTTCTCCTTACAAAATTCCAAAATAAGCTTTCCAGCCTCATTTACCCTCTTATCACCATATTTGCCTAGCACGCTTTCGTAACCGCTTCGCGCGGTTCCAACCCATCCATTCATATCTCCACATACTATCAACTTTTCATTATCTCTGACACTACTTAGAACATCCCTGACATTCTCCCAAAACTCCTCGAGCTCGCTCATTTGAGCTGAGGATACTGGCGCATACATGGCTAACAAGAATACTCTTGTTATCCCCAGCTTAAAGCGAACCCAAAGAAGCCTCGGGTTAATCGCCTTGTATTCTACCATTGCATTAACCATTCGAGAGGACAATAATACGCCTACACCTTGGCAACCTCGCTCACCCTCTGGAACCCCAGCCCAGAAAGCGACCCGGTTGCCAGGCAAATCGGTCGTATCATTGCCTTTTCGCTTGGTCTCAGACACACAAATAACATCCAGATCTTTGTCATCCATCACATCTAATAATTCATTCATCTTCTGTTCCATTCCTCCTCTTACATTCCACGTAGCTATTTGTAGCTCCGTCCTCCACCTTCCGCCGTTCGGAACATGGCGTGTTGGTTGGCGGTTCCCAACGCCGCATTTGTTCATATATAGACACTCAGTGGGTAGAACACGTGCTTCTCATTACCTTACATTCAAAGACTTATATTTAATTTTAACATAAAATATTGAATTAAGTTACAAGTATGACAATTTATATTAATATACCAAATTAACATTACTAAAAGGCAATTGCAATGGATTTTTTTTTGTAATATAAGAAAAGTCTTGTAACAATCTAGAAAAAAATAAGTAATTGTATAAAGTTACATTTTTATTAGTAACTATATCAAACTAAACTGATCTTATTTAATTAGAACACTTAATTAAGATAATGATCAGCAATTAGCAATGACTTTGATTATTCAGAAAATAATTAATATTTCATATTCTGATATGGAATTTCGTAATCAAATAAAAATTATATTGTCACTACAAGAGTGTTGAAAAGATCAAAGGTGCCGAGGTGAAATATGTTATGTATAATATGACTTTTTACATGACATTGGTTCGATTTCTCACTCATCAACTTTGTTCAAGTTCAAAAATTGGAAATAATTTTTAATATTTTGTTTTATTAAACGAGTTAGTAATTTAAAAATTTATAAATTTATTCATCGTGGTATCACTTTATCTTATATGTGTATATAATTTTTCAATATGTGTATCTCACTTAATTCCAAACGGATAGACTAATTTGGGTGTTTATTATTGTGTAAGTAAGGGCGGTATGGTGAGTGTCGTCGTGCTTGAATGATTATTATACTCAATTAGAATTCGAGTTGGTGGGTGCGTTTATTTTATTGTTAATTGCAGAATAATGTCGTAGGGCGTTATAGTATTAATATAAATATAGGTAAAATATTTTTTTAAATATATCTTCCCATTTTTTATTAAACAATTCTATAATCAGATCTAGAACGGCGTAACTGCACAAAGACAATAAAATAATACCATAAAAACTAAGTTCAATTACAATAATAAAGGACATAATTGGAGTACTTTACTTTAACGCTCCGCCGCAGACTCTTTATGAGGTGATTAATTGTAATATGCTTAAAAAATTTGTTTAATTCAGTATTCTTTTTAAAACCTTTCATCTTTCATCTTAAATTAATACTTTACTCAAACAATTTTATGCTATTTAATTTAATAAAAAATATATAATTTATGGTACCTCTACATGTAATACATATATGTTATTTTATATTTACTTAACGTGATTAATTCACATTTTTTGTTTATTACGATCAGTTAATGCTGTCTGTCTAATTGATTTTCTACAAAAATGCTATACAGATTTTCGTACAGTATTTACTAAAATATAATTCAATTGCAATTGCAAGTAGTACGATATGGTATTACATAAATTGATTGAAATACAGCGATTATTGTTAAAAAGGACACGTGGACGCCAGTTTTCCTCGCCTGCGCCGCTTAAACCGGTAGAAATACAATAAATTAATGTCGTAAAGAATTACAGGTCTACAAAAATATAAGCAAAAAAAGCGTCTCTTTCTCTTATAGTATAATTAATTTTAAGTTTTAAAATTCAATAAAAAATTACATTATTTTTGAGGCTATTTTGAGCTTTTCAGTATTCTTCCTTATATAGATAAATGCTTTTGCATTTGTTAGCTTCGCCATTTAGTATAGATCAAAAACGTCCACTGCATGAATCCAATAAATACTTTACAAGATATTATAGATTTAAAATTTTATAGTACCATAAAAAATATTTATCTCCGGAGAAATCACTTTTTCCATGACATGCCGAGTTCAAAATCTAAGAATCAGATAGGAAGACCCCAGTAAAAATTAAAAACTTTAACAACGCGAGCGGAGTCGCGTGTAAGCTAGCTGTAGCGTATTACGTACATAATATAATATACTAGCGTGTAGCTAGTATATAATATTTTTTATAATACTGACGGTTGAGTCAAAGCCATAATTAGTGAATGTCAAAGGAAGACTGTATAAACTAACGACGCTACCAGTGGTCTTATGATATCCTTATATTTATAAGGATTCTAATTATAAATGTTGAAGATAACCGTGTTTATATAAAACTAGTAATATTTCTTTTAACTTTAACTTTTATCTTTATCTTTATAGGACGATTACATTCTTATCAACATCCGTCACATAGCAACTTTATCTTGAGATACATAAATCTGTATTCCGGAGCAATAAGATCTCAAAATCACACTATGTGTTTCAAAATGGGTTTTCTTTATTCGCTCCGTATCACTTCATTAAGCATTTTTGTCTCTTATCAAATATTAAGAGCACCTATAATACTAATTATGTATTGTCCGTTACCAGCCGAGATTATTATTATTATATTGTTAATAAGATTGTGTGAATTAATTGTTCCAAATTAATTATGTTATATAAGGCTTAATTTGGGATTATTTTTTAACATAATGCTATACTAGATAAGTTTAACTGATCTTAGATTGTAAATATTGTTCATTTTGTGGTCCTAAAAACAGATCCAAAACTAAACTAGTGACTTGAAAATAATACTTAAAACTATAAAACATTATAATAATTGTTACTAAAAAATATCCTATTCCATATAAAAAATATCCTATTCCTTTTTAAATAAATTGTTTCACATAAATGATTGCGCGCTTTTGTGGTTTAGAATCCCACTAACTTTCCGATCATCTTATACCATATATATAAAAGATGTCGTAAATCCTATGAACAAACCTTTGCTAAAGAGTTTGCAATACAATATTTTTGACATGCTAATATAATTGCGTTTCTTTAAGATGGATGTATGATGTCATATAAATTCTTAAGAACAAGACCAATTTGGAAACACTCTTAAATGTAACCCTTTAGGTGAGTGAAAGCTGTAATACCAAGAGTAAGATCGCCGAAATGTTGTGGTAAAATTATTGTCAGCAGTCTATCTAGCATGTTTATTGTTAATTGTTTTATTTTTAACTTGATTGAATTTTATTTCTTCACAATTATTTTATTTATTACAAAATATCAACAACATCAAAGTGAGTCTATTTTAAAAGTTATAATATATTCTACTACCTCACTCCCCCACTCGTTATTAACTTGTTCCTTTGATTTTAACTTTCTATAGAGCCCTGACAATTTGTCACTTGAGTAATTCTAAACCCTAGCTTTTGCCTCGCTACATCTTGTAAATTTTATTGTGACAATAACAATAATAATAGTTTATCTTTATTTTATATTATAACTACCCAAGCGAAAGTTCATCTCCATAAACATTCAAACATATTGTTTAATGAAATGATCGTAGTTCAACTAAGAAACTCACGAATTTACAAAGTTTATTACATAAATTAATTATTATTATATTGACTATACTTTAATCGTAATATAAATGCCAAAATACAACGGCTGCAAAAAAAAAACTTAGATTAAAGTATAGTGATATTTAAATTATTTTAATAACACAAGACTGCGACACAGTTGTCTTACAATAGTAATAATTAATAATATCGCATTGTAGATTCCTGTCAAATAAACAAAAATGGTTTTCTATTCATGCTCTTTATTAAAGTATATCCGTTGTAAGGCAACTTCGTATGATATCAAACGGTATCATTACTTTAAAAATAGTTTCATAATAACGGGGTAGAGATAATGAGATGTCATCATGATCCTTATCTCGAAATTGGAGGAAGCTGCCTGAATACTCAATGAACGACTTACATATAGTATTCTCTTGCCACAGAGTGCCTATAAATTTCTTCTTTTATATAACATAATATATTTAAACTGTTAATATGTGAAGGTGTACAATTTCCTGCGAAGTTACCATCGCATTTAAAATCATGACAAAATTGTTTTAAAATTACAAAGGAAGGCATGGACAAATGTCTATGAACATTAAGTAATAATTAAAAAAAAAAACTGTTAATATGAATAAGTAACACTATAAGTATTTTAAAAAACCTATTTTATTTCTAAGATTGTTTCAATAAAAAATGACTTCTATTTTAAATGCTCAACACGTAACAATATTATTTTCGAATAATAAATAATTATACATAATTATCTAGCTACTTTGTTTTAATGTATAAAATGCGCATAAATAGTCAATAATATAACAAAAAGTAAAAAAATTATATATTCAAAGGTGGCTCAGGAAGTTTCTTGCTAGTTCTTCTTCGTGGAGGTGTTATCTGAAACGACACAGTTCCAACTGGGTTAGACACACAACTAAAGTCGGTCGTTTCATAAGTGCCGTGTATGACTGTTTAAAATAAAAACATTTACTTTTACACATAATTTATTGTTTAAATACTTTATAGAGTTTTTAAACTTCCTATTAGGTAGATTCCATAGATGAATCTACCTATTGCAATCGATGCGATGACGGGACCCAGACCCCAGAGTAGGAGCGCTACGCCGTTTATGAACTGGAGATTGAGAAACCGTCGAAAAAAATACCTCGTTCGACAGGGTCGATCGTGTTAGGTAGATTCCCCTTCGGTCGGATCGACAAAGAAAAACTAGCCAGCAGTATTCTACTGGTCATTACGAGTCTTATGACGGGTCACTCTGCATATATTGGGTGAGCGGGGAACCACCCACCACTCCTATCTCCTAAACGGGGAGTCGCATCAAAAAACTTTTCGGACAAAAAAGTTTCCTCTTTTAATTTGTTAATTTTCTAAGATTTTTGCGACGACAAAATTTTGCCTTCTTCTGTGACTTTTTTCGGTTTTTAACTTTCAACCCCCCCAGCTCCTCAACCCCTAGACCGATTTCCCCCGTTCAAGAACTTAACCTTCATTTTGTTCTTAAGAATGTGTATGCCGAGTTTGAAAATCCTGCGTCAATATTTGCGACCTGTAGCGTGTCCCAAAGGTTTGCACTTTCACCCCCTCTCCCAGCCCCCCCTTTCACTTTTTCCAAAAAAACGAGATGGTACGTTTGTCCTACTAATTTATCCTATCGACCTGTGTTTTTTTTCGACGGATTCTCAATCTCCAGTTCATAAACGGCGTAGCGCCCCTACTCTGGGGTCTGGGTCCCGTCATCGCATCGATTGCAATAGGTAGATTCATCTATTGAATCTACCTAAAAAATTTATATATCCCTCTATATATATATGTATATATGATCCATCAGTCCAAATTCATCGTAGGCGAAATCTAACTTCACAGGTCGATAGGATAAATTAGAAGGACAAACGTACCATCTTGTTTTTTTGGAAAAAGTGAAAGGGGGGGCTGGGAGGGGGGATGAAAGTTCTAACCTTTGGGACACGCTACAGGTCGCAAATATTGATGGAGGATTTTCAAACTCGGCATACACATTCTTAAGGACAAAATAAAGGTTAAGTTCTTGAACGGGGGAAATCGGTCTAGGGGTTGAGGAGCTGGGGGATTTGAAAGTTAAAAACCGAAAAAAGTCACAGAAGAAGGCAAAATTTTGCCGTCGGAAAAATCTTAGAAAATTAACAAATTAAAAGAGAAAACTTTTTTGTCTGAAAAGTTTTTTGATGCGACCCCCCGTTTAGGAGATAGGAGTGGTGGGTGGTTCCCCGCTCACCTCACCACCTGCTCATATATGCAAAGTGACCCGTCATAAGACTCCTAATGACCAGTAGAATACTGCTGGCTAGTTTTTCTTTGTCGATCCGACCGACGGGAATCTACCTAACACGATCGACCCTGTCGAACGACGTATTTTTTCTTGTTATTCATTTATTCTTTGGCTTTGAAAGAAGTTGACGTTTGTGACTTATCGCCTTAAGATGTTTTGTACATTTTTAGGCTGCCGTATTGCACTAACAATCCTTACATTTTCGTTGTTTGTCCGTCCGTCCGTCCGCAGATCAAAGACTGTTTGTACTCGAAATTTGTAATTTGGTACGAACAAATACATTAGCCCCACCGACAAAGCGGTAGAATAATATTTTGAAAATATTTTTGCTTCTTTACAAATGTAGTAGCATTGTGTGTATTTTTTACCAAGTAACGTAGCATAATGATGCAGGATATCGTTAGATAGGTCTTTTAAAACCTTGTGGGTTTGAAAGAAATGTTATGCGATTAAAGGATTTCTTTACTAAAGTATTAAGGTTTAAAGTGCATAAAGCAGATCTAGACTTAAAAGGACGCAATAGCTTTGTGTTAGAATTAAATTATTTTTTTACAGTTTTAAAATAAGATTTCCCGGAACTATTAAAGTAATTTTATTATTTAAAAAAATAAGATCAGCCTTGTCCACAAGTATAATGTTTACAGAATGACAGTCAAAAAGGCAATATTAGGTCGACAATTTCCTTACACAGAGATGAAAACGAGTTATTTACTTGAAGTAAAAATTTTACATACCTACTTATTTTTAAATAACTTTTATTAAAAACTAAACTAAAATAAAGTGAGGGCTAGTTTATTAAAAATAACTAATTTCATGTCAAACCACGGCAATGCTTATGTTATCTTTTGTAATAAGTCTTTGACGTGACACAGCCATTTAAATCTCTTGATAGAGTCGTCCAATACGAGTTATATTTACTATCATTTGCAGGAAAATCATGCTTAATGTGGGTTTTATACGTGTTTACTCCATTAACATAGGTTTTTCTTTTGTGTATCTTTGATGAAATTATTACAAAATACAATCATTTCGACAACTGATTGTTGAGGAAAGCAATAAAGTTCAAACTTTTATACGTTGTAACCATAAGCATTATATAAAATATAAACATGTATTTAATAAAAAGTTCTATAACCAAGCATTATATGTTAGAAACTGTCATCAAACACAATTAGAAATAAATATTAGCTTTATTAAAATTTAAATAAATATAGCACGTAAAATTAATAGACACGACCTTTATTCAAACTTGCGATCTTCGGCATTTCCGATAACGTTTAAGTTTTTGTCGAGTTTCTCACAACACTGAACAATGAAATATAAAGTCTACTAAAACAGTTACAGTTCAAACGAAATAACGCAATTGTATAATAATTCAGAAGCCTTGATGCATACAGAAGACTTTATTTTGTAAAATTGAATTACTTACTTTTTGGTACGCTGCAGTTAAGACAGACCATTTACAAGTTGCAGTTAATTGTCTATCGATAAGGTCTATAATCTTTGATGTACCACTTTGGATCACTTTATATACAATACTATAAATGCGCATCTGAGTTTATTTGTGTTTCGTTAAAACGCCTTAACGACTTTACTGATCATCTTGAAATATTTTACATACTTGTTATTCAAGGTTAAGAATAGTATTTTTTTATACTTTGACACACAGATGCTGGTAAAAACTGAAGAGTAACAGCAGGTAGAATAGGTAAAATTCATTATTTTTCAATTTATATAAAATCGTTTTTAGACTTTTTGTAAGAAATAAACAGTTATGTATTTTAAATAATCATGAGTGTTCCAACTATTAATTATATAAAGCATACAGTATTATAACGTACAAAATTCTCGAACAATCATAACATAATTCAAAATCCTTGACTTGAATGCGAACAACCACTTCCAAAACTTTCATCGCAATTCAGAATAGTTTAAGCAAACATACACGATAAACAAACTACACATATGTTAATTTTAATAAAATAGGTTCATATCTATTCTAATATTATTAAGAGTTTTTACTTTGTATTTAAGATTATTATTTGTTTGATTGTAATATTCTTTTTTATAAGTATCTGCAATGCCCTTTTCTGAAGAATATTGAGTGTACCTGTTGTATTACAATGAGACGTAAGGCAAAGAAAAAAAAAATTATTGCATTGGAACTAGAAATAGAACCAAAAAGAACTCCCCGAATATTCTCTACAAATCAACTTTTACAAACCCATTTAATGTTTGTCATATTAAACTTCTGCAACTCGATCCCTAGATATGGATGTACAAAATATGAATTTATCGGTAAAAATAAAAGTTATTCATTTTTAATTAACTACAGTTATTTTGATGATTTGTGTTATATAAGCCTTTCACACAACGACTCTTACAACAATTATCAACTATCAAACTTAAAAATTCATATTAGTGTGCAATTCATAAGTGTACCGCCTTAATTTTAGTCCTATTTAGTTTGACCGTTCTTTCTATTTCATATTACTTTAGGAAATGTTATCCTTCTCTCAAAACGATGAACATAATATATAATAATATATGACAACATAATATACAATAACGACATATCGTTGGGCGTGTCAATTTACCACTTATCTTCTTCTTCTACCTATTTGTATTATACATTTATAAATATATGCCAAGAAATAAGAAACTAGAAGGTAAATATATAATCAACTACTGCTGCTACTACTAGTGCTACTACTAATATAAAAAAAATGTATAATTAATTGATATAATACCTTTTATTATTTTCTATATACATGCATAAATCTTTTAATCTCATTGTCGGGTGTTTTTTATATTATTTTCTTGTATATTTTCATTATGTCGACTCGACTTATACAACGCCGTTCATCTTATATCATTGACGTTATCGAAGACTTGTTGTTTTATTGATTGTTATGCTTGGTCCGTGTGCTGTAAGGATGCACGTCTGACGACGGGTTTTATACCTATTGGTATCGGATTATGATCATAAAATTATTTAGACAATATTTCGCCTATTTGCTATTATTACTTATTATACTTGAGACTTTTTAATAAAATTAAAATTTCAGTATATGTATTCACTATATGCTTATTTTGATTGTAAATGATTATGATTTCTATATCTGGAGGAGATTTATATTTGTCATATTTTAAGTAAGCTTAATATGCTCAAAATATTTAGATAATATAGTATAATTAATATAGGAGCCACAATATAGAAAATAAAACTATTTTTGTGTCATTTAAAAATATCAGATGTTGACGTGCTTTAATCAATTCTAACACTATAACACATAGTTGTAAATACTTTTCATGATAACCTAATACACAAATTAACGTCAGTATTAATAATATGTGTAATCATTCTAAATCGTTTTAATGTGAATTAGGAAAACCGGAATTATACAAATTTGGCAATATTTTATTATTTTTCACCTCTTTTTAACGACGATAGAACGAACGACTACAATAACACCTATGCTATACTGTGGCTCTTCTTTAGTTACTATATTTTGACAATAAAAAATACTAAAAAGATTTGGGTAAACATTTGTAAAAAAAAGAGACAACATTAGCTTTTTTTCCTTTCAATTGTCAAATTTACCAACACATAAACGCAATAGAAGGAAAATGTGTTCTTGGAAATTACTCTAAAATTAAATCATTTCTATTTCACTATTACGCAGCTTCCCAATATTCAGTGAACTTTAAATACGCGAATATATGCTGATAGAAATAATTTATTGCTAAGTACTATAATTCTATATGTTGCATTTAAATGTGTTAACATCTGTGCAACATTTTTATTTTGAATAATTAAATGAAACAACTCATCTAATAAATAATAATTAAATTTATTGCTAACTTGTGGCGACTACTTAAGTTGTTTTACACTACTCTAGACCTTGGCACTATACCTTTTCATAATTGTTATCTGTGGATTAAGAAGAATTAACAATTTAACACATCACACTTATTAGATAGCTTTGTTTAGTGTTAATTAAAACCTTTCATGATAATAATATATATATATATATATATAGGTAGGTGTCATTAGTTCGAATGTATTTCAATTCTTGCCGTTTGATATTATATTGAAACAATTATTGAGATCATAATTTAATTTTCTTTAGATATTGAGATAAATAGAACGCTACTTCACAAAACAATACGATATTACGAGTATTCACTGCTTATTATTTAATGTACTCGTAAACATGAAAGTATATTTCAGTTCAATATAAATTCAAAATATTTTGTTCAATTAGGCATTTACTTTCAATTTTGAATCTTCAATATAAATTTTAGTAATGTTTAAATGCTAAAATGTATATTTATTTTAAAGTTCAAAGCGATCTATTATAGTACTTTATTCCCACATTAGAGAGTATGTGTGATTATTCAAGGGCTATTCTGTAAGAACAGAATTCCAATTCGAATCTCACTTAAATGAGAACACTCACTTCAAAAGCAAACGTTCTTGTTTTGGATTTGCATTCTGTAAGCATATGAGACGCACTACCAAAGTGAAGTGAGATTCTTATCTCACGTAGGTGAATATGGGATCAAGTGGTTCAACGATATCGATATAATTTGTCGACGTCTTATTTACAAAATAACTCATGAATTAATTTAATAATTATTAATTTGAATAGTTTTGTGAGGTTGCTGCAAGATTGGAAGCTATGGACGAAGATAACACTAATATATTTCCTAAATATTACATTAACACACATTTCTGTTCTTTTAATTTTGCTTTAGATGATATTATGTTTTTTTTTCTGTTTACCTGTTACCCTCATTGTTTTTATTTTTTCTGTTAATATTGTTGGTTGACTGGTAGATAATGCCTTGATAGCATTAAGTCCGCCAATTGTACCATTTTGTTTGTGCAATGAAGTTTTAATAAATAAATAAATAAATAAAAAAAGTGCTGTAAAAAAAAGTCTCTTTGAGATATAAGGAAGATATAGAAATTAGACCTGAAGTGGGTTTGAGTTCGTAGTGAGACTTAAAGAAGTGGAAGAGAAAATTGTAGCTTTGACGGGTGAAAAGTTTTTGAATTGAGGACAGACATTTGTAAAAGACGTAAGATTTATTTATATAATTTTTTTTTCTTTATTTACGAGCCTATAAACATGAGTGAAGATAGTTTGTCTATACTATCCAATATTGGTGTACCTATATTAACCACAGTAACACTGCATTGAAATATATGTAAATGGAACACTCAATTTCCAGGAATATTCTTGCAATAATATTTTTTGTATCGAATATAAATTTTTATATAAGAATAATTAAATACCTGAAATATATTTTTCCCATACTCACACACATACTACTGATGGTGAAAAAGGGCTGACAAGCAAAAACAATAGCTTTTGTTAACTCCAATTGTCCGAATAGGACCAATAAATTCTCCCAATTCACTTTTCAAGTGCCCAGAAAATGCAGGAAAAAAGAATTATTATTATTCCATAAAATTTGATTGGTCTAGATTTATTTGCCTAAATAAAAATTATAAAATCAATCTCGCAAGTGCTTCTGACAGATATAACTCTAAAGTTCACGATATCAATTTCAAAATTAAAAAATATGAAAATTGTGTTGTAAGAGAAGGTCTAACTAAATGTAAGTTGTAAAGAACAGCGAACGAAAATAATTTAAATATTTATTTATTAATTTTGAAAGCAAGAACTGATTGTCTTTGGAACTGAATAAGTATAGTAAATTAATTTAAAACAATAATGGCTGTAACTAAACATCTAAAATAAATGATAGCTACTGTTACATATACACTAAAAATGCGAACAAATATCCAAATTATTACAGAAACGAAAGGTAACTCTTTGTATTTTCGTACTAAATAAATAATCTTCTTGCAACGAGCAAAACCAACATATTACACCTTACGGTTAAGGCTCTTCGTTCGCGTTCAATGTCCAACTGGTGCCGGAGGCCATCCTTAAGAAAGAGACTTAGATACTTGTACTGACTAACACGCTTTAACAATGTTTTTTCGACGTTATTTTAGGTTTGTAACTCACTTTTCTCCGGGGCACCTAAAAGTCAGGTATTCACATTTGGACACCTTGTATGACAGTCCATATTTATATGCGTAATCCTCACATGACTAAAGCTACTCTCTGACCCAGCAACACCATGTCGTCAGCATAATAATCTCATCTATCTAACACCCTTCTGATTACTTGCTGATTTCTACAAGTAATGCATTGATATACAGGTTGAAGTGACTGGGCGAGGTCAACACCCACTGCCTCACTACGCACTCCAACATGTATAATTCAGAAAATTTCTTACCCCACCTCACATTATTTTGTTGGTTTGCATATTAATATAATAAGAAACGTATCAACTCGGGCTGCACACATGCCATCACCATCTTTTTCCAGCGTCTGTCATATGACACTGAATCAAACGCCTTAGTAAAATCGAGAAAGCAAGCGTGTACCGGCGTACTACGTTTTCTACTTGCATAGTATTGCACAAGCAGCTTTAAGGTTAAAAATGTTCTGCCTATTTATTTATTTCAATCAGATCATCCAATACTTTTGTAATTATGGTAGTCAGCGGTATAGTCTTATGATTTCACCAGTCAAAATTATGCTATTTTAACAACTAATGTAAGATCATTAAAAAAAAATCACGATTTCATTGTATTTAAAATTTTATCCTCTGCAGAAAGTCGTGTACACACCAAAATAAAAATGATATCTTTAACTTGATCTTGCGAGTACAGAGGTGAAGAAGATATGAGTGTTTATAAATTATGTTATTTTTATAACTATTTATGATTATATTATATAGTTTGAATTACTTTAATGTCTAGGAGAGACATCAGTTAATTTTTTCCATATATACATGAAGTCACTGATCTCTTAAGACCTTGTAATATTTTCAAAAGCGATATATGTTTTTTTTGTTGTACTTAAAACAAACAAACAAATTAACACAATCAGGATTTTTTATTTTTGCTTGCTTGAATTTTACTACAGAAGGAGCTTATTACTGTTATTAACAGTCAGTGAAAACTCTATTGCTCATATTTAAATAACTACTTTATAAAATTTAAAATAATATTTTATAAGATTTGTATCATTGGACTTTAATTGTAATTGTTTGCAGTATTTAGTGTCATTATTTACAATCAATCTAGCAACGATTTATCTCTGCGGTAGATATGTAAAAATGTAAATCAAAATAGCTGTCACTGAATAAACTTTGTAGAAATATCTATGTGTAGTTTGTGGATAAACTGTGAACCGGTTAGAGCTATGCCAATTTACCCAAACTATACACAACTTTTTTTTACCTTCAAGCTCTACATTTATATTCGTGAGAGTGTTTGGTTTGGCGTTAATGGAAAGACTATTAAATATATTCAAAATCAGAAAAATTTGTAAAGGAAATAAAAATGTAAAAGCTATATATTTAAAGAAGAAATAAAAGTGATATATATTGACATTTTTTACGATACCGTATGAGTTTTACACTGCTATTTTTAAATTCCAATCTGTACATATGTTATAGGCACATATCGAGCACGCTGAAACTAATGAAAAAAAATTAATCATCTATAAAATTTTAAGCCGTTACAAAGTCATACCAAATATAATTAATGGGATAAACTTAGTTTACGAAAGCTCTTATGTCTGTCCTTGTCCTACATTATTACAAAACTGTGTGCTTTAAATACAATCTCTGCATCAACAGTAACCGAGGGCGACCTACATTTATAACTCTTATTAAAACAAAACTATAAAAATTTACTTATTTTAATATTTTTATATATTGAACTAAACGTGTTTAGCGTAACTTGAATAACGTCTAGACGTGTATCTAGATTTTTACAATGTACATGTACATGTACATGTACAATACAGGACAAAAAATGAAAGGACGGCGAAGTTGGCTTTGCTGGCCTGGGGTGTAGTCCCGGATGAGCGGAGGTGCCCGAAATGCCCACGGATCATGCGGCATGTAAAAGATGTAGAAATGTGCAGTTTTGAGTTCCGTTGGAAGTGCTACAGCTGCAATGTTTCTCGGTCACCATTGAAGGACACCTTCCTGAGCTGTGGCAAGATTAGCCCATTGCAACTGTGTCGTCTTCTGTTTCATTTCTTGCAGAAAGACCCTGTGACGCAAGCTAAACTGGCGGTCGGAATGGACCGCCACACGGCCATTGATTGGTTTACTTTTCTGCGAGGGGTAATGGATGTGTGCCAAGATCATGACTATGAGATGATCGGAGGGGAAGGTGACGTTGTAGAGATGGATGAGAGCCACCTTTTCACGCGGAAGTACAACGTTGGCCGTGTACTTGTCTTTAGATGCTCGTGTGCCCGTCCGCTACCAATGTTGTCCGGATTCGTCCGGCGGGATTGGAAGCGGTACGGGCCGGTACTCCCTGGGGGACGGTTAATGCGGTCTTTCAGGATCGCGTTAGCCGTCTGCTAATGTCCAGCGCGGGGTTGTCAGCCATGAGGTGCCCGAGTCTGGCTCATGGTTGAAAAGGGGGGTTCACGCGGCGGTCTGCCCTTAGGGGTGGCCCGTCTGCGGCGGCGGGCTCGGGCCCCTTTCCTTCGGCCTCAGCCGTTGGAAAGTGGGTCTAGGCATTTCGGTGGGAGGGCACAGGCCCTCTTTTCCGGGAGACAGCCGCGGGGTCATTCCGGGTACTTCTCTGATTGCAGAGTTGACCTTGGGGTGGCCTCGTGGTTGCGGGGGTTTTAGGGGCGTTTAGGGCTTGGGGTTCTTCCTGTCGAGTCGCTCTCTAAGGAGCAGTTCGGCCGGTCGTTTCTCCTAGCAAAAGATGGTGCCCGGATTAACCTTCGTGGAGCATGACACCACGGTCTTGCTTGGCGATCGTTAGTTCCGGCTTGGTGGGTTCCCGACTTATGCCTCTTTCTTGCTGGACTCGGTTGACCACCGTGTTCGGCGGTAGAGGCCTGTCGGGTTCGAGGTCGGGCTCCCTTTTGAGTGGTGGTCTTGCGCGGCGGCGGTCCGTTGGCAGTCCTCCCTGCCAGCCAGCCGGGTCGTGCTTGGCTTCCCGCTCATGAGGGGTCTGAACGGCTGGGCCTGGACGAGGTCCTCAGGCGTCTTGGGGTTGAGCATAGACTCCCCCGGGCGTTTGAGTTCCGGACCGGGCCTGGCTAGAAGAGGGCTGCGGCCTTCTTCTTAAGGTGGGCTTGGGTGGGGGGGAGGGGACCCCCCCGCGATCTATCAAGCCTGCCGACTATGGAGGGGGCCTCTCGTTGCGGGGTGCCCTCTACGTGGTGTCCGTCGGGGCGCCGCGGTTGTATGCGCAAGCGTTCCCGCGGTGTCCCATCATGACGGCGACGGCAACCGTCTGGTTTAGTGAGTAGGAGTCTCACATACCCACCGCCTTCCTCCCCTGGAATGCGGTGAGACCCATGATGGGTTCCAGACGTAAAAAAAAAAAAAAAAAAAAAGGTTAGGAAAAAAAAAAAAAAAAAAAAAAAAAAGAGGTTTTTTTTTTTCTTGTTTAACTTTAGGTTAGGTTAGGTTTAGGTTATTTTTATCATTTTGTCCATTTTCCCCCACCCAAAACCCCGGTTCCCAGCTCTCTCCCAAGAATCCATGTTTTTTTTTATTTTGGCCATAACTTGGTCAAATGGCCGAATTAAGGAAAAATTCTTGCACCATCGTGATCAGCGTCCAAAACTGTATCAATGCCAAAATTTTGGTCAATTTTGCTCAAATCCGACGTTCTCCACCCGGACCAATTTTAATACAAGCTTTCTTCATTAAATTCATTATTTCTTAATGTTACACAGAAGACTGATCATAATTGTGTTAGCAAGCTTTCGCTGTCTGAAGTAATGTGCTTAAGTTTATTTCTACAATATTATGTATAATATGCCTCGTTGCCTACTAAGATATAATTTTTTAAGCATTATAATTCTCAAAATATGAAATAATTAAAAAAAAATATTAAACGACATTGACGTATTAACTGTATTTTCTTACAAAAGATGTACCTACGTTTTAAGGTGAAGTAACTTTCTTATTGTCCTTTGCGTAAAATAAGCATGTCTATTACTAAAGATTTTAATCAAATATTTATAAACATGATTTATAGAGATAGAGCACACCTAATTTATTTGTATTTTTTTTATTTTTGCAGCATGACAATGTCCATCATGAATATATAATTTTTTGTACATGTTGTATTAATTTTTTATGAGTTTTGTTATTATTTTCAAGGTAATAAAAACCAAATACTAAAATATTTAATGTCATTCTTAAAAAAATTATAAATTTAAATATATTATGAGTATTTTTAAATAATACAAATAAAGCCCGAGACCATTTTAATTATTTATTTTAAATATTCAATAGAATTTATTTGTTCAGTCTGGAGACAAAGACTACAGCGACGAATTTACAGCTTAAGAAAGTTTAATTACAAACATAAAATAAATATATTTTTTTTTTTAATTAACTAGCTCGTTACAGTAAGTTCTTAGCAGTGTTATTGTTAAAATAAACATATATTTTTATATATTTAATTATAATGGATGGTTGGATTCATATCCATTGTCTTAAGAAACAACAACATATGAAGAGTGACAATAGCACATCCGTAATCCCGTATAATGTAAAATTTTAAATTCATCAATATGGCTGACATCATTTATATCTTAACTTTATCGAAAACAGACATTTACGTTATATAATTTACTTTTTTTTTTATGGTATAATGTAATACTGTACGGTACAGATTTGTTGAAGGCGCTGTTGATGCTTCTAATAAGGAATAACATAAAACACCATTAGTTTTATATTCAATAACAGATTCTTATAATAAATTTGACAAAGGAAACTAACGCTTTGAAGATAAAGATAAAATTCTAGATTGAATTGATATACAATTTTTAAAGGTGCAAAGGGGTAAAAACTATTGACTTCTAATTGGTAATAAAACATCAACATTCGATGAATCATGATGTCGTAGCTCACGTCCGACATGTTGTTTCTCAAGAAACTGGAAGGGCCTGATAAATTTCTCTGGCAGAATACAATCATCCATACCGCGTTTGTTTGTTCCATAGTGTTATCATATAGTTATTATAAAATAATAAACTAACCTCGCTGTGGCGATCACTTCCTCGACCAATTTTCCTAACCCTAAATGTAGCTGAACATAAATGTTTTTGGTATTTGTGATATTGATATGATATTGTGTTGGTAAATTTTATAATTAGATTTGTGAAATGTCAGTGAATTAATACGGAACATTGTACTTAAGACACATTTTAACTTGACTTTTTGTTTCATTTTATTATTTCTACTACATTTTACGGGTTATAATAAAATAACTAATAGTAAAATAACTCTATCATGTCGCCGATAATCCTGAACAGTGTTACACAACACTATGAGATTATTTATTAATTACTTTGATGCTACTGTATATAAAATATCAGAAATGGTATAGTTAGTAGTTAGTATTTTTTCAAATACAACTTTGTAAAATATAATATAAAAAAATCGTAGTATTCGTTAAAAAAATAAACGTTAGAAAATACAACAAGAATTGTGTCGAAATTGTAATGATTCAGTTATGTTTATTCTTAAATGCTGTTAAAAGCTTGTTTTCTTTCGTTAAAAAAAACAGTCATATATTCTGATATTTTTAAAGATTATTTTGATGTATCTAGGACTATATTTAAATCCTCAATCATTACGTTATCGTGTGCCAAAAGTCATAGCAAATTTTTAAATTTCGCACAATGTTTGGCAGGAACTACGAAGTTTTTGCATATCAAAGATAAATGGCTGTTGTGATAACAGAGGACAGTACTCTTACATTGTATTCAGATTTATTCAGTTTCAAAGCGGAAGCAACTGTTCTTTGATAACTTTTACAATTTACGTTAAAACAAAATCATTGTTCTGTTAAGGTTCCTTTTAATGAATATAGTATAGAATATTTGTTGTGTTAATTATTGTCATCCTTCGGTTGAATGATTCTAAGGCTCTAAGTCATTCATATCGAGATAAAATTAAACTCATACAAAGAAAAAGTCTTATAATATAAATATAATAATAAATGCAAAGATATGTCTTGAAAATACCAGAATTTTTTTGTCGCTAGGGCCATTTGCATTTGAACAGCAGCTATCATTCACGCTACCATTTAAAATATTATTAAGTTACGCCTAATGTCTACCTTACAGTGGATTATTAATGCGACTTCCTATATATCTAACATAACGTTTATTGTAATGAAAATAAACTCACAAGCTATACATTCTTTCAAATGTGTTAACCTTGACAAAACTATTTTTAAATATATTCAAACGTTTATAAATATAAAGCTTAAAAGGAAAAGAATTTGGTCTCATAATAACACAGGCACACAAAAAAAAAAAAACGTCATGAACCAGAGGGGAGACCCCATTATTCCTAGGTTTTTGGGATCGCTGAAACCGAATATGGCAATAAAAACTAATTTTAAATGCCAGTTTTCCCGCTAGCACCCCCTTACTACCTCTTAAGGGGTGAAAATTGAAATTGTTGTAAAAAATCAAGATAGATGTGTCTTTCTACGTTTTTTGGGATGATGAAACCGAAAATGATAACTAAAAATAAATTCATGACCACTATCACCCCCTACCATCCCTTACAGGGGGTGAAAATTTCATTTTTTTTTATAAAATCAAGACAGATGTGTATTTCTACGTTTCTTGGGATGCTGAAACCGAAAATGATAACTAAAAATAAATTTATGACCACTATCACCCCCTAATACCCCTTACAGGGGGTGAAAATTTCAATTTTTCTATAAAATCAAGATAGATGTATATTTCTACGTTTTTTGGGATGCTGGAACCGAAAATGATAACTAAAAATAAATTCATGACCTCTATCACCCCCTTACTACCCCTTAAAGGGGGTGAAAATTTAAATTTTTCTATAAAATCAAGATAGATGTGTATTTCTACGTTTTTTAGGATGCTGGAACCGAAAATATGTGAATTTCTATGTTTTTCAAGATGCTGAGAGAAAATATGATTATAAAGTATATGGTAACCTTATTGTATGCATATATTTGTTATTATGATACTAAGACTGAATCATGATTTTTGTCCTATTCTTAACAAGTTGTTTCATTTTTTGTTTTTTTTTTGCTTTCTATTAAATTCTGTTTATACTGTTATCCATCCGGCAGTCTTGTAAAACGCTTAAAAGATGCTGAACCTAATTCTATGCCTCCGAAATAGAAATGTTACTATTTTTCGGCCAATTTAGGAGACTATAGTGAGGAGCAAGGTGAAAGGTTCCATCAGACAGGATCTTAAGACAATGGAACAGCGATATCAGGGTAAATGGGATGTCAATATGTTAGCAGACTACTGTTGGAATTTAAAAAGAGATTTGCCAGAACAGAAAAGAACCAATAAAAGGCAACCACTTAGAAGAACTTTTGACAACAAGAGAGTTCGTTATCGTAGAAACAGGTAGACGCTGAATAGTGAGAGGCAAGGGGACTCACTTTAATCCAGCACTCCAAAAGGGAACAGAAATCTACTACGTCCACGCCGTTGTTCCCGGGTTACGCTAAGAATAGAATTAAATCATGAATATATATCAGATACTTCTGATCGTTAAAGCATTTGAATTTCTAATATAAGAGCTAAGAGTAACTTCAAACTAGTTTGATAAACATGTCATTTACTGTAAATCGTCAAAATTTCTTCATACATCTTGATTTTATACAAAATTGAAACTACCCCCACCCCCTCCCCCCCGTTAGGGGTAGTTAGGGGGTGGTATTGAGTAAAAGAGCTATCAAATTCACTTTTGGTTGTCATTTTCGGTTTCATTATACCAAAAAACGTAGAAATACACATCTGTCTTGATTTTATAGAAAAAAATGAAATTTTCACCCCCTGTAAGGGATGGTAGGGGGTGATAGTGGTCATTAATTTATTTTTAGTTATCATTTTCGGTTTCAGCATCCCAAAAAACGTAGAAAGACACATCTATCTTGATTTTTTACAACAATTTCAATTTTCACCCCTTAAGAGGTAGTAAGGGGGTGCTAGCGGGAAAACTGGCATTTAAAATTAGTTTTTATTGTCATATTCGGTTTCAGCGATCCCAAAAACCTAGGAATAATGGGGTCTCCCCTCTGGTTCATGACGTTTTTTTTTTTTTGTGTGCCTGTGTAATTATTCGCTGCACGCTGGCCACTCGGTAAATTTTATGTTTTTTTTTTAGGTATGAGTATATGGATCACTGACATGTTTAACGATAAATTTATTTTGATTTATCTATAATTATTAAAATTATTATGTTGTTGTTGTTAATTCTAGATAAAATAAATATCTGTAAAATATGCTAAAAGTAGGTACCTCAGCATTTGAGTTACGGCAATAATAAATATTGTTATTAACTAAGAATATGTATGGCTTAATTTTCATGGTGCTCAAGTTTTTATATTAATTTAAATACTTTTTGATAAAGATAGAAAAAGTCTATGAAACCAAATAAATTGTAGTTTTCGTAAAAAAAAAAACGGTAACGTTATTCACGTTAACTTCTTGAACTAGACATTAATTAAAACCATGCAGATCATTCCTAAAATCGTTTGAAGTTATCATGAAATACCACATGATGCTTTATATATTGTTATGGTGTCATTTTCATTTCAGATTCCTGATTCCTGTAGTCCTTATGAATAATGTCAAATAAAAAACACGTGTTTATGTAATGTTGTGTTGTTAAAATTTAAATTTTAAAAAATGGATGCTGTGACGATCAAAATGTTAATTTCCTTTTAGTATTTACAAACACCACTGTGATCAGAGTGGAATTAATTTTATAACTATTGATTTTCAACTACGCTAATATTTATTATTATATTTGCTTCTTAAAGCAATATTAGACTTATGAATGATGATGACTTATGAATGAACTTATGATATCAAGTAACTTAGTATACTGTTCACAAATACGTTGTTTGAAAGCGCACTGAAGTGAATTATCAATTTACTCTAGTGGCCATTGTTCACGGCTTTGTGTTCTGTATATCTATTAAATTAATTAATGAGTAACGAACTAATTTAATGCACATTGTTGTTATTTATCTTGTGAATTTGTCTATAGAAACACAAATGAATAACACTATCAGCGAATAACATAGTCAATTCTTATAATTGCAGCTGCTTTTTTTAAGTCTAAAGATTAATAAAAATACTACTTAGCATTTATAATTAACTGTTATCCTTTCACAATTTACAACAGCTTTTGATAGTACTGTCAAATCAATTTTACTTTAATCATATATCTTAAATCTGTTTGTTTTAAATAAACTATAAAAGTGAACTTGAAAGATATCTTAACGATGGAGGTAATTATTAATCATTTACTGAATTTGAATTATTTATTGCCTCGTGCCAATCAAAAGGCTGTATAATTAGAATTTTAATTATTATTTTATTGTTTGCATTTTAATTAAAATCATTCAACAATATTATAGGATGAAATTATGAGAGTCAATCTTCACCCTGTTATTATAATTTCCATTATGAATAACTTATTTTATAGCACAATTCAATAAATACTATATATAGTTTCTAAGAACTAATTAAACGCCAAGATTCTAAGAGACTAACTGTTACGAAAAAGCCCCTAATATATAATTGTATTGATTTTAAAAAGAAAGTTTTCAACTAATTGTATGAGATTACTTCTCAGTTATATATACAAGAATAAATGTTATAGGAAAAATTTGCTAAAAACCACTCATTGTTTTACAAAACAGATTTTACCAAAGATACAGAGATCAGTTTCATTGTCAGTCCTAAAATTATTTATTTATTTAGCTTCACGCCATATCCCTTACGGGGTAGCCAGAGACGACGGAGCGCCAAACGCTACGGTCCCTGCATACCTCTTTCGCCTCGGCCACAGACATCAACCTCTTCACACATGCCCTCCGAGGGGTCCTCATGCTTTTAACGTGACCTTCCTCCAGTATCATAGATACTGTGTTTTCGAAAGTCACTCGAGGTCACCCTGTCTCTCTTACCGCTCACTTTTCCTATATAAAACTTTTTTACCATTCTTTCATCACTCATTCGTTCGACGTGCTCAAACAACCTGAGCACGTTTTTCTTCATTCTCACCGTGACATTTCGCTAGTACCTGCCATTCTGTGGATCTCTTCATTGCGGATTCGATCAGCTAGACTGACTCCGCATATTCTGCGAAGAGATCGCATCTCCACAGCATTCATCTGTCTTACATTCTTCTTCTGTGATACCCACGTTTGGCTGCCGTATAACAGCGTCGGTAGCAAAACTGCATTGTGTACAGCCAAACGTGCAGCTATGCTGACGTTTTGCCGTCTCAACAATGCAGTCAAAGCACCGTTAACTCTGTTACCGGCAGCAATATGTCTTTCCACATACATTTCGCATCTTCCGTCTGTGCTAAATATACCACTTTATACACTTGTTCTATTATCTTACCATTCACGTTGATCTTACATTCTGTTCTTTCTTCATTTCTTAATTCGAGAATTAAGAAGCTGTTTTTTGCGTATTTGGTTTTGACAATTGGAACAGATAACATTTTGTAATTACGTTTATTGAATCTTGGTATATTAAAGGATATTTTACTTAAAAGGTAAGAGGCATAAATAAGTGTTATTTAAAGATAAAATAATGCTGATTAAGTAGACAATTGTAAAACTACTACAAATATTTTGTGTTTTAGTTATAAGTAAATTTGAAATTAATACAACATGAATATTATTCGAGATCACTACCTTTTCTAAGTGACTTAACATTTTGCGAATGACTTGAAATAATGAAATGACAATAAAATATAAATTGCTAAATGCAAACACGAGATAAATATACTTATATATGAACGTAACGATAACGTAACTATGAACATAGTCCAAACATTCATACTCGTATAAGCAATTAGAATTCACTAAGGGTATCATTACTATACAATATAAATCTCCAATAGTATAAATGGCAATGAATAAAGTACAAGAAAATAAATTCACATTGTTCGCATAACAAATATAAAAGTATGAGAACAATAAAACCGATAACACTAACGAGCGGACAGAAGTTACAAACCTTTTCCCCTTTGCATAACAATCTATATAATTATAATTTTTAACACAACACCAATTTAACCAGTTTTTTAACAAATCACTAAAAATTTCACTTAACACGAATACAATATTACTTAAACAATTTTTTTTAAAGACTCTTCGGAGGTGATGTGAAGGATTTTGGATTTTTCATTTTGACGAACCATGATAGTGCAGTTGCGAACCCAACAAAAGGCATATCTTTTTTCACTCGCCTTTAGTTTTGCTTTCTTTAAAAGCATTTTATTGTAGCTAGAGAGGTGGTCATTTATATATATACGACGTTTATTTCCAGGAAAACCTATATCTGACGCTTTTAAATCCGTCAAACGTCGTAGTGAAGATAAAAAGTCATCTTTTTTGTATCTTGCCAGTAATTTTATAATAATAGGCTTTGGAAACGAGCCGTCGACATCATTCTTGACCGCAACACGGGTAATAAAATCAATGTCCTTAGATGGGTCTAAAGAATAACCACTCAAGTCGGCTAAGTTTTTGATGATTTGAATAAGGTTCTCGTCTTTTCTTTGTGGAATACCATTTATTTGTATATTGGACCTTCGCATCCATTGCTCATTCTTATTACAATTTTCAATAATTTGAGCAATATTCGTCTTTAAATGTTCATGATCTGCTCTAATTTCATCTATCTCAGAAATCTTAAATTCCATATCTGATACACGATTCTCTAAAACTTCGAGTTTCGAAAAAAAAATAATTTTTTAATTCCAAAATATCATTTTTAATAGAATTTATGTCATTTTTTATTGATTGTATGGAGAACACTTGAGTTTGTAATTCCGTAATTTGAGATGATATGTTCATAAGCAAAGTATTTAGAGAAGCATCCGAAGGTTGACAACTCATGGCGGGACATGATATTGTGAGGGTAGGCTTGGATTTCTTACAGAATTGCGGATCGGTGTGTAACTCACCTATGTCTGTTTCCGAAGCACTTGAATTTTCATCAACCACCGATGTTCTCATTATTGGAGTTTCCTCACATCTTGTGACTTCTATGGAACACGTAGTGCATTGCCATATATTTTTATTTTTTATTTTATTGTACTGCGCTAGTGACAAATTTAAACATTTCATATGAAAACACTTCCCACATTTCGAACAAATTAGAGATGTGCCATCTTTGGCTTGTTTAAAACACACGTCACATTTCATAATTATCAGATAATATTTAGCACACAATATTAATTCTTAAATCTGTGACACGTCCGTATCGTACGGCACCCGCTTGCATATGTTATTTTATGTTATATAACAAAGCTTTTACTATTTTACATATAGGTAGTCATGTTTTTGTAATAAAAAACGAAAAATTGGTATAAAAACAGAAAATATATTCAAAAATATTATACAAACAACAAAAATAAAATTAAAAATACTAAATTAACCTAATAATCATCATCAGAGTCTTCTGATGAATCTTTTATAGTGTAATCTTCATCATTTTGTGGCATTCTGCGACAATATGATGACGATTCCGGCCTTGATTCTACTATGCTAGGGCTTACAATTAACTTTAAAACTTCTGTACATATTTTTTCCGGTTTTTTTCGGGGAATCTCTCGAAGGCTATTGATCAAAGGATCAGATGTTATAACTAACATAGACAGTAAGTCTGTATTCGTGGCAACACGCGAGCACTTGCGGGTGTTGTACTCCCTAAATCTGCGGCAATCTTTGTTACGTGCTTCCTGAGCCTCTTCGGAAAGCTGCCCAATCGGAAGCAATGCTGCTTTGATGACCTCTGTACTGTGAATTAATATTTTATGTACAGTAGCAGGCATACAGTACAACGAATAGAGACTAAGATAATGTCTTCTGGTTTCGAGACAAAATTTATTGAATTCCGCTAAGTTTATTTCGAATCCAGAAGACAATGTCCTCAAAATAACATCAAATTGTTTGATAATTGTAACATCTAACCCTGTGATGTGAGCACTCATCTCAGCATTCTTAAAAAAGCGACGGGCTGTGTTTCCATCATTTGAAGAACCAAATCCTGGCTTTGGTTTATCAACAATAAGTCCCATCTCGTTCTTAAATTTCAACTTGATTTCTTCGGAACGAACTTTGATATCTGCTTTGTCTTCGTCGCTTCTAGCCTGCCATTTCTTTATATTCAACTTGTAGCTGATATGTAAAAGGCATTCAAAGCAATGTTCGAATTTTGTTAGACGTTCAAAAGAACACGTTCGCAAAGGCAATCCAAGCATGAAGTGTAAATAAACCAAAGCCAAAATGTTCTTGATTGCTGTTGAACTTCGCGGGATCATCGTTCATTGTTTTGGGGGTGGCGCCACAGATGAAACACTTTTGAGATGAACGAGTTTCTGTTAATGCGTTGCATACTTTTCCGTCTGTCATTGTCAGTAAAAGTTCGTGTTTCACAGAGATTTGAGAATCATCAAATTTGATAAGTGTTGGAAGAAGATCGTTAACTTCTTCCAACAATCTGTTTGTCTCCGCTAACGTGAAGTCGTTCGTTTCCTTAGCAAATATAAATTTGATTGGGCGACAATACATTGTTGATGAAGGCCGAGGATTTTGCCAAATAATTTTGGACCCATCATATAACTTAAGGGGAACCAAAGAAAATACAAAAAGAAACTCGTCCGTATCTTCAGTGTTTTCAAATCTCTGTTTGTATGTGCTGTGCCCAGAACTTCCATCACATCCCCATTTACTAACAAGTGTAAACGATGAACTTGTTGGGAGGACACTGCTGATAACTTCATTCTGTGCTAATATTAGACGTTCCACTGTTTTATTTAATAAGGCTTGCAAATTTATTTCAGCACGAGTTTCTGTTATAGCAATGTGCTCCTCTGCAGGGTGACAGGCCTGTTTGGACTTTCTTAAACTAAAATATGACGGAAATACATTATGTCCTGCCTTCATGGACCACTTTCTTGTTTGTTTGTATGCATGCGTTGTTGATTTAGAATCTATAATTAATAAATAATTTCGGCAGCAGTCACTAATTCACTGACACTTCGCGATTCTACGAGATCCACAACGCGACGTTTCTTCGTCTTAAACGATGATTCTTCGAAATCTTTGCGAGGTCTTCCTGCAGGAGTCACAGCCCCACTCGATGTCGAAGGTTGTGACGCAGAAGAACTCGCGGTGAACTGTATGTCTGCTTCATCCAGCCACGTCTTGTTTTTAATTAAAAAACGCTCCTTCGACTTTCCTGAAGCCAACCATTTGGTGCCAATCTTATTTGAAAAGTTGGATATTTTCAAATTTATTTCTTTTCGGCTACTTTCAGTAATGTCACCAAAGTGAAATTTTGAAGAAAGGTAGACATATACACGCGAATTTTTTTCATTCTTCGTGTGTTTCAACCATTCTTCGAAAAAGTCTATCCTTGAAATGGAGTGAACGTGTTCTGAAAAAAAAAGAAAAAAACATATTGTACTCAAGTGTGCTAAATAATATGTGTATTTTTATATAGAATAAAGTTATTCCTATGATATATCTAAGAATTAGCCCGGATAGAGGTGAATGTCTGTAAATTTAGCTCTGTCAAAGTTTTTTTTTTGAAAAAATATACGCTAAAATATGTAATGTATGTTAAAATTACACTAAAAATACATTTCAATAGATTTTGTTTTAAATAAATACTTATTAAAAAATAGGACTTACCCTCAGTATTAATATCCATCACAAACACTCACAATATTACTATAATCCACTATGAGACGTGCACGAAAGTGTCGCTAAATTGCAACTGATTGATTGGAAAGGTTGCATTAAACTCATTACCTGCCTTCTGACCCCTATGACTCATCAGTTAAACATGTGACAAACAACAGATTCTCGGAATTGGAGTTTAGGGATGTTGTTTACGTTTTGTAATTAAATGATAACATGAATATTGTCCACCTAGCATGTTCTAGGCGAAATACTGTGAACCCTGTCAAATGCTTTTCCAAATCCACAAAAGGACAGAAGATCTTTTGGTTTAGAGCCAAAAACTTTTCCGTTATCATGCGGAGGAAAAATATCTGATCCAGGTCTAAAACCTCCTTGGGCCTCAAACAACAGCCTTTCAGATCTCTCTTGCATTCTTGTGGCTAATATTTTAGCATAAACCAAGCTAATCAAACTGATAGCCCTAGCACAGTCTATCTGTGAACCTTTGACTTTATACAAAGGTACGATGACTGCACTTCGCCAATCGTCTGGGACCTCCCCCGATTTCCAGCATAAATTGCACAAAAACCAGAAAAAGTCCAAGACGTGGCCGAACATTTTTGATCATCTCGGCAGTAACTTCATCTGCTCCCGCAGCCTTACCACATTTCAGACTTCAAATCACGCTCTCTGCTTCTTCCAAACTGATTTCACCATCGGCTACATCTGGACTCAGTATTACAATGGTAGTCAAGACCGAGGCGTCCTCACGTTCATACATCTCCTTGTAGAATTCCGCCCACCGCTGCGAAACGTGTGCTTGCTCAGTTAAAATTTCACCGCTCTTCGAAAGCACCCCCTTCATTCTACCGGACCGAACAACCCCGGGAACAACTAACTTCTCGCCAGAAAAGCTTCTTGTTTTCCCGGAAGTTGTTCGTCAACCTTTCATCCCTTTCTCTCTCAGAATTTTCACGCTTCATCTTTATAACTGCTTTCGTTTTGTGCTTTCGCAGCTTGTACTCTCTTTTTCTTATCTCTCTCATACTTTTATCCTTACCAGAGGCTTTATAATCCAGCCATGCTTTCTTCTTTAACTCTACAGCATCTGTCACTTGATCATCCCACCATTCCTCGCGCTTTTTATTAAAACCTCTTTTCCTCTTACCACATACTTCGTCGCTACTTTCACCATACCATTCCTAAGGTTCTACCAGCATATTTCAACACTTTTATTTCCAGAATCACAGCTTTCAAGCTTCTTGGAAACCCTTTCTTGATATTTCTCTCTGATCGGTGAATCTTGAAGCTTCCAGCTTCTTATGCGATAATTCGATGCCAAGCTTGGACACGTCGTGCGGCTGCGCCAACCTGCAAACAGACCTCTTATTCTAGCAACGACTAGATAATAGTCCGTTCCTAGATCAGCACCCCTGAACTTATAATATGAATAACTTGACTTCGACTACGCTGATCCACTAGGAATAACTCAATCATACTTCTTTCTTCCGCTCGCTCCCATGTGTACATGTGAATTTGTTTGTAATCAAACATCGTGTTTGCCACAAACAAATTTTTCTCCTTAAAAATTCCAAAACAAGCTTTCCAGCCTCATTTACTATCCTATCAAATTTGCCTCGCACGATTAAAAAATTCAAAAAAATTAAAAAAAAATTAAAAAAGATTTTTTAATTTTATTCCAAGCAAATACAATATATCATATTTATCATATAATTATATTTATTACAAAATTAATCAGTTATTAGCTCTAAAATTATCAATAAATTTTCCCCCTCCCCGCAAACTTGTCTAAACTCTGATTGCCATGGTAACCGTTGTCATAGTATTCGTTGTCAAGGTAACCGTTGTTATGGTAACCGTGGCTATGGTAAACATTGTTATAGAAACCGTTACTATGGTAACTGTTTCTATTGTAACCGTTGCGATAGTAACTCTTACTTCCATCTATGTACACACTCATCATAAAACCTCTGTATCAATAAGGCCGATTGACTTGAAATTTGTTGAAATCCGTTGGGATAGGAATTCCGTAAAATCCGCTCTTAGTTGACGTCAACGTCACAAAAGAAGTAACTATGTAAAATTGTAAGTTAATCGGACGGATAGTTTCGGAGATTTAGTGATGAGTCAGTGAGTGGTTAATCGCTTATATATATATGTAGTGGTTAATCTCTTATATATAAATATATATATATATATATATATATATATATACACATATATATATATTTATTTTTATACCATATACCAGGTTATGCTTGACTACAGATTGACTCTTAGATGATAAAGCGCATTAACCTAGTAACATTTTCACTCTTCTCTTCTCTTCAAAACACCTACATTGTATTTGGACGGAAAAACCGACGCAGGCAAGCTGTTCCAGTCCTTCGCTGTGCAAATTAAAAAAAACGAAGCAAAACGCTTCGTTTGGACAAGGGGAATGTTCACAACGTAAGGATGGATACTTGCCGTGCGTCGGGACGTCCTGTGGTGGAAGGGGGACGAAGGAATTAAGTCATGTAATTCCAGCGCACACTCACCGAAATGTATTCTATAGGATTCTGAGAGGCTAGCAATTCTACGTCTGTGTTCAAGGCTGTGGAGGTTGGCTTCTACCAACTCGGGATCGCCTATAAGCCTCTTTGCTCGCCTCTTAATTGAGTTCACAACCGCAAGATGAGACTTTGCGGCACCAGCGAATGTGTGACCACAGTACTCCACACACGACCGGATCTGTGCTTTGTATAATACAAGATGCCGTCCCGGTGTAAAGTACTGACGGACCCTCGAAAGAACAGCAAGCTTTCCTGCAGCTGCCCTTGCTCTGGACTCAATACACCGACCAAAGTTGAGGTTCGAGGTAATATCTAAGCCTAACAAGAGTGTCATAGTCAATGAGAAAGATGCTCTACTTTAATTTTATATTTTTTACCCAACTGAAAGGAAAGGGTTATGTTTTTTTTATTTTTACTTGCTTCTTTTTTTTTATAAAATCATAAACTTTAGAAATATTTTCTCTTGCCTAAAATTAAAAAGTAAACATTAAATAGTTTTCTTACTTTCCAAGATGAAATGAAGTCTTAGAAAAAATTTGCTAATTTCAAACTTAAGTTACTTTGCTTTTTTCATGTGTTTTTAGTAACTACAAACTTCTAAACAATAACTTGCATACCTGGCTTTTAAGTACAACAAGCTGATATTTTCTCGACATAAAAAAAAATATAAAGTAGAGCAACTTTCGCGACGAGTCAACAAATTCCCCGTACCCCGCGATCCCCTCAACCAAAAATTGGTGGGGCGCGTCTTCGTGAATTGAATCAGACTATTTCCGAATTTTTGTATCTCATAATCACATCAAATTCTTCGAAATTTAAGTTTTTTTGTTTTTAATATAGAATGTTTTTACGAAATTGCACACTAATTTGTAGCATAAAAATAGATGGAGAACTGTTTAAAACATTCCAGCCTTATAAGATGTAAGATAAAGAAATAAGAAAAATTCTATAACAAAGCAACAAAAATGTCTAGCAGAGAATATAAACTTGGAACATGCACATGGAACAAGCAAAAAATATGCGTCTAAGCGAAAGGATTGAAAAGTTTACATAACGTTATCCTTTTTCACATAACGACTAAAACTTGTATTATATTTCTCACAAAAAGTGAATATCTTGAGTATATGTATAAAATAATGTGAACTTTTCTTTTAATCCAGAAAAAGGTGGTTTGTATTTCCCCTATATACAATTTATTTCATATTTATATACAAATCTTAGTAAACTCGTATATGGATATATCTTTTTTAATGAAATTCCAGAAATTCAACCCAAGCAAGCGTGTTAGCTAGATTGTATAGAATAATCCCATGTTATCGTATCATACTACCTATATCTTAGGTCTGAATTTATATAAATTTTAACTCCGAAATACAATTTGATAACATTATTATATAGAACATTTAATGAATGACAGAGAATAATTATGAAAATATTAAGAGTATATACACACATATATACATATACACTTATGACAATAATTTTAATTTGAAGACAAGGGAATTATTAAAAAAGATAAGGATTACAAAACTAAAGAGCGATTAAAGTTAGGACAAGTATATATTTTTTAACAGCTTATAGTAGCGAATATTAATTTTATTTCGATGTGAAAACTTTAGGTTATATGTTAAGAAATGCTTTTTAATACTACACTATTATTTTTATTATATCATTTATTATTGTGTAAAAAAATGTTTATTCTTAGAACACATTTTTGATTTAAATTTACTTTCAAATTTTGATAAAGTTAAAGGTTTTGTTATACTTCTTGACGAGTCCCGGATATATATTTTGCATTATTTTTTAGAAAAATATCTCAATAACAGTCTATTCCAACTTTTTCCTAATTGTTGAGTAATCGATTAAAATGTTTATAAACTATATAGCGAGTGTAAGAATATAACAGAAGATTTTAAGGATCAATATATAAATATTTATATTTTTATTACTATTTCTACATCTATAAGTTAATTATTAACACCTATCATTATATTTTACGACGTTTTCTATCAAAATATTACATTATTTTTGAAGAAATAACTTGAAAATGATTAGAAGTATCGTCATATTTGTAGTATTTTTAAAATGTAAAATGTTTTTTTTAGCAATATTTCTAAAATGTAAAATATTTTTTTTTGTCCAAATATTTAGTTTTATGAGTCATTTCCATTATTATAATGCCTGATAGCATCTTACTCTTAAGTAATACTTGTTATTATACAAAGTGTACTAACGGAATAAACCTAAAACTTTTATAAGCCTTCAAGCTTAGGCAGAATTTAATTTCATGAATTCTAAATTTTCGATTTATGTCCAATCAAAGTTGCTATTACTATTATTAGTTGAAATAATTCTGAAGGAATACAACCTTTTGAATACAAATGATATGAGAGCAATGTACAAAAGTACAAGTAATTCAATGCAGTTTCAGGTTAATAAAGATTATTTTAGTTTGATGTTTTTAAACGATATAATGAAAAACATCATTCAAAGTACATTTATTTAAAACTTTGATGTGACAACAATAAAAAAAATCCGGCTTAGTTTGTTGTGTTCTGTATTTTACTAAATGGAAAGTATTAATTGCGGTTATACTCCTGGTCAAATTTTCGGAATTTTGTAAGTGTACTTAATACATAATAGGTACTCCTCTTAGTAGAACTTATAACTTCAATCCAGAAAATGCAACCATATTCATTGTTTGTACGATATATATAACATAATTCAGTGCTATTGAAAACGCACACCCTCATCGCTGTAAGCTAAGAGTGATGAATGGAGTCGTTAATATTGTCGGATCAGTGAGATGAGATACATGATCCCACACTCTGAATATTGGGTGAATTAATAATTCTTTATCATTTCTTTTATTTATTTATAATAAATACGACCGTTTTATTTGTTGGTTAGTTTTCCATTTTTATCTTCAAATGTTTAAAACAAGCATATAAATGCAATAAATTAAACAGCAGTGAAAATGGAAACTTTAAATTTACATTTCAGTTTCAGTTTGAATTGTTTTCCTCAACTTACTTAAAATATACATATTTATGACGTAATTTAGCTTTGAACGCGGCTTCGCTAATAAGATTATATAAAGTTTTATATAAATAAGCTTCAGAGATTACGTTATGTTAAAAGTCTTCATTTCTAATGAAAGGGCATGTATTATCGTTATTTTAGATTTTGATTTTTATATTGAACTAATGCTCGAAATATTTTTTTTACGCAGTATACTGTTGGGTTAACAATTGTTTTAGAATTAAACTTATTTACTTTTACTTTACAGCTGTTTACAAACATTCAGATCTTATCCTTTAACAATTTTCGGAGAGTAAATGCTTTGTGATATAAACTAGATACGTTATATATACGTTATATGTACAAATACAATAGATTATACGTTTTATTTGGATAATATGACATTTTATGTTGACATTTTATATTGCATCTCTTCATGAGCAAACTGCTTAGCTTTATTCGCTTTGAGCTCTCACTCCTTTGTGAGTTTCATGTCCAACGATCTACGTTGTTGTACAAATATTTACTTACTAAATACAATCATATGTATAAAAATATATATCTCTTATTTGAATTTATATTCTTTTTTAATATAACGTGTAGTAAGCAATAGTAAGTATAAAACATATTCAATACGAGTATTCCAATTAGTAGTAATGATTCCCTGCTAAATGATTACTTACTGAATTAGATAGCTCGACTTAATTGAAATAGAGGTATGAGAAACATTAATTGTGAACTCTATTGATTGCTTGTACTAATTTAAATATTCTACTTATTCAGTATATAAACTTTGTTTAAATTTTTTATAAATTAATTTGTTGTAAAGAGTTTTAAAATAATCTAATAATATAATTTTAATTTTGGCACCGTACATATTTGTTTATTTTATTTAGATATATTTAATATTCAGCTAATAGTAATTTTAAGAACATAGATTAAAGTTCTTTGGCACTTTATATAAAAATCGTAGTTATATAATACTATTCCTATTACAAATAAAAACTGTATAAGAAGTTATTCTAGTCAAGAATATCAGAAAATCAATATTTGCAAAATACAGCCGATTGAGCTCAAATATCGCTCAGATACTAACAAACAAGATAACAATGAAACACCATAGCGTTTATTGCAAATTTATATATTATCTTACATTGTTGGTTGAGGTTGATTTTATTAATAATAATTAAATACTTAGCTTAGTTTTCAATGCACTCCGTACGAAAATTTGGAATTAATTAAGTTTCTATTTCAGCTATGTATGTATAAGTTTTCTTAAACATCGTATTTATTATATTTATTTATTTATTTACCTTCACGCCATATCCCTTGCGGGGTAGCCAGAGACGACGGAGCGCCAAACGCTACGGTCTCTGCATACCTCTTTCGCCTCGGCCACAGACATCAACTTCTTCATACATGCCCTCCGGGGGGTCCTCATGCTTTTTACGTGACCTTCCTCCAGTATCGTAGCTACTGTGTTTTCGAAGGTCACTCGAGGCCTCCCCCTGTCTCTCTTACCGCTCACTTTTCCCATATAAATCTTTTTTACCATTCTTTCATCACTCATTCGTTCAACGTGCCCAAACCACCTGAGCACGTTCTTCTTCATTCTCACCGTGACATCTTCGCTAGTACCTGTACTAATATAAATAAATTAAAAACTTAATCTATTTATTACCAGATTGTCTGTTACTCGTACATGTATTGCAGAAGAGGGCTGTTAGAGCAATTTACAATATGAGGCCTCGAGAGTCATTGAAAAATAAATTTAAAGAATTAAAAAATTATGACTGTGTACAATCAATATATTTATGAAAATTTCGTTTATGTTCACAAAAATATTTCAAAATTCAGTAAAAATTGTGATGTACACAAAATTAATAATAGAAATAAAAATAAACTTACTATGCCCACCACTAGGGTCCATAAAATAGGTAATTCTTTTATGGTTAATTGTATACGTTTTTACAATAAACTCCCCAGTAAAGCCTTAAATTTGTCTCTAAATAAATTCAAAATATTCATTAAAAGGAATTTGATAGAAAAAAGTTATTATAGTCTAAAGGAATACATTAACGACGGTATGGTCTGTATTTTAGCCAATAACTAGTGCCTGCGCATTTATTTCTGATGCTGTTTGTTAATCTCGTTCAATCTATTGGCTGCATCACACCGCTCCCTTAGAAATCACTACTTGCGGTATCGATGGGGGCCAGGTTGCCCCCTTCCCTCAATTATGGCGAAGGGGGTGATGGCTGACCCTTGGGTTATGCCCGTGAACGGGTGCTGCTTGCGGTGACTGGTCATATTGCTAGCCGCGGATTTCCCTTTTCTTATTATTAATTATTATTATGATGGCTTATCGAATTGATTGCGATGGTTCCAGTCGTTTGTACATTGCTCACTAAATATATTGACGTTTGTGAAACAGTGATCACAATAAAAAAATATAAAAAAAACCCGGCTGAGTTTGTTGTGTGGTTCTCCTCAGACCAGGGCGCGTTTGGAACCCTCGTAGCCTTATTTTAAGTTGGAAAGTGTCTTTTCAGAAGGGCTTATTTTAATACATACGATATCAAAATAGGCCCTCCTGTCATTTCCATTTGACGTACACAAGTGATCACTGGTATGAATTCAAAGTGGAAAATATATAAATAAATAAATAAAAATAAATAAATAAATGTATTCAGAGAATAGAAGATTGAAATTCCTTATATTCTCTTTCTACTATCCTCCGTCATTTCTACGTATTTTCTAAAGATTATTTCGCGTTATTGCAGATGGCCATGGGTGAAGTCACATTATCTATAGGAAACCCCAAACATATCCAAAAAAAATTTAGTAAATAAGATAATCGATATACGTAAAATCAATCTTTAAATGTTTCGCACCCAGAACGTCACTTAATATTATTAACAAGAACAATAATGCTATAATATATCAATATATTAAAGTATTTGAAACTGTAACTGTATCATTACAGATATCCAACATTTCGACTACTTTGCATTAAAGTTATTCATGATCGTTTTAATCCCAATTTCAAGAAACTCTAAGTTTTGGTGTCAAATCAAAAAAATATATAGATATTTGAATTTGGAGAAGAATCTCTATATATATAAATCGTTGTGATATTTATGCCTTTGGATATTAAAACCGGTAATTATCAGTAAATAATATATTTGCTTTACAATGTCTTCTAGGTTGTAGCTAAAGAAATACATTTATAATTGCGATTCTAACAATACATGTATATAAAAAAGTTAATGGAAAATACATAAATCAAGATATTCTTTACTGAAATGGATTTTATAAATTTTCAATAAAAATATTTAAAAAAAGGTAGAAAAATATATATTTCATAAATCTAAGAAACATGAACAGAATTCTATTTATAATGAGATAAACTTGAATTATAACATTTTGTTGACAATTCTACTGTTTTTAATTCTGAATAATTCAATAGGAACAGCAAGTCCTTTTTTTAAAGATCGCTGTAAAAATATAAAATGTGTATTCAAAAATCTAACTTGACACTAGAATCTACATAATATTCTATATTGACAAATTGACAAGGTAAAATTTTGTAATCAGGTTATAAATAATATATATTATTTTGCTGTAAGTGAGGTATGATTATTATTAATTTTTATTTACTTGGATTAACATAAAAGTATACCTCGGTGACTATTATTGGATCTATTAAACGAATGTAGTTAGGTGTATCGAGTTTAGACTCACTTTGTTAGTTAGAATGAGATCTTACCTTCGAACTTGATGGAGTGACCGTTCATTAGTTACTATTGATCTCTTTTTAAGAAATAGACCTAAGCGCACCGAGTTTAGAGGCATTCTGTTAGTAATAATGAGATCTTAACTCCATCCTTGATGGAGTAGCCTGAAGGTACACTGCAAATGTAATCTCCTATTTCAACTTTTTGTTTACGCAATAAAAGTATATATTTACTTTTTAAGATATTTTTTATCAAGTCCAAATACAAAGTTTCATGGTTTTAAATATTACGAAAAATAACTTTATTAATTACGTGTAGCTCTAGAAAGAACTGTTTTGTTTAGGTGCAATCTTTAAAATAACTATTTAATTAATCTTAATAACTAACATGCTATAATTCCAATGCAATTTTGCTTGTATCTACTACGTAAAGTGTTTACCATGATATGTGCTCAATTTTTTGACCAATTTTATTGAGGCGGAGACGAAAAAATCTACATGAAATTATGGCAATGATGAAATACTTTAATTTCACAAGGATTAATATTAACACATGAAAAATATATGAAGAGTATGTAGTGGTTACTTATTAATTTTTCAACTATAAAAACGCTTTTCATAGTTTAGCTGCTATAGACAGATACACCCCCTCGCAAACTTCTTTGTAGATATTTTTTTCTGATAATGTAGCTTTTTGTTAGTGATTTTTTTATCGGTGCAGTAGTTTTGGAACACATTCGATACAAATAAACAAACCAACAATCTTTCCTCTTTATAATATTAGTGTAGATATTTTCGTGTGGCGTATATCTTGTGTGTTTAATTATACTATAACATGATTGAAATCCATTTAACTTATACGGTATAGTTTGATAAATTCCTCAACACTACAACATGCATTGCGCTAGGATATTTAACAGTTTGAGAAGTACTTCTGAAAGTTACTTTAAAATAAAATTATTTTGAGAATTATATTTAGATATTTATTAATTGTATGATATTTCATATTAAAATTATAACATTGATATCATAGTAATACCAATAATAATACTCTATAATAACAAAGCAATTGTGCTGGACATGACTCAATATACATATTGAGTGATGTCCTGACAACTAACAACTAAAAAACAACCATATATATATATATATATATATATATATATATATATATATATATATATATATATATATATATATTGGTTGTTTGTTAGTTAGTTAGTGTATTATATTAGTATGTTAGTTATTTGTTAGTAGTAGCTGGTTCGCGCATCATAGAATATACTGAACTTTTGTATACATTTTAATTTACATTAGTTTTTGACATGACTTTGTGTATATTATTAGTTCTTTTACGTGAGAAATACTTTAATTATATACTATATGAAATACAAAATGGTTTCTTTAAGTAACTATAAAATAGGTATATATATTTTTTAATTTGAATTGAAATGTTTGTTGGTTTGTTGTTAGGCTAAGGTTAGCAGCTGATCTATAGAACCGCTTCTAAAGCAAATCTATAAAATATAATAAAACCAAATAAACGTGATAGATTCTTTTTAGAGTAACAGAATATCTACATTTGTTTAAGATTTATTTGACGAATACAACTTCTTATTATTTCAATTAAGGATCAGACAGATCTAAGAAAGAGTCCACTTTAATCTATGAGTCGTTCTCAATAATGTTTATACATATGAAACAATTTAGAAATTTAAACTAAATAATTTAAACGTGCTTTAAGCATTTTACAATTTAGATAATAAAAAATAAAGATCTCATAAGAATAATTATTAATTATGTTAAAAATAAAACTTTTACACATATAGTACCTATTATAGTCAATGACACTCAAGTAATTCGTTAATTTAGGCATATTAAAATCACTAACTATTGATAATATTAAGTCCTCAATTTTGAGAATGTATTGTGTTTAGTCTATGAAGACAATATTCAGTAAATAATTTAATTTATTTATCTAAAAAAAAATATTTTATATATAGGTACTTTAAAAAAATATCGATACAGATTTTATGTAATATATATACTAGAACAGATGTAATCCTGGACGCTCTTAATCCACTATCTGCTTCTACCATCGCACGGATTGAAGCAATTACTTTAGCACTTTATTATGTAATTTATTTTTTTACTAGCTGTGCTCACACCTTCGTTCGTGCGGAATATGTTTTTTAAATAAAATAGTCTAGTTACTTCTTATAACAACAACTATCCAAGATATCCGCCAGTGAAAGTTATGTTAAATTCAATCCAGCCATTTCAGAACTTACAAAAAGTACAAAAAGAATTATAGAGAAAAAAAAATGTTTTTATATAAGTACGATAAACACTTTCATATGTAAATATCGAGCCTGTACAAGAAGAAAGTAAGAAACTTGTCAAAATGGACAAAAATATATACGGACACTATATCGCACAAAGTGAAACTCTATTAAATAAAAAAATATATATATATCTTTTCAATTTAAACAACATAACGGCTAATTATATATTTATTATCATTATCATTATTATCATTTAAAGAAATGAAATAAAACAAAAGAATCTATTAAAATTAGTGAAATTAACAATTAATAATCTGAACTGTAAAGAATACTGTAATATTATATTGTAAGTGTTAAAACATGGGAGTGTCGTCTATTTCTTCATTTTACTATAGTTATGTAACTAATACTGCTAACACAAAAAAAATAACAACAACTACAATTCAGACTCGCAAAACTGCTGTCATTGAGAACAAAAATGAGTTAAAAATGACTTTAATAGATTTGTAGTCATAAAATAAATTCCGTCAGCAATTACTATAGGAGCAAGAGGAAAATGAATTGGTGACAAGGAAAAAAATACCTAACTAAAGGCAAAGCTGGCTGAACTGCATAATATTCATTTGTCAACCATCGAGAAACGGGATTAACGGGAACGGGGGGCTACAAGAGTCAGGTAGCTTTTAATTGCTGTATGGAAACATACGAAGAATCATTAAAAAATTTATTTTTTTGTAGCTTGAACTAAGTGTTACACATAAGGTTATCAATGGACTTAAAAAGAAGTTGAAAAATTATAAGTCATATCAACAAGTGACGTTTCTTGTAGTAGTGAGAAACAAACATGTGTAGTGCAAATAAACAGTCATAAAAAATAAAAAGTACATAAAATTAATAAATTTCATAGGAAAATTCAAGCGTTAATAAAAAAACAAAAAAAAAACAACATTCATTTTAGATGAAAAATCATAGAGTTACAAAACTTATTAGTGCATGTCACATATACGAATAAATATATACAATATCACAGGAATAGATACAGGAAAGCATCTTGGCAGCTGATAAACTCTTGGCGTTTACATACAAAAGAAAAATTATCAATTCTAATAATAAAAGTTTTTAGCTTTGTTGGACATAAAGAAAATTCTCAAAACTTTACAACACAGCAAAACATGCGACCTATGAGGTATGTCTATAAAGATAGTATCACATTATAGATATATTACACCTGGCGTTGATCTTTAATTCATCTATAGATTAATAAATTTTTCCTAATCTCATGAAACAGGCAAAATTGATATTACTTTTTAAATCTAAAGACAGAAATAATGTAGATAATTACAGGATCCATTTCTATTCATCCTTCTTTAAGTAATTTTTTTGAGAAAAATAACATATTTTTCTCAAAATCAGTTTCTTAATAATTTTACATTTTATTTGCTTCATCCTCAGTCAGTAATGTGGTTTTACCAAAGGATGGTGCGGTCAACAACAGGTGCCGGTACCAGGCTCTTAAAATATATATTCGTCCCTTGGGAAAAGTTACAAAATGCTCTTGATATCTTTTATTATTTATCAAACACATTTGATTGCATTGAGCATGAGACACTTTTACGAGTAACTAAGTTGAGTCACTATGGGGTTAGAGACACAACACTTAATATCATTTCTTCTTATTAAAGAAATAGAAAAATCAATTAAAACTAAAACAATTAATTAAGAATGCTCTCTCGTCTCGCGGACATACTCGGAGACTTTGAGAAGAGCTGTGGAAGTGCTGTGACCAGGATGAAAGCCAGACAGAAAGACAGCCAGAAAGAAAACTACGAAGAATTCTTTAAAATGTAGTTAGAAAATTGTTTGTAAACGATTGCTTCAAGGATTTTGAATAGATAGGGTAATATAGATATGGCACAAAAATTATTGCAAGCGGTGGTATTAGAAACTTTTGGAAGAGGAAGGACACGGGCGTTCCGCCAAACTTTAGGAAAATACACATTAGATAAGGAAGTGTTCATGATATGAGTCAGAGTGGGTAGGACGAAACCAAGTAATGTTACAGTCATACGCCAGCTAATATCGTCCTCACCAACAGCATTTGTTTTAATTGACAGCAAAACTCTTTTAACTTTTTCCTCGTAGACTAAAGATAAAGTAAATGGGACATGATATATACATAGTGTGTTCAAAAACTATAGTGAATTTTGTGTTTTTCAAAAATTATTCATTTATTCATGAATATCTATTTTGTCCCCTTCAAAGTAATCTCCATGAGATATTATACACTTGTGCCAACGTTTTTGCCAAATTTCCAAAGCACTTAAAATTAGATACAGTTTCTTTGGTCCATTTCTTTGAATAGGTAAAAATGGAAGACGAACCAAAACACGTGCAAGCAAAGCTATCGACAATTAAGTGTACATTCAAAATGGCCGAACTTGTTGGCATAAGTGAGAGACATGAGTACCAACATAACGCACAAAAAAAACAAAATTCGAATATACGTAACGCGCGAAAATTGACTATTTTTTCTATTATTAAATCGCAAATGTATTAATTGTAGTAGTAGTAGGTAGTTTTGCAATGATAAACGTTTTATTGGGTTATAAACAATATTAAAATGAAATGTTTATAAATTAAGTCAGATAGAGTAATAATATTAGTTATATTTTCAATAATCTTGCGACTTGTGACATCACGGCGTTGTCCCTACCATTACAAAAATATTAATTGATTATCTCATTATCTTTAAATAGTCGTGATCTGCGACATACACATGTAGGAAGTAATAATATGTGCCATGAGTGCTTCAACTGAAATCGGTGTATAATATATATAAATATTGTGAAATAGATGAATTTTACTTTAAAACTTTACTTCAAAAATGTTTACTACATGTTCATGTTTTGTATAAATATTGTATAAAAACATAGGTGGGTGGTAAAATAATATCACATTTTAACTAGTAGGCTTTTTCCTATAAAGTTTAATTAAATTTATAAGATTTACCGCATTTCAAAACGTTTAAGTATAATTTAAAATATAATATTTAAAATTCTTGTTTTTTAACAATAAATTTTGTATGCCGCATCTAAGTCTTACTGATAAATAGATATAGGCGTTATCGCAAAAACACATTCCATTATCAAAAAAAAAATCCGTGCCCGCAGGGGGACACGCGTAGGTAGACCTCGTGTGTTTAAAATTATTAAATTATAACTCATTTAAAATATAACTCACTACCTAAGAATAATACATGATGCCGTTGTTTACATCAAAAATTTTCAAGCAAAAAGCGGTTTTAATTTTTTTTCTCGGAAAAGGTATCTTTTTTGGAAATAGTTTTGGTACTTAAATTTTGAGTAAAACATAACCTTTCTATTAAAAATATTTGCGAGCAGGGAATGTTTACCAGAAAAAAGTTGCCGTGGTTTTACCTACCTAAAATTTACAAGCTAAAAGTGGTTTTAATTTTTTTTCTCGTAAACGGTACCTTTTACGGAAAAACTTTTGATACCTAAATTTAGAGTAAAAAATAACGTTTCTATTAAAAATACTTGTGATGCAAGAATGTTTACCAGAAAAAAGTTATGATTTTTTTTCCAAAAATTTTCGGTTTTTTTACCCCCACCCCTAAGTTATTGAAGTTAGGTTTTCGGTTTATCTACATTAGTTATAGGTATTTATCAAAGACATCATATAATATGAACGCGATTGATCTACTTTGTATTGGGACAAAGTAATGGTCGAAAAACTGAAATCAGAAAAAGTGAGGCCCTAGCGCCCCCTGTGACCGGATTTCTCTGGTTAACGAACTTGACCTTCATTTTTAGATGGTTGATTTTTGTGCAAAGTTTGAAAGCGATCCGAGCGAAACTGCGGCCGCTATCGTGCTGACAAAAGTCGAATCTGGACGCACGCACGCATATATATATATATATATATATATATATATATAAACTTTTTGACCAATGGTCATTTCGGACTCAGGCGGTCATAAGAAGACCTCCTGTGAAGAAATTTTTCCAAAATTCGAAAGTAGGGGACAAATGAATGGGCAGACCGAATTCTTCGAGGTCTACCCAATATTGAACAAATATCACGAATTCTTAGTTAATATCTTGACAGAATATGTAAAGAAAACATTCTCCGTCTAGGGCTTCTTTTGTGTAAAATTTAGTTCACATGATTAATACTTAATGTACAATACTCGATCAGAAATATTAAAAAATCACGTTCTGAAGACTATTTATACACTTCTCAATCAATGTTAACCATATTTATAAAAGTCGTGTTGCTCAACCGATATACCTTATATTAGGTCGTTACTATATTATTAACATTTTCACCGTCTCGAATTGTTTGTCTTGCTAATTTATTATTTTTATACAACATTTTTGCTAGCATCACAAACTATGTTAACTATAATTACCTAATTATATACTTTTTTATATCAAATTGGTCAAATTAATAATAAAACAAATAAATGTTTCTAAATTTGAATTAAATATAGACATATGTTGATGGATGGCTTTATGTATTGTGATTCATTCAAATTTTCAATTAAATAACATAACATAACATTCAGAATTTTCACTTGTTTCGATTTTTGTGCAATAACTAGTAACAGTAACAAACTAAAAAAATTAAATGTTCCATTTCAACTGTGACAGTTCTGTTAGCTTGTTTTATTTTGATGTTACATATAAAATATTGAATACACAATTAAATGTACAATAAAAAATCGATCGTCTTGAATATTTAATCATAACATTTAACATTCCATGACGACTTATTTATTAGGTAAAAAAAACATTATAAATTTTAGGCCAAAAACATGTATATAATTTAGGAAACGGAGTGGTTGAAAATAAGGTCAATTATAGAGTAATGAAGTTACAGCAAAGTACACCTTTGAGGTTTTTTTTATTCTACTCTAGTGTTGATATGCAGTAGATAGTAAGTAATTGGTCTATCGAATTCTGTTTTGTCAACTTTAACCTCACACGTAAAGCCAAGCTAAGAATAAAAGGTCAATATTCATGACCTGAAAGTCACCATTTAGTCTGACCTATCTCAGAGTGCGTATTGGTTATCGTTTAGGTTTGTTAATAGCATACAATAAATTTAAATTCATGTCAGTTAATTTAAATACTTTATTTCAAAAGCAAATAATAAAAGGAGTCCCTATTCCTGAACCTGGATTACATTTTTTCAAAGTCGATCAATAGATACACTTCCATTTTGTTAAATAATAACGATTTCTTACCATACGAAAATAAGATTTGAAACTTCTCTATCCAGTGTGATGTATACTACTATGTGATAGTGTACTATTTCATTATTTTACTAGTCGTTCTGTGTCTCAGTACGTTAGGGGATGAGACAAAGTTTTAAGTGCCTTTTCCAAAAAGGAATAAGTATACCTATGTATGTATGTAGGTTTATAACGACCGAACGAAATTTGGCTCCACCAAATAACAACAGAGTTATTCAACTTTAAAATTTTTGATAATTCGCTATGGCCGCCATTTTGGATTTTGAAATAAGAAAAAACACCTTTAATTTCGGCAAAGAATACTTAAACGAAATTGCAGCCCACTAGCTGCCACAAAGTCCGTTTTTGTGGTACGGATCAGAAATCCACCATTTTGAAATTTTTCGCCCAAGCAAAAAAACGGCTCGACATAAAAATTTCAATAACTAAAAAAAACACACCTACCTATTTTCTTGAAGATTGTATAAAAATACGTCTGCTACGTCAAAACAAAAACTTAAATCACCGCCATTTAGAATTTTTCCTCCCAGGAAGAAAAATGGCCGAACAAAAAAAAATGTAAATAACTCAAAGAACATAATCATCAATTTTTGTGGCGATCGGATGAACATTGCTTCTGCTACGCCAAAATCAAAACTAAAAAACGCCGCCATTTAGGATTAGGATAAGATAAAAAGGGCTTGACATAAAAATTTAAATAATTCAAAGAACACGCGTGCCAATTTTCATGACAATAGGATGAGAAATACGTCGGCTACGCTGGAACAAATATGCTGAAATACATACGGAAAAATAGCAGAATGGGCCTATCTAGTGGAAACGTAGTCCTTCCGACAAACGCTTCGCTACGCTCAGCATTCGTACTTCGATCAAAAAAGTAATTATAAAAATGAAATTATTTACTAATATTTACATAATGAAGTAACTTTAATATTTTTAGGTGTAATACACATGCAACTATTTGAAACGGGTTTTTAGTTGAATACTTTGTTTACATTTACGAAGCAAACTTATTAAAACTGTATGTTATGTGTTTATTATTCGTATATATTTATTATTTGATCTGAATTTTAGAGCTGTGTTTGGTGATAAATAAATGGCAGTAAAGAAATATGAATTATTAAAACTCACATACCGAATTCAGTAAACGTTTTAAGTGTGAGTTTTCTTAGCTATCTCTCTCGATTTTTTTTTCAATAATTTGAAGTTCTCTTCAAGTTGAAATTTTTTATACTCACTAAATCATATATTGTATTCTTAAAAAATACCTAATTTTATTTTTTAATTTTGTTGTAAGGATCAAAGTGTAACGGTTATCTTTATCTAAGGTTTTAGATTCTAGCTGTATTTATTTGACGGCAGCTTGTATTGGGCTGGATCCAAATCGATTTGGATATGTTCTGTCGGTGCGTGAGAGAATTTGGAAGTCCAACTTCCACCCTCTCGTCTCATTTATCAGGAGTGTACCGACTTTAATGAAGTTGGAGAATCCTTCCATGAGCAAATGATTCTTGGATTTTGCTCGGGTTGTCCGGAGCGGGCAAAGTACAGCGTTTTGCATTTACTGAGGACAAACGACGAATAAACAGAACGGCAACCCACCCCACTCTAAATGTTGACTTTTGCAACATCCGGGAATTTCGTTGTAACCTATACGTCGTCCAATAACACGTAGAGACGGGCTGCGCGTAGACATGAACAATCATATCAGAGTCTACCCATGGCAGCAAATTTGTTTCCCTTCCAAACATTCCAGAAACTATATGACTGTTGTGATACTACAGCGCATGAAACTACATATTTGTACTAAGCTCTATAATATCATTTGGAGCCAGATCGCATCCTTGGTTTTATAGGTTGCAGCAGCTGCGTTCGACGATGACTTTCACTATTTCTTTTATATATTTTTTTAATCTTTATTTATTTACGGGCTTTTGTTTATTAAAACATACCAGCCCTATCGTATCTCATTCTTATATTTACAAACAAATTAAACTGTTAATTTGAAATTTATAAACCATCTGTGCCTGTATAAGTTGGTGACGACAGAATGCCATGACACATACCAACATCTAAATAATTTAATCTAAGATCATTATCAATTTTCTTTCTTAATGTTGCATTGCGATGACATTCAATTAGTAAATGATAAACGTTCTCCAATTTTCCATACACCTCACAGTTTTCAGGAGTCAGTTTTTTTCATTAAAAACAAACATTTTTTCAATGGTAGGTTTCAAGAACGCAGTCTGTGTGCTATGTTTGTTAAAGATCTATTCAAATTAATAATATTAAACCAGGGACCACGAGGTGGCTGACACTGCAAAGTCTTATACCAAATACCTTTTTCTTTGGAACGTTCATTAAAATATTCTCTCCACATTTCAAAAATGTTGCTTTTAAATTTAACTAACAATATGGAATAACTAGGTCTTAAGTATACTTTTGTACCATTTTTGACTGCAATTTTAGCTAAACGGTCAGACTCCTCATTTCCACGTAATTTAATATGCGCCGGAATCCACTGCAACTTAAGGCTTATATCTTTTCGCTTCAAGTTATATATTTTGGCCAAAACAGCATAAGCTATCGGAACACCTCTTACGCCAGAGACGCGTAGAGCCAAATGCTGCAAGGCGCTTTTACTAACGGTGAAAATAGCAGTTCTTGTACCGTCTAAAGTCTCTGCGTAAGATATAGCCTCTGAAATTGCATACAATTCCGCTGACATAATACATACTTCTGATGTTATATTATAGTATTGGAATAACATCCCCTCTGCACGTGCCATCTTGTGACGTCACGTCCTATCTTTATAAGGCAGCGCCGGACAAAGAAGCTCTCTCTTCTCACGGTAGTGCTGGTGCAGTTAGGATGTGTTAGAAGTATAGTTCGTTCGTCGTAATTGTACTGATAGGCTGATAGGCTATTTAATATTCGTGATTGTTTTGTGTACTTCTGCTAATTTGTAAATTAGTTAAAATAAATTATTTTATTTGTTGTATAGGTAATTTTACTTTTATTATTATTTTTTAAAGCTACCCTACTTCTGGTTATAAAATCAGACGTGGGATTCACCTGTGCCCACTGACACGAATTTAGGATTAGCCGCTTTACTTCGCTATGTTAGATGGAACACGGTCGCGTAGTAGTTCAATCGAAGTGTGTCGCAGTAGATCAAAGCGTATATCACGTCGGCATCGTTCTCGCTCTCGTTCGCGTCACCATCGTTCCCGCCGTAGTGATCGTGATGGTTCCGTGAAACAAGCGTTAAATACAATCATTGCTAGGTTGAATGCCGTCGAAGAAAATACCGCGAGTAGGTCTCGAACGTCTCCGCCACGTGAAATTCCTAGCATCTCTCAGAGTGACAGTGAGACACGCTCGTCCACACATACGTTAGCCGACGCTCTTTTTGCAATTACCCGCAGTAAACAAAATGATTATTACGTATCCAATTTTTATCCGGCTATTCACAATTTTGAGGTGTGGTGCGACGAGGTGGAGCGTGCTAAATCTGTCAATCATTGGGGCGAGTTAGAATGTTTATCCCGGGTAGCAAATTGTTTAAAGGGGGATGCGAGAGTCTGGCTTAATGAGTGGACAAGTAATGATAGGTCCTGTTCGAGCTTTAGGAGGGAATTTAAGTTTCTGTGTCCACAGAGGATTAATAGGGCAAATATCCTCTTTGAGGTTATGGATACTACGTCTGATCGGTTTTCTTCGTACGCCGAGTACGCGCGTCGTTTTTTATTACAATTACGCATAATAAAGGGTTTAAGCGAAGATCTAATGACCGAGATTGTGATTGGCGGAATTAACGATTCGCAGATTCGGGCCGCTGCTATGAATGCCAACTTAATTGTAGATAGTTTAAATTCGTTTTTGGCTATTTATGTAAAATCAAACCCTGGTGGCAAAATAGACGGCCGCGGTCCAACGCAGAATGTAGCTAAGAGGCGTAACCCGAACAATTCCGTTATTAGATGCTACCTATGTAACAATACGGGACATACACGTCGTACCTGTCCAAAAAAACAAAAGCCGTCCGAAAGTCATACTAACATGACATGTACGTTTTGCAAAAAGTAGATCAGAGAATAGTAATCGGAGAAAGGTTAATCTGTGTAAAGAACTTGCGCATACCACCAACAGCAACGATATTAGCACCGCGGTTATACAAGGCATACCGGTGGATATTTTAATCGATAGTGGCGCCTTAAATGTATCGCTAATATCTTCTGAAGCAGTTAAACATTTCGCGTGTCCTCGGAAGCCTACTCACTGCATTTTAAAGGGTTATTAGTAGTGACCACATTATCGCGCGCGAATTCGTAACATTTACGGTCGAACTTAGCGACATTTCTTTGGAGGTAAATTTAATTATAGTACCCTCCTCCTATTTCGGATTTTTTATTTTAATATCGGGGATTCTTTTGAAAACAACAGAAAATAAAAGTAGTGAGTGTGTTATATTTCTATATACTTGTGTTTATTAATTAAATATTTCTTATATTCTAATTTGTTATAAAATTATTATATTAGCATTTATTATATTCTCACGAACCGTGGGACCGCTGATTAGACGCAAGTGCATTGTATCATTTTAAAATCCCAGAATGTAATGTAAATTGAAACTATTATTTGTTACATTTATTTCTCCGTATTCTTTTTATTATAATTTATTATATTCATTTTTGTCTCCAACTTTGAGCAAGGATCACGTAGTTTGTAGTTTAAATATAATGATTAAATTTTAAGTTATAAATTTGTATTCTTTTGGATCCTCCAGTTGTGACCGACGTAATCAGTGTGTAAAGGTGTTCTTATTTATTTTTACTAATTATTAAAAATAATATTATAGATATATAAGAAAAAAATAAAGTTGCAAGTAAAGTACTGGAAGATGGAGTAAAGTGACTAGTTTGGATTGGCTGTCCCGACCTAATACTATACAATATACAGTGATGAAATTTCAAATAAAATTACTTTTCTTTTTATTATGGATTTCTCCCCTTATATAAGAATAACATCTGAAAAGGATTCATATCTTTAAATTAATCTGTCTAAATATTGGCCGGGTTGTCGAAATAGCCGACTTCTAGAATTAGAAGGTAGAATCTTCATCATTTGCAAAACATATATTCCCTATTTTCTATTTTTATTATTGAGGTGATTAATTTGAACTATATGAAGATATGCGAACTGATGGTGGGTTAGGAATTGTATTTAGTATTCGGTTGTATATTTATTGAAAAAAATTGTAATTTAATAAAAGTACTTATTCAGGGAGCGTTTAATGAAAAATAATTATAATCGTAATTTCATAAACTTAGCTTAAGTTTAAGTAAAACTTCCGACAAACTAAAATACAAATCTCAAGATTAACTAAATAAAATAGTTCTGAAATGTATAAAGCGAAAGTTATAACGGTGTCTGTTAAACCAAGTTTAGTTAAAGAAGTTCAGATTCACTCCTAACTTATTACCCGTGAAGCGTTAACTTTTAGCATAAATTTTAACATTTTTTAATTACCCAGTAGTCACATTTGATAAAGCTTCAGTTATAATTTGAATGTCAGTTTTATATTTTATTTTGTTATTGTACTCTGGTTAATCTAGAGTACATTTCATTTAGTGTATACATTAATCTGTTTGCACCCAGAAATATTATTAAACTTTTCAAAGAATTTTTTTATATAGAATTGTACTAAACAATAACAATTAAATATAGAAGCAATACTATAAAATATATGAACAACATTTAAAATAATCATGTCTGCATAAACTTCACTTCATGCTTCAACATTAACTAACCTGACTGGATGCCGTCCACGTAGTAAGCAAACTCCTGAAACACTACTAGTCCACAGTCTACTGAAGTTTATCAGTTAAATCCCTTTGGTATAACCGCTTCTATAAGCGAAGTACGGGGTTTGTAACTACGGTCTATTTATAAACTAGCGTGATGCGACCTCTAGTGGCCGGACCACAAAATTGGTATGCCAGCTGTAGAAGCCAGACCGAAACACAATAAATCCTAGAGGAAAGGAGTTTAATTTACCTAATGGAGAAAATTACATAACTTTAAATAATTGAGTCATCTCGTGCGCATTATTTAAATTAAATTTGGTATTCTTTTGAAATGTTGTTGTTGAATATGATTGAAAATTATATAATGAATTAGATCGTTTTTACAATAGCTCAATAATCTCTTAAGAACAATTGCGAGTTCTATCAATATTAAGTTATTTAAAGACTTTTTTCATACACTTCAAATTGAAAGGTTAATGAGTTACCAAACTTAATTGTCCATGTTCTCTGTACTCCGTCTCTTATCAAACTTTCGTACTCGTTAATTATTTTTCAGATTAAAAGAACTCCCTTATTCTGTTTCCTTAATTAATTCAATTTAACTTGAGTAAACTTTTCCATTCCTTTTAGAACGGTATTATTTAAAGTGTTTTATAGTTCTACAGATTATCCAGTATCGTTTCTACTTATAATAATAGATAAGCACTTTATTGCACATGTTATATTCCTATAAACTCGTGTTTATTAATTAAATATTTCTTATATTCTTATTTGTTCTAAATGTATTCTTTTGGATTCTCCGCTTGTGACCGACATAATTCACACAAAATTATTATGAAAAGATATTATATAGTTATTATATAGAAATTATTGTTATAAGTGGGTATTAAGGTTCATAATGACGATGATAAGTAACGATAATGTTCTGTCATTTATTCTAGAGAAAAGTAATAATAAAATAATGGATTTTTTAGATTTTTTTAACTAGCCATTTTGAGCATCTGATATCTGAGAGTAGCATGCTAAGTAAGCCTTCATCGTGAAAGATTTGGTGTCAGCTGACGGCAGCAACAATTTGTTGTCACTTTTTGACGGAAGCCCGAATTGACAAGATCCTTCAGAACCCAAAAAAGAAAAACTTTATTTTAAATTAATTTTGGTTGAGTAGGCACAGACATTCTGCTACATGGTCAGATTTTCGTATACTAAAGGTAAACTTGATGCACAAATTTTGAAGCCGTTCGAATTAGTTGAATTTGAAACAACAATCGGCGTAATTCAAAAGCGGTAGTACAGAGAGATTGTCCTAATAAGATTTCCTCTTAATGGATAAGAGTTTTTGACGGAATTACGGAAGGCTAGTGTAGACTTGTTAAAATAAGTACTACGTAGGGGATTGCAATAAATTTTGGTCAGCATTTTACGAATGCCAATCAAAATGACTTGGCACTTTTCACGATAGACATGTGTAACTTACACATGTCGATTACAATATTTAAAATAACATAATGTACAAATTGTACTAGAATATTTAAGGGTACATAAATAATAAAAATAAATATTAAACAGTAACCTTAATATTCAATACGACATGTCATTCAGGATGTTGAGTGGCCTTGGGAACTTCCGAAACACCTTTGTGAAGGTGAAAATGTATCTGTATTTTTAGTTAAAAAATTCAAAAACTTTGAAGGCTAGTTACGAGAATTTGCTTCGTTTGCAAACTATTTGTGATATTCCGGTATATTTTGCACTAAAACAGTTTTCCTACATTTGAAGTACACGGAAGTTTGTTTCTAGAATTCAATAGTCATAAAATGGAAAACAAATTCAACTTTCAACAATTGGTTGCAACGTGCAACGTCTAGTTCTTTTCTAAAACCGTTGTTTATATGAGTTTTTGAAATTCGAATTTATTCATTTTTTGTTCAATAACTTTAACATTAAACTCACAATTCGCACGTGTAACCTTTAGGTTCACGCGACCTAACTTAATACGAGTAGGCACAGATTAAACGGTTTTGAGAATAATCTGTATTATTGCGTGCCAAGTGAGATCTACAAAATAATAGAATTATTATTAAGACCAACGACATTAACTGAACGGTCCGTTAGTCAAGTGGTAAGTGACTCGGACTGCTGAGATTTAGATTCGGTTCCCACTTGGGGTAAAAATTAAAGCATCACACATAAAGTTGTTTTGAGTTTGGATGCACTTGGGCTTAATCCCTCATATACGTCATTCAACGTAACCAGCAGTATCCTGACCTTAGCGACTTCCATTACGCTGCTGCTCGTGTACTACCTTGAATGGCAGTACAACCACGACAAACACTCTTACACACAAAGATGTTTTTAATTACCTTGTCTTAGTAGTATTAGATAGAATTATTATTATTTTCTTATTTCAGGTTTACCAGTTGTAAAATTAGAATTATGAGCAAATATGGATGAGCACAAAGTAGGAGAAGGGTCTGCTGTTTATTTGGACTGCATGGTATGAGCTAATCCATGTCACAGTCAGGTGTACTACCCATAATGTTAATTTGTATTTTACAACTAACTATTGCCAATGACTTGATCCGCTTCCGTCCTTTTCAAATGTAGCACTTATTATTCTTTCATCTGAACTTTAGTTTTTTGAACTTAGAGTAAAATTTTCCCAATTTTCGGGGTTTTCCATGAAAAGTTTACATAATTCGTTTATTGACGAAAAAAATAGATAGTTTGCTGTTTGATACGCAAACAGAAAAAGAAACGTTCTAAACGTTTTATTTAAAAATCAATGCTTGTTATGTATATATCACGTAATTAGTTACGAATTAAAGTATTAGTACTTATTTCAAAGAAAATTATGTAGTAAAAGTAACAGATTTAATAAACAGAAGATGTTAATTTACAGTTATAGCAATTAAATTCTTTATAGTCATAACATTTTCTTACTTTTTATATTTATGTTATCTAAGCGTGGAGTGACTTGCAGTATCTCAATAATATATACAGATTCGGTTATATTACTTTAAGACATTAACAAACTTGTAAGTCAAAACTATTTTTACTTTATAATCGTCAAGAATATGTTTTGTAAATTGAAAAAATAACCATTTATCCCACTAGCACAATTATAATTTAAAATTTTATATATAATATTATTCAATGGTATCTGGTATTGCTTAAAAGAAAGTAATGTTTATTGCATCATGAAACTCAGCAACTATAAAAGACTGTTTACATTTAATGAATTCATGTTACAGAAATCTATACAAAACTCGTTAAAGCGAGTTAGTTTACTTTTATGATATAAAATCATAGCTGATGTACAGAGTCATAAAAAACTATTACAAGAAGTCATGAAGTAAGTGCTATATGTGAATGTGTTCTTCTACTGAAACTCACACAGGCAATGGTACTGGCGCTGGTACTGATATTGATACTGATACTGATACTGATACTGTGAATGATATTGTACTTAGTTTACTTGTACATTTGAACCTACTACTTTTAATATTAGGTAATTAACTAATCATATATCATACAGGAACACTTATTTTTCCAGTAAATTGCCAGAAAAAATATTGAAGGCCATTTATGTATTAAATAACAACTAATACAGCCAGCACTTTTTACATGAATGACATCACACATACAAATAAAGTGTTGATTAATTGTTTGAAATATACAATACTTTATAAAATTAGACACAAATATACTTTAAAATTGTATGTAGTTGCAGCTCACGAATTGAATGCGGAAAAAGATAGATAGATTTATCTGTCTGCAATATTAAGCATCGAACAGCAGCATCGCCGGAAATTTAATACTTATAAGTTACTTAGACTTAGTTCTATGGTCGCCAGTGCCAAAATATCGAAAGCAGGAGAGTGTTGGCCTGAAAATAAGCATAATATGAGATTGAGATTAGCGCCAGCGACAAAAAAAATAGAAGTAGTCTGTGATGATATGGGCTGGTTATCAGGAGATCTCTCCTTCTCTTTTCATCCGAAAGGTATGTAAACAACATAGTGTTAGATATGGAAGTGGAGATATTTAAAAATAGAAGATTTCCAAAAAAATATGGATGAATCGCTGGGAAAATGATATGGAGAAGAAGGAAATGTATATAGCTAACGTGGAAATTGGAATGAGGGCAAGGAGATGATGATGGATAATACCATGTAATAATATAAATTTCGATTTTATATCTGATATGACACGGCAACAATAACACTTTAGAAATATATTTAAAAGTTATGTTGTTTTTTTATATTTATTACAGTGTGGTCGTGAATATAAATTACATATATTCTCATACACAACGAGAACAAGGGAACGATCATTATCAATCTAAATCAACTACTAAGATTGTGAAATAAACGACGAAATTCAAACTTTCTCTTTGTTCAAATTGTCCTACTTTATAAGTATGTTTTACCTCCAAAATTTATTAATTATTCAAGATAAACACAGTTTCAATCAAAATTTTATTGACATAATATTAATGCATTAAATATTAATATATTTGATTTAAAAAAGGAATAAGCAAATGTTTTTCTTAAAAACAGTTTATTTTATAAAGATACGGTCTGTATTTTCCGAAATAATAGAATATAATATATTAAAAATATAAAATAATTAGTGATTTTAAATCAAGACATCAATTCTGTTGAAAAAGATAATAACTACAAGATTATAATTTCTTTTAGCAAAATATTTGTTAAAAAGATTTGTTGAATGGGCTTATTTTCATAAGTATGGTATCAAAATGGATTTATGGATAAATGGAAATGAATTCTAATTTACTGCTATTCCTATTAGACGTACACAAACGATCACTGGTATTGATTCAACGTGGAAAAGATATACATAAATAGAATAAAAGAAGTATATAAAGAATATAATAGAAAGGCTACAAAATGTTTTGAGTCGCTTTATTGTATGTATGTGAAATGGGTCCAAGTTCAATAGTTTGAAAATATAAAAAATATCATATTTTAATTTAAAATATTTCAAAGTATTGTGTGTTTTGTTAAAATTTTAAGATACATATTCGTTTTAGAATGATACAAAATCTATTCCTATTATTAGACTGTCTTAGTTAAAAAAAACAACAAGGATTTAAAAAACTGATATATTTTTTGGTGTTTCTGTATAATTATTTTTGTGTGAACTATACAGTTTTATCAAGCCACTGTCAAAAGTTGATGATAGTAAAAAAGGTTCAATATAAATAGACTTCGAATATATATTGTATAAGGAATATTTCATAAGCTAAAATTTCGTACAAGATTGCTGAAAAGGTCTGAAACATGTATTGTATAATGTGGAATAAACTTTATTAAAGACATTGGTGGGAATTTTTCTTCATCTAGATTGTCCAAGATCAAAAATTGGAAATTAATTAAAATATGAACTTTTAGGGGGACGAATCAGTAATTTAAAAATTGTTAATTTTTTTCGTAGTGGTATTACTATCTTATATATATAATTTATATCAGCATATATTACTTACTAATAAATACACATATATAGCCTAATTTTGTAAGCAAGTAAGGACGCTTTGGTAAGTGTGATTGCACCTGAATGATTAAGATTCCCAATTGGAATTCGAATTCGTGGGTGCGTTTGTTTTATTTTATTTAGAAGGAAAAGTCACAGGATGTCATAGTATTAATATAAATATTTTTAAATGATTTTTTTAATAATCCTCCTATTTTTTATTCAACCAATTCGACAATCAGAACTAGAATAAAATAACTACACGTAGACAATAAAATAATACCATAAAAACTACCAGCTAAGTTCAATTACAAAAACCAACGGTATAATTGGAGTACTTTACTTTATCGCATCGCTGCAGACTCTTTATGAGATGATTAATTGTAAAATGCCTTCAGATACTCATTTAATTTAGGAATTCTTATTAATACCTCTGCTTTGATCGTAAATTAATACTTTACGAAGCAACTTTATGCTTTTATTTAACAAAAATTATATAATTTAGGTATCATACCCCTATATATTTTATATATTTTTAATAACTTAATAAGGTTACCTAAATATGAAGATTTAATAATAATTTACGCTCTATAATGGAATATTAATGCAAATTATTTCTTCACTACGAATAAACTGTATTCTTAATAAAATTTATATGTCTTATAAAAGTTAATGAACATTTGTCAAAGTAAATAATTTTATTTTAACTAGATATACGAAACACTTATGAAAAATTACACTCAACTTGTACGACTCTAACGATTAGATCAATGAAGAACCGACAAGAAACTCAATAGACATTCCTAAAAGTTACTATCATTGTATATATTATTTTTTTATAATACTGACTGTTGAGTCACAGTCATAATTAGTAAATATCAAAAGAAGACTAGTGGTGTCAACTTAGTATATATAAATTACGTGTCACGTTGATTGTCCGCGATAGACTCCTAAACTACTTAACCGATTTAAATAAAATTTACACACCACGTGCATTTGGACCTAACTTAAAAGACAGAATAATTTTCAACTCAATTAATAGTCGCAATAATATTTTATTGCAAATTATTTGTTTACTATTTTGCAGTCACAATTTTCAGTTAGCTCCTAGCGATTCTAACAGATGGCGGTATCAGTTGACTGGATTGAGTAATTTCGTAAATTTAGTATTCCAAGCTATTTACTAAATGCTTTGTAATAAACAAATAGTGTTATAAAATTGGATAAAATTAAAAAAATAATTATAAATATTTTGTTTTGATTTTTGCTTAATATCGACTGTAAGAAAACATTATGATTTTCACGATAGATGTTCTCTTACCGTTACCCCTTAAATAGTTTACTACAATGCAATATATCAAAAACAATAGTCACAGCAACGCATGGCCGGGTCTGCTAGTTAGTTTATATAACTAACGATGCCACTAGTGGTCTTCTGGTGTTGCCTTTATATTTGCAAGAATTCTAATTTTAAATGCAAAAGATAGGTAGTAAATTTTATTTTAATTACGATGACCTTGGACGACCATGGAAAGATAACGTATAGTATCCCGTGGTTTCAAAGCTCTTTTCTAAGAATATTTTTTCAGTAAAAATCATATGAAAGTCTCTATTGTCCTTGGACGTTCATAAATGGAGAAGTTCGGGTGGCATTTCCCCAATGGTACTACGAACATGTGGTCCTGAATTGACTCCCGTGCTAACGCGTCTATGTCGCACTTGTATGTAAAAGGCGAAGTCTCGTTGCATGGAACTCATGGAAACATCCCCTTATCCGTCAGTTCCCTAAAAAGATGATAATAACTCGGACCCTATCTCCATTACTAGAGACCTATCTCCATTACATCTCTCTCGAAAATAATGGAGAGTATCATTAACATACATTTCCTAAAGTATGCTGGGCTCCCTCGGCAAAATATCAAATATAATATTAAATAAAACTAAATATCTAACTTACTTATATGAATCTTAACTAATAGAGTAAAAAGACAGTAAATACCAATAACATATTAAACCACCTTTATCAAAGTTTCGATATTGATTTTGAAAAAGAAGATGAAAATAGGCTTTAAAATATTGTTTTAATATCTCGCAACGTGGAATAAAAAAGCATTATTAATAATGCATTGAATCCATTATCACAAATGGAATTAATATCTTAATGTAGATTCTGTTTAGTTCAATATCCATAAGAGTAATGAAAAAAAAAACACTTCCTTTGAATTCGTAATAAGTTTGGGTGATTTTCCTAATTTTTAATGCCCATACAATTTTATTCGTCGATGACATTAAGATTATTGGTAAGACAAAAAAAATATTAAACTTGACGACTTTACTTCTATCAATTTTTGAAATTAATACAAGTTGGTTATCCAACAACAATTTGATTATAAATTTTACCAAAACTAAATTAATGCAATTTTATCCAAACCGAAAACAATAATACATTTTACGTTTATTTTAATAATAATGACATTTCATTTGTTAATAATTGTTTATGTGTACGCCTGGATTAAATACGGTATTGTTTTATGGGGAAATGCTACAATTGCACATTTAGTAGAAGTATTTATCTGTCAAAAAAATGTATACGTGCAATGAAGTTATAGAGGATCTAGATACACCATCGATACAGATCGTTGAGCAGCTCGATCGCAGCAACTTCCTACATTTTATTTCGTTCAACAAATAAATGCATAACTCTGTATTGTTTTATCTAAAATACATTCAGTGTTTTAGGTATGTCATCAATAGTTATCATTCGATTATAATCTTGTTTAAAGCTACTAATTAGTTTTGAATTTCTCGTTAATTATTTAATGTTCAACTATACGTCATGGGTCAAAGCACCACGTAAGCCCATTGATAATATGAGATAAATATGTTACGTGATAACATAATTAATACATAATAACTATGTTGTATTTTCAACATGATTAATCAATATTATTACCGATTAATATCCTAAAGTAAAGTTACGGAGTGTTGTGTCCGGTACTTTATAATTTATAATAATTTATGAATGTTTCATCAACTTTCATAAAACAAGATTGATCTCCATACTTTATACTTTAATCATGTTTGTCCTTCCGTCCGTCTATCCGCTGCCTATTTCAGAGACTAGAAAGCTGTAACACGTCCTCTACGTACAAAATTGGTCGACAAAAAAGTAATATATAATTTTGATTTTGTTTCAACTTTTATTTATTTACTGACGGCGTTTATTGCATTGCATAAATTATATTTCTGAATTCACATAAAATATTTAATACATTCTAGCGATCAACCAGCAGCTCCACCTGCCTCGAAAATAAGAACAGCCTGATTATAAGTAAAATTATGTATGAAGTTTACGTAAAGTTTCAACTTAAAATAAACGTTTTTTATGATTGAAGATAAATATGTTTTAGAAAACGAGAGAGAAATTTCTGAAATTTTACCTAATATAGTACTTGAGATTTTTTTAGCAAACATGAGAAGAAATACAATATTTTTATAAAATATATTTTTTTAGAATATAGTTCAAAAATATATTTTTAACAAATTAAAAATATATTATTTAAATAAGTGTCTTCAATCAAACATCCATTACAATTATTTATAGACTTCAAACATAACCAAAGCAGTGAAGTTATATTATGGTGTTTTTAGAAGACCATGAAGTATCTATGAAAATATATGTTATATGTATATAATTTGTATAAAAATATTGACTAATTGAGATTCAGACTCGTCCACTAAAACTATTTTAAAGGAGCAAAGCTTTAGAAGAAAATTGTAACCTTGTATTGTTTTTTATCAAAACATGGTATGTATAATACTATTGTGTAAATAAAAATAAATAGGTAGGTACCTATTAAGGATTGTGTTTAATTACATACAAAATGAAATAAAAAGTTATTCATTATATCTACTAGTTTCATTAAACTACAAATTCATGATGATGAATTACGACTCTTAATTTTGTTTGTAATTAATAAAAAACAACAGTTTTTAGAATATCTAATAATTCAAATTTTATCTTGTGCATAAGGTATTTTATTTTGGCGATAAGGGGACGGTATTTGTTTTATTACTTTCAATATAGATAAGAATTTATGGGTCGTAAAAAAAACGTGAAATATTTTTTGTGACCATAGAAAAATATCGACCCCGTATAAGACTGTTTCTTATAATTCATTTACGAAGTATAGTTTTCATATTTTCTCTAGTTACTTGTACAGTAAAACGACAAAACATGCCGAATATTCTATGTCAACGGGAATAACCCTATTGATTTAATCCTTTGAGAGTGGCGTAATATGCGTTTTTGGTGGAATAAGTTGCCACATCTACTTTTTACGTTAATTTCAAAAGCTTAAAGGGGAAAGTCTTGTAGACCTAAGTAGGTAGTTTTAATTTTAACTTGATATCTCCTCACGTTCCCAAAATAAGGGTGATATCAGACCGACAGTCAGGCGACCGGACGAACAAACAAAATAGTCATCCTTTAAAGGTTCCATTTATTGTGATAATCATCATAATATCATCACATCATATAATCACATCATAATTTATTTGTGATTTATTTAAATAACAAGTTCATAAAATGTGTGCAAGATTGTTTCACATAATTATTTTACATATTTTATAATGAAATATAATATTTTTGCGATTAAGTTCAATTTATCATATTCGTATTATATATTAGATAGAAAATAGGTTGGTTCAAAGTGATTATAATATTTATATTTTTAAATGTTTAATTTTTGTTTTATATGTTAAATATATAATGCTTTTGATAGCCTGTTAATTAGATTAATAATAATATCGTGCTTGGAATAAATTATAATAAAAATAGAGTGCAATTTCTTTATTATAATTTATATTTATTCCTGAAATAGCTTAGTAACGATGTTACATGATGAAAATTTATCTTGTACTTTGTTATATTATTATCACGGAGTTAACGGATAACAGTGAAATATGATTTACGCAACTTATTACCATAATATTTTAATATATTTTAATATTCCCACAATACCGAAAACAAATAACAAAAAAAAATCGTAGTTTGCAACATTATTTGTCAATTAAATAACGATGCTAGTTTAAAGTGTGGTATTATAATTTTACACATATTCTATATTAAATAAACGAGTTACGAATTACGATAGTGTCTATGAACATTGTATTGTTAAGAGGATTTAAATTAAACAGATTACAATCTAGTACTCCATTATCATTGACCTCAATAAACTATACTTAGCAGTAGCAGTACATAGTATTATTATTATTAACTGAACGAAAACAGATTATATCCGCTATATATATAAGATGAAACTATTAGTTCACATAATTGTAAGCGGATCACATTAAGGAACAATATTGTATCTAACGAGAAGTTACAATACAAACAAACTATAATACTGATAATAATAATGTCACATAACTTTGATAACTCTATATAGAAGTATGATTCTCCACATTAATTCCTACTTAACATTCAAAGATATTTGAACAGCAACATTGACATAAAAAATAAAACAGCATTAAATGTAAGATAATATAATTTTATAAACATCGTAAAATGAAAAAGTTAATAATATCTTAAAGAAACTATTTTCTACTGAGGCCAAAGGACAAAAAAAGTATCGAAACTGCAAATAAAGGTACTAGAAGTAGCAAAAAAAAAAATAGACAATAAATAATATTGTATAATTTTTATCTAGGATTTAGATGTTAAAACGTAATACTTATGTACTTCGAATAAACATACACTACAGTACGGAGCAGTATGTTAACTGAACAAACACAAACACATTTTCTTTCTTTTAATCTTCCTAAAACGCCACAACTGTAGTTGGTAAAGACATGTATTTTTAATTAAATAGTATTAATAAATAATAAAATATTTTTCACATCCTCTTTAATTATTTAAATGCCTTTGAGTGAAGAAATTTCGAGTGCTCGAGCACTATCAAAATTGAGTTCTTTTGCTTTTCTAATATTTTTTTACAGCTAGTTAAAAACAAGATGGACAATTTTTATTGCTGTTGTTATTGTCATATCTTATAAAGTATAATCGTTATATGAATTAATAATAAAGAATAAGTATATAATAATGCATTTATCATTCATTCTGTTGAAGTTACTTTAACAATTTCTTTAAAGATGGAGTAATGATATTCAACATTAAACATATATAGGTTTTAAAATTTAAAATAATATGCTTCAATAGTTACAGATTTATTATATGAATATTTAATATTCATACAAGATTTATCTTCAATGTAAATTATTATTATGAGTATCTCATATTTATTATTATGACTATCTTTTTGGTTCTTACTACTTCACATACTATATAAACCGATTTTGTTAGAACTTGAATTTAAAAAAAAAGGAAAACTATTTCTTGTTTAGGAACAAGAAATAGTTTTCTTGTTTAGGAACAAGATGTAGGCATCTTTATGATAAACTATATAAATATCTAATTGCAACGCGCAAAACTACATTTTGGTGTTTTGAGTTCGTAATATTTCGTTATGTAAATAATGGATTGAAAATAAAAACCGCCATCAATTTAGTTATGAGCCATAAAGCTGATATAGTTCATAACTATGTCGAACACGAATAAACTGCTTCCGACGATGATTTGTATTTAATATTTATTAAGTAGACAAAATTCAAAATTCACTTTGGAGTCTTATTTTCCAACATCTAAGTTGTTTCCCCTTTTTATTACTGTTCTATTTATTATTGATGCTGAGCGTAGCGAAGCGTTTGTCCGAAGGACTACATTTCCACTTGATAGGCCGACGATTTGAGTTTTTGTTTTGGCGTAGCAAGCGTATTTTTTCAGCAATCGTCACGAAAATTGGTAGGTGTATTCTTTGAATTATTTAAATTTTTATGTCGAGCCGTTTTTTTGCTTGGGCGAAAAACTTCGAAATGGCGGATTTTTGATCCGTACCACAAAAACGGACCATGCGGCAGCTAGTGGGTTGAAATTTCTTCTAAAAATTATTTGCCGAAATCTAAGGTTTGTTATTTGAAAATCCCAAATGGCGGCCATAGCGAATAATCAAAAATTTTAAAGTTGGATAACTCCGTTGTTATTTGGTGGACTCAAATTTCGTTTATGTACCTACATACATATATAGGTATACTTATTCCTTTTTGGTAAAGGCATTTAAAAAGCACACTGTAGGTAGGTACCTACCACAATTCATTTTCTCTTGCCAACAGGCAACACATTAATTTCGGGTTTGTTAAATAGAAGTGATGATTTGTGACAGGTTTTTTCAAGACATGAGTCGGCAACAATGTTCGTTAATCACCGGCGCCATTTCAATGATACTCTTAGAACCGACCATGATAGATAGATGTCACTACCATTCCAACACTTGGGCACTATGGTACCATAATCATCTAGCGAATAAACACGGTACAAGAACGTTTAGATACGTCCAGTCAGATAGATGTCACTGCCACTCCAGCATTTAGGCCCTTATTAGTGAGTCGGTCTCCGCTGGCAACAACTCGGTCAACTCTATCTGCGTGGATGCATGTCAAGCGTATTTTGTGTTTCGCTTAAGAGTCTAATGAATATTTCCTAACATTGTCTCATCCCCTAACGTACTGAGGTCTACTGTTCACAGATCGACTAGTTAATTATTTTTTACGAAAGCGTGCGTAAATGAGGCTGGAAAGCTTATTTTGGAATTTTGTAAGGAGAGTAATTTGTTTGTGGCAAATACGATGTTTGATCACAAACAAATTCACATGTACACATGGAGGCGAGCGGAAGAAAGAAGTATGATTGATTTATTCCTAGTGGATCAGCGTATTCGAAGTCAAGTTATGAAGATGCGAGTGTTCAGGGGTGCTTATCTGGGAACGGACCATTATCTAGTCGTTGCTAGAATAAGAGGTCTGTTTGCAGGTTGGCGCAGCCGCACGACTTGTCCGAGCTAAGAGTCGAATGAACGTATAAGAATCTGGAAGCTTCAAGATCCACCGATCAGTAAAGAATATCATGAAAGAGTTTCCAAGAAACTTGAAAGCTGTGATACTGGAAATGAAAGTGTTGATGTATGCTGGCAGAACCTAAGGAATGGTATGGTGAAAGTAGAGACAGAAGTATGTGGTAAAAGCATAAGCGGAATTCTACAAGGAGACGTATGAATGTGAGGACGCCTCGGCCTTTAATACCAGCGAAATGCTGAGTCCAGATGTAGCCGATGGTGAAATCAGTTTGGAAGAAGTAAAGATCGCGATTCGAAGTGTGAAACGTAGTAAGGCTGCGGGTGCAGATGAAGTTACTGCCTAGATGATCATATGTGCTGGGCCACGCGTCTTCGATTTTTTCTGGTTTTTGTGCAATTTATGCTGGATATCGGGGGAGGTCCCAGACGATTGGCGAGGTGTAGTCATCGTATCTTTGTATAAAGGCAAAGGATCACAGATAGATTGTGCAAGCTATAGGGCTATCAGTTTGATAAGCTTGGGCGATAAAGTTTATGCTAAAATACTAGCGAGAAGAATGCAAGAGAGATCTGAAAGGCTGTTGTGGGAGGCCCAAGGAGGTTTTAGACCTGAAAGAGGGTGTATAGATCACTCAGCCTGTCTGCGAGTAGGAGCTAACATGTCGCCCTGGTTTGCCATCCAATCGGGTGTTAAACAAGGTTGCGCTATGTTGGCTTGGTTGTTAAAATTGTATTTGGATAGTTGTCGCCAAGGCATGAAAAACAGAGACATGGGAGTGAAAGTAAGTGACCTTAAGGTCAATTGCTTGCTATATGCAGATGAAGCAGTGCTCATTGCATCATCAGAATGCAATTTGCACTTGGTTACCACTCTGAAAGATGGGTGTGAAAATAGTGGTCTAAACCTGAATGACCGTCGAAAACACAGTATCTATGATACTGGATGAAGGTCACGTAAAAAGCATGAGGACCCCCCGGAGGGCATGTATGAAGAGGTTGATGCCTGTGGCCCAAGCGAAAGACGTATGCAGTATGCAGGATCGTAGCGTTTGGCGCGGTCTCTGGCTACCCCGCAGGGGATATGGCGTGAAGCTAAATAATAAATAATAATAAATTTATATTCAATCAATATTTTAAATTAAATAACTAGTTTTGAATTCAATTGTTTTTTTTTATTTCACCCGTCGTGGTCACGGGATTACTGATGTCAGCTCAGCCTAAAACATTTAATTTCCATCGCTAAATAAACCCCTTTTATATAGTTTGAAATGTGTATTAGAAATGTCTGTAAGGGTTACATTTAATATTACAAACCATTAAACTAGAATTTCTTACAACACACTTGGGTCCTCTTTGAAAGCCTTATTAATATATTTGTAGATGTAACGCTTTGTATATGATGTAGTTTCACCAAAAACATAACCATATAAAACTGTATTATATTTTTATTTAACTGTACTTGTTAAGTACTGTACAATATTCTTATATCATTATAAGTTTTGATACCTTTGATATCATTATAATAAAATTTAAATTAAATAAAAATTTGATTTGATTATACGAGTATATAGAATTAGAATATTTTGAAAACAAGGAACCAATAAATCATTTATCAGTCAAATGTCACTGTGATTAATGGTCGGTAATAACACATATATATATATATATATATATATATATATGTATATATATATATATATATATATATATATATATATATATATACTTTGACATTTAGACATTATTAAAATCAATACTACCAATTTGCTTTGAATGAATGATCGAATAATAATTCGCAGTGAAAATTCATAATAATTGTTTTGTCAAATAACCTACTATGTATCTTTTCATCTAAAGAAAACAATAATTATGATTTCAGTAGTTGTTTAATAAAAACGACAAACGGCAAGAATTGAAACACATCCGAACTAACGCGAAAAACATACCTACCTACTTATACATTGTTATCATCAAAGGTTCCAATTAATTACTAAACAAAATGCTCTAAAAGGAGTAATAAGCAATATCAGGCTGTATTCATCTGTTGTATCTGTATTCATATAAAATGAAAAAAAAAAAGTTCACTGAATATTCTTAAACGGCTTAATATTAAAATTGAAATGGTTTAATTTCAGCGTTATTTCCATGAATACAAATTCCCTCTATTATGTTTATTTGTTCTACGGCCAGAATCTAGCGAAAACAAAATACGTCTTATTCTAATGTTGTCGCCCACTTTTTTAATCGAGACACAATTACAACACATTTCAAATTTTATAATTTTTTAAATACCGATAGGTCATGGTCGTTGTTGTGATCTTTGGTTATGGTATTTGTAAACTTAACGCAATTTGACTGGATTTCCACGAGCTAAGGAATATTGAAAATTTTGTGTGAAATGTCAAAAAATAAGATATTGCATAAATCGAATCAACATAATGTTGTCAATTGTAGTAAAAATAAACGGGTTAATAATAAAAACAAACACCCGAAAATGAGCTAAAACAATTTAATGTACTATGAACATTAACAGTAATAAAATGTGTTATATGAATTTAATTTATATTCTTTAAGTAGTACTTCATTGTACTTCAACTTATAGTTTTATACAAAAGACATATTTATTCTTAATATAAATAGATAAAAGAAGACGACGTTGGAAACATTGATATGTGATAGATACTGTAAATGGCTTAACTGAGGCAATAAAAACAATTAATTAGAAAAAAATAGAAGCTTCCGTATGCATCACAGCTTTTTCATCAATTATCATACAATTGCATTATTTTTTTGGAACTGATATGTTTTAGTAGAGATTAAATGGTTATTTATGGAACTTTTCAAATACAAAGTTATATTTCATATAATGATATTCGTTAGAACGGATAAAAGTTCTAACTTTATTACTTTCCTCATAACAGTTCTCTAAAAGTTTATATTTTATAATATAAAGATACACAGAAGAAAAATATATTTTAACGGAGTAAACACGTACGTAACCACATTACATAGTATATTACGAGTATATATAGTATATAAATAATTATCTCACTGATGAATCCTACCACTATCAAGTTATCTACCATTGTAAAAACTATCAGAAATTATAAATTAATAAATATTAAATATAAACAATAAATTTATATATGTGACTTAGTAAGATGGGGCAAAGCCAACGAAAAATCTTGCAATATCTGTAGGAACCGCGAAACACTTGTTAGTAGGGTATAGGGTATTTTTATACAGAGGTAAATACTCGCGTCGCCACGATAAAGTATTAGAAATCATACGAGAAGCGGTTAGTCTTTCTGTAGCAAGAGCGCAGAGGGGTATAACAACCACCAAAATATCAGTAGAGTTCGTAAAGGCAGGTTCGTCCAAAAAATCAAAACTAAAACCTTATTCAATCTTGGACGCGTCTCCTGATTAGACTCTCATGATGGGCACGTATGCAAGGCAATACAAAATCTCCGGGGATGTTTGTGTTTCGTCATCTAGGCCGGACTTATTCCTGTACTCAAAACAACTAAGGCGCGTTATACTTGTGTAGCTTACTGTACCCTGGGAAACAAACATATCCAAAGCTCATATATTTCAGCTTAACAAGTATTACGAACTATGTAACTAACTGATCAGGAATAAATTTATAGTTAATTTGTACGCTGTAGAAGTAGGAGCGAGAGGTATAACAGCAAAATCTCTCTACAATTTATTTAAGGATCTCGGCCTTTCTTGAACGATCATCAGTTCATTTCTGGAACGTATTTCAAAGGCGGCTTTAGTAGGTTCTTACGATATTTGGTTAGGTAGGGACAGGAGCGTGAACAGTGAAAGTGAGCTTGAATGCGCATAGTAAAGTAAGTAATAAGTAAAGGGGGCCCCTTAAACCTGGGTCGCAAGTCCTAGGTATTGTTTGCGCTCCTCTTCTTGCAATGCGATGGGCCCGGCACCCGCACGGTGAATCCATGGAATGCTAAGAAGCTTCATCTCTCTATATATAGATAAGCGATACTTTACTCGTCATTAGATCAGTACAGACGATAGTGACGACAACGAACGTCGACAAGACGACAGTGCAGTTCAGTACAGACGAGTATAGTTTAGTTGATATAACAAAATCATAGCCTCAAACACACTCAATAAGAAAACATTTGATAGCATTTCAAACCTAGATAGCGAAAGCCAGCTAAATGATTTCCACTTTGATAACTTTGATAACTAATACAACCTAAAAAACTTTTTTCTCTAAAAGGATTATAACGGCCAATTGCTTTTTCATTATCAATGAGAATTATAAGGAAAATAATACTTTTTAAATCACTTTATAATATTTAGTTTCTGATTTTCACTGTATTAAAGTTTTGCTATAGTAATTTAAAAATAAATAAACATAAATACATCGTGCAGCTTTAAAGGTTATTATTAATTTCGATATTCACGAATACCGCAGTGCCATTTGTTTGGAGCCGATACCGCCGCGATAATTGACAGGAGGGTCACATTGATTTTTCTTCACTGAACCAAAAATAAGTCAGGTAGTTTTAGAATATAACCATTTCGAGGGCCACTTGAACTGCAGTTGCTTTTAATAATAAATAAAAAAATTTTTGTTAATATTTTTAATTTACAATATTTTACGTGTTTTTTTTTGTCAAATGTTTCTAAATTATTTAAATTAATCAATGGAAAAAATAAATTAAAAAAAAAAATTATATATCTGGAGCGTCGTACATGTGAACTCCCGAACTTCATTGCACTCCTGGTATCGACCACGCGACGACTGATTTTAGCAAGTTTGCAGGCGATGATACTGGGGACGACATCACCTGGTACACACGAGCTTGCCAACCTATAACCTATTTATATATAGGTCATTCCACATAATACCTATCTCGGGCCGGACGTGATCCGTGAGACGTTGAATTGTATTGTTAAAGTGTAAATAGTGAAATTGAATATTTTGTCTAAGGGCCTCCCTTGGACAAAAAAAAAAGAAACCTTGGAGAAGAAAGAAAAGAATATATATTATGATTATGATGATCAAACTGAATATTTTATTACTGATATGTTTATCACTAACCGAAGTTATTAGTATCAGTACTTGTTGATATGAATAAAATTATAAACTGTAAAAAACAACTTTCTTATAACGTTTTTTCATATTGTGAATGTTACAAGAAGATAAGCTTTATGATAACTGCAGAATAAAAACCGAAATGTTCATGTGTAAAATATTATAAACTTAGTTATTGTAATTTAAAAAGTACTTTATTACTTTACTTTATTATATATATATATATATATATATATATATATATATATTTATGTAAATAATTTAAAATATTAATATTTTTGTATTTTGTATTTAGAATTAAAACTATAATTGTATGTTGAAATAAAATGTATATTTATAATATGTAATATAATATGAACAAATGCGGCGTTGGGAACCGCCAACCAACACGCCATGTTCCGAACGGCGGAAGGTGGAGGACGGAGCTACAAATAGCTACGTGGAATGTAAGAGGAGGAATGGAACAGAAGATGAATGAATTATTAGATGTGATGGATGACAAAGATCTGGATGTTATTTGTGTGTCTGAGACCAAGCGAAAAGGCAATGATACGACCGATTTGCCTGGCAACCGGGTCGCTTTCTGGGCTGGGGTTCCAGAGGGTGAGCGAGGTTGCCAAGGTGTAGGCGTATTATTGTCCTCTCGAATGGTTAATGCAATGGTAGAATACAAGGCGATTAACCCGAGGCTTCTTTGGGTTCGCTTTAAGCTGGGGATAACAAGAGTATTCTTGTTAGCCATGTATGGGCCAGTATCCTCAGCTCAAATGAGCGAGCTCGAGGAGTTTTGGGAGAATGTCAGGGATGTTCTAAGTAGTGTCAGAGATAATGAAAAGTTGATAGTATGTGGAGATATGAATGGATGGGTTGGAACCGCGCGAAGCGGTTACGAAAGCGTGCTAGGCAAATATGGAGATAAGAGGGTAAATGAGGCTGGAAAGCTTATTTTGGAATTTTGTAAGGAGAAAAATTTGTTTGTGGCAAACACGATGTTTGATCACAAACAAATTCACATGTACACATGGGAGCGAGCGGAAGAAAGAAGTATGATTGATTTATTCCTAGTGGACCAGCGTATTCGAAGTCAAGTTATGGACACGCGAGTGTTCAGAGGTGCTGATCTGGGAACGGACCACTATCTAGTCGTTGCTAGAATAAGAGGTTTGTTCGCAGGTTGGCGCAGCCGCATGACGTGTCCAAGCTTGGCGTCAAATTATCGCATAAGAAGCTGGAAGCTTCAGGATCCACCGATCAGAGAGGAATATCAAGAGAGGGTTTCCAAGAAGCTTGAAAGCTATGATTCTGGAAATGAAAGTGTTGAACTATGCTGGCAGAACCTTAGGAATGGTATGGTGAAAGTAGCGACAGAAGTATGTGGTAACAGGAAAAGAGGTTTTAGTAAAAAGCGCGATGAATGGTGGGATGATGAAGTGAAAGACGCTGTAGAGTTAAAGAAGAAAGCATGGCTGGATCATAAAGCCTCTGGTAAGGATAAAAGTATGAGAGAGATAAGAAAAAGAGCGTACAAGCTGCAAAAGCACAAAACGAAAGCACTTATAAAGATGAAGCGTGAAAATTCTGAGAGAGAAAGGGATGAAAGGTTGACGAACAACTTCCGGGAAAACACGAAGCTTTTCTGGCGAGAAGTTAGTGGTTCCCGGGGTTGTTCGGTAACCTGTAGAATGAAAGGGGTGCTTTCGAAAAGCGGTGAAATTTTAACTGAGCAAGCACACGTTTTGCAGCGGTGGGCGGAATTCTATAAGGAGATGTATGAACGTGAGGACGCCTCGGTCTTGACTACCAGCGTAATGCTGAGTCAAGATGTAGCCGATGGTGAAATCAGTTTAGAAGAAGTAGAGAACGTGATTCGAAGTCTGAAATGTGGTAAGGCTGCGGGAGCAGATGAAGTTACTGCCGAGATGATCAAATATGGTGGGCCACGCGTCTGGGACTTTTTCTGGTTTTTATGCAATTTATGCTGGAAATCTGGGGAGGTCCCAGACGATTGGCGAAGTGCAGTCATCGTACCTTTGTATAAAGGCAAAGGTTCACAGATAGACTGTGCAAGCTATAGGGCCATCAGTTTGATTAGCTTGGGCGGTAAAGTTTATGCTAAAATTTTAGCGAGAAGAATGCAAGAGAGATCTGAAAGGCTGTTGTGGGAGGCACAAGGAGGTTTTAGACCTGGAAGAGGGTGTATAGATCAAATCTTTTCCCTCCGCATGATCACGGAAAAGTTTTTGGCCCTAAACCAAAAGGTTTTCTGTGCTTTTGTGGATTTGGAAAAGGCGTTTGACAGGGTTGTGAGAAAGAAGTTATGGGAGATACTGCCCCGATACAATGTGAACGGACCCTTGCTACAGGCTGTAAGGTCTCTTTACCGAGATCACTCAGCCTGTGTGCGAGTAGGAGCTGGCATGTCGCCCTGGTTTGACATCCAATCGGGTGTTAAGCAAGATTGCGCTATGTCAGCTTGGTTGTTCAATTTGTATTTGGATAGTTGTCTCCAAGGAGTGAAAGATAGTGACATGGGAGTGAAAGTAGGTGACCTTAAGGTCAATTGCTTACTATATGCAGATGATGCAGTGCTCATTGCATCATCAGAATGCAATTTGCAGGCATTGGTCACCACTCTGAAAGATGGGTGTGAAATTAATGGTCTTAACCTGAATGTAGATAAGACGAAGGTTCTGATATTTGAAAGAAATGAAGAAAGAACAGAATGTAAGATCAACGTGAATGATAAGATAATAGAACAAGTGAATGAAGTGGTATATTTGGGAAGTATGTTTAGCAGAGACGGAAGATACGAAATGGATGTGGAAAGGCGTATTGCTGCTGGTAACAGAGTCAATGGTGCTTTGACTGCATTGTTGAGACGGCAAAACGTCAGTATAGCTGCACGTTTGGCTGTACACAATGCAGTTTTGCTACCGACACTGTTATACGGCAGCCAAACGTGGGTAACACAGAAGAAGAATGTAAGAAAGATGAATGCTGTGGAGATGCGATCTCTTCGCAGAATATGCGGAGTCAGTCTAGCTGATCGAATCCGCAATGAAGAGATCCACAGAATGGCAGGTACTAGCGAAGATGTCACGGTGAGAATGAAGAAGAACGTGCTCAGGTGGTTTGGGCACGTTGAACGAATGAGTGATGAAAGAATGGTAAAAAAGATTTATATGGGAAAAGTGAGCGGTAAGAGAGACAGGGGGAGGCCTCGAGTGACCTTCAAAAATACAGTAGCTACGATACTGGAGGAAGGTCACGTAAAAAGCATGAGGACCCCCCGGAGGGCATGTATGAAGAAGTTGATGTCTGTGGCCGAGGCGAATAGGCGAAAGATATAATTTATATATATTTTAAGAACATTTATTTACAAAGTTGCCAACGACTTCCTCTGTTATTTCCACCGTACTCAATTACCATCACTTAGTATTTAAACAAATCAATACCTTTAAATTTTTTGGTGTAATTATCGCCTAAATAATTATTTGTGTAAAATGCTGGAACTTTCTGAGGTGACTAGCATCCTAGATGTTACTTTAGAAATTACGTAATTAAATTAAATTACAACATCTCTGTAGTTTGGTTTTATTCTATTTACAGCCGATGTCGATTGTCTACAATAAATAATATTCTGGAATTAAAAGTGCTATATACGTTGAGTGTGAAATTTAGCTTAAAATATACTTAATATACTTAAACATATCAAAATCAGTCTAATATTTTTTGCATGATGCGCTAACATTAAAAAATATAAATATTGCGTTAAGATCTGTTTTACGTCCGGAATACGTATCATAAAAAAAAATTAATGTACCGATTTCACCTACGAGTACGTTACTATTTTATTATATGAATAAGCTTTCAACGTCAGAAAATATGAAATTTATTTTGACATATTTGTTTAATTTTTTCCATAAAATTATAAAATGATTATCATATTAACAATTTCAATGTTTATTTATTATGTTATATACAAAAAGAAATGGATACTTTCTTTGTTGCAAGAGAATACTGTAGGTACGAGTAGTTTATTGAGTATTCACACAGCATTCTCTAATTTCGAGATAAGGATCATGATGACATCTCATTATCTCTACTCCGTTATTATGAAACTATTTTAAATGTACTGACATTATCTGATATCATACGAGGTAGCCTTACAACGAACGGGCTTTCCTTGATATACATTCCATTATATTAAGGCTGTTTACGTTACATGTAATTGGGACGGAAACTGTTTTTGCCTACTTCCAATAAATGAGTTGGGTATATAATATACAAATATATTCTAAATTACATTAATTGTCTAGTCTCTTGAAAACGCCTGATAGAGATCGAATAAGTTGTGGCTAGATCACACAATACCTACAATATCACCGGAGTATCCTATGGAAGTGTAGCAGTATGTGGAACAATATAGATGGAAACTCGATAACTACATAATCGCAGCTAGTAACTGCTACAAAACTAGTCCGTTTATAAACATCTTAAGATTTAGCTTAAATGCAATACTGACCGCTAACGCATTATTGTTTTCCAATCACAATTTAGTTTTAACTTAGGCGTTTTTAGCAATTTATTAAAAATACACTTTTGTAGACGATTCGTCCAATAAGCTTAATGTTGTTTTAAATAATATTCCTACACACTACAAGTTGTCCCCGCCATATACGCTTGCTAAAAATTTACTTAAATAAAATGATTACAAGGAAGTTGGGAACACTGATTACACATATTATCGTATTTGACTTGGAATTTCCATTCCAATATTACTTATAAACTTTTATACGTGCGTGGGAATTGACCCAAAAATTCTAATATAATGTTATTGAAACATGACTTAGGCCATATTTCACGGACGTGGAAGTTTTTCAATTTGCTTGACGAAGGACAGTTAAGTTTAATTAGTTTCAGGGCGGACATGAGACGACTAAGGCTTTTTTTGTTGAAGTTTTCCGCATTGCTTCCAAATTAAGATTGGAACTTAGCAATTAGCTGAAATAGGTGTTTGAATTTCTTAAGAAATTTTCTTTAGAATTTTTGTAATTTTACATTCGATTTACAAACAACAAAAACTCGGTAATTAGTTAGTATTTCTCGGTAATTTATTCTTAAAAGGGAAGAATGTTTGAGCAATTTGCAGATGTTTTGTTAAAGTATGAAATGTTGTGATTACTGTGATATTTTATTTTCATATTTATTTATTTTCATATTTATGTATAAACTAGCTTTTGCCCGCGACTTCGTCCGCGTTTCCGTCGTTTTTCGAAAAAAAATTAGCAGATGTCCTCCCTCATAGTTTTGACGTAACAGGCAGATTCACTTTCGTATTTTAGAAGGGCAATAGTAATATAATATGCCAATCCACAAAACTGTTGAAAAATATAAGTAACCGCAGAATATTATAATATACCCACGCTATACCCACGACTCGGTCAGCGTGTAACTCCTTGTTTTTTATTAAGATAATATATTGCTAATATTTTTAGATCAAATTAAAATGTTTCAGCGCAAAGCTTCTGGGTAGACTATGTTAAGAGTCGACCCGTCCGGCACGTGAACGTAAAGATTCCTAGAATTGCTAACCCGGGAAAGAGCGACGTATAATTGACCATGCGAGAAACAGCTAACACCGAGATCTACTCCAGCAACACGAAAAGTCTGCCCTTGAGCTTTATTGATAGTCATGGCATAGCACACCGATACTGGGAATTGCGTTCTTTTAAATTGGAATGGAAAATTATTTGGTATTATGGGAATTCTGGGAATAAAGACAGTTTCTCCTGCACCGCAACCTGTTAAAATTTGAGCCTCGATTACATTTTGTTGCAACTGGGTTACTTTTAGCCGAGTTCCATTGCAAAGTTGAGGTGGTCTTAAATTTCGGAGCAGAATTATCGGTATGCCAATTTTTAAACAAATTATATGAGAAGGTAGTCCAGGCATACTTAAAGAATTTAAAAATTCTATCGGGTAATTAGTGGCTTCTTGTTCATCAACCATTCTATTTATTGAACTATAAACTTTGCTTTCTCCCTGTATATTAGACAGTATTTTATTATTAATTTCAGATGCCTGTTCATTGCGAGGAGTCAAAATGGACCTTTCGCAAAGCCAAGAATTGTCCCTATTTAATATAATTGTTATGTCACCGTAAACCGAAGATATAAGATGTTGTTGGGATTGCACTATACAACATAACTCAGGTGTCAGAATAAGTTTTCCTTGGTGTAGTTGTGGATAGGTACCTTCACCAATCTTCAATAATGTATCAGAAAATTCACGATTATCTGCGTTGTCTCCAGTTCTCACTCGCATATTTATAGTCAAATGCACCGATTGTATATCACGCCACAAATAAGAGCTTTTCAGGCAAGCCCTAATCTCATCAGCTCGGGTTCCCCGTGGTATTACCGGTAAGGTTTGTCGGAAATCACCACAAAATAAAACCGTAATACCGCCCATTGGTCGATCATTTTGTCTTATGTCCCTTAGAGTTCTGTCTACTGCTTCTACTCCTTTTCGATGGGCCATCGTACATTCATCCCATACGATTAAATTACACTCACGCAATACCTTAGCTTTGTCGCTATTTCTTGAAATACTACAGGTTGGACTTTCCGTGCGATCTAAATTAATTGGTATTTTAAACATAGTGTGAGCAGTCTTACCTCCTGGTAGCAATGTTGCAGCTATACCTGATGAAGCCACGGCAAGAGCGATTTTACGCTGATTTCGAACATAAGCTAATATTAATTTAGTCAAAAAAGTTTTCCCAGTTCCTCCAGGTGCATCTAAAAACCATATTGTTCCTAAATTATTCTGCACACTCTCGCACACGCGATCATAGACTAAGCGTTGTTCTGCAGTCATCATTGGGACACCGTTTTCTAATGTTACCAGCAGTTCTATTGGGTTGTAACCAATCTCTGCGGAATATTCCCTATTGGTAACCTCTCCGACTGAGGTTGGCGTTGGCAAACCATATTCACAAAGTGATTTACCGCCTACTGCTGTTAAGTCTTCCTGAAGAGCTAATAAGCACTGATTTATAGCCAGATCTCGAAAATTATCATTAGTTGCGCCTTCATTATTGTGAGATAAATTCCGAAGAAAGTCTTCTGCAAATTTTTCTTTATATTTTTCCCATAATTGGACAGGATCAGATAAATTACAAAATGTGAGTAATGTTACAAATAAATGGCGTAACCGTCGTGGATTATCACTAACACAGGATTCTGCTAAAGCGTCATCCCAATGTTGATCATTTTCAAGCAAATGACGCGCTTGGCAAGCTGCATGATAAGTTGGATAAACAACATCGTCTATTTTTCTCAAATCTATAAATGATGTTGGTCCTCGCACTGTATGTTATAATAATCTCAAATAAAAACACTCTGCGTTGTTAGGATGAACAGTATACACTCTACCAAGAACATGTTCTTTGAAAATACCTGTCTCGCCATCTACAGGCCTGCCTCGGCGTCTACGGTTAAAGACACCTCGTTGTTTATCGTAGGTATAATACGATGGAACTTCTTCATACAAAAGAGACTTTGCGAAATTATCAGTTTGGCAAAGTCGAAAGAATGCCAATAAAGTTGTTTGTCTAGGGTTCTCTAATCTTTCTGTAACATTTTCGGCGTTAAAATATATACGTTGACCGCCTTCCAGATGAACATCCAGATGGGTCACAGGTGGATATCTTTCGTGAATATTAAAACTTAAGATCCGCCACACAGCTTCTGAAGAGCTGATATATCTGCCTGACTGAAATCTAGTAACTTCATCATGTTCATTTCTTAACGCAAACGTAGCTTGGTCACTGCCCTTGTTAATGTACTTACAGATATATTTAATTGACTCTACACTATTACACATTTCTACATTTATGTGAGCTTGAAATGCTCTGGACAATACAGGCGAATACGGAACGACCCACCTATTATCTAAAGTAACCTGTTGTCCAGACATTCGCTTTTCAACAGTAAAACCACCATTGTCTCTTGAACGGCGACGATATAATGGGTATCCATCATGTCCTGTTACAGTTTCATCCACTAATGCTTTTGGATACCTTTTAGTGCAACGACCGTCTTGCATGCAAGGAGCATTTGCGTTTAATGCACCACATGGACCATGTATCATATGAGTTTTAACAATGTCGTATAACAGGGGATCTGCAGTCGGATCTGGAATTTCAGCACTGATTAATCTGTCTACATCATTAGGTCGAACCTTATCTTTTAACCAAAGCAAGATATGTGCGTGAGGTAAGCCGCGTTTTTGCCACTCAACACTATACATATAACACAATACTTCTCCAAAAATGTTATCTTTGGTAAGAAGATCTATCATTGATTTTAATTTTAAATGAAACACTCTTGCAATAATATCATGGCGGTCATGCGGTGCCTGACCCTCAAGAAGCTCCCGAGTGATTTCATCCCACTTGGGATTGGTAGTTACAGTAACAAATAAGTCGGGACGTCCATATTTTCTTACGTAACAAAAAGCGTCTTGAGTACGTTCATGCATGTAGCGTGGACCACCAGTAAAAGAAGAGGGTAAAATAACTAAACGACCCATATTCACAGTATCGTTATCTTGCTGCATGGCATCGCGAAGGTGCACGTATTCTTCAGCGCGCAGCTGCCTTTGATTAGATCGTATATAAACTAATCTTTCGGTTTCAATTTTTGCGTACATGTCAACAATAAACTGATTAAATAAGCCACGAAAACGTTGAAAGTATACCAATCTATTCCGTCTCACTTGCAGGTGGTAACAATAAAATTGAAGGCATGACACCTTTTTATTATAATTAGGTGCGCCTGTGCGCGGATCGGTTTGGTATACAGCGAAATTATAACCATCTTCCCCTCGACAGTATATCATAGGATATTGCAAACTGTCGTAAGCCCTGTGGGTTTCGAAAATACGTTGCAAACGATTGTCTCTGGAACGTATAACGATATCACGCCTATCACATTCCTGGTCGACCAGTACTACAGCAACTTCATTCGTGGATGGAACGTTATGACGCCCAGGGTGTTCCTGAGTTGGACGCTTATCGGCATTTATAACAATTTTATAATTGTTATTACCATCTTGAGAAAGGGTTTCTAATGCCGATTTAAAACTGCATACGTACGAATTAACCTGATGTAACATGTTCTGAAGTTGTGAAATGAGTTCAGTATTTAAATTCGGAAAATATTGATTTCTTATATTCGACTGTTCGTTGTAATCGGATACAAAATATATTTGAAGAAATTTAGGTTGTTCTTCAGGCAAAAGGGACCCTATCAAATGGTAAACCTGACCTTGTACCTTAAAAGTAGGCATGAAAGGGCCTTCTGAGATTTGTTTAGCACCAAAGGATGTCATTTGGAATGCACTATTATAAGTGCGAATATTATCTAAAAACTGTTTGGATTGCAAATGTTCCCCTAAAAGTAGTGATTTTAAAGGTTCCGGTGGGTCTTCGAACGAAGGCAAATTTATTTTACCTCCAGAACAACAGAAACCAGCAGACTCCTTCCTCCACTTCGAAGCATTACAAAAGGAACATACTACGTTCATATCGCCTATTTCAGAAGATGATCTGTAATCAATTGTGAGGTTATAAGCAAACCCACTTTTATATTTATCGGACCACGCCACTGAATTTGTAGATTGATCTACCACGTGTATATCTAAGTCATTAAGACCATGTCGAAATCTATCGGCAGTAAGACGGGCCTCTCGCTGTTCTTCTGTTTCAAGCGACCGAATATTTTCAATTCTTAATCTTTCATTAGATAAAGTAATCAATTGTTCTTGTCTCAAAGAATTGTAATAATCGCGTCCCGACTCTAGTCGTTGTTCATGCTCATGTTCATCTTCAAGAGATCGAATCATGTTATGGTGCGCCCTATCATTTGTCAAACGGTCTTGATATTGAGTAAAAGTTTCAGATTCTCGAGACAAAATATGACGTTCGCGATCAGCTGTAAGCCGTAATTCCCTCTCAGTGAAGGTTTCGGACTCGCGAGATAAAATATGACGTTCGTGGTCAGCTGTAAGCCGTAATTCCCTCTCAGTGAAGGTTTCGGACTCGCGAGATAAAATATGACGTTCGCGGTCAGCTGTAAGCCGTAATTCCCTCTCAGTGAAGGTTTCGGACTCGCGAGATAATGTATGCCGTTCGCGGTCAGCTGTGAGTCGCAATTCTCGTTGTAAAGCAGTTTCAGCTTCTCGGGATAACGCATGTTGTTCCCGGTCAATGGAACGCCTTAGCTCTCGTTGAGAAGAGCTTTGAGAAGCCCGTGTTGTAGCTCGTCTCGCTCTTTCAGCTGCTAATCGCATCTCTCTTTCTGGAGAGCTTTCATTAGCTCGAGATGTTGAGGCACTAACTCTCATAGAGTTTAACCGATGTGCTCTTTCCTCTTCCGATTCTTGAGAACGCGTCATTCTCATTCTCCTAGCTTGACTCGAAGTTCGAGATAAAGATGGTCGTTTTTTAGGTGGCATCGTTTATTTTATTTTTAATCGACGGTAACTTAAATTCTATTTAGTTACCCAACAAAAAACTTACGTCAGAGGTCCTAACTATAGCTAAGTATATAATAAATAGAATATAAATCTAAGTGCCTATTAAAACTAAAATAATATTCTAATCGAATTATAAATATGTACGTAGGTACCTACAAATTACAAAAGAATAAAAAATGAAAATAAAGCTATACTTAATGCGTGTGCAATACTATCTACACTTACCTACTTCACTTAAAAATGAATAATAAGAAATACCTACAACTACTGTAATTAATCAAAGTACCTATGCTAATACAAAAAAAACCTTAGATGTTCTAAGTACAGCTGCTATATAATAAAAAAATATAAATCTAAGTGCCTATTTAAACTTAAATACCTAATATTCTAATAGAATTAAACTAAGAAATATGTACCTACCTACCTACAACTTAGGTACAAAAAAAAAAGAAATGAAAATAAAGCTAAAACACGTGTGCAGTATAGGAAAATTGTAGGCAATATCTACCTATACCTACTTCACTTAAAAATAAATAAAAAATACCTATGAATACTATAATTAATAAAAGTACCTACCTACGCTTTTATCTACTCAATACAAAAAAAACTAAACATAAAATGCCCAAAACTAACCTATCAGTAACTAAAAATCTAACAATAATCTAATCTATCTATCTATTATCTAATCTAAAAATCGAATCTAAATCTACTTAAAAAGAAATAAAATAGGAACTATTAATAGTTAAGAATTTAAACAAAACTAAAACTAATTTAGAAAATAACAACAAAAGAAATTAAAATAAACTATTTAAAGACAAAAAGTCGCGCTGATAAGCACGGTTTATAAAATAACAATTATTGTCTGTCAATAAAATTCAACACTCTGAACGCATCAACAGCCAAATATTGAATGACGCTTGCGCTCGCCTCCCGCCCCTTTTATACTCTGCCGCCGCGAGCCCCGTCGAGCGCGGCAACCGTTACGCAAAAATAATCCTTATAGCTTGATTCACTATTCACGCGCGATGTCTTGTTGGCGTATTTCATGTAAGTAAGTATAAGTTTGGTGTTTCTATACCGATTTCAATGATTCTTTTTTTATTGAATTGGTGCTAATGTTTATTTTTTTTTAATTAGGAATGATGGTGAGCATTATTGGTTTTATAAACGTAAAAGTAAACAAATATAATAAGAAATCTCCGAACTGCTAAGCTATCGAGAGTTATGCGTGTTATTGTGAGTTAACTATAAAAGGTAGATATATGCTGTCGTGAAATATTTTTCGTGTATTTTTATGTAGAATATTTCCGTTATACATAGTTTCTATGTAGCTCTAACCATTAAGGCTGCACACGCGACGGAAGCTTAAAAAATCAAGCAACTTCACCCATTTTCTCAACATTTCCTTTCACTGCTCTGCTCCTATTCATTGTAGTGTGATGAAAAGTATACTATTACCTGCCCAGGAGTATAAAGAATAATTGTACTAAGTTTCGTTAAAATCCGTCGAGTAGTTTTTTTTTCTATAAATAACATACAAACAGACAGACAGACAGACAGACAGACAAAAATTTTTTTAACTGCATTTTTGGCATCAGTATCGAACACTAATCACCCCCTGCTACTTATTTTGTAAATATATTTCATGTACAGAATTGACCTCTCTACAGATTTATTATAAGTATAGATGTGAGTTATGTTATTTAACAAATCTATATTTAACATTATAAATAGGGCAATATAAATTAATGGTGTTATAGTGCAATGTAAGTAACCAAAGCAGCAAAGTTCTTGATAAAGTAATTGTTAATTACGTTAATACGAAGAATTGTTAAAGAATTGCAAATTTGACACTTGGAAAACGTATTTTGGGTCATTATTTGTTAGAGAAATAATAACCGGATCAGTAAGTACTTCAAAACAAATAACACAAAAAATATGTAAACCCATCAGGTTATGTATAACTGATTTAGAAATTCTCCTTTTCCTAGTTGTTCGTTTTGGAACACTCAGCAAAAAATGTCTCATTATCCAAACAAAAAGCCCATCGTACAAGGAACAAAAAATACAAATTTTATCTCCTTAGGCCCAAAATTTGTAGACCATCTATTCATCTGCACGCTAGCGTTGTTGATTACAGTAATTAGGGTCCAGCCGGTCGCCGTAGGCAACTTTCAACACATTGTATTTACCGAATTATCACTTCCACATTTTGGACATGCTGTAAACCTTTTGAAAGATTTTTTTACTCGCCTTAGATCCACATAAAAACTATGCTCCAGAACTTTTTTTGGCATGCGTCCTATATTAGAAAGTTTTTTAATCAGCATCTTTCGGGATAACTCTTGAACATATAAAAAGTCTTTAATGTATTGTGTCACTCTTGTAGATTTCCTCAACGTGTACTTTTACGCCTCATTAGGGAATACTCATTGCCATTTCGCTGTCAAGGTTTTGGCTTACATTTCAGTATGCAGAATTTAAAAAAGAATGGCTGTTTCTCTTATTTTATTGTTACCAAGACATTTTTATAAGTAAATATTATATTATATATTATGTCAAAATAATATTTTCTTAAATATTGATTGAATTATAAAGTTGATAATTCTTGTTGAATCTTTAATTAAGTGGATATCGAGTAGAGTGCTGTTCATTTTAATTGGGTTAGAACAAACTGTTTTCTTTTCTAACTATGTTATTATGAAGTTTGTTATTTTTAATTTTCTACTGTATTCGATAATATAATATTTTTTATGAATATATATTATGTTTACAGTCTAATAATGCACCTAATAAAAATTAAAAGCTATATGAACGCTCTGTACTTTTTGTAATGAGTGTTATTTTTTATTCAGGTTAAAATGGGCAGGTTTTTCATTTACGTGGTCTTTACAGTGAATATACTAACGCTAAATTAAACAACGAAATGTTTTAAACTTTTCCATTTAATTTAGCTCGTTACTTTAACATAAGTTATTATTTATAAAACACTTTTATACTTCACAGTACAATTTAATAAAAAGCCTTGAAAGTACCATCGAAATTGTAATACTATGTTGAGAAGAGTATTAAATTACCGCGTCAGAACATGCCCCGGGTTTTTAAATTTGCATACTCTCAGATGATTGTGGGTTGGGATTGTGGTTGCCAGTTCGACTTAGCGATAAATAGTGCAAGTATAGATCGAATCGTTTATTTATGAACGTTGATTTATATTTCTCTACGTAGCATGTAAATCTACATTTAAATATTCTAGAAACAACCATTTCTATTGTATAAATAAAAACCAAGTGCAATATTTCTTCAAATACAAAATCATAAATACGTTTCCCGTTGTCTATGCATACCTACAGATGATCTCATGATCCCTAGATCAAGTGTAGCTGACACGTAGCTGAATCCCAGTGTCCACGTGCTTGGAATTCGTTATTTGCCTAACAATCAAATACGAAAATAACGATTTATATAACACTGTTTGTCGAAAAGTAGAGTAACAAATAACTGTCACACAAGATAAAAAAATTGTGACGTAATATTTAATTATATGTTTTTCATCAATTTCATAATTTGTACAACTTAATAAGATAATATTTGAGCTCCTTTTGTAGTTAAGCTAATATGAAAATAGTTTTAATACGGTAAAAGTTTTTAAACTGTTAAAAGCTTTTGTCACTGTTTCAGTAGTTTTTTCACCATACAACAAAATATCATACCATATCAATACTCGATACAAGTGAATTTGTCATCACTTAATCTCTCATCTTAATCTTATATATTATTAGTTATAACTTAGTCATTTTACAAAATATCCACATATCTTATTAACTAGAACTTTCTACATTCTCGTAATAATGTCGCAAACACAAAAAAAACAAAATATTTTCTTTTCATACATGTCTTGCCCAAATATGAAGTAAATCTTTAACGAACTTACGAAAGTTAGAGCGACTTGACTGCGACACGAATACTTGACACTTGCTTTTATGAAGTTGTCATATATGGAAGTGATTATATTTTGGAAAATGTATGAACTAGAAATGTCAGAACCAGAACTAGGAAAAAGAATTGAAATGAGTTTTTGTTTGGTTAGATTATTTGTTGTTACTTATTAAATGAATCGTTAACTGAGCAGGTTAACTGAATCTCAAAAAATTTGTTTCAGTGATTCTTACTTATAGCAGAACGCCAGAAACTAATATTCTCTTATTTTCTTTCCCTATCCGAGTTAACCTCTCAGCCAGCTTCAGTTTTGGGACTTATTTGTCCTTGTTTCAGCTTAAAAAAACGTCTTATCAGCAGATTGACGTTCATTGAAAATTATGGCCATTATAAAACGTTTATTCATTCAGGGGAAGTAATGCAAAATAAACGCTATTTACTAACAGTCGCTAATACTCTTAGGTACACATTTCCATATTATTTGATCTTACATATTCACTTTGACATCTAGAAATTGCAGGTTAAATTTAAAGGTCTCCAATGGATATTTTTGTAACTGCAATTCTTGTAACTTAATGATTGCTTTGAATGAAATATATTACCTAAGTAATATAATAAAAATAATTTCACAAAAGTTATCTCGAAATGGTTAACCGTCGAAGAAATAGACGTTCCTCATCAAGGAACGTATGTTGAGTATACGTTACAAAGTTTAATTGCCGCAATGTTCCAAAATAACTCCTCACAGTTGGTAGGTGCAATTGCGACGGGAATAAAGCGATGACACGTTTCTTCCGTTCCGTCTAATATATAATCATAACTAGCTCATATCCGACAATGGTAACTAAGATATTAATATTGAATAGTTAGAATTTTAGCAAATAGTACTGTATAGTTTATTTTCTTATTCCAAATTCGTGTTTTAATTAGTGTAATTCTGTTACAGGTACTTATCTCTATGAAACTACTGGTAGACCCGATCAGGTTCTTTAATAAAATATTTTTTATTATTATAACTGTTCTAAACTAAAAACAATTTTATAAATTTCTAAATAATATTAAAATTAACGAATAAAAATCTTAAAATTATTTTTCCGATGTTGTGACCGTGTTTGAATATTTTGTTATAAACATAATAAATATATACGATCCAAATAATAATATAAGAATGACGATACATTTAGATATAAGTAACATAATGAAATTACAAAGGATAGTCTTGGGTCCAAGGAAGATTATGTCTTTGAGATGCAAGGATTACAATAAATAAGGGAGACTGCTTTTGGGGAACATAATTGACAAATTCTAAGGTCTTTGGGTAAGTTGACTTCATAATTTAAGGACATTTTCACAAAGGATAGCACATAATTCTTTAATGTAATTGTTTTTAGTAATCATTATTTAACAACTTTAATTACATATCTTTTGTAAGAATTACCAAATGTTTTTCTTTTTTATATAAACATGCATAATAAAAAATAAGATGTTTCCTGAAAATGTCTTTGCAGAGAAATAAAACATTTACAATTATATTTGTGGGATTTTAAAGAATATAGTAACAGTCTTTTAATATTTATAAAAATATTTTATAACTAAATAAAGACAATAAGAAATAGAAAGACGGATCAAACAATATAATACTACAAAGGCGATTGTTTCTATTATGAAATTGCTTTATTTCATGTAATTTTAATGAGTTTTCTGAAATAGAAGCAATTCCCGGAGATATTTACGTAATGCGAATGTTTCATTATCTAATAACATCATATTTCTGGCTTATAAAATAATTTAGGCGTATTGGGAAATAGTTGATGATTGTGTTTTGGACGGTATTTTTTTTTTTTTTTTTTTTAGAATTTAGTTATTCATAATTTTTCTAAAATATTAATTATTTTCCTTGTAAATAACATAGTTCTATAAACTGCTTTACTTACATCTTAATCTAAGAGTAAAATATAGTTACAGAAGTTAATAATAAAAATGTGACGGTAGAAATATTTTTGGGTTATACATTATTGTAATGTCGGTAGTATACGATTATATTAATATTATTTATTTATATTTTAGGATATGGAAAGAAGCCTAATAGATATTTCATAAATTCTGATAAAAACGATTAAATATAGAATGATAGATTGATTAAGCTATTAATTAAGCAACCGAAAGACCGGACGGTATACCAGAGATTGCAGATACAAGTCCGACCCGTCTAAAAGGTGGTTTATTTTTTTACATATTCACGTTATAATTTCCTACCTGACATTTCTAATGCAGCTTGCTTAAACAACGAGATGTAGCTGTATTACTAGTTTTTTTGTTAATAGAGTGGAGGCTATCTGTAGCCTGACTTCATCTTTCATACTGCCTTGGCTTGGCCAAAGTAGTATCAGTTTCTTAATATGCCCGAATAAGTAAAGTGCAGTGAGAAGCACTTTTTATGTGATTTTTCTTCTGAAACGTGCTAAAAAAGTAAATCTATTCGAAAAAGAAATCGTAATTGTGTTAAATACTCCTATTTAAGACTTGTGCTACAAATAAATTGTAATGAATGAAAAACGATGTAGAAATTTATGGTCTGCTAATATGATTAATTTAATTTAAATATAAATGTACATAATATAATAATAGTGATGATAATAAATCTCACATCGATCGTTCAAGACCTCAATTCCAATCAACATTTGTATTTCCACTGTTACGTTTAATACAAAATATATTTATTTAAATTGTTGACAATAAATTTTGAATTCGAACATCTATATTCGCTACAAAGTGACATTTCAATGATTTTTGGTACATTTTTATTTCAATGTTTCAAAGGAAATATGAATAGTCTTTGTTTCGTTGAACTTTAATTTGTTTGCTTTTACTAAAAGAGAACATTGACGAAAATTGCACATTTTGATGTAGCACAGGCTTTGTAAATTGTAAAATTTTTGTTACGAAACTGAAGTATTTTGTGGTTATAGTTTTCTTTTGAAAAAACTTTTATTTTATTGCACAATTTTCTTATTTAGACAATTGTTTATACAAATGTCTTTAAACGTAGTTCGTAATATTAACTTTTAGCTGTATCCAATGTGATTAAAACTTAACTGAGCGGGTTGAGGTCACAAAACATAGTCCTCACGGGGACATTAGGGATAACTCGGCCATTAAGCAATCTAAATTATTCTGGAAAAATAGTTTGTATCCTTTTGTTTTAGATTAATATGATTTTTTTAATGTTTTTAGAGGTCGTACTGAAAATAGGTGATGTTAAATATTGTACAATATAAAATTTTAAAGTATTTTTTAACGTTTTTAACATTTATCTTCAATTATATCAGCGGTTTTGCAAATAAATACGTGTAAGTCTTTAGTCTTTGAATATTTCATTTGCTGTTTTGAATGTGCTGAAACATCAATAACTATAACTACCATCAAACAGAAATCTTAAAATAATATTAAGAATGAAACTTGTATGACACAGAAAACAACCATTATAATTTTCTTAATTTTGATGTCTTTTGTTTGAAATATTGTTTAATAAATTAAATATTTTTTTTACTAGAAAGTATTTTGAAGAATTGAGAAAATTGCTCTAAACCTCAATTTTGTTTTATATTTACCTTATTGTTTTACCCCAAAAAAAAAAGATCTCTTATGATAATTTACGAACATTTTTTTAAAAGTATCCAGTCCACCCAATGATCCATTATCCAAATATTGATATTTGTAAATTCTTTGCCACCCTTACATTTAGATATATGGAGGGATGAGAAGACTTGTACACAAATGAAGGAACAGTTTTCACGCTAAACTTTTGGGAGGGAGTGGTAGGGTCTACTTCAAACGTAATAGAATGTATACGAAATGCAGTCAATTGACTACAGCAAATAAAAATTAATATATGTGTATTGCGGTTGGAAACTATAAATATTTCTCAGATGTAAAAACCTTGTTACAAAATTCTACTGAAAAACCTCTTAAGTAAGATTATGGTGGATATATTTTTAAAAGCCATTTCAGATAAAAATCTTTTATTATTAATTTTCAGAATAATCCTTATAGATACATAGTATCCTGTGGTTACTCAAGTTCACTTCAAGTCATTCGGTGGGTCAAGTATCTTGATGTCAAGAGTTCACAATTTTATAGGAGTCTTGTATCCTTAAGAATGGTTTGACAATAATTTATCTAATATTGGGAAGCAGATTCTGTGTTCAGTTCACAGGTGTGTTTTATAGATAAGAAATATTAAAAATGAAGGTGGTAATATTCATATTAATATTTTTTTTTGTAATGCAAATCTACAGAACCTACTTTGAATATACAAAACTGATATAAAAGCGCTTTAATACAGCAATTTACTTCCAATTAACTGGAACCCATTAAAAGCTTAAATGCAAAGTACTAATAATGTTAAACCTAAACAGTTATAATGTTATATGTATCGTATACAAAGAAAACGCGACATTGCAGTCAGAATTTATAATACCTTATAAGACTTATTTGAATTGCCGGTTTTAGACGCCTGGCTTAGTGGTCACAATGCTTGTCTTTGAATTTACAAATCTCGGGTCTACCTGTCTGTATCAAAAATATTTGTCCAGTTTATAAAGGAAAATGTTTTATAAACATAAGTTAAAAGAATTTCTTGGATTTTGTAACCCTTTGAAGCAGTGTGTTAAATATTATCTTTTATAAATGCGAAGTCAATTCGCAAAACCTACTTGTAAGTATAAATTAAATGAATAACATATAGTTATGCTTTTAATTAATTACAAGACATGACAAATGATTGAGGAAAATTGAAATAAAGCTCATTAATAAAATATGTACCAAAAACGGAGTTTCCGTATTTATAAAAGTAGTAATATTAAAATATATTTTAGACTGTACTAAATAAAGTTCATATAATATTCAATACTGCTGAACAGCTAATAGAAAATTATAAGTCAACATTCACCTTTTACGCGATCTACATATTTAATTTGGGAATATTGTCAGCTGTTTGACACAAGAAATAATTAATGAGCTCCATTAAATCAGTTTACCAATAAAGAAGACTGCCCAATTCCTTTAACATGTTTAGTTTTCATAGTTTATATATGCTTAAGAAGTTTCTGTAATGTTCATTTATAATAGCTTTGTCTTAATTTAATATCAATTAATTCATCAGGAATACAGAAACATATCCTTTGTTAAACAATTGTTTAACAAAGGATGTTTTGATAGGTTATGAGTAATTACTCATAACCTATCAAAACATTCATCATTAAGGAAAAAAACAATAAATTATTATTTTTTATCTTCCATACTATAAATTATTAAGTAATGAAAGAACAACCATTATCCGGTAACAAAATGCCGAAAAGCAATAAAACATGACAAGATGTAATATTTCATGTTGTAGATTCATTTTATAAGAAATGTTTACATTTGAAACAATTAATCAGTTAAACACTTTTCCATTTAGAATACTTCCTCGCACGTATAAAAAAATATCATAATTGATTAAATGAAGGTAGAAGAATAAATAAAACTTAGAAACCAGTCAGTACCATTTGTTTTAAGGTGAGTATTTTACAGCATCATCCACCGACCTTGAACTAGCGAACTGTCTCATACACACTTATTACTTACTTTATCTATTCTCGTCACACATCACATGCTACACATCGTAACAACAGGTCGTATAATAGTACTATATTTTCTTTCTTTCTGTCTAATTTTCCCTTAGAGGAGGCGCATATTTTTTTCGAATACTGTGCTCATTTGCCATCAACAATAGAATATCGTGAGAAAACAGCGTACACCATGGTGCCTTTATCGCTATCCAAAAGAAAGAGAATTAACTCGAACAATTTATTAATGAACATAATCTGACTATTACATTCAGCTTTTCCAAATATCTTCCTTACCTACTATCTTCTACTGGTGTACTATCTGGACTTAAGACTGTCCCATTTCTTTCTTCTCATTTTACCACGATGCATCATTTTCAATCATTTTCTTCTCTTTCAATTTGCCAAAATCTTTATTCCCAACTCTTCTTATACAGCTTTCCATTTCACTCCAATATTCATATACTGTTTCTCCTTAATCTCTACTCTTTTTTAGGATTCTATCAACTACATGATCATATAACCACTTTGTGATCCTATACCACTTGGTATCAGCAGGGAGTTTATACTTGTGCCAGAAACGAACTTTTGCTGCGAAACAAGTTCTTCCCCTTACCATACTTAATTTTTTTTAACAGTTGATGATTCTCCTTTTAAACCAAACCCTTTAAATGACTTTCACAGCAATTATTTTTTCGATAATTCCTTTCACATCTGTAACACTTTCATTTTATCCTCACGTAATGTCGTCTTCCAGCGCTCCCAAATAATAATTCTCATATTCTTCAACAATCTCCCCCATTTTAGCACCTTTATACTTTGTTTTTTTTATAAAAATACCACTAAATCGATTTTTTTCATACATTCGTTAGTTCGCTTCCTATTTCAGTCATTGTTCTTACATTCCAAATTGTACAACTCAATCGCACGTTTCTGGAAGTACTGATTGCCTCGTCGGGTGCTGCCCTTGAATGTTACCTGTAGGGTATGCTTTGTAATAGTTTTTCTACTAGCTTTACTTATTTTTAAGCAAAGTGATTTGGCAAAAGATTTTAAAGTTTAAAGGGATCTGGCAATAGATTCAGCCAGTCTGACGTGTACGCTCCTAAGGAAGGCGGGTTGGTGGAATTTTCGCAATCTTTCGCATGGTGGTGGCAATACATTTGAATTTTTACGTTAGTCTCCTAAATATACGGCGGTTTTATTCTAAACCAGCATTCTAAACTTTAAAATTTTATTTTATTTATTCAAAATAACAATTCTGTACTTAAGTACTAATTTCGACGATTTATAATCAGAAATTAAACATCTTGAAATTACTGAGTACTCGAGTATTTTAGTAAATTTATTGAAGTGTTTTTCCAAATTTAAAAAATGGGGAGAGGGGAGAGGTTGAATGAATCTTGATTTGTTTATATTATACATTACTACTGCGCTATGATAACTGATGTTAATTCACTTAAGTTTTTATATTGGTTTATTTCGTTTGCGACACAAATTGATTTGTAAAAAACGTACTGTTCAAAAATATTTTTCGTTTAATTTTATCCTTAACCTTAGAAAGATAAATAAGATATGAAAACGTAAAAGATAACCATACGCTTCAGAGGCGCATGCTTTTCTAAGGCGTAAATTTTATACTAACAATGGATATTTATTCAAGTTAATCTAATCATTTTAAAGGTTTGGCATTATTGTAAGAATAAAATGCATTTATACTATATTTTTTATATTTTAAGTAATTTTAAACTTAAATCACTAGACCTCTATTAAAAATTAACAAAAATCAACAGTCTTCGGTTTATGGGAACAAATCCCGTAAAATATTACAAAAAAACAGTGTTTTATCCTTACAAACTAGTAGACTATAATATAATTAGTGTAAAAAAAACTATAATATTATAAAAACTTTCTTTAGAGACAGTCATGACAAACATCTTTCTTGTGTTCACCACAAACTGTCTTTTTGCATTTGGCACAGGTTATCTTTGACATTCTTTTCTTTTTAGACGTGCAAAGACTGCAATAACGCCATTTTTTGGCTGAGGGTTCTTCTACATCATCATCTGTGGAAGCCTGTACAGCAGATTTTGGAAGAATATTCTCAATGTTGCTTCGCACATGCCTTGGCAAAGTGGGTGCTTCCAGTCTTTGCGTCATCCACGGTGCAGTCAATTGAGTACTGAGTTTTTTCATGAATTCTCTCCGATTCAAAGGCTTATTACGTTTTGTTAGAACATTGTGACAGTAAATGACATATGAATTGATAAATGCTATATTTAGTATGCCATAAAACATGGTCATTGGCCATCTATTCGTTTTTCTCGAACAGGACGACGTTGAGCACATTTGATCAAATGTGTCAACGCCGCCCTTAGTCTGATTGTAATACATTATTATTTCAGGCTTGCCGGTTGCTGTCAAAGCTCGAAGTTCTGTAGAGGATGTATCTTTGAACGTGCTACTGGTCATTAAGGCGCCACGTTTTACTGAGATTTCAACATTTGTCCACCGAACAATCTCTTCAACTATTTCGTCGGTGATGAACAAATCAAAACATAATAGTGGATCAAATATATTTCGACACATACTCGTACTTGTTGAACATCTATTTGTGCGAATTATATTGATGGCAGATGTTCTACCATGACTTCGACCCTTAGTAGACCAGCAATTTCTGTTTTTACCTCTGATCACTCTGCCAGCAGGAACAATTATACGATGGTAACGCTTAAAGCGGGCTCTGAGGGTACAGGCTGTGACAAATCTTCATGTGGTATAATATTCGATTCTTCTATTGCCTCGTCATCGATATACTCATCTTCGAAGTCGTTCTGCACATTATCTTCGCTCAGATGATTTTCTGTTTCGCTGTCACTTTCCTGACGTTTATCACCGTCGCTGTCTTCTCGACATAAATATTTCATCTTCTGCCAGTATCCTTCTGCTCGTCATGATCTTCCTTAAGCGTAGCGTAAGTCTAGCGTAAAGAATGTTTGCTAAAAACGCAACGAAAATATATATTATAAACTTTAAAACAGAAAAATAAAAAAATAACCATAAAATAAAAGATAACCATACACCTCGCGAGCACATCAACTGGTCATAGCCGCTGAACTATGGTACTTATAGCATAGACACAACCGTCCCGCGATAGGGTAGACCGACGACTAAGTTGACTGAGAAGGACAAGTTAATAGGCGCGCCTAATAAAAAGAGATAGCAATATGTTTATTTCGCAGGCGCCTCTGCGACGTAGGTTATCTTTCTAGGGTTAATATTGTTTTTTTACTGAAATTTAAAGCAATAAAATGTATTACTGCCAAATAACGTTTAAAATTGAAATATATCGTAATATGTTTCGGGAGCAATAACTGTAGTTCATGTTTAATGTATCCACATAATATCAAATTGAACACAGAACGTGACGGGGGCAGCAATAAAACCGTCACCGGTTATTAATGTCACGCTACAGATCTAAAACAAAGGAACTCTGAGCATTATGATATTAAAATGTTAAAACACATTTTATTTATTAATCCCGTAATATTATCAAAATACTGTAAATGTACAAAACACATTAATTTATAACCTTAATTATTTGAATACTACTCCCAGTACGCTAAATTCTCGAGTTTAATTTATGTAAGTGGCTTCAAATACCTCAAAACCAAATGGATGTTCCGTAAATACGATCTCACATTACCGTATTTCAAGATACTATTTCCTTTTATCAGTAGCGTAATGTAATATATTCGTTGTTATCGTGAATGTTACTGAAAATCGCTTTCGCAATGAAAGGGAAGGTCGGTATCAAAATCGTTAACATTTATGATTTTTGTGTATTGATGTTTTCAGTTTGTTTATGTGTGTCTTATTTCTTTGCGGTTAATGTGTTAAGTGATTACATCTTTACATCAAAAGAGCTTCTAAAGTTTGTTTCAAAATGTTGATTTTTATTAACGTTGAGCCACAAGAGTTTTTATGTTTCATGTTGTTTTATGTATCTTGCAATTTTTAAATAATTTGCTAAGGCAAGAGTTACTCTTGTATGAGATCTTTGCGATTGATATAGGTACCAAATTACCGTTAATGATCAATGGACACGAGGAAGCTGCTATTATCATTTATAACATTATTTCCTTTATTTAGAGGATTTTACTCCCTTTACTTTATTAAAACGTAGGAAACCATTCGCAATACTATAAGTAGCCTATGTTATAAACAGTAACAGAGTTTCTATTTATTAATGAAAACTTAAAAGTGAAGTTTCATCCAATATGGATTGAAGGAACCCATAATGAATGAATGACTTCTTATCTTTCACATTGAGACAATATATCACGGAACGGCTTAAAACGTTTGAACACCTGAGACTAGAGGAAAATTGGCCATTAATTTCGAAATATAATTTACGTTGCAAATCTAATAAATACCCAAGTATTTACTTTAACTTAAACTTTATTTGTCGTCATTAATAAACAGTAATTAATTTAATATAGACTGCTGGCGTGACACCCTCTACTCAACTATGTTAACGTAGCGTTTAAAAAGCAGTACAAAATTTTCTTCTTGCTTTTATTCTAACTTAAAGTTGAAAGATATATCAAAATGAATTTGAAATGTTTTAAGAGAACATTAAATAAAAAATGTCAACCTCTTTGTGATGGATTTTTTGCCAAATTGGAATTTTAATTAAACAAATATTGCTTTCAGCGATCTGATACATAAGTGCAATTTAAAACAAATATATTAGAGTATGAAGAGCTGAAGACAAAAACATTTTATATATACATTGGGAAAAGTATCCAAGTATTATTCATTTCCATGTAGATTACATAACTTTCTGATACATTATTCTTCATTTCCTATACATAGAAAATTGTCTTAAACAATAAAATAATTATGCTCTGTTGTTCTTTATGAAAATATACACCTTTATTGTATTTTACGTTTGTGATATTTAAGGTTTAAATATTTACGACTCATGATCAACCAAGTGCGCAATCATGATATTGCACAATTAAGTTTACCAGCATTTTATAGGTCAAAAGCTACGACCCCAATTCAGAATGAAATGCTTGTATTGGGTAATTTTATTTTGACAACCTTATACAGAGGCTTTCAGAGTTTCGCTATCTTGGTTCTCTGATTCAAAGCGATGGCAATATTGACCGGGACGTAAAGCACAGAATCAACACAGGATGGATGAAATGGCGACAAGTCACTAGGACGACATGTGATGCCCGAATTCCCCTTAAACTAAAGGGGAGAATTTATAAAAACATCATTAGACCTGTCGTTATGTATGGATCTGAGTGCTGGGCGATGAAGGTGGTGGATGAAAACGGAGATGCGACTGTTCAGATGGATGTGTGGGGTGACAAGAAGGGATAGAACAAGAAATGAGTATATTAGGAGAAGCTTAGGAGTAGTGCCAGTGACAGAAAAAATTAGAGGTAGCCGTCTGTCATGGTATGGGCATGTTATGAGGAGGGATGAAAGGCGCGTGACCAAAAGAGTGCTAGGTATGGTACTGGAGGGATGGACAAGTAGAGGACGGCCGAAGAAAAGATGGATGGATTGCGTGAAAGACGATATGGAGAAGAAGGGAGTGTGTACAGAGATGACAAGTAACAGGAGAGTATGGAAGGAAAAAACATACTGTGCCGACCCTAAAATGGGATAAGGGCAGGAAGATGATGATACAGAGGCTTTAAAACTGGTGGAATTTAGCGAGCAGTACATTTGTACTACATATAACAAACATAACCCCGCTAACTTCAATCAGCAATCAGTTAGAAATCTTAATCTCTAAATACCCGTTATTAAGCGAGGTATGCGAGGAATTCTAGGAAGTAATTAAAACGGAAATTGTTTAGAAACGATGGTGTGCAATTAAAACTACGCTCAAGGTATTACACGATCTGTGTGTGACGTGTAATGATCTGGTTCTGGTTACATAATTTATTTTACTTGCATCGTACTAAAGCTGCATGATTTAAATACAATGGACTTTAGACTTTATAAAGGACATTAAATCATTTTAAATAAGTCGGTTTATCCAAAAATCAGTTCTGGAAACACAAAAGGAAAAATAACTATGAAACAAATGTTGTGAGACTAAAAATTTGACAGATTCATTGATGTTTTCTTTTTATAATTTAATGAAGAAGGTAGAAAAATTTAAGAAATATAATATAGCTAAGATAATAAAAAATAAGTCAAACAATAATTTTTTTATCTATAGTGAAAATAAAACAAAAAGGATTTAGTAAAACATATTTTTCATAGAACGATAAAAAACAGACAAAATGAGAACCTAATTATTGTTAACATTTGTTAGTTACCAATGAGAAATTTTATTGAGCGAAGCGATCGGAGCGTTCTACTGGAGACTTTTTCACATTATTTGTCACGAATAGGCTCTAAAATTACTTGACAGAAAATTATGAAGTTTTGCAATTAATAAGACACACAATAGGTGGTTTAAAAAAAATCGAAAAATGTCAAAAAAAATAATTAAAAATGTCATGTCAATAAACTGATATCCCATAAAAGTCAATGGGAAACGATGAGTCATTACACTGGGCTCGCTTCTCTCAATATGCAAACGGCAACCGAGATTTCACGAGTGCAGCGAGTCGAAATTGAGGGTCTGTTGGCGCCCCTAGGTATAATATCTATAACGAAAATGTACCTCAAGGCACATTAATTTTAGAAGTACGAAACCGGTTTTATAATATATTTAAAGAATATAATTTAATAGGCGAAGTATCTCATATAAATACAAACTGCACAATTATAATTTAAGTCCCAAGATTTTATAATCAATGTCATTTTCTTGTATATGCATTATTCATTTTATCACTTAACAGTAAAATAAATGTTAGTTAATATCTCATATGAATATTCTGGTGCTAGACTAAATTACACCGAAATATTGTGTTAAGTACTTAGAAGCTTTGGCTCCGTTTTTACTCGACACTAAAACGCCTTTAATATATGACATATCTTTTAATTTTACTGATAGAGTCCAATTTTCCTTTGCGCTATTTTCTTATACTAGACACTGTGTGTGTTAATGAAACTGTTATATTTGCTATAAAGTAACTAATATAAATGCTAAAATCGGCTGTTTTGACAGTAAATAAAGAAATATTAACTAAGAATTTTACTCTCATATCTTTCACTTGAGCCGTGTTATAAATTAAGCCATCAACCTTCAAATTTACATCAATAAATTTAACCCAAAACTTTGAGGCTTTAAAATATAATACATTTGTATTTAGTTTTCTTTAGCTAAATAAGACAATACTCTCCACTGCATTGCGGGTTGGTTAGTTAACTTTTGTTATCATTTCATTATAATAATTTCACCGATCAAAAAATAAAAATTGTAATTTCATATATTGTTAAGCCAGTGCAGTTACATTTATAAGTACCTACACCAAATCTTTAAAATATGCTGTACAGTCGTATAACTGCTTAATTTGTGTTAACCTCTTCTTCTATGTATCTTGACCAAAAATACCACCAACACAAATCTGAAGAGTTACATTAAGGTAAGCAGCTCTTCATATGTGCCCCATTTTATCTCGCGTCGACCTAATTGCGCTACTGCAGGTGAAATATCAAAAAAAAAAAAATACTAGTACAATTTTAAACCACGATACACTATAAAATATATGTAAATAAGAATTGAAATTTTATATATTTATTAATGTTTATATTGTAATTTGAATTAATTTTATTAAAAATAACTGTTATTATATAATTAAATTATTATCCAGACATTATGTCACAACGAGTCAAGTCCATGTCTACATCTTGTATCAATTTGCATACACAATGAACTAACGTAGCAATTTTCATATTAATTCTTGTTTTATCGGTATTTCATGATAAATATGACATTTACTTGACAGGGAGGATAATTTCTGAATTCTTTTTTTACATTAAATTATAGATGTGTCGATGAAATATATTAATTTTTTAAAGATTTTTTTAAATTTTTTACCTTTAATTTTTGTTTATAACCGTAACATATTTGTAAAACTTAAAACGATGTTTTATTAAAATGTTATTTTTTACATTTATAAGCGACTTATTATATATTTATTTATTTAGCTTCACGCCATATCCCTTGCGAGGTAGCCAGAGACGACGGAGCGCCAAACGCTACGGTCCCTGCATACCTCTTTCGCCTCGGCCACAGACATCAACCTCTTCATACATTAGCCTTATTTTGTTTATAATTCTCCATATTTATGTTTGAAACAAAGTTTTTATTGAAATCTATTAAACCACAATAAGAAATCGTGAAGTTACATTCGTTTAACAATAGGCTGTTTCCTTTATTGCTTTATTGTGAATCGATTTGAGGAGAAAACTTCTGGCAATTTGTTAACAAACTTAAATATTGAAACTCGATTAAAGATAGCATTTTATGACTACGCAACTGTTTAATGTATTATTTTATCTTTAGGGAAATAAACTAATTATTTAACATTTTTTTATTCGTACTTTTTTGTCTTACTTGTATATTTTTTTTAGTTGCGTTTGTTTAAAAAAAAAATAAAGTATATTATGAATTAATATAAAAAAAATCTAAGCATAGGCTTGATTATTAGATAATTGATCAATTCTAAAAACTTATTTAGTTCATTAGTCATTACTGAGTACGGTCGATTAAGGAAGTTATATTAAGATAAAAAGAATGCTTCATCTGACTTGGTGTTTTGTTTACGTTCCTGATTTTCAGGAATTCTGTTTATATTTTTATAATCCGGGATTGACTGGCGCCGGATCGGATTTCAGATTTTAAACACTTCAACCTATACTACTTTAGTTAGAAATTTTTTACATTTGAATATTTCATTTAATAAATCAGACAGATGTTTTATTTATTTTATAGTTAGACAAGGTTTTTTTAAAAAGCTCTTCAACAACAATAAGTTATTGAAGCTTAAACTTTATAATTCAAATTTTGATATCTTATTTTAAGCGCACAATTTGATTCAACTTTATCCTTAAAAATAACAAACGGCAGGAAAGTTTAATAGGTGCAAATGTAATAATAATCTTCCAGTTTTCTCGTTACTAGAACACGGGACACGTGTACTAAAGCACTTTCAGACATCCGTGTTCCCGATTTCATTGATTTATAGACTACTTTATGGAAATGTGCTTCTGCAAATGTTTTAAAACTTCAAGAGCATACCGGAGTAATGGGTTATCGAGTTTAACATTAAAAATAATATCTTATTTTATTTCTATCCTTTATTGATATAATATACAAAACCTATTTAGAGTTTGGAGGATTAAAATCTTAAAATTAACTCGAATCTGTAAGTTTCATATTCAAATCATGCAAATATTCTGCATCCATATATCCATATATAAGTATATATTATTATACATTTCTAAACCATTGACAAACAACACAAACTTGACAATGTCTTGTTTTCCAATTACAGTTAAGGTTTTCAATTAGAGTTAAGCCCAAGGCTTGTACTGGGAATATTTATGAATAATTAAAATGTACAATTACAAGATTATTTCATACTAGCTGTGTCCACGACTTCATTTGCGCCTTATATGTTTTTCAAAAGTAGCCTAAGATCAACTGTCCGATAGTGAAAAGCTATTAATTTGGAATTACAAACAGACACTTCAATTTTATATGTATGTGTAGATATGAATTTCTTAAAAGTGCTTGGTGTCTTAAACAACATTTCCCGTTTTTGTATATTTAATTATAATAATCGATTGCAACACTAGATTGAAATCGAAGGTGTATTCTTATATATTTAATCCATATCACGGTAATAGGTCCAAAAAACTGTAAAAGTGGTTTCTCATTTCAATATTTTGAAGCAATGCTTTGATTAAAATCGATAATAGTTCACAGAAATATATGTATATGATATATATGTACCAATAACAATATTAATGAAATTGCATAAAAACGACAACCTTCTTGTTTCGTGTTAATACGTCGCAAACAAATAAGCTTTATAGCGGGCCTAAATAAATTTATTTAGGCTTTCCGTGTGAAAGGAAGAGCATTTCATTTCGTCCGCCATAACATGTGATTCAGTACCGAATATTATTTCTAGGTAGACGACGTTTTTTTGCTGATCCTTATCTTTATTAAACGTATTTTTTCTGGCCGCTTTTAGTAAATAATACAAAAATATTATATGAACTTAAATAAAGATGTTTATTTGTTTTTTTGTGTTTTAAAATATATTGTTTTGTGGTTATTCTTTTATGGAATTTTGATTATCCAGCCATTTTCAAATATTTATTTTATTGAATGTAGCAAATAAATTGCATTATTATGTTGGTGTGTTGTTTCAGTCTAGGTCAATTTATTCTTTACAGCATGTTTAAATTATGTCATAGATTCAGGAGTAAGGATAAAAATAGCAGGGCATTAACATGACCCCTGACCTAATTTGCTGGTAAGTAAACTTTTAGTTCTTTATAAACGCGCATTCATGTTTCTTAAATTTTTTATAAGTTTGAAGTGATATTTCAAATATGAATTATAAATGGTATATAATATACTTAATTTAAACATCGATAGAATTTATATTTTCATAAAATATTAATATGTATTACTTATAATGTCAATTTAAAATATTATTTTATACGAATGTAAAATACTGTCTAAAGTAACATTTATCTGTACTTACTAATTAAATACAAAAACTAATTCACAAACAAAAGTCGTTTAATATTTTAAAGACGTAAATAGAAATTTCAAACAAAGGAGGATTGCCCTTAATTTACTTAGTCAAGTCATGGTCTCTGGTACAAATTTTAAACTAAAACAAGCCTAAGGGCTTGAACTAATTAAGTTCTGATGTCAGTACCCTGGATGTTGAACTCGACAACTTACCTTTAATATTTAAGGATTAAGGATATTCATAAAATATTGGATTTTCTTAGGATGCTTAATTTAAATATTTTTGATTATTTGAAACTATATCATATTTTTTCATTAACACTAATAATATTCCCTTAAATTTTTAACTTTTACATGTTAAAGCAATAAAATTTTAAATTAATAAATATTATTATATTATATTATAACAAAAGCTTTACACATTAAATTACAATATGTATGTATGTGCAACATATGCTTTAGTCAAAACGAAAAACAAAATTCTCACTACACCAAAATCAAAATGAAAAACAAAATCAAAAATCTTTATTGAAAATAAGTTTCATACAAAACATTTTTTCATTGTCAAAGCTACCACCAGCTCGGAAAATTATTTCCACAGACCTGAGAAGAGCTGGCGACAGAAACTCAGCGGGATTGTCATTTGTTTTTTTTTTTTTTTTTTTTTTCCTTTAATTCAAAATAACAAATACATTACACAATATTAAATAAATAATCTTGAAGCAGACTGGCAGCGATCGCTTCATACCCACGGTGCATTATCCTCTAAGTATTCAGATACATTGTAATATCCTTTTGCACACAAACGTTCCTTAGCTATTCTCTTAAATTTGTTAAGATATAGAGAGATAATGGTAATACTTGAACGTTTGCTGGGACTTTGTTGTAAAACTGTATACATTGCCCCATGAAAGATTTACTCACTTTTTTAAGTCGAGTAACAGGTAGCGCGAGCTTGTGTTTGTTCCTGGTATTCATAGTGTGTATATCACTATGCTTAATAAAATTGTCAGTATTTTTATGTACATATTTAAGATTTTCAAAAATATACTGACTGGCGACCGTAAGTACATTAATTTGCTTAAACTTATTTCTTAAAGAATCTCTAGGGCCCAGATTGTAAATTGCACGGACAGCTCTTTTTTATATAACGAAAATGGTATTTATATCAGTAGCACTACCCCACAGTAGGATACCATAAGACATTATGCTATGAAAATAACTATAATACACTAACTTAGCAGTAGTCTCGTCAGTTAGGGATCTAATTTTTTTAACAGCGTACGCGGCAGAGCTAAGTTTACTAGCCAATCCAGCTATATGAGGGCCCCATTGTAGCTTAGCATCAACAGTGATTCCTAGAAAAACTGTGGATTCCACCACTTCCATCGCTTCCTCATTTAAAAGTACATTAGTTTGCACCTGTTTAATATTAGAAGTTGAAAATCTAAGAAGTTTAGTCTTCTTATTATTAAGCAACAGGTTGTTAACACTAAACCAATGCACTATTCGAGAGAGAACCTTGTTTACATCGTCATACATTACCTGATGCCGTTTTACTTTAAATATTAAAGAAGTGTCATCAGCAAACAATACTATCTCATTATGTTTGTCTACAAAAGTAGGCAGGTCATTTATATAAACCAGGAAGAGAAATGGACCTAAAATTGAACCTTGAGGGACCCCCATATCAATCGGAGCCCCAGCCGATCTTTTTCCATTCACCTCTACCCTCTGAATTCTATTAGACAAGTAAGAAATCAAGAGTTTGAGATCAATGTTCTTAATGCCATAGTGGTACAATTTCCTGACCAATGTTTCATGCTGAACACAATCGAAAGCCTTAGATAAATCACAGAATACTCCAAGAGTATCCTGTGACTGATCCCAGGCCTCATATATATGTTTTATAAGAAAGACGCCGGCGTCCGTAGTAGAGCGACCTCTAGTAAAACCGAACTGTTTATGGTGAAGCAATTTATATTTATTAAAATGGTCTATCAGCTGATTAAGCATGATTTTTTCAAATATTTTACTAAACGAAGGCAATACTGATATTGCTCTGTAATTAGACGGATCTGAATTATTGCCTGATTTTAAGAGTGGTATAACTTTGCTGTGTTTCATTAGGTCAGGAAATACTCCACAAGAAATACAGTCATTAAAAATGGTCGCTAAGTAAGGCGCAACAAGGTCCACTATTGAGCCAATCACCTTAACAGATATTCCCCATAAGTCAGGAGTATTCTTAATATTTAAGGTCCTAAAACATTTAATTATATCATTGGATTCAATTTTCTTAAATTTAAAAGGAATGTTACATTTTTTTACATTTTTTTGTAGTAATGACTCGGCGACTACAGGAGAAGAAATTAAAGAAGAAGTGGTAGAAGCTGGAATTTTTTTAAAATAATTTTCAAAAGCAGAGGCAACTTCCTTATCTGATTTTGTTACTTGATTATCCATTTGAAGAGAAAATTTGGAGTTGCGAGCTTTGCTTTTACCAGCTTCGCACTTTATAATATTCCAGGTCATTTTAATTTTATTTAAAGAATTACTAATTAAGTTTCTAATATGTAATGACCTGGCTTGTGAACAAACTTTATTAAATAATTTAGAATAATTTCTAATATGTTGAGCAAACGAGTCACTGCGATTGAGCTCCCTCTCATTGTAGAGTTCAAACAGTTTTTGTCTACTCTTATGAATTCCTGGGGTCGCCCACTCATTAAAAGAAAGGTGATTTCTCAAAGTGCAAGTTTTAGAGGAGAATGTCGATTTGAATTCATTATTAATAATTTTGAAAAATTTATCAAACAGTTGTGAAGGATTATTATTATATTCCAGATATGAACATTTGGCCAAAATATTATTTTTAAACTTATCCATGCGCCTTACAGTTATAGGAACAAACACAATTTTTTGTTTTTCTTTGCTGAATTTGTAATTAAAAGATATTAATTGCCCACAGTGATCAGAAATTAAACTGTCAATTATTTTCTTATTCTTCGGTATAAAGTCTGTGAGAATATTATCAATACAAGTGGAAGTAGACTCAGTTATTCTAGTGGGCTCTAAGAATAAGTTAATAAGGTTATATGATTTTAACAATGATCTGAATCTAATAGTGGTAGCGGAGTTATCTAATAAGTTTATGTTAAAATCACCACATACAATAATATTTTTATTAGACGCAGACAGCTTTAATAAAACATTTTCAAAAACAGGTTCAAAAGAATCATATAACGAACTTGGGGGTCTGTAAACACTAACAACAATGAAACGTTCAAGCTCTGCACAGGCTATTTCAATAGTCCGCTCTACAGAGAGGCTCACAATATCTTTACGTTCCTTAAATTTTAAATAATTGTTTACAAGAACTAAAGAGCCACCGCGTATGGCATTCACCCTGCAGAACGAACTAGCCACCTGGTGATCCTCAAAGTTAAACAACATTTCATGGCTTTTAAGCCAATGCTCTGTAACACACATTATATTAATTTCATTACTTTTCAAGAATAGCTCAATTTCAATTTCCTTATTCATAATTCCTTGAATATATATATATATATATTCCTTGAATATATATATATATATATATATATATATATATGCACCAGGTGTATTAGATTACTAACATTATTATGGGCAATGCACTGATTAAAAGATTTAATGTTTTTCTGTAAAACATTTTTTTTATTGCCAGAGAGTATTTCCTTTGTCTTATCTTCTAATTTAAATTATTTGATTCCAAATTTAATGTCAAATTATTAAATGTCAAATTATTAGATGTCATATTATTATTCTGCTCAATAAAAGCAGTAGTTTTATTAGCCAAATATTTGGCTGAATTAAAATGTAAGCTGAATTAAAATGTAACCGGACCCCACACTAACTAGTTCAATTAATTTTCCCTCAGAAATGCATAGGATTTCGGTAAACCTTGATTACGTGAACTTTTGTTATTTCTGAAAGCAACGAGATCTGATGCAGACATTGCATTGCTATAGTTTATGTAAATCAAATTACATTGAAGATCATAATTGAGTGTAAATATACAGCGGTACATTTTAGAGGTAAAATTAACTACCTCATATATTTAATACTTGAGACGAAAACTTAATCTTTACAAATTTTGAGTATATGTTTTGAATTTTTCTAACATTCAAAAGAATGTAAACAAAATACGAAAGGAAAAACAATTTTGCCTTATTAAATTACTTCATAGAAGTTCAAAATACCTTCTATGCTAAGTTTTGGAGTCTATTCAAAGTTGCTTTTATATGGAGAAAGCGAAATTAAGTTTATGCATACAAGTTTGTTTAATATTTAGACTTGAGAAGCTATTCATCCGTTCCTTTTAGATAAACATTGTTAGAATCGTATTTCTCATTGCATTTAAACGTGAGAAATCAAATAAAAACTGCTCTTAAGACTTTTTCTCGGTAGTTTATATATATATATATGTATAATAAGATAAACAAAAATAAATAAAAATAACAACTGGCGATGATCTTTCAAGTATTATATTTCTAAAGGCTTGCAATTTAAAAGAGCAAAGAATTATGCATTTGCCATTATAAGCCTACTAATAAGATAGAACTCTATGAATCTCAGGAAATCTAAAGAACTAAAAGTCTAGAATATGCCAGTTACAAAATTAGACCATATTTAAGATTTTTTTAAAAATTTAATATAACTCAACGCTACAAAATGGTATAATATTTTCAATTTGTTATTTCTACCGCTACGAATCGTAGACTGCTACGTTCATGCTACGCCGCAGTTAATATAATATGTATTATACGCCATGTACGTAGCACGAACATGAGTTAAATATTTGCATTATTATAAATATGTTTTAATATTCAATAGACGTTTTGTTCGATCATGTAATTTTAACTTACTTTGATTATTTGGTACAGTAGTTATATTGGTGTTTTACAAATTACTCTAATTATTTATTTTTTATATTATTTCAAAGTAACTGGGTCGTGGCCTTAAAAAAAATATTAATCCCATTATATATAACACTCATATACTGGGTTTATGGGATAATGAAGGGTGAATGAGATTTTTAAGATTATCCATAACATATTTTGCTTTCTACCCCAAAGCCATCTACTTTAAAACCTTGTTACTAAGGTCTGAAAATTGATTAATTGTATTTTATAAACATCTAAGATCGTTTAATTTTGTAACTTTTTTCATATTTCAGGAAATCATTTTAAATTAATTTCCGTCATACACACAATTAATATCGTTATACTATAAATTAGTTCCTACAGTGAGGATTTTAAATAAATGTCAATCGACTTATTAAGACTTGAAAGTATTATATTTTACGAGCTTCTTACTCGCTTATATAAATTTATGATATCAATTTTGTTAATGATAATATTTTTTCAAGAGGAATCTTAAGGTTACAAATAATTTATGCTAAAGATTTCGGCAGTGATTGAAAACTTATAATACCGACATTTATTAAAAGACTTTAACAATTAACAACTAAAAGTTGGATAACAATATAAATATATTTGATGTTGTAAAAAGCTCAGAACAAAAAAAAACTCTGAAGCTACTGTTCCATTTACAATTAATATAGAATTGTTAATTTACATTTTTATTTAGCTTTCGACTGTATATCAATTTTAAGCCAAGGCGTACAATCATTTACATGCCTCAGATCATAAAGAAATTCATGGTACCATGAATTTTCACCAGGGTCGCGAACAAATGGGATGCCGACATCCTTTTCCTTAACGACGCCGTAAAATAGGCGACAGATTATATAAACTGAACTTTATTTCGCAGGTATAAGGACTACAGATGTGCGATTCAGCACCTAGAGGACGTATATTGACGTTTTTGCTACCCAACCACTAGTACTTCTGTGTAGGCGTCTGCATGGGATGTATAATCGTAATTCTGTCTCGGGAAAAGTGATGGAAACTATTTTAATCGATCCCATATACCTATTTGTATTTGAGGATATGGAATAATAGCATCTCAATGTTATCAAAAGTATATTTTAGTTGTGAAAGCATGCGTAAAACGAATATAGTTGAACTGCGTTCTTCTTTTTCTGAACATACACCAAGAGCTTTTGAATAATTAAAATTCATTTTAGTTAAAAACAAAGATAAAAAAATATGGACTGAAATATGTTCAGAATATCCGAACATGTATGTTCAAATCGCGGTACAGTCAAAGTAACGCTTGCTTTTGTTGGAGATTTCATATAAACCGCGAAATTCTAGTGTGATATTGATGAGAATTTTAATACATTCATATTTATTTCTTTTAGCTCATTTTGTGGTATTGAGTAACAAACAGAGGTGCAATTGGATTCTGTATAGCATAACTGATGCCCATACGGACAGAGATGAAAGGAGGATTTAGCACCACCAATTGGGAGATTAGACTCGACTTGAAAGTGTATTAACTTTTATAACTACTTATATAATTTAATCTCTTTGCGCGTCCCCTATTCCCGAAAAGATAAAAAAGCGTTTAATAAATATATATTTACATATGTATAAAACAATTATCTATTGATACGAAAATGGAAAAAATAAAAGAATATACGAGTAAGAGTATAGGAAGAAAGTGAGGTAATTAAAGTTCTAAACTCAATTATTTTTTAATGCTTTTTATTTTTCTGGACTAGAAAATCGAGTAACGGGTGGGTTTTGCTTTCGTATAATAACACAACTTTTAAAGAGATTTTGGAACGCTTTTCAAATTTTATACCTTTCACAGAACACAAAGCTTATAAATTTAATACTTAAGTGTTGGGGCTTAAACGGGACTACAGCTTTTCCGGAGAATTTAAAAACATTAGAGATTAGATTCGGATTTAAATTCGAATTATTAACTAGAATTCTGAGGATTATCAGGATTATTGTGTTGATTTCGTTCACGGAAGTTTATTGTTTAACTTTTGTGTTCTTCTTCTATTGTGTTTATTTAAATCGTAATGAATAAATATTTCTTGAGGATACTAATCCAATTATATAAAAAAAAAATGCACAAGTCTTTTTTTAATATTATAAACGGTTTTTATAACTCTTTGATATTTTTCATCAAAAACAGTTATTATTAATATACTTAAACTATGCCATGCGTTCCTTATTATTTAAAATATACACGCTAGAGATCTCATCTCATCAATTAGTTTTGTTATCTCATTCTATTCTGAATATATTTAAGATAAATTTAATAAATGAAATAATAATAAAGGAACAGGGAAGAAAAAGAAAGTTGACAAGTGTCAAGTAAAAATTTTGAATTTTATAATAATTTATTATAATATTATTTCATAATAATCTAAAATTCCTGTGTTCCTGTGTTTTACAATACAAAAATAATATTAAATCTTATTCGAAAAGTTAACAAAGCGAAAAGACTTTTGATGAGGCAATTTAGTTCAACATCAAAGACTCCGTGGTGGAGTGACAAATAAAAGCTTAAGTGATCCGTATTCTAGACCTGTAACAGCCTAATTCATACAGCATCCGTTACTTTTAATTATAAATAAATCTCAGCAAGTGCAGTCACCGCAGTATGTGCTTAAACATGTGTCAAGTGCTTAATCATTAAGTCCTGGTCCTAATGTAAGTTAGAAGCTTTCCAAAAGACTTACAGCAGAATGAAAAATTTTAGTTACGATATTATAATTATAATTATATATATATATATAATATATTATTTTCTTTTTTTTTACTAATTATAATATTATTGTAATTTTTTTTTTTGTATTATTGTTTAATTATAATTTATGTTAATTTTAATTTAGTATTATATTTTTTAATATGTTGTGAATATGTAATAACCAATTTTAAATATGATTTTATTATAGAATGAACGAATGCGGCGTTGGGGACCGCCAACCAACAAGCCATGTTCCGAACGGCGGAAGGTGGAGGACGGAGCTACAAATAGCTACGTGGAATGTAAGAGGAGGAATGGAACAGAAGATGAATGAATGATTAGATGTGATGGATAACAAAGATCTGGATGTTATTTGTTTGTCTGAGACCAAGCGAAATGCAATGATACGACCGATTTGCCTGGCAGCCGGGTCGCTTTCTGGGCTGGGGTTCCAGAGGGTGAGCGAGGTTGCCAAGTTGTAGGCGTATTATTGTCCTCTCGAATAGTTAATGCAAAAGTAGAATACAAGGCGATTAACCCGAGGCTTCTTTGGGTTCGCTTTAAGCTGGGGATAACAAGAGTATTCTTGTTAGCCGTGTATGCGCCAGTATCCTCAGCTCAAATGAGCGACCTCGAGGAGTTTTGGAAGAATCTCAGGGATGTTCTAAGTAGTGTCAGAGATAATGAAAAGTTGTTAGTATGTGGGGATGTTAATGGATGGATGGCTGAGTACAAAGATGAAGGGTGAAAATTCTGAGAGAGAAAGGGATGAAAGGTTGACGAACAACTTCCGGGAAAACACAAAGCTTTTCTGGCGAGAAGTTAGTGGTTCCCGGGGTTGTTCGGTAACCTGTAGAATGAAAGGTGTGCTTTCGAAGAGCGGTGAAATTTTAACTGAGCAAGCACACGTTTTGCAGCGGTGGGCGGAATTCTATAAGGAAATGTATGAACGTGAGGACGCCTCGGTCTTGACTACCAGCGTAATGCTGAGTCAAGATGTAGCCGATGGTGAAATCAGTTTGGAAGAAGTAGAGAGCGTGATTCGAAGTCTGAAATGTGGTAAGGCTGCGGGAGCAGATGAAGTTACTGCCGAGATGATCAAATATGGTGGGCCACGCGTCTGGGACTTTTTCTGGTTTTTGTGCAATTTATGCTGGAAATCCGGGGAGGTCCCAGACGATTGGCGAAGTGCAGTCATCGTACCTACAAAGGTAAAGTTTATACAAATAAAGGCAAAGGTTCACAGATGGACTGTGCAAGCTATAGGGCCATCAGTTTGATTAGCTTGGGCGGTAAAGTTTATGCTAAAATTTTAACGAGAAGAATGCAAGAGAGATCTGAAAGGCTGTTGTGGGAGGCCCAAGGAGGTTTTAGACCTGGATGAAGGTGTATAGATCAGATCTTTTCCCTCCGCATGATCACGGAAAAGTTTTTGGCCCTAAACCAAAAGATTTTCTGTGCTTTTGTGGATTTGGAAAAGGCGTTTGACAGGGTTGTGAGAAAGAAGTTATGGGAGATACTGCCCCGATACAATGTGAACGGACCCTTGCTACAGGCTGTAAGGTGTCTTTACCGAGATCACTCAGCCTGTGTGCGAGTAGGAGCTGGCATGTCGCCCTGGTTTGACATCCAATCGGGTGGTAAGCAAGGTTGACCTGACTGTGGTTATAATTTACGACGTTATACTTCTAACATCTAACCATATTAATTGGCATATAATTTGTAAGATATTGAAGCTATTAAAGACAACTGGCGTAATTTATACATGTTTTAATATTTAATTCCTTTTAAGTATTATTCAGAAAAAATTATAAATGTTCTGGGCGTAGAAGAAAAAAAAGTAATGATTTTCATTCATTTTTGGCTAAAATATGTAGACTGATAAGAAAAGAAATTTAATGTCACGAAAGAATTATGAGAATGACGATTCATTTTCGGGCGATTTGGTCAAATTCAAATTCAAATTCAAAATATCTTTATTCAAATAGGCATTTACACGCACTTTTGAATCGTCAATTACTACAATACAAAAAAGGTTAGTGTAGTCAGTCCGTAAGTAAGCTACCACCGGCTCGGAATGCTGTTCTGTTGAGAAGAGCCGGCCAGAAACTCAACAGTTGCTCTTTTCAAAAGAAATATAACAATAGGTGATATACATTATAATATAAATCCTGCAAATGATTCAACAACTTAAGTTCCACATATTTCGATCCACTAAAAACTCTTGAACGTTATAATAGGCTTTATTTAACAATAAACTTTTGATTTTAGATTTAAAACTAAGTAATGGAAGGTCAAGAATAAGGAAGTAAAGTTGTATGTTTCTCTAGAAGTGTCCACATCACTATTGAGCACAAACATATCAGACTTCTTAACTGAAAAACGAAGAGTTTATATATATTATTCCGTTGGTTAAATTACCAACATTTATAAACAAAATACTCTTCATACAGATATTTTTATCTCGACAGCGTCAGCTGTCATCATCAGCTATCAGAAGATGGAACATCTTTATAATTTTATATAAGCAACCTTCTTTAATCATTATAATTATACAGTGTGATATAGAGTTCATCTTTTTACAAGGAATAACAAAATTTCTGAAGATTAAACGGTTTACAACCGAATAAATTATTTAAGCCATGGTTTACGTTTGCTTCAATTTCTTTTACTAAATTATTCAAGAGATTACGTAAGTAAGGCTACAATAAGAATTTTTTATAGTTACAGGAAATACTGCGGATCTTATTTGTTTATTTGATGTTTTGCATTTAATCTTTGCAGAAAAGAGTTTAATTTGCAAGTCAGCACTTAAAGTACTCAATTTGGAAAGATGCCAAGTAAGATAATATATTTAACTATTCATAGCACTGAAATCTTGGTGCTGTAATGTACATAAAAAATAAATCACATATTTCCAAGTAAGTGTCACGTTATCAGTGTATCTGTCAGCTTTACGTATTGTATGGTTCTAATATCTCTAAGCGTAATACACTTAGTTGTAGAAAAATTTTATAGCGTTGTTCCTCTTGGGATCACTCTTATCTTAATTGCAATCGTAGCGGTCATTTGTCACAGTTATTATTAGTTAATACCCTAAATTATATTGCATTTATTACATATTTAAAAAATGGTTGCTTCCTAAAAAAATTACAAAAATATATTACATACAAAAATATATTTCAAGTAGGTGTTTTTTTCATAAAAAATATTAAAATACAATTTCATTGTCTATAGAGTAAACCATTTACCATATTATCTGAGGAGTCGCATAAACTACACAAAGTGTTAAGGGAGAGGGAGAGGGAAGAGAGCCTAGACTAAATATTATCATTTCTTATTGTCATTACCATTTTTTATTTCTCCACCCCCCCCTGCCTGAAAGGAGGGTAGAATATAGAAACTAATCTTACGTAAAAAAATTTACTAGTTCTTTCAACACTATCACTATTGTCTATTTCTGTTAGTTAAATCTCACTTATCTCCTCAAAGCTAAGTTCGATTAGCCTTATAAGAAAGACCGAGAAATACGCCTAATCGTGTCAGGAAGATCACGAGGATCATCCATCTTGCTATATACAATTATATAACACTGTCTGTAGGTAGAAGTAGAAGGTATTTTTTCTGAATATCTAAATACCCCTCTCAATGGAATCCTTTCCTTCTTGAATAGGAAATATCAGTAAAGACCAGTTTCATATTACTAAGTAATTATAAAGCAGAGACTTATTGTACTCGGTTCTTAACCGGATAAGAGATAAACATAAAAATTAATAGAATTATTGGGTTATTTAATTCGATTTTACATGAATTTTATCATCCGTTCCCCGGTATAATTGAATTTGTCTTTATTATAATATATATAAAGTACTTCAATAAATAATTTCTTTATTTGAGATCTTCGCAATAAATAATACACATACATAAAGAATCTAATAAAACGGTGCTTAAACCGTTTTCCTTTGGAATATCATCGTAACTAAATATATTTGCCGATGATGACACAACCTACTTTCAAGATATCTAGTTTCTTCCCATTTGGACACGAGTCGTGAAAAAGTAAATAACTAGGTTATTTTATAACTTTTTCTTGTTAGGATTTGTTGATCCCAGAATTTATATGGACTTGTTAGATTCAACTTTAGAACAATATTTGGTGTTCTATAATTACGATAACGTCTTTTGAAATAAATATTTTAACTGTTTGCAATTACAATTAACTATAAAATTTATCTCTTTATAATTTTGCCTAAAAATCTCAATATAAATTACCAATTTTATTATTAATGTCAAATCCCTATACTTTTTCGAAAAATATTCTTTAGAAATAATATGAACTTGTCAATTTTATTCTATTTCATTTTCTTTAAAGAATTAAATTTTATTAACACTCAATATGAAAAGTATAACTCGTACATCTTACTCAGCGGAATGTTCAAAGTAGAATATATTCTTCTGACGTTTCCTACAACGCCTGTGACTTATATCTCCGATATAGTAACTTGGAGGTGCAATAAAATTGCAAATGTCAGAGGACTATGGTTAGAGCTGAGTCATTTTTATGCCGTTTTGTTGTTGACTTCTGGCTATTAGTTTTCTGTCGGTTTCTAATATCAATGGCAATATTTGATAATTTTCTTATATTCGATTTTTCGTATTCGTTGAGGACGCCTGCCTGCCTGTCTGCCTGTTATATATACATATTACAGACTGTCATTAAGATCACTCTCTCGCCATTATCCAAAGTATCAGGAATAACAAAAGTAATAAATATGAAAATATCCTCTTTTTGAATACAGAAATATTATTTAGGTGGTTTAAATTATTATTTATTTAAATATCTTTGCGTTATGTTATTTTTATTTTGAAACAATTTAGAAAATAAATGTCTTTTAAAATGTAATTTTATGTCATGTTTTATTCGTCTCGTATCTTTCAATCAAAATGCTTAAATATAATATTCGTAACAAATAAAATATAATAATTATTTCTAGATACATTATAACAACATAAAATTATTATAACTTTATCATGTAACCCTAGGCCTTTGGGAGGGGTCTATGTTCCCGTACCCGCAATTACTCGGTACTGCGATAACAGACACAATTATAACAATTAGTACACAATGAACCAACATGGACTCATAACCACAAGCTGTTATTATGAATGGCCTCGTTTTCTCGGTATTCAAGGTAACCATCATGTTTTGGGCAGACATTTCAAATGACAAATGATTTGTTGATATTGATGATGATGAACTGTGATTTGAGAAAATTTACTATACTTTCATAATATACGATAAATATTTTTGAAATTGTCTATCAACCGAATAATGAGTTCTGCTGTAATATTTTTTTATATAAATTTTAAAATGACGAGACATTGATTAGTGTTTTAGAACGAATAAAATACATTTGTATAGAGAATGCTAAATTCTTTCAAACGGGAAATGACGCCGTAGCTTTGTTGGCATAGCGGTGAAGGGAATGCAGGTTCAAGTTCTTCATGTGTCGATAATTTTTTCATTCAATATTATTTAATAATTTAAGCAAACTTGACAACTAGGTGACATGTTTATGACATTTTTTTTTTATTTTTTTGTACACAACATTTTAAAACCTCAATTTAAGCTACGTATAATTGTTATCTTGATACTTCAGGTGACCTCTTTGAGCTAATATTAGATACGGGGTTTTGTGCGACCTTTAGTGACTCTAAAGCTGCTGCTTTGCATTTTAGTTGAAATAAATCCACGTCGAGAGACAAATCAGCTGACGGTTTGCGAGGGTTAATCATCTTCCTCTCGGAGGCAGCTTTATTCTTGTCTGATGGTCTTTTTGAGACGATCACAAAGCGACTTCTCATTTAGAAAGGATGGAACATTTCAAGGTTCCTTTGTCCTCGTATTTGAGGGTACCATGCGCTGGCGATATATTTACTGCTTAAGGTAAGAATATCGACATTAAATATAAAAGCGAGAATTACCATATTTGACAGCCACTTACAAAATTTAATTAATAAGAATTATTGTGCTATTTTCCTTTTACTTACAAAAGGTACTTTTCTGGAAGTAAATACCTGTTTAATAAATAGTATTTAAGTAGTAATCATTTTTAATAAAATAAAATTCGTTTTCAGTATTCTAATTTTAAGTGATAAGATAAATTTCAAAACACCAATAAGGACACTCCATTTCATACAATCATCTAAACAACATATAGACGAAATATAAGTGGAAAAAAGGTCTAAGTCTAAACGGTTATATGATTGATATGGGCTTCCTTTATTTCGGAACAGCCATATCCGCATTTTTTGATATTGTTACAATGGTTCAAAGCTAAGTCGGCTTGTACAGTTGAGATGATATGCCGTGAAAGGGATACTTTATTTGTTTCCATTTGTATGGTATGACCTGTAAATAAAACTTATAGGTAATATTCATTGTCAAGTTTTCTATTTATAATAAAAACAAATGAACACAGTTGGTTAATAGGAATCATATAAATATTGTAAAGCAGAAGATAATGAAGTTATTTGATGCACATTACAATTTAAGCGAAAAGTTTTCTAACATAAAATATCAAACGTGTATCGACAAACAGACGAGTTTAATGAATATAATGTTTCAGTTATATTAACTTGAAATACTTTTCAAACAATGGTTTTCTTCCTCTTTGTTTGAAATGTGATTGGAGTAAATCTAAAATAGAAAATGTAAACAACATCTAGACCGAAGATGTATATTCTTGTGGCGAATTCAAAGAGGAACTTAAATATATTATGTCACTAACCGTTCTGTATTAAAAAAAATATACATGTTATATTGGAACGTAACATTTAGAATCTTATTTCTTTTTTTTTCCATTCTGAAATCGTATGCTTCCCTCAATAATCGGAATATCTGGATACCTTGTTTCATAACGCGTCAATATAGTTTTCGGTATTAAAATATAACTAATTTGTATATATAAGCTTAGAATTTCGAAACATTTTGTTTTTTTTAATCTTCATTATATATTACTTAATTTTTGTACTGTTCTATTATCATCTCCAAAATTATTTTAATTGTTTTTAATCTAAATAAATAAATAATTGCTACTATATGGTGTAAAAGTTATTTATAGTTCAAATTTATGAAATTATTGACATGAAATAAATTTTATTTTGTATAATTGTAATTTGGGGTATTATTTCAGGTAATATTTAAGTTTAATAGATTACAAATAAAACGTAATATGTGTACACCTATTACGCTGATGATATCTGATTTATATACGCTTCGATAAGTTTTATCTAAAAAGTAAATATTGTTTTGAGAATTTTTGTTAATATATAAAACTTATAAAGTTATCTGAGGAATGAAATATGGATCCAACGTTGAAACAACAAAGATAAATAAAATCTATATTTTGATGAATTTAAATATTTATTTAAATGTAACGAAAAAAATATTAAAAGCACTTAAAGGTGAGGATTTTCTTACTGCGCTAAAATTTGTGAATAATAACGTAACTGAAAATTTATTTAAGTTAAATCTAGTGGAAGAGAATGATGAAATGTGATGTGATGAGAATGAGGAGCAGGAGGAGCCTCGAGTGTTTTGGACAAGATAACGGTCGAGGTAGACTGATTTTTATTCTGCGAGATTGTCTTAAATATATTTATTTTTAATGTAAATTTAACATTTGTTTTATGTATTCGGTATTTTCAGAATTATAATATTGCAAAACATTCAGTGTTGCAATATTATATATTCAGTGTTGCAATATCTGAATATTTAGAATATATCAATATGATATATTTTTTCCACCGTTATATTTTTAAAATTCTTATTTTATGAGATAATAAATATTTTCTAAAAATTCTTCGAACAATTGTGTATAATTTCAAACAATGATGATTTTTTTCATGTTTGTAATAAAATTGTGTATTTTTTACTATAAAAATGCTGTTTATTACGAATAATTATTATAAAAGAATATAACTGAAACGTTGGTCTAATAATCAATTAAGTGGTTTTAGCGGTATACTCGATGATTTGCTTACAAAAGCAACTTTAATTAATATATTTCAAAATACAATGTATCTGACTTTGTATTTTATTTTAAGACATTTGATTAGAAATAAATTTTATAACCCTTCATTGAATAAACATATTTTAAACAATTATTATAAGTATCGTGAATTCATTCAAAGTACTGCCAATAAAATAGACCCTTATAAATTCAAAATACAGTATTTTTTTTCTTTTATGAATACTTTGATAGTCAAGTCAATTAATGATCCATTATTGATTGTATAGTTAGGTAATTTTCGTTTTATAAATTTACCAAAGGAAACAAATGAACACTTAATAGTATTTATACGTTCATTAGTAATATCCATTGTGGTATAGAATTCTACAAATACACCGTCTATTCCCTCTGAATACTAAATATCTTCTAAATGGATTAGTTTCCCTCGTGATTCTAAGTAAGTGATTCAATATATTAAAATGTGGTTTTATCGAAAACGATGAATCACCTACAGATAATAAAAGATATAAATTGTTTATACATTACCTATGGACATTACAATGTTAATCTCTTATTGTACAGGGCCGCCAGTAATTTGAATAAACAGTAATGTGTAATATTTTTCAAGTATTGTTAACGACAGTAATATAAACGGAAATATTTAAAAGTTAATATCAACGACAAATTATGTGGTTACATTGCACCTCAAAAGTTGATCTTCTTTCTGACTTTTCATAACTGCAATTGTTGAGTATTTGGAATAAATAATAAATCCGAGAATTAAAATATTCGAAATTTAGTTATTAATTAACATTAAAACTGAAGCGCTTTTAAGATATATGGAAATATAACTAATACTATTAACACGTTTCAACATTCCAAGTGAATTAGACTTAGAACATAATCTAAATTTTATGATTTAATATTGAATAACTTTGATATTATAAAAGTTACATAAAAAGAGATTTCACTATCTCTAATGCAAAACAGTGCTTAAGTGTTTTCCTTTTAGGAAACTGTTGTCACTCCAAATGTATTTACCGTCGCTGACACAACCTACTTCGAGTGTTATCTACTTTCTTTATCCGTCTTATATTTGTACCAGTTTTGTCAGAAACTTTAATATTTTTATATTCTTTAGTCATTTTAAAAGGGTAACAAATACTAGTAGAATGTTTTTTGTTCAAAATGGATATTTATTTAAATACGTTAGCTAAAAACAATAGTGTTAAATTTATTGCAAATATAAGTCTAGAAAATATCTAACTATTTTGTTTCAAAATTTAACTTCAAATTCATTACGAATATATAACAAGTTCTAATAACATAAGCCATGTAATATTTCAGCTATGTATTTCAGACAAGACATTCTAAGGCTATATAGTTTTCGTGGTAATGGTTGTGATGTGATTTATAACCCTACTAGCTTTTGCCTGAGGCTTTTCTCGTGATACAGAGAACAGAACAGGTTTTAAGCTAATAAGGGTATGGCAGTGGTTACTACTTTTTAAAACATACTATATAAAACAAACCAACTTCGGAATTATTTTGGAGATAAAATATAATTAAATTATTTTATTACATACAAACAAACAAATTTTCACATTTATATTATTAGCCAGGATTCTCGTTATCTAATTTGATCTGTGTGAATGAAGTTTTCTTTATCAAGTATTTTAATTGTATTTGAGTTTATAATCTTCTTAAGCCTTTTTCTTTTTTTCTATTAATATGAATATTTAAGTTTCATTGTTTGGTTTGCTTAATAAGGAATACAGTATATTTAAAATATTTAAAGTATAAATTGTGTTTCTGAGCTGTATCGCAATGTTGGTGATATATTTTTGAATAAAAATTTTGATAATGCTTGTATTTCTCTCTGGTTTATTTAAAAAGTTACATCACCGTATACAATAATTAACTGAAAACTATTTATAAATATGAAGAATATTCTACATATTACGTCATATTACGTAACCCATATTCAATAAAAAATCGCTATTAGACTGCTTTAATTTCTCTATTACTGAGCGCTCTGTCAGCATGTCTTGTAACGAGATATTCTTTCTTTTCAACACTTTGAGAACTAAGTTAGCCTTATTTACGATTTGTTTTATTTCTTGTACCAGTTTTAATACGTCCTCTTCAGGTCCTATAACCTTATTTAAAGTATTCAACTGTATATTTAAACTTCTTGCAACAGTTTAATTTAGCTGAGTAGTCTGAAATATGTATAATACTGTCTTACTTAAATTGTCATAAAATTATAAGACGATGTGTGTTTGAAGATGTGTAATAAATTTTGAAAGATATCCTAAGTAATAATGATGATAGATAATATGGTAAACTTTAACATCTCTCTGTCGAATCGATATCGTAGTCTACAGATAAGCCTTCGCCAGAAGGCTTTCTCGTATCTGTAATTACTTGGTAGTGCGGTAACAGCACTACACGCAATTATATTAATTAGAACATGTTGAACCAATATCGATATTACTTGGATTTTAAAATTATTAGAGGATTTCTAGATCTTGTTTAGATGTAATAAATATTGTAGATTAATTAGAAATATTACTATAAAAATAATATCGCTCTTTCACTTATGCTTATTGAATAATTTAAGATTTTTTTATTAACAGATCAGTTATAAAAGGCAGTGCACAAAAATACCATTTGTATTGTAAGCTTAGCCTGGATCGGCTTTCTTGAATATTTTTTCAGTTGCTAACAGTTTTGGGTGTTACTTAGAAATCCATTCAGATATACTTCACTAAATATTTTACTGTTGCAAATTTTAGGGAGGATAATTCGCTCAAGAATTTGAAGACATTCGTTTTATTTGTTGAGAAAATATTTGTCAAAGAGGCAGTCTTCCACTTGATTGTTTTCATAACAATGTTGAGTAATGTCATATAAAGATATGTCCGAGTATTTAGTGACTGCAAACAAAATCGTGTCCTATTTCTGTTTGTGATGAAACTGATTCATAACAAACATATTGTTTACTTGTCAAATTTTTATAACAAATAGTTAAATTTGTTTCTCAAACGTATAAATTTGAATGATATTATATTAGTTGAACTGAATATTGAATAAAAAAATGGTATTCAAAAATAAATTAGAGAAAATACGTGCACAATATCGTTACTACAAAAGCATTCAACCATTAATTAACGAGTACTGCAATTTTAGGATAAATAGAATTTAGGAATAAATTCCGCAGCCATATTCACTCGTTTTAACCCTGTATAACTAATCATTCGTCGAGGCGACGACGCGCCACTTGACGAAATTCGAAATCACCTACTTCGCTCCGTCCCCTGACCTTGACTCTTTCATTACCTTACTAATTTGAGTAAACAGTGCAGCCCGTGACTCTTTTGGGCCCACGCGCATCATAGGACGTGCTCTGTGACCATTTCGTCGTCCGCTGGACGAAGGTTTAGTAATAACAACAACTTTATTATTACGGTACGTACATTAATAAATTCTAATATTTATTGTTTTACATATTGTAGATCTGCTTCTTATCGATAACTATAGCATAGTATTTATTAAATTTCTGATTTAGTTTATTGGATTGATTTAAATAGAAAGTTTAATGCAAAAATTAATAGTAATTAGATTTTTGGTTCGGTTTAGATACGGTCCGGGATGAGATGTTTTCACTTTTTTATATTTATTTTAGATGCATTTAAGGAATCAAGAGGATCATATTCGTCGTTGGCTGGAGTCAGCATCGGAAAACGAACTGGAGGAGAGATCTGACAGCTCAACATCGGAAACGGAAGACATTTTAGAGAAAGATATTAGTTTCATTTAAAGCCAAATCCAACAAAGTTTTATTTTTATTGTCAACTATTCATGATCAACCTATTATTAATAAAACGACAAGAAAACCAGAAATAATACATTTTTAAAATAGCACAAAAGGAGCAGTGGACACTGTTGATCAAATGTGTTCAAATATAAGATCTAATCAGAAAACCAAAAGATGGCCGATGTGTATTGTTTATAACATTCTCAATATATATTCTTTTAATTTTTACGCTATTCATATCTGTAATAACATGAGAAATAAGAAAAAGTCAATGAATCCGCACGATTTTGTAATGAAGTTAGGAGATCAGCTAATGGAACCCTGGCTTCGGCAACGATAACAGACCGTGAGTTTGAGGCGTAATATAAATGCCATCATTGAGGATATTCTTGGCGAATCTTCCACAATAGAAGCTCCTGTTCCTTTTACGTCAAACACGCGTAAAATTTGCTACCTGTGTTCATCAAAAGACCGGTGAATGACCAAGCACCGTTGCACCAGATGTAGAAAGGCTGTTTGTGGTCCACATAATGTTGATATGTGTGGTCACTGTGTAAATTGATATTCTAATATTAATTAGTACTTAATTTGTTCATTACAACCCTTACTTGTGTGCCATGAAACAAGTTCCTATCTTAATTAAATATTTTTTATTATATTATTCATTGTTCTTTCATTTATTCCGTATTTCATTGTTTTATTCCGTAGTCCGTTGGACGAAGGTGTAGTAATAATGGAAGAATGAAAACAGTTTAGTTATCTAGGGTTAATGGGTGTTGAAACATTTATTTATATTCAAATTTCAATATAATGATTAGTTTATATAGAGATCAAGAATTGGACATGATAATCAGTTTATTGTAATGAGTTTTGCTTATGGTCGGTCTATATTTAGGATTTTTAAAAGTGAACCCGTGCGAATCCTATCTCTGTGTATCTATGTTACTTTTCTATTAATTTATTGTAACACTTAAAACTATTATTTTATCTTTTATTTATAAAAGTTCTTAAAATATATAATTTAATTTAATACCGCGCACAAAAGAAAGTTACACTTATTTCTATATTATTCTTATTATTATACTTCATAAAATATAATTTCCAAATGAATTATTTTTGATTGTGAAGAATATCTCTTCTGTCATTTATTTTAAGATAAGTATAGTGTTTATATATTTTTTATACAAAAATATTATCGACATTAATACAATTTACAGGCGAATAAAGCGTGATTACAAAAAAGTATTTCTAACAGTTTCCGTAATATTTTACATTCAAACTTAGTACGACAGTGATTTACAATTCATTGCTTAATCCTGATTAAATTGGTAATGTGCCAAGAAAATAACTACAATTCTATTTTGCTAACAGTACTGAAGCATATCTTGAACTATGAACGAAAAATATAAACTTCACTAGGTTTCAAAATAAATAATATAATATCCCCTACGCTCTCAAATATGCAATATTCTTCATTAAATGTCAACTTTTTGTCACTCATGTCTTACAACTTAGATTTATAATTCATCTACAATCCAAGATTGAAATCGATTTTCTACAAATATTGGTTATTCTGTCTATATCCTCTCCTATATATATTACTTTTAAAACGTATGAAAATTTACAAAGCTATAATATAACAGCAACGAACGAAATTATTCTAATTTAAAATTCAATTTGTTTTCGAATTGTTCTGAAAAAGTTTGTTTAACTTGTTAACGAAAAGTTCTCGTACTCTCTTACCAAAGCCGAGTAGAATATAACCAAGTCCTAATGGTGCTCTGTAATCTTTTAGTGAATAGTTTGCAATAATTTTAAAAAGGGATCACTAGAATATTGTAATTTGGTTTTAGAGTCTTTAGAAATGTCTGTCTGTCTTTAAAAATAAGAAGTTACCTATTGATTTTTGTTATTTAATAGTTTTTAATAATTAATAAGTTTTTAATTCATTGTATATTCCTTCTGAATAATAAAATCTTAATATAAAATATCTTCTAAATGGGGTTACCTTCCCCTGAGACTCCAAGGGATTGAATTGATTATAATTCAGCATTGTTAATAATAATGAATCACCCACAAGTCACACTTGTCGCCTAGATGGAGCAAAATTATATGTAATAGACGTACACATATTTACTAATTGGGTTATTTATTCCTCTAACTTTACTAGTATATTTTGATATATTATTCTTTTGTAGAAAAATTCAGAGGACAGCAACGAATAGCAATAACTTATTAATATCAAAGACTGATAGATTGGTATCAATTTAACAGAATGTAACATTTAAACAACATTGATAATAAAATCCCATATCAGTGTACGAAAAGTTTTATTTCATTACATATGCATTCTGTAATAAACCCGATCTTACACTTTTCCTCTTCAACAAACTATCGTGACTTTTCTCTTCGAATGTATTTGCAGTCTCGTGAACCTACTTTCATGATAGCTACTATCCTCTTGGACAAGAGTTGCGGCAAAGTTTATACAGTTACTTTATAGCTTCTACAAGTTTTTCTTATTAGGATTCTGCTCGTCTGTTTATCAAATTAGAAGATTGTTTTCTGTGATTCAAGGTTTGGCATTGGCTTGTCTTTCCTTTAATTTAGAATTACTATATATTCCTTTTTATAAAAATAACATTTCTATATATATACACGAGCTTTACAATGGATTCCGTTTCATTAATCTGGATAATGCAATCAATAATGCCACAGCGCTGGATCTGTTAGCGGTTACAATCACAGCAGATGTGTCGAGATGAGTAATGAATGAAGGATATCATTGTAAATAGAAACAATTACGATATTATCTATAAAGCTAAGTTACATACATTTATATATTTTTTCACAATATATTTGGCTTAAGAATAAAAGATGATTTGTTTTATATTTATAACATTAAATGAAATAATAGATCTTATCGTATCTTGGCGTCGTCATCTTTATGTATATAATGTTATGTATATAATATTATGTACTCCGTAACTTCTTGACCGATTTTAATGCATTTTAATGTATGTTTGAGAGGACACTTGGATTGTTTAGGTTTCAGAAAATAAGTTTACAATATTATATTTTTTATTTTTTTATCTTATCTAACTGTTCTTTATTCTTAGTGTTAATACTGTATTTCACATTGCAGTTATAACGTTAAAGCTTAATATATGCAAGACGACACGTCCCATTTCATGATTCAGTGGTTTTTGAATATTCCAAGTAGAGTATTACTTTGTTCTGACGTTTATTGCCATATTAAGTCATATCCAGAATATGACTTTTATCCCCTTCGTTGGTGTACGTACTTCAAGAAGCAATAAAAATGTAAATAATTTATAATAACTGATGTTAATGTGTATTTAAGTTTAATGAATAATCCTGTAGTATTTAGATGATAAATGAGGCATAGAAGCTAGAAATTTCTAGACTGGGCATAGTTAATGGTTGAAAAGTTCTAGAGCAATGAAATTCCGTTTGACAATTTTAAGTTGTGACTAACAAAGCTTAAGTCTATTTTAAAGGCTTTGATTTTCTATAAGATGATTATCTTTTTATGACAAGATTTTCTTGTTTTAGCTTATCCTAACTTTTTTATGGCATAAGCTTATATAAAACCGCGATAAATAAAAGTAAGCTCATTTTCTAAATATTTTCACAGCTTTAAACCTTTAAAAATATTCTTGTTAGTTTAATATTTTGAAGCAAATAAAAATATTATTTAACACTAAGGTAATTTACAATATATTCTCTGTACAAAAGCTCTCTATTAGAAGTTGAACTGTTGTATAATTTGATAAAATATAAACTAAACCTACCTTACTAAAATGACATGTATATTTATGATTTGTTAACAACATTGGCATATTTACAGCGGATCAGGTAGATAGGCAGAACCTTATTATATTTCTTGCCTTAATATTTTAATATCTCTAGTCATCTAAATAAATGACACAAAATTACAGTAAATGTTATTTCAAACAACATGCCGAATACGAATCCGAGTACTAATGCTAGTACTAGTCCGAGTACTAATACGAGTACGAGTCCGAGTACACCGTGTAATAATAATAATTAAAGGTTTTGAGTGTGGCATCTATTCAGTTTGTTAACCAGAAATTCTTTATAATCCAGAACAGATATATTTAACAAGAATAGAAGAGTTTTCAGAATTATTACCTCTTTCAAACAACGTGGGTAATATTTTATACGCTGGTATAAGTATTCCGTTGATACAAAAGAAGAAAAAACGAGAAATCTTACGAGGCTTTTTGGATAAGATCCATGTATCATTTTCTTTATTAATGAAAATAATTCATAACATACTCGTACATATTGTTTTTATCTCATTTATGTACTTCTTTATGTAATAAACACATAAAAAATATTTTTACTTAACACCCATTGGTGTATTGTATGAAAGTTATAATAAAAAAGTTACATTGATCTTAATTGTATGATATGCAACCTTAAATTTAAACTGCTATTTTTGATTAATTGTATAGTATACTAATAAATATATCTCACAAATAATTATTTTAAAACCCCAAACCGAAAGAAGAATAAACATATAACAGCACTGAAGTCACTTCACGTGATGGGTGAAGATTTACATTTATATGTAAATTGAGGAATAACAACATAAAGAGGAAAACAAGTGGAAAAAGGTCTAAATCTGAACGGTTATGTGATTGATATGGGATACCTTCATTTTAGAAAAAAGGTTTTTTACATTTTTGGATGTTATTGTTCACTGTTGCATAACACAGACGGCATTGTTGAAATAATCTAAACACTCGTATATCATGTATCACCGCCACTTTACCTCTCCATACTATGAGTAGATCTAACTTGGTCCATGTCTTCGGGAAACTTCAAAAATTTAATTCAATAAATCTAATTAGAAAAATTATAATGTTCAAAGTATTCAACTTTACAGCTTCAGTTAAACTTTTGCATTAATTGACAAGACACCGGGAACAGAATTTAAAACAGACCGCAGCGGTTCCAATGTTAAGAAAGTTATTTAAACCTATCTGGTATAATTTCGTTATTTTATAATTAGATAACTTGAATATCGGTTTTTCATTGTAAATGAAATAATCACATAATTTGATAGATGTATAAAATAATATTAAATAATTTATAAAACGCAAATAGTAATTGTTGCTTGGAATATGGAGTGGTTAGTGTTTTTATTAATACTATTTAGTCATCCCTGGCTGATTATATTTTTTCAAGCATCAAATGAATGTTCGCCGAGATGAAGTGGACGTCTTTGTATTAAATGCCGTATGAATTATTTATAAGTTCAATATTTTCTGTCTGAGCCAAGTGTATTAAATCCTCCGCGTCAGTCTTGTTATTTATGTCAAATAATACTTTTATTAAATTAAGAACTGGAGAAAGGTGCCTTATTTTTTAGACAACTTGATGTTTCTGAATTTAATTATAAATTACATTTAAAATTCTGTGTATTTCATTATTCAAGTGGAGTCTAAATACAACAAATAAAGTTTATTTTTGTTCTTTTGTCATAATATGAGATATGCTCGAATATTACATACATACTTTCTAGGTTAATGCTTGACTACATTCCACCTGATGGAAAATGAAAATGTGGTCTTAGATGGTAAGGCGCATTAACTTAGTAACCTATTCACTCTTCTCTTGAAGACGCCCACATTGTATTCGGACGGAAAAACCGACGCAGGCAAGCTGTTCCAGTCCTTCGCTGTGCGAATTAAAAAAGACAAGCAAAGCGCTTCGTTCGGACAGGGGGAATGTCCACAACGTAAGGATGGATACCTGCCGTGCGTCGGGACGTCCTGTGATGGAAGGGGGACGGAGGAATTAAGTCGTGTAATTCCAGCGCACACTCACCAAAATGCATCCTATAAAATACTAAGAGGCTAGCAATTCTACGCCTGTGTTCAAGGCTGTGGAGGTTGGCTTCTACCAATTCGGGATCGCCTATAAGCCTCTTTGCTCGCCTCTCAATTGAGTCCAGAACCGCAAGATGAGACTTTGCGGCACCAGCGAATATGTGACCACAGTACTCTACACACGACCGGATCTGTGCTTTGTATAATACAAGAAGCTGTCCCGGTGTAAAGTACTGACGGACTCTAAGGTGGTAGAGCCTAGCTGTAGTTATCTGACTGCAGCTCGTATTGGGCTGGCACGACCGGGGAAGGACCACCCTATCACAGAAGACCGACGTGTAGTAACCAAATTCATTTGGTTATGTTCCGTCGGTGAGTGAGAGAATCCGGAAGCCCAACCAACCCCCCCCCCCCCCTCCGCCAAACATGAAAGCGATGCCGTAAAGAAAAATACCCCAGGAGGCTACCGGCTTTGATGAAGCCGGGGACCTCCTCCCCGAGCAAAATCCGGGGAATGATCCTCGGATTTTGCTCGGGCTGCCCGTCGTATCTGGGGCGGGCAAAGTATCGCACTTTGTGTTTCCTGAGGGCAAACGACGGCAAACAGCGGCACCCCGCTCCACTCTAGATGTGGACTTTTGTAACATCCGGGGGTTTCATTCGAACCTAAACGCCGTCCACTACCACCTTGAGACGGCGCAGCCGGCCTTGTTGTTTTTGACGGAGACGCAGATATCTCAACCTAGCGACACAGCGTACCTATCATACCCCGGGTATAAACTAGAACATCATTTTATGCCACACGCCGGGGTATCTGTGTTGGTAAGGGAGGATATCTGCTACCGTCGCCTTCAGATTTTTGAAGGTCGGGACCTGTCCGTGCTCTGGCTGCGCGTGGACATGGACGATCACGTCAGATTCTACGCGTGCCTCTACAGGGTCCATAGTGGTAATGCACAAACAGATCAACTGTTTGGCCACGTTCAAGCGAAGATTGACGACCTGCTTTCTCAGACTTCCTCCGCCGAAGTCGTAGTCCTCGGGGACTTTAACGCGCACAATACCGAATGGTTAGGGTCACGTGCAACCGACTGCGCGGGGAGATCTGTGATTGACTTTGCTCTGGCAAATGGTCTGTCCCAATTGGTCAAGACGCACACTCGTCTACCTGACGTGGACAGCCATATGCCCTCTTTGTTGGATCTTCTGCTGACTACACATCCAGAAAAGTACCAGGTCGCTATCGAGGCTCCCTTAGGGTCCTCTGATCACTGTCTGGTACGGAGTGTAGTGCCCATTCAACGTCCAGCTCGCACAAGACCTACGACTCGACGCGTTTGGCACTACAAGTCAGCGGATTGGGATGGAATGCGGTCTTTTTTTGCATCCTATCCATGGGGGCCGATTTGTTTCCCTTCCAACGATCCTACTGACTGCGCTGCGGCTGTAGCTGATGTAATACTTCAGGGCATGGAACTTTTTGTACCAAGCTCTGTGGTACCACTTGGTGGCAGATCGCGGCCTTGGTTTGATGCGTCTGTCAGGGCTGCATCAGCTGGCAAACGGCAGGCTTATCAAGCTTCGGCCAATGCGGTAGTCACTAAGGATCCGAACTCTAGAGTTCTGAAGAGGAAATACAACCGTGCCTCCAGATTCTTCAAACGGCAAATCGCTAGAGCAAAGTTCAAGCATGTCGTCAAAATTGGGGATCAGCTGGCAAAATACCCGCCTGGCACGCGCAAATTCTGGGCGCTTTCAAAGGCCAGTCTGGGCAACTTTAGCCAGCTGTCCCTACCGCCGTTGCACATGGGGAATGACTCTCTGGCCCACACAGCAAAAGAGAAAGCCGATCTCTTGGGCACGCTTTTCACCTCCAACTCGACCTTGGACGACCAAGGGAAGACACAGCCTATCATCCCGCGGTGTCAGAGCTCAATGCCGGAAATAGTTTTTCGGCAAAAAACTATCAGGCAGACTCTATTTTCCTTGGACGTTCATAAGTCGAGTGGGCCGGATGGCATTTCTCCACTGGTGCTACGAACGTGTGCCCCTGAGTTGACTCCAGTGCTAACGCGTCTATTTCGGCACTCCTACCTTAAAGGCGTAGTCCCGGTCTCATGGAAGTGTGCCCTTGTCCATCCGATCCCTAAAAAAGGTGATAGCTCGGACCCAGCTAACTACAGACCTATCGCCATTACCTCCCTTCTCCAAAATAATGGAGATTATCATAAACCGACAGGTCCTAACGTACCTCGAGGATCACCAGTTGATCAATGACCGGCAGTATTGCTTTCGCCATGGTCGATCAGCTGGTGATCTTCTGTTATACCTCACTCACCGTTGGGCAACGGTTATTGAAAGCAAGGGAGAGGGTCTGGCAGTTAGTCTGGATATGGCAAAAGCCTTTGATCGTGTATGGCACAAGGGGCTTCTTTCGAAGCTACCTTCCTATGGGCTTCCCGAGAGTTTATGCAAGTGGATAACCAGCTTCCTCACTGGGCGAAGCATAAAGGTCGTTCTCGACGATTTTTGCTCGGACCCCAAGCCCGTGAACGCTGGTGGACCCCAAGGCTGCGTGCTATCCCCAACTCTGTTCCTCCTGCACATCAATGATATGTTGGATATTTCCAACATACATTGTTATGCGGATGACAGCACTGGGGATGCGGTATATTCCGGTCGTGCAGGTCTCTCTTGGGAAAACGTCGATGAGTACCGAAAGAAACTTGTGTCTTCAATAGAGACTTCCCTGGGGATGATCTCTGAGTGGGGTGAACTGAACCACGTTCAGTACAATCCCGACAAGACACAGGTTTTCGCGTTTACCACTAAAAAAAACCCATTTCTCGTACCACCGCTCTTCGAGAGCACTCCTCTTATTGCCTTGCCAAGTATCAGAATACTGGGTCTCGACATTTCGGGCGACTGTCAGTTTCGTGGTCATCTGGAGAGCAAGGCCAAGTTGACCTCGACGAAATTGGGAGTGATCAATAGAGCGAGGCAGTATTTCAAACCTGGCCAAAGACTTGCGCTCTACAAGGCGCAGGTCCGGCCACACATGGAGTATTGTTCTCATCTCTGGTCCGGATCACCCCAATATCAGCTTCTACCATTTGACCGCGTACAACGGAGAGCCGTTCGGATTGTCGGGGACCCGGTGCTCTGCGAACGGCTGGACTCTTTGGCATTGCGTAGAGACGTGGCTTCTTTGTGCGTCTTCTACCGCATTTACAACGGGGAGTGTTCCGAAGAACTATTCGATCTGATGCCTACCGCCGAATTTCACCACCGCACAGCTCGACATTGCCTCCTTTACCATCCATACCACCTGGATGCGTGGCGATCTTCAACTGTGCGATTTTCAAGGACTTTTTTCCCACGTACCACTCAAATGTGGAACGAACTTCCTTCGGCGGTATTTCCAGATCGATACGACATGGGTACCTTCAAAAAAGGCATATATTCCTTTCTCCAAGGCCGGCAACGCTCTTGTGTATCCTCGGATGTTGCAAGAGTTCATGGGCGGCGGTGATCACATATTAACGGTGATCCGCACGCTCGTTTGCTCTCCTATAACATAAAAAAAAAAAACCTTCGCAAGAACAGCAAGCTTCCCTGCAGCTGCTCTTGCTCTGGACTCAATACACCGACCAAAATTGAGGTTCGAGGAAATCTCTAAGCCTAACAACTGTAGCCGGTCACTGTATTCCAAAGATACACTCTGGAAAGTAGGAGCCAAGATGAAAGGGCTCCTTTTGGCGGTGAACAGACACGTCTGCGTTTTGGTGGCGTTGAATTTGATAAGATTGGCATTGTCCCATGCGGAGACTGCCTGAAGTTTGTCACTCAAACGTTGTACCAGTGCTTCTCTTTCTGACTGTACTTGATCTCTACTAGCCCGACTACTCGGCAGGTATCTTTCTACAACTGTGCTGTCGTCCGCATACCCATAGATACCGGGCTTCAGCAGATCGTTGATGTGCAGCAGAAAAAGAGTTGCAGAAAGAACGGACCCCTGAGGCACTCCGGCATTAATTGTCAAGGTTTACGAGGAAGATCGTTACCTTCAACGTACGCTAGAAGGCGCGTGTTCAATACACGCTCTATAATCTTGCAGAGTATGGAGGTGATTAAAATTGGTCTATAATTGGCAGGATCAGCACGGCTGCCTTTTTTGGGCACTGGTTGCACGTTTGCAAGCTTCCAGGATTTCGACACTATTCCAGTCTTGAAAGAGAGGCGATACAGACGTGTCAATACAGGAGACAACTCAGCTGCGTACGTCTTCAGCAGAATGTCTGGTATACCATTAGGACCTCTGGCTTTATTCACATCAAGACGACACAATGCTGTCCATACCTCTTTGTTAGTGATGCGGATTTCCGGCATCGAAATACCGCAGTGAGGAAGATGTGCTGGAGAAGCATTGCCAGTGTCTAGATGCGAATAATCAGCAAACAGAGAAGCAAATACATTTCTTTCTCTGTCGCTGTATAGGCCAAAGATCCATTCGGCTTCAGCAGAGCAGGCAGTGAGGGTTGGCAGAAGTTCGACTCGATCGCTTTGGCAAGAGACCAGAAAGCTCGACTGCTAGTAGGTCTGACAAAGAGCTTTTCACCATTCTTAGCGATTTGATCGCGTCGAGCCTTCCGTAATGCCTTTTTATAGGACTTGGCCGCTTGGTTAAAGGCTCTTCTTTGAACGGACATCCGGCGCTTTGCGGCTTCGAGCATCAGCCTAAATGAGGTATGCCGAATGTTTGCGGTCTTCAGCACGACCACATTTGGCATTAAACTATGGGCGAGCTTTGTCACCGATGGGTACGTCAGTAAAAGGAATGAAATACTCCATTGCCTGATGCACCACATCGGTTATAGCGCCCGCGCAACTCGACGGATGCAAAGAAGAGAAGCAGACCTGCCGCCAAGGATAAGACGCAAAAAAGTGACGCATCTCATCCCAATCTGCTGACTTGTATTTCCATACTCGCCTAACACCATGTGGTTCGAAACTGGTGGGGAATATGTAAACACAGATTTCACCAGACAGTGATCGGAGGTTCCCAAGGGGGAGGTGACCTCAACACTATACCTGTCCGGATCAGTTGTCAGCAGAAGGTCCAGGCAATTAGCTGTATGGCCTACTACATCTGGTACCCTTGTCGCTTGCCTCACCAGCTGAAAGAGGTCGAAGGACAATGCAAAATTCCGCGCTTCTCTTCCAGCACGGTCGGTCTTCTGGTACGGGAACAGCCACTCCTGATGACAGGCATTAAAGTCCCCCAAAAAGACGAACTGCGCTGAAGGATACTGATGTAGAGCCAAATCAGCAGCCTCACCGAGATGCTCAAATAATCTAGTTGTCTCCTGGTCACCGCTGTGCGAACGGTAAACACAGGAATACAGGATTTTTTCGTTTCCTGTGTCTACTAAAACCCATAGGGAAGAAAAAGTGGGGTCTTCAAGGTGACGGAGACGCAGCATACAGAGGTCGTTCCGCGCGTACACACAGACCCCGGCACGCGAGCTAAAGTTGTGCTCTAGCGAGTAGCCGGGATAAATCAGGTACGCAGTGCTCACAGGACATTGTATCTGCGTCTCCGTCAAAAAGAGCAAGTGCGGTTGCTCTGTCTCTAGATGGTGGTGGACAGGTTGCAGATTAGAGTGCAAGCCCCTGATATTAGTGAGCTGCACTTTGAATGAGGAGGAGTGCAACCGCTGTGAAAACTTGTTCTTTTTATTGGACTTTTTCATTAAAAAAATTAAAAATAAAAGAGTGAATAGGATGAGAAATGGCAGTTGAACGAGGCGGTACGTATCGAACCCGACGTCAAAATTGGTGATATCATGCCACTGGGAGGCTAGTCTGGAGACTGCGGGGACGCCCGAACTCCCCCAGGGATCGCCACCGGGCCTCATCATCTGGTCGCCTACCAGTATGATGGAGCCACCCTGGGATTTTTCGCAGCTGGCGGGGCTGCCTTTCGTGGGTGACTGACCCACTAATTGGGCCCCCAATTATCTGCGGGCGGCCAGCGGAAAGCCGTCGCTTCGGATCCCGCTACCCTCCTCGACTAGACACCCGACACAATAAACACCAACTCGACGCCAAACCGGTTCGCCAACGCAACGCAGCTGTTCAGACCCATTTCCCATATATATACGGCTTCATCAAACAACGTGCCGGAACACGACTAGGTCGCTTTGCGACACGACTTTGTCCGATGGGTAGTAACCTTGCCGGCGACCTGATGTTGTGGTCTACCTCCGAGAAATTAGATTTATTGAATTAAATTTTTGAAGTTTCCTGAAGACATGGACCAAGTTAGATCTACTAATAGTATGGTGAGGTAAAGTGGCGGTGATACATGATATACGAGTGTTTAGATTATTTCAACAATGCCGTCTGTGTTATGCAACAGTGAACAATAACAACCAAAAATGTAAAAAACCTTTTTTCTAAAATGAAGGTATCCCATATCAATCACATAACCGTTCAGATTTAGACCTTTTTCCACTTGTTTTCCTCTTTATGTTGTTATTCCTCAATTTACATATAAATGTAAATCTTCACCCATCACGTGAAGTGACTTCAGTGCTGTTATATGTTTATTCTTCTTTCGGTTTGGGGTTTTAAAATAATTATTTGTGAGATATATTTATTAGTATACTATACAATTAATCAAAAATAGCAGTTTAAATTTAAGGTTGCATATCATACAATTAAGATCAATGTAACTTTTTTATTATAACTTTCATACAATACACCAATGGGTGTTAAGTAAAAATATTTTTTATGTGTTTATTACATAAAGAAGTACATAAATGAGATAAAAACAATATGTACGAGTATGTTATGAATTATTTTCATTAATAAAGAAAATGATACATGGATCTTATCCAAAAAGCCTCGTAAGATTTCTCGTTTTTTCTTCTTTTGTATCAACGGAATACTTATACCAGCGTATAAAATATTACCCACGTTGTTTGAAAGAGGTAATAATTCTGAAAACTCCTTTATATATATATATATATATATATATATATATATATATATATATATATATATATATATATATATATATTATATTAATTTTACTGGTGAAATATTATAAAAATAGAGGTATAAATATATAATTAATATTTATTTTATTATTTATTATTAATTCAGTTTTTAAAGCGTACTTTTTAAGCTAGATAAATAGTCGATTTATCAAAAACATGTAAGCAACAAGAATTCGTTTGTTAAACTGGCTTGGATTATCCCGCATATAGAGGATAAATCCGTCTATCACGCTTGCAAAAAATGTGACCCTGTGTGGACTAACCAAATAAAAATTGTATTCACCTATAAATATTGAGGAATTTATGATACAAAAATAGCTTGTGTGATGTTATCCTGTTTTCGATTTTTTTGTTCCTGACAATCTATACGACTTATGCATTTTTATTTCAGATTTAAAAACTCATAAATTTTTAATAATTTCATGCAAATTCGATAATACATTGTATTAATTAATTGGGTTTCCCAACACATATTTCAAACTTCAAAACTCAAGCACCAAGTTCGCTATTTCGAGCGCAGACAAGCGGATTATAGCACCTCAAATGAGCCGGTTTTTATCACAAAATTTTCTCATTTTCAAGGAAAAATATTTTTCAACTTAATTCGGCCGTGACTTCGCGAAATTGTTTTGACTTAGATCTCCGTTGGCGTCGTCTTTTAAAAAGCGTCATTAATCTTCCGCATGGTAATTTGGACACGCTACCTGCCGGCTAATGAAATATAGAATGGGAGACGCGATAATCACTTTATATTATCGTCATTTTATCCATCAGAAAATATATAATTTAACCTTGAAGGACCAAGGAATTTTGTTAGTTAGTTTTACTCTTCTTTATTTAAGATAATATCTTTGGATATACACTTACATCGTTTTGATCTTGTATTTTACTAATAATTTAATTAAAACATATATATTTGTTTAATCTAAGTGTATTTTATTTAACAGAAGTAATTTACACTTCAGAACGCCAAATATTTTTAATATAAAAATGATGCTTTATATTGAGTTTAGTACATGTACCGGCGTCAAATCGATATCTGCAGTCTAGCAGTTATTTCTGCTATATTAATACCATACGCTTCATTACGCGTGGTTATTAAAAGAGTATGAAATCATTACTGACGTTTATGTAATGGAAAATAATCGTTTGGTGAGACTAAAATCAATCCAATTGCTTCACACAATTCTGTAATGACTTAATTTGATCCAGTCAATCAGTTAACGTTCACCAATTATAAAATTATGTTTATGGTCTAATTAAATATTCTAGTACACCTCAATTAATTTCACTTAAAAAAAAACAATCACAGAATAATGTAATGGTTGTTTATTTATTTATTTATTTATTTATTCTTTATTGCACACACTTCAAGAGGATATTACAAACATAATTTTAAAAATATCAGAAGTTGGCAAAGGCGGTCTTATCGCTAAAGCGATCTCTCCCAGACAACCCTTGGTGAAAGGTGAAATGAGAAGGGGTTGGTGAGGCAAGCACTATAAAATAAACTACAAGGCCTACACTCTAATAATGCACATATAGATATATAAAATATATATGGTAATATACATATTCTTATAATATACTACAATAAATTTCTACATAGATAAATAATAAGTTTTTAAACCGTTTTTAAAAATGCTTAGGGACTTTGAGTGCCGTATTTCGGCAGGGAGAGCGTTCCATAATCTGACGCACTTTGCCGTGGACGAATTACTACCACATTTCGTGCGGCGGAATGTCACCTGTAGCTTATTATCGTGACGAGAACGTAGGAAAAATGGACTATCGTTGCCAAGGAAGGTAAATCTTTCTTTTAGATATTTTGGACATTGGGAAAAGTATAGGATTCGATAGAGTAAGGATAGGATATGGATGTCTCTTCGGCGACGGACTGACAACCATTTTAACTGTACGCGATACTGTGAAACGTGGTCGAATTTTTTTAGGTTAAAAATAAACCTGATGCACATATTTTGCAATCTTTCAAGCTTATCTAGAAGTTCTTGCTTGAGTTCTGGATAGCAAGAATCATCATAGTCTAGTATTGGTAGCAGTATGGAATTAGCTAGCATTATTTTAGTTTTAGTAGGTAGAAGATTCTTCCATCGCCTTAAGTAGCCCAGTGTTGCAAAGATTCTCCGTCCCACCTCGGTAACCTGTGGTTCCCAGGCAAAGACTTTATCTATAGTTAGACCAAGGTTTTTGACTGTGTTCCTGAAAGGTATATCGATATCGTTATAACGAACTGAGGATAAATTTTCTATATTAGCTAGTACTTTGGGATTACCAATGATGATAGCTTGTGATTTTAAAGGATTAATTGAAAGTCCATAGGATTTGCACCATTCAGCAATATTATGCAAGTCTGAATTTATTTTACTGATGGCGTTAGAAATTTTATCAACGGAATCTGATGTATAGATTTGTAAATCATCAGCATACAGGTGAAAGGAAGAGGAGATTACTACAGAAATAGAATTAATGAAAATGGAAAAGAGAAGGGGAGAAAGGACGCTTCCTTGAGGAACACCTGCAGTAAGAGGACAGAACGCAGAACTATTACCTTCAACACATACTTTTTGTTGTCGCCCGTAAAGATACGACCCGAACCAGTCCACTACTTCTTTTGATACCTTCAGAGAGCTTAGAACCGCAAGAAGTAGATCGAAATCTACGTTATTGAAGGCGTTGCTGAAGTCAAGGAGAACAAGAACAGTGACTGAATTGTAAGACAAGTTTTGTCGGATGTCGTCACACACCTTAATCAGTGCCGTTGTTGTACTGTGTCCGGTTCTAAAGCCTGATTAGAAAGAGGATAGAATATTATTTTTTGTAACGAAAATACTAAGTTGTTTATTAACAATGCGTTCTAAAACTTTAGAGAGGAAAGACAGGATGGAGATAGGCCGGAAATGCAGAAAAGTAGTGGGGTTAGGGATTTTAGGAATAGGGACAACCAGAGCTTTTCGCCATTCATTAGGAAAATGGGAAGAAGATAGAGAAAAATTAAAGAGATGACAAAGGATAGGGGCAATATCATCAAGGAGCACCAGGATCATTCTACGACTAATTCCATCACTTCCCATTGCATCCGATTTGATGGCAAGAACATGTTTCTTCACTTCATCTACTGTCACCGAATGGAATCTAAAATGTTGGTGGCAAGGAATAGGCAAGGATTTTAAATTATTAAGCACCAGTTGTTTCTTTTCCTTATCCAGCGATGTAGTAGAAGTAAAATGTTGGTTAAGGGAATTAAGATTCGGTATATTGTGAGCACCATTTTGTTGACGTCCGATACCGAGCGAGTTCAGAAATCTCCAGGCTTTTGAAGTGTTAGAATTTGAAACAGACTTGTGAATAAAATTACGTTGGGCATCGCGACAAATCTTACTGCACCTGTTTCGGAGTATTTTATATTTTGTAAGGTTGTCATCTGTGGGTCGGAGTTTGTATTTACTTTTAGCTTTATTACGTTTTACCATAAGGGCTTTAATCTCCGGAGTTAACCAAGGCGCCGGGAGATGTTTTAATTTGACGGGTCTTAAGGGAGCGTGTGTATCAAAAAGTTGCGTAAGTAAGGAGTTGAATATTTCTAGTTTTTCATCCATTGTACTTGCTCCAAACACAGCAGTCCAATCAATATTGTTCAGATCTGACATAAAAAGGGAATTGTTAAAATTACTAAAGTTGCGTCGCATTACTATTGTTGGCTTAGCTTTAGGAGGCCGTATTTTATAGGAAATAAAAATGAGGTCGTAGTAAGAGAAAGCTTCAGCCGGTAATTGGCCATGCTTATCTGTGTGACTTAAGGATGATACAATTATTAAGTCCAGTAGTGATGGCGTGCAGTTCGGTGAGTAGTGCGTAGCATTACTAGGTAGTATATGGAGGTTGGAAGTGTTGACTATGTTTTTGAGTTTTTTAGCACGGTGATCATTTTTAAGAAGACAGGTATTCAAGTCTCCCATAATTATCGTATGGTCCACCATTGTTGTATATTGTTCAAGTAGGCTATCGAACTTATCAAAATAGTCAACACAAAGGGATGGACTATAGGCGACACCAAGTAACACTTTTAGGTGTCCAAATAAAACCTCTATGAGCAGGTGTTCGGATGATTCTGTGTAATGAGAAGGAGATTTATCTAAAACAGTAAACGGAATATGAGAACGTAAATAGATTGCGACACCTCCGCCGCCTTTACCAGTCCGATAATTTCGTATGAGGTGAAAACCGGGTAGATTGTAGGAAGTTGAGGGTAAAAAGGGTTTGAGGAACGTTTCGGAAATCAAGATCGCGTGGATGCTATTACTGTCTAAAGAAGACAAGAAATCAGGAAAGTGGGAAGGGATGCTCTGAGCATTGATGTGTACGACATTAAAATTCTTAGGGAAAGATGAAAAAGAGGTGTCTAGTAAGGAGCTAAGGGACTCCGGGATACTGTGGCAACTGTCGCTGGAAGAAAACGTCTCCGACTGATTTATGTCAAGGTCTAATTCGCATTCAATAATGGCGTTTGTATTCATATTAATATAAATGTTCTAATAATAATAATAATAATAGTAATAATAATAATAATTATAATAATTATAATAATAATTATTATTATAATAATAGTAGTAGAAATTATGAAATAAAAATAATAATACTAACAATAATAATATAATTATATATAATATATATTGTATAATATTATATTGTATAAATGTAATATTCAAATAGATCTCGTTAACACGAGTTCCTATTAATTTCCATTCACCCGCCAGTGTTTAAAGGGAGATCGCACTACAACTGTTTTAATTCTAACAACTACGCTTAACTACTTCAAAACTACTTAAAATATTAAAACAAAGGAAACAAATAATTAAAACGAAAACATTTTTACAATTGCTTACCCTACTCCATAACAATCATAAATCAATTGCAATTTTCATTTACACTACACTACTCTAATGCAATAAATCAAAATACATACATAATATTTTGTATTAGTAAAGCAAGCATAAATTGGCTTACTTAAAAACAAATATACATAGAATAGAAAGTTAATTAATTTATTAGGAAATATTATAAACCATACAAAGAGGTCAGAATAATGGTCTATGACTTGTGAGTCTGAAGCAAGCTTCCCTCTTTAGGCTATGGTTTACAACATCTCTGACAACAAATTTATGACAAGTGACAGTTAAGTGTGTTTGACAATTGACATCGGTATATTTATTTAATAAATAAACACTTTGAAGTTTGAGGTTAATTTTCGATATTAATTAAAGTGTCTTGAAGTTCATTTAAATTACAGTACAAATATGACAAATCTCAAAAGATACTTTCTACAAACAGTTAACATACAGTAGAAGGCTAATACAAATATTCTATTGACGACTACAACGACAAACATTATATCGAACGAAATAATAGTTAGAAAATGTAAACACAAATTTTGACTTACTTTCTAATTGTTCTTTTCGGTCTTGAAGACGTCATCTGTGAGGGATTTATAAGTTTTGATGATTGCGTAGTCATCTTCGCTGTGGAGCCCGCCACTGGGAGTGCATCACTAGCCTGTGCAATGGAATTCACCTCAGCCATGGTGCTGACACGGAAGCGTTTAGTACCCTGACCAACAATCATTATGAAGCCATCCCTTGACCAGCATTTGGAGACACCAAACTTCTGTCGAGCAGCCATGAAAGCATCATGTCTGTCTTTTGTAAGAAATTCTGACAAAGTTATACCCGTTTGCTTTAGTGATGATTTGCCAAACCAAACCTGATTTCTAGTGGACAGGTCCCGAAACTTTAGAAGTATAGCACGGGGTTTATCACTTTTGGGCTGCCCGAGGCGTTGGCAATGACTCAGGCAATCTTCTTGTAGGTGTGGCAGCTTAAGTTGCTTGAACAGGGTAACACTGACTGTGGCAGTCAAATTATTATCGTTACTCTCTGGGACACCATGCACCAACAGCATCTTTCTTCTGCTTCGCATCTCCAGTTGATCGGTCTGCTTGGCTATGAATTCTACCTGTTGCTGTAAGCTGGAAAGTGCTGATAGAACAAACACTCGGAAGCTATTAAACTGGGCTCCAATGTTGGAGGTTGGGCTTGAAGCTGGTGTAGCACCCTGCAGGCTTTTTTGAAATTCAGCCATCTGAGTGTTAAAGTGCTCCGTCATGGTCTGGATAGATTGTTGTATGGCCTCCATAGTGCTGTGTGATGATCTTCAATAACTGATTGTGCCACAAGTTAGAAGTTGGTATATGGAACTGACACTGGCAGGTTTGAAAATACTTAAAACATTCTTTAAAATATGCAAATTATAATATTATTAAATTAAAAATACTGGGAGACAAAAAAAAGATGTACGTATTTTTTAGTGCCTATCCACAAAAAAAAAGAAAAAAAGTTGTTATTAGAAACTTCACAAAAATAACAAATTACACTAATTCTTTAATTAAAAAATAACTTCAATACATTCAAACCGATAATAAGAAAATGAATTTACAATTTAAAAACACAAAGTCTAATCACGTACAAAAAATATCACTAAACACGCGATACAAAATAACGACAACCGAACGAGTCGAGAGTGACGCAAAAAGTGAGCACGAGCATCTACCCGCACTGGCTTATATTCAATTCTTCAACGGTTGATCTGAATTATCTTCTACACGGCCTCTCCTGACAGGAGACCGTCCTCGGACTCCCTTTTCTTTATTCCAAGAGTGGCATAGAAGGCAAAGTCCCAGACTCTGCTGAAGGCAAGTCGCAATCTTAAAGTTCTTGGACTCCTAGATCGGTAGTAGCCTGTAGAGGCTGCTGATCTCCAGATGACCCCACTTCTGGCTCTAAGCAGTCTGTTTCTGTTTCTGTGTCTGCACCTACATGAAAAAAATTATAAAGCAAACACTATAAAGGACAAATCAAAATGTATACAACGATACACAACTCGCAAATAAGACGCGTCCGCCCTATCAACAAGCAATGTAACGCTGCTTTAGTGATTAAGCCATAGGCACGACGTTAGCATTCACTTAATCACGGGCACAAGTCAGAGGCACTACGTGAAGCTATAACTTTGCCTGGCACAAGTCAGAGGCACGACGTGAAGCAATAACTTGGCATAGCAATTGTTAGCCAGAAGCACGGCGTGAGGCTAAAACTAACAATTGTTAACCAGAAAGGAAGCACTACGTGAAGCTATTATCTGGTACACTAACTACCAAGTAACGGTCTGCAGCCCGCACTTGCGTTAGACTCACTTTCAAAATAAGCAGCACAAACTTCAGGTGTCCATTCTCCACGCCATGGGATCATATACTCGGCTGCGGCTTGCGTTAACTTCCCGTAGGACCTGGCCAAAAGTTGCAGTTCATAGCGCCCATGGGGGAGAACCTTTAGAACTCGGTAAGGACCCCGCATTCCGGAGTCCAGTTTCCCCGTTGACTGCGCTTGCTTTCTTACAAAAACCAAGGAATTTAACTCATAAAGACGGGCAGGTCTCCTGCCTTGATTAACGTAAGAATCTTGGTCCTGTTGATTTTGTCTCAGTTGCTCTGACGCTCGTTGGCGGGTCAGCTCTCTTAGAGCCTCGCGATTTGGACTAGAGCCTTCCAGTGCCACATCTCGTACCAGACTTCGAATAAGAGGTGTCGCTGCGTCAATACCCACCAACATGTTGAGTGCTGAACGCTGTGTTGTCCGATGTCGGGTGATATTTAACACCAGCTGAAGCTTCCAAGTGACGCTAGGCCATCTCTGTTGACGGTAGTTAACCTCAATGCGGATCATATTCAAGATTGTCCTGCAATAACGCTCGACCTGTCCGTTAGATTGATGCATCTCGGGAGTAATCAAATGTACATCAGTTTCCATATTTTTAACCCAGTCGAGAAAACTAACACTTTGAAACATTCGTCCCCTGTCAGCAATAATTAGTTCCGGAGACCCAAATAAAGAAATAGCATTAGTAACATGACGCTTTAATTCCTCAGAGTCTTGCCTATACATTGGGTAAAGTAAACAGAATTTAGAAAATACATCCACTATTACAAGAATGTATCGGTAACCATCTACTTCGGGAAGTGGACCCATCACGTCCATATGAATGGTGTTAAAAGGTACATCGGGTTTCTGCCATGAATGAATAGGTTGTAACGGATCTCGTTGTACTTTCTTTTGAAAAATACACACTAAACAGTGTAATACATATTTTCGAACAAAAACACGTAACTCTGGAAACCAAAAATGCTTTAAGAGCAGATCAATTGTTTTGTCCACACCAGGATGATCGTGTTCGTCATGAAACACTCGAAGTAAACTTAACCTATGCCCCCTAGGTATATAACACAAATATCTGAGGGACTCACCAGTAGGTGTATACTTGTAGTAAAGTATGTCATTTTTAACAAAGTAATGGCTAGCGTCTAACTGACCATCATTCAGTTTCTGAATGAAGGTCCGAGTTTCCTCGTCTGAACCCTGAGCAATCTGTGCCCAATTCAGAGGCTTCTGGACCGAACACACATTGACAGGATTTCGACTTAAATAATCGGCGTGAGACATTTGAGTACCCTTACGATAGTGTAACTCAAAGTCAAAATCCTGCAGGTATATCCACCACCGAGCTACCCTAGGAAGTAAATTTTTTTTCCGTTGGGTTAACTTCAGTGCATTGCAATCGGTGACTACGATGAAGTGTACACCCACAAGATAATGACGAAAGTGCTGTAGCACTTTAACTACCGCCAGTGTTTCCAACTCATAGGAGTGGTACTTACCTTCAGCACCCTGCGTTAACTTACTGAAGTAAGCAACTACTCGCTTATGACCACCTTCGTGTATCTGTAAAAATATACCACCATAGCCGATGGAACTGGCATCTGTATGTACTTCGATTGGTAAGGATGGATCATAAACAGCAAGCACCGGTTCACTGGTTAAACACTGAATTACCTCACTGAATTACCTCACGAACAGTCTGCTGTTCTGGTCCCCACCTAAATGGGACACCTTTACGTGTCAATGCAGCGATACAAGCAGTTTTTTGAGCAAAGTTAGGTATGTATTGCCGAAAATAGCTGGCTAAGCCCATGAACTGGCGAACCTGTTTAATATTTTTGGGATCTTCAGCCCCTGTTAAAGCTCTTACCTTTTCACTGCTCGGCCGTACCTGTCCTTCACTAATAATGCGACCTAAATATTCTATTGAACTGGAAAGAAATGAACATTTCTTTAAGTTGATTGAAAATCCCGCATTTGTTAGCGTCTCGAGTACCTTATGCAAAAGGGTCAATCCGTTGTCTATTGACGCACTCATAATTAAAATATCATCGATATATACCAGGATATCACCAGATTCTATGAACGATCTTAATGTTTTTGAAATTATCCGCTGATACACCACGGGAGCATTAGCTAAACCATACGGCATTTTTAATTACTCATAATGGCCTTCGGGTGTGACAAAGCCAGTAAAGGGAACCGAAGATTTTTGCAAGGGTATTTGGTGAAACCCGGTCGCCATATCTAATGAGGTAAAGTATCTATTACGTCCCAGTCGATCAATATGATCATCTATTCGAGGTAAGGGAAAACGATCTTTAATTGTCACATCATTTAATTTCCTAAAATCGACGCACATGCGATCTGAGCCATCCTTTTTCTTCACCAGAAGAATAGGACTGGCATAGTCAGACTCAGATTTTTGTATAATCCCAGTTTTCAACAAGTCTTTAACAATATCGCGAACGCGAAGTGTCTCAGCATAAGACAAACGATATGGGCGATAACTAACAGGAATATTGCTCTTCAACCGAATGGTCATACTACCAGTATTAACCGTTGACGTGGCCGTGCCAGATATTAAAAACTTTGAAAATGTCTCTACTATTATCAACAACCGTTGAAGCTCATTACCAACAAGAGGTGTGTTTACAGGTATAGATACATTTGACTGAACAGTCATCACTCTATTTACATTGAATTTCCTAGTCAATATCTGCTTGTCACGCGTGCGAATTTAACTAACGCCTTCTCTATTAAGTACGTCCGTACCTACAATGACCGGGGTATTCATACACTCAGTGTCAACTATATAAAAGTCAACATCAAGAGACAAGCCGTCAAATTCAATAAGTAAAGTTACATAAGAAGTACTCTCAATCTCCTGACTACCTAAACCCTTGAGTATACGAAATGTAGGCTTATGCGCACAACTAAAATGTTTTAATAAGTGAAACGAGATTAATGATATCGTTGAACCACTATCTATCAAGACATCGACAGGTACGCCTTGAATAACGGCAACGATTACATCACTATTGTAGGTAACCTCCTGTTTTCGGCAAAAATTGACATTATTTTTATTACGTGATTCCGACTTTAACTTAGCAAAACAATTCTCGGTTTTATGACCAGACTTTTTGCAAAACGTACATGTATCGGGTTTTGTAGGAACAAAAACAGGCTTAGAGATCCAATTATCTTGGTTTAGAGGACGCTCGTTTGAATTCGACTTGAACTTCTTACATACAGCCTGAGTATGCCCTGGCTGACCACACGAAAAACACTTACTCGATTCAAAATGTCGTTTTCTTTGATTAGGATACCGTGATTTACTTTTGTTTAGGTACGAACCGCTAGACCTAACTGGAACCGAATTAACCCCAGACGTGGAAGGTTTAACGTAATTAGAAAATAAATCTACAAGATCGTTTGGAGATAGTTTGGCATTTGTAGCACATGCCTTAATATGGGGGTCGTTAATACCGCGAATCACAATGGCTGTAATTAATTCATCGCTTACAATTCGCAAACGAAGAAGTAACCGGCGAGCATAATCGGCGTACGAAACGTAATTATCCGAATTAGTCCTCATTACGTCAAACAAAATATTGGCGACGTCAGGAACTTTTGGACACAAAGACTTAAACTCCCTCTTAAAATTGGACCAACTACGTTCGGCGGTCACCCACTCACTTAACCATGACTTAGCGTCCCCTTTAAGGCAGTTACCGATTCGTGAAAGACATTCGTAATCGTTCCAGTTATTCAGCGATTTGGCACGTTCCACCTCCTTGCACCAATCATCGATATTCTGTAAATTTGGATCAAAATTAGAAATGTAACAGTTTGTATTTAAAGAACTATTGGTATTAATTGCGCGGATAGCATCTACAATACGGTCAGTAAACGTCGACGGAACACTTATATGAGTGGTATTACGCTCCGAGTCTAAGTCCGGTACAGACAGTGCTTCTGGGGCACCCCGCGAAGGCGGAGGGATCGACGGAGTCATAGACTGTCGATCTCTATGCGTAGACAATCCAAAACCTTTAACTAAGGAGGTCGCGCCGCGTTCAATCGGTTCGTGACGTGGTACTGGTGAAAGCACGGGCCTCACTTCACACTGCACCGGTGGCGGTGTATTTCGCGCAGCTACCTGATTCTCAATAGATTGGAGACGATCTAACATTGTTTCCATATCGCGCCTTAATTGACCGTTTGAGGAACGATCGCGATGTCCACTACGTCGATCATCACGACTTCTCCTGCGACTTTCACGTTTACGATAATTACGATCAGACATTATACACAATGTAGGTATATCGAAAACTGAATAAAATAAAAATCACGAATTGATAGTTAACAAAAAGAAACCGTAAAATTTTAACGTGGGCAGAATCAGAACGGACGAGCAGGATAGGATCACGATAATCCCATCCCACTTCTGATCTAGTACACCTCAATTAATTTCACTTAAAAAAAAACAATCACAGAATAATGTAATGGTTGTTATTAAAAACTTCACAAAAATAACAAATTACACTAATTCTTTAATTAAAAAATAACTTCAATACATTCAAACCGATAATAAGAAAATGAATTTACAATTGAAAAACACAAAGTCTAATCACGTACAAAAAATATCACTAAACACGCGATACAAAATAACGACAACCGAACGAGTCGAGAGTTACGCAAAAAGTGAGCACGAGGATCTACCCGCACTGGCTTATATTCAATTCTTCAACGGTTGATCTGAATTATCTTCTACAATATATATAATATTATTAATTTGGTTGTATTAAGTCTAAATGAATAGTGACAGACTTATGTTATGTTACAATGTTATAATTTAATTATACTAATATAAACTTTATTATTACATATATATTAATTTTCTTCCAATATTATTAATCACTTTAGTCGTCTTAAGGGCTTAGTAAGCGAATATTTAATTCTAGTTCTAGTCTTTTTTACCTTTACTCATTTCTTAAGAACATTTGCAAATTTATTACTGTTTATTTAACACAACTATCGTCTGCTCGTTTATCAAACAAACTTATTAAAATGCTAATAATTATTGAATTACACGATACCCGCAGCAGATTAAACTTTTGTTTCAGGATAAGCAAAGCCTCAATGTTTAAATATTTATTACGTTACAACTGCAATCATATTTAAATTTATGTTTTTTAATCACCAAAAATCACATTTATACCAAATTGATGTTGATTATTAATGTTTTGTATTGTATTTTGTTATCATTGTCTACGTTTAGTAATTAAAAGGGTCTCGGCGTTTTGGGGCACTTTTCGGCCTAGTTCTTAGCGTCAAGTCACCATCATCGGACATGCATAAAAAGATGCGTTTTTTAAAGAGGATCCCAACGATACCAGCATGTCGAGGAAAAAAACAGTCCGTGACAGTTTAACTTACAAAAAACCGCGTAAAGAGCAGCCAATTCATCGTACTTCGCACCCTTCATAACTACAGGGTAGTTCTTCCTCTTTGGGTGCTTAACCATATCAGATATCATGTGCACATATTTTATTTCGTCTTTCTTTTCCACATCTTCACCAGATGTAACACAGCAAAGGTCAAAGAGAGGCACCAAGCTTAAGAGCCAGCGTAATACTTCGTCGTTTATTCACATTCCGGAAACATCTTTTCGGCCTAGTTCTTAGCGTCAAGTCACCATCATCGGACATGCATAAAAAGATGCGTTTTTTAAAGAGGATCCCAACGATACCAGCATGTCGAGGAAAAAAACAGTCCGTGACAGTTTAACTTACAAAAAACCGCGTAAAGAGCAGCCAATTCATCGTACTTCGCACCCTTCATAACTACAGGGTAGTTCTTCCTCTTTGGGTGCTTAACCATATCAGATATCATGTGCACATATTTTATTTCGTCTTTCTTTTCCACATCTTCACCAGATGTAACACAGCAAAGGTCAAAGAGAGGCACCAAGCTTAAGAGCCAGCGTAATATTTCGTCGTTTATTCACATTCCGGAAACATCACACCTGCTACAATATATATATTCTTATATTCTCCGTATTCTAATTCGCTCTCTCCCGAATTTGATCCGCTTCCGGATGGCAGGAAGAGGTCAGTTAGCTCCACTGCCGGGCGAAGAATCTGCGGTAAATACCGCGCGTGGGAGAGGTAATACACTGCAGCAGCTACATGTGAACAGCACCCGACTGTGCGGTTGCCGTTCGGGCACTCACACCAGTACCTTAAGATCCCTTCAACTTGATCCACGTTCGAGGCATACTCCATGTAGACTCGATATAATTTTGCGTTCCTGTGCCGAGATCTGATTTCAACTTGTACGATGTTATGTGCTTGTTTTACAAAGCTCATGGCTACGTTGTTATCGGCGTCCATCACCTCTGCTAAATAAGATCTTGCGAGGTTGATCTGATGTGGCCCTGATGTCAGCAAGAGCAACTGGTCTCGAGTCAACTTCGGGAAATCGCTCAAGGCTGCAGCAGAAACTGGTTCCAAAAGCGTCTTCCTGCGATTCCAACGCTCACGTTCCACTTGCTCGCCGAGGGTGTTCGGTACTCTTCGTCTTTGCATCATGCGTTCGACGATCTCTAGAGCCATGTCACCATCACTCCGGAACCGATCGCTGTATTTGTTTTCCAAATAAGCGACGACGCGGCAAAGCGAGCTGACTTTGGGAAGGTTCCTGTTGTCCAAAGTGTGGTGCAGCATTTTGAACCTTTGAGCAATGCGACCATGAACTGATTCAACAACCCAACGGAGTTTGGTTACGAGACGTGATGAGTTAGCCTCATCCCAGGGAAGCTGCTTCCGGTTGCCTTTCAATGCCGGCATGACTACGTTATAGCCCAGGCCTTCCATTCGATTAATTGCATTCCGGAATCCACGATCGACAATGAGAATATCTCCGGGCTCCAATAGGTTCAGAAGATTCACATCTCGCAACACCTTTTCGACGATCATGGCATCGTTCCACGATCCAGGAAAAGGCCCCGCAAAGTCAACGATGAAGCCATTTGTTGTGCAAATCGTGAACGGTTTGCACAATGGAGTTTTTTTTCGCCCGGAGTACGAACGTCTCTGATAAGCGTTGTTAGTGCTCTTTTGATGTCGGATGTACGTACCATCCAGGATGAGCGCAAGTTGATTTTCACCAAGGTTCAGGATTCGTTTTGCTGTTGCTGTAGTGTTGAGCAGGAGAAGCTGACGCGTCAGAGATGCAGGTCCTAAGAGACATGGAACGCTTTCGAAAGCTTCCAGGACAGTCGAAAAGCGACGTGATACGAATCGACCGTTCGGTAAACCGAGAATGTTTGCGATGATATCGTTGGATAAACCTGTCCTGAGTTTAAACAGGAAGAGGAACAACGCTTGACGGGCAAGCTGGGATCCAACACCTCCTATGGAAGGTAGGGTTTGAAGAATATCTAGGAAGCGGTCTTGTGAGAACCCGGTCAGATTTTTGAACTGGCTCTCAGAAAGTTCAAGGCGCTTTACTTTCTCGAGTAGCGACTCATTGGATGAGCCTCGGCAAAGCCGTTTGAAATCATCCAGTGGAATCGACGAATACTCCGAAATAACCGGCAGGCTACTGAGGTCTTCAGTGTTCTCAATTTTATGATTGAAACACGTCCGACTTCCTTCAGGTATGTAAATATTCACCTCGTTGAACGCTCTACATCGCTCAGCGAAATTCACAACGTGAAGGCCTCTTGTAAGTGGACACACGAGACAATGGCTATGGGTGGATGATGTCCTTGCCATTCTCACTTCTGCTCGGGCTTGGTCTTCTGATTGCAGTGGTTCGTCGAAGTGGACCTCTGAGTCACTACTTGATTCACAAGGTGTCGATACTTCAGCTGAAGAAGACACGTCCGGCAAGAGACCTTCTCTCGATGAGCCTGGGTCAGTCGCTTGCCTTTCAGGCGCATATATCCCATCAGACTTCAATGGTCGACACGAACCGCAAACAAAATCTCCAAGGGACACTGTAGTTCCATAGTAGGCGCTGTAACGGTGTGCGTCTTCCATTGTGCATATCTTCTTTTGTCTACCACGGACATATATCGACCACTTACCACAAGCTGCACATTTATGGTTTGTCATGGTTGAACGAAAGAGGTTTACGTAAATGTGAAATGAGCTAGGTTCGCAGTAAGTCTTCGAAACAGGGCTTGCGCACTGAAAGCGGATATCGACGACCCTGTGCACTTCCGGTTCTAATTAGACACGAGTATAAGTATGGATTGTTTCTAGGATTATGAATGTGTCGCGGTTGGCTAGAATGTAACTAGATAGATTAAGTAATACGATATCATTCGGCCGAGTTACCAACGTCGAAATGTAACATGGGAAAGGTGAATAATGTGTGTAGTCGGACGTACTGCAAAAGAGCAGTGCTGCTCCTAACGGTCTTCTATAATTTCGTAGTGATCATTACCTCGAGTGTGAACATCTGTGCATACACAACAAAACTATAACAGAATGTATTGACAATGAAACATTCGGAATCTAGAGAGGCCGGAACCGGAAATCGAAGAGAAATCTTGAAGGAGCTTACTGAGCTCTTCCTACCACCCTCGAACGAACCAAAATCGGAAAAGAGTGAATCCGATTCTTGAACACGAAGAATATTCACATTTACCAGGTCCTCAACTATGAAACCGAATTCTTTTTAAATGCACTTTTAAAAAATTGCCGGCCGCGAATGGCGCTGAGAGACAGCGTATGTTATTGCTCTGGGATACGACCGTGAATTCGAACACAAAAAGCCGCCACCTTTCCCTGTGGTGCCCCGGGATCTGCAGTGAAAAATGTCCGAGTGTATCCCAAATATTGAGTTCTTAAACTTGGCACCTCTTCTTTACCTTTGTTGTGTTACATCTGGTGAAGATGCGGAGACGAATTTAAATATGTGCACACGATATCTGTTATGGTTAAACAACCTAACTCTAAGAAGAAAACTACCCTGTAGTTATGAAGGGTGCTAAACACCATGAGTTGACTACTATTTACGCAGTTATTTGTGAAAAAAACTGTCACGGACTGTTTTTTCTCCTGATATGTTGCTACCATTGGAATCCCCTTTGAAAAACGCATATTTCCATGTAAGTGCGATGATGGTGATTTGACGCTAAGATGATTTAAACGGGCTTTTTCTTTTGTATTTTTTAAAATTGCTTTATCTATGATTTCGAGATGTTTCGAAGAATCATGGCTATTCGGGGTAGAGTCCAAATGAAAGCTGGTTTAACGAGGATTCCAACAAGGCCACTGCGAGCTCATAAATCATTGTCATAGCTGAGTTATAGCGATTTAAAAAATCAGTCTTTTTGCTGTCGCTCATGCTGATGATATAGGTCATAAAGACATACATGATGAAAAAAAATCCCAACGCTGGATTCGAGCGTCCTGAAATGATATTTGGTGTTCTGATGAAGTGAGCTACAAGATACTATAGTTTTACCCAAATCCCAGAACTAGGCCGAAACCGCCGAGACCCTTTATTTTTGTTTCAGATCCCCTCGCTGTCGATTGAATAATGACATCGGATGTATTGGTTATGTTATTATTTGAAAGTATCATATTTTATTAATGTTTTACGACGTGTGATAATGTAATATATTAGAAGAAGAGTAACAATAGTGTTGTCTTACTCACAGTTAGCTCTTTTCTTGATCAATATCGTCATGTTCTGTGTCAAAAGTCACCAAGAAGTTCTAATAGAAGAATCGAATAAGTATATTTTTATATTGCTATAATTAATATTATATTCATGAAATCGTTTCGAAATTCATATTCACAGAAAATTATATCAATATAAAGAAAACCGAGTTATAAACGATTTTCAAATCAAAGTCTAAATTAACATTAACGACCATTCTTCTTTGTCTTTCATTCATGTTATATTTCATCCTCATATAAAACGCACTAATTTTTTATAAACAATATCTATGCATATAGAATTATGACGTCGGTTGTTACGTATAACGCACATTCCAAGCTGTTCGCTAATTTACGAATCCTATTACGTTTACAAAAATAGATTATTGTTCAACAATGCCCGTATCCGCGCTCCAATTGGATCTCCCCGGAGTATCCCGAGCGATATTTTAATTAAATTAATTAAGCACTTCCATTTATAATTGGGAATAAGATAGTCATGCTTAGAGCTCTGCTTTGAAACGATGCCGTCCTATTGTGGAGGGTACTGTGGTTTGTAAAGAGATAATTAATTTTACTATTTTAGATTTACACCGACATTACGTTACCATATGTTGTTAAGCAAATCCTTATAAAATCATATTATTTGTTATAGTTTTATAAATTTCAATTAAATATGATGTTTTAAATCTCTGTATAATCATCGTATATATGGGCGCAAATCATTATGTTAATGATTATATTGTTTTAAAAATTCCGTAATTATTTATAATTCGTTTTTCAATAATCATTCGTAATCACCAATCTGTTATTTCTCTAATTTCAATCTCTTAAAGACATTGTATTGACTGATTGGTTGGTGATTGGTAAATTTCACATCCAATCGGTAAATTTCACACTGGATGTGAAATTTATTATTTAATAATTCATATTGTTGCACCTTTTCATCTTAAACATTTAAAGTAAAACTAAATTAGATTTATTATAACTCCAACATTCATTATGTTATTAAATAAACCAAACTTTATTCAATTTGCATCCTACGTGGTGCGACATCTGTTAAAGATTGATGTAAACTTGTAAGAAATGGAGTTTATAATCTTAAAATAAATGTAATTTGTATAAAATAAATCATTTAGAGTTAGATAAAATTGATTATAACATCAATTGTTAAGATTTAACTATATTTGAAGATTTTATATACAGTAATTTTAATATTTGCTTTAAACAAATTTTGAATATAATTTAATATAAATGTAATTTGTATTAAATAAATCATTTAGAGTTATATAAAATTCATTATAATATTAATTGCGAATATTGAACTATATTTTAAGATTTTATATACAGTAATTTCAACTCTTGCTTTAAAATAAGTTTTGATTGTGACCACGCCTAGAAATAAGTATAAATATGGCTGCTATTATTCAATTGCATCATTCTTGTTACTAGCAGTTGTGCGAAAATAAACTATACAAATTCTTAGTGAATTTTCATTATAATGGACAACGAACACGGAATCTCTGACCTATCGCCGACATATACATCGGTTTCTATCAGAACTGGCAGTCACTGCAATTTTGTATACAATATCATTAATCCACATTTGATAGGATATAAAATACCAAAAATATAAAACTTGTAACTTCATAGACACATCCAATGAATTTTTTTAATTAATTTGTTCTGAAATTACTTTTCAATGAGACGAGCTTTCAATTTTCGTCAGACAGACGTGACAAATGTGACAGATAGTAATATTTTTGATTCAAAAATCAATTAATTCTATTTCCATTAAAAATGTGATTTATTTTATTTAATCTGTTATTTATAAAATGTAATAATTATAATGTACATTTTATTTCTCTATTACAACAGAGTATAAATACTTTTAGTTAGTATGATGTATCTCTAGACCACTTTATGTTTCAAACTCAGGCCACTAATTAAGCTAATTAAAAACAACGCCGGCGCGTTAACATTATCACAATTACGATACGAACTCTGGTAAATTATTTAATACATAGTTCTAATATCGTATTATTATTATGTAAATTGTTGAACTATACTTTAATTTTAATTTATAGTTTAACTTTACAGTTTTAATAAATATGCGATTTAGTTTAAATAAATACTTTTAAGCTGTTTAGAAAAATGCAACAGAACAAATTAAGTAGCGATAAAATCGCAAAAAATATATTTTATGAACTTGTATTTTTTTTATTCAAATCAATCTTTATTTAGTACTAATTTTGTCTCAGTTGAGGTTTTTTATAACTCTAGAAATACTCACTCTGTTCTACAAAATATAAATTTAAATCATCAAATGTAAAATAAAAAAAGAGCTTAAATGAAATAGCGTTAACATTTCTCGATAAATTTGTTTATCATATTTATCTAAAGCTTCATACACACCATGATATTTCCTTTTGTAAAAAAATCTTAATTAAACTTTTATTATAGTTTAATAAAAGTTATGATTAAAATTTAATATCACTGTTAAATATTTTTCAATCATTATAAGTTTTTTTTGCTTTAAGAATTGCGAGGAAATCAAACCATCCTAATTTTTAAATATTATTAGCAATGATATTGAATAAATATAAACTATTTTGGTAATACATATTTATGAATGTCTATTTATTGTACTACATACTATAATATTCCTACACAAGAAATAATATCGTTGATACATATTGTTTGTTATCAATCATAATATAAATAATATAATATTTCATGAACGACCCGACCCGTATTCCATATGTTAAATAAAAAGTTTCAACTCAACTCCGACCGAATCAATTTGACAGCCATTATGATTGATACTGTTATGTAACTTGTTATCTTTTAATATGAAGAGAACATTAATTAATTAATGAGAAATATTCATGTGGTGGGCTTGTTTTTACTCTCATAATTTTTTATCGCCTCTGCAAGATTAAGATTATATTAAACTGAAAAAAAAGTAATTAAAAAAGAAACTTTCTGCCTAATTCACTCAGATTTTTATATAAAATATAAATATAAGTATAAAATATGTATCATTTTTTTTGTTTTTTATTTCGTTTATAGATTATCGATGTTATAAATATATCCCTAGCCGTCGGTTAGGCCACACACGGCTATCGAGTTACAAAGCAAACACCGCTTCACTTAATATAAAATATTTATATCTCTTTTACTACCACGCTTCTCATAATAAGATAGACCTAACCTAACCTAATAGACACGCCGGAAGGATAGAATACTCACAAGTGACCAATTCGGGGTAGGTGAGATAAATTATAAGAGTGAGATAGTTCTTAAAACAAGGGCAAGTGTAGAATCTTTATAAGTGATGAGACTAATGATTTACATATATAAAAAATACATTTATAACTGAACAGACGACAAAACGATTATTTCAAAACATTTATTTAATATAATTTATTTTATGCTGATATTTGAGGAACATTTTACTTTAAATAATTTTAACTGCTAAATTTTATTTAAAATTTATAAGGTTAAATAAATTCATTTCAAATGTACAATAAAATAATAGTTTTGAACAATACGGCTTTAATGCTGGTTTTCTTCAATAAATTCTTATGTTCAATAGTGACTTGTTATTTTGTATGAAGGAATCATAAATAAAATCAGAAGTCGCCATTGCATGAATTTCTTTCAATTTCCGTAATATAACAGGTAATCGTGACGCGAAACATAAAGCGCTAATCATTTAATAATAATCAATGTCTCCTTTGTGTCGAGACTGAAGTAAAAATACGTCATAATTACTCAACAAATGTTGTATGCTTATGCGATTTTTTATAATTTTAGATTTTTGGTCATTGTTTTACTTTTTTTTGGGAGTGAAATAAACATGAAGTTTTCAACACACACGTCAACAGAAAGTCATAAAACTTGATATTGGTTAAATATTCCATTCATTAATTTAATGTTAATGAAGACATCATTTAATGATTTATTAATTCAATCTCGAAATGTGCAATTTACAGCCTTTTTAGTATATCGAAAATTGTATAATAGATATGATTGATATCACCTCGAAAAGGTACGCAGTTCGTCTCCGGAAATCCGACCCCGATATAAAACTCAACTCATGTGTAAATTATAAATATTTTTGTAAGGAAGAAACCATAAATCCGTCTTCCGGACCCAAGATCTTCACATACACTTCATAATACAGAATATTTTCTTCTTTCCGGGAAATTAGTATCATTTGTGTTTTTGTTCTCTATTTTATATATGTAAGTAAAAGCTTCATGCTTTTGCACCATTACAACGTATGTAGATAATAGACTGATTATTATTACCTATATAGCATGAGTGAGCTTACAATAGGTACCTAATATATTAATAATAATATTTTAAAATAATATAAATTACATATTTATATGGATTTGTTTGTTTAGGCAGGATCTCGTAAAACTTTGAATTTGAATCACCGAGACGACTCGTTAGAAAATAAACTCTTTTTTGTTTTTTATTAATAGAGTTTTAAAGATTTGCATTTATAAAATTGAAATATTCTTTCATTATTTCTAATTTATAAAAGCGCTGTGATTTTTTTTAGTAATTTTTCAATCGAGATTAAAGATGAAATAGGTCTATGAATAACATTAAAATAGACTTGAGTAACTTTTTAAAAAGCCGTATTTTACTTTTTATTTTCACGGAATAAAGTAAATATTTTAGGAATTATCATCTGGCATGTTTGTATTTTCATAATGATAGTGGACTGGCCACGGACCACGGACATGTACAAAGAAACTATTCTATTCTCTAGATTCTTTTGAGTATTTTCTTTTCAAGCGTTATCCGTATCCAAAGCAAATTAGATAAAGATATAAGATAACGGGGCATCGTCAAAGAGATTCGAAGTGAAGCAGATCTGGTATCCAATTAAGGTTGAAAACAATAAAGTTCTTTTATTAATGGTTTCACACCTTATCTTCAGCTCTCCTTGGTCTGAGGTTATGTATATTATTGTGCCTATCAATGTGCTCTACTAACTGATATATATTTTATATTTTGTAGTAATACTACTTAAATATGAACATGGTAAAATTTACCCTTTGATTTGTTTACAGTTTTATAGATATATAAAATTGCCAACCCTAGCCATTATTGTTTGGAACACACAGAATCTTACGAGATGTACTTCATACGTTTTTGAATATTAAACAAGGGCTTTAAAAAGGACTTTCATCAGCAGTAATAAAATAATTTCAACGAAGACAATTCAGTGAATTAGGTACAAAGGTTGTTTCATTTATAAAACATAAACGGGGAATTAACAAGGGTATGTTATTTCCGTACCTGGTACATACTCTTAATACAGTCCATTGGACTTTTATGACGGCCATCTTATCATTTACGTCCTATTTCTATCAAATTTCAAAGTATATTTAAAATTAAATCTAATATATTTGTGTTTTATTTTTAAAATGTTAAATTTAAATAATTAATTTCGATTTTTTTTTATCCTGACTGATTGCGCTATTTCTGAACTGGTCAGAAACGTGATTCTTTTTTTAAGTTGCAATGATAGGATATTTTGATATTCCACCTCTAAAAGTACGAAAATAGTTTTAGCTACGATTATTTTAGCCAGTTTTTTTCAGTTCCACATATACGAGTACTATCCTTTTCAATTTCTCGCTAACCACCAAATATTCAGAAAAATGTATTATTTACATATATAAAAATTTATAATACTGATCTTTGAAGTGCGTTATTTTTGTAGTAATATTTAAACTAAAAAGTTACATTTCGGAATTGTCAGCGAAACGAGTTAAATGTATTATAAACAAAAATGTATGAGCGTATTTTTGATATTTCAATATTCCGTTACAGTAGACATGATGTTAAATTAGTCGTAGAGGATTCGTTCAAATCTCTCGACTATTTTGTTTGCTTAAAAATTGTTAGCTTAGTTGGATCCGAGTTCAGCGCGTTCTTTGTTTGAGCATAAAATATTTATAACGTGACTACTACGTAAATAGACTTCTTTAGTATAATATTTTTCCAATAATCGTATTCCTGTTAACTATGTTTTTTTGTACCTTCAATCATCGAAATCTGTATATATATATATATATATATATATATATATATATATATATATATATATATATATATATATATATAGTAAATATATATATTTACTTAAAGACGAATTATATTTTCTGTGAACATTGAATACAAGATACAATAATGATAATAAATGCTATTTTTTTCTTAATATATATTACTATTGATAGTATTTATCTACAAACATCAGCCATGTTAAACTTATTTAATTTTTAAATTCAATGTCGAATGTATTACAAGTCTGACAGTCCCTACGATATAATACTCTCGTCCGACTAGCGAGTGGCTTACAAACAAACCGAGGCATGTTTCATTACAGTAGTGCTGCCATCTTTAATAAAGCAAGTTAGTCGGGGCAAGCTATACACATAAAATGTTAGCAATATTCAATATGTCAAATACCAATACATCAAATTTTTGTTCGTAAGAAATGAAAGACTTTTACAAGACTAAACGTCATTCTTGCGGTCTTTAATTATATTGATTTCAGTTATGGCATCTTTTCTATGTTATTCTTTACTGCAAAATGATAAGCATTTATTAGGATTTCGAAAAGAAGTCTTAAAGATGTCGTGTCGTCGATTCGATTAAGATGACATTAACAAAGATAATATGCTAAATTTAAATAACCACTTGGTAGTTCAGTTGTTATAGCGACGGAGATGGTACTCCAAAATAGCATAAGTTCAATCCATGGTTAGGAATTTTAAAACTTAAAAGTTATTCAATATTTTTATTATAATTGTTTCCTGCACTATATTAATTAAGCTTAAAGAACGCTAGATATTTTCTTTTCTTTCTTGTAATACTATATATATATTGTATATGTATATATATATATATATAGTGTTAATTAGTAATTAAAATTATCCATAACATTTAATATGTTTTTTCCTGAGATTAAAAACTATTCAATTACTTAGTTTTAACAATAAATTTATTTTCGACCGACGTGGGGTTGAATTGTCTTCATGGAATAAAAATGAATGTTAATACCGGTTGAAGTCAAATCTATTCAAGCTATAGTTATCTTTTTATAAGATTCGAAATGATATCATTTTCAAAATATAAGTTTAATTTTAAATTAAATAAGTGCATATAGTAATAAATGTAGTAAATGGTTCTTTTAAGGAAAATTTTACCTTTATACGATAAAATATTATGAATATAATTTTTAACACCCAAGTTACTAACGGGGAGTGTTATGGTTATTATATAGAGGTAAATAGTGTGATTATGTATCTGACTGTGACGTCATATATCTCAAAATATGTTAATAAAGATTATGAACCTGCATGGTCCTATTAAATGCCGATCAACTGAATATTCACTATTAAACAATCAATAGTACTTACATTTGTATTGATATATAGATATTTATATATATGAACGTATACTGTATGTTTAGTGGTTCATGATGATTATTAGTATGTATTATTGTTTTATCTTAGCACCCAACGTATAAATTTAAATGAAGTCTCGCAAAAGTAACAAATATACGTGACTACTTGTTTGACAAAATTTTACTTTTATAACTAGGTTTGAATAGGTAGTTGAAAAAAGATGACACTACATATAGTATAACATAATATCTAATTATTAAATTTATTGTTACACGTTGATTACTGTTAATAATTTAATCCTTTAAAAATATATTAAACTCTCAATACTATTATGAATGTGACAACAACTACAACTACCCTTTTAGGCAAAAGTTAATATGATATTTCTTTTTAAAATATGTGTAGTAGGTTATTTTGAATTCGTATTTATGTCTTACATACTAGTAAGTGTTAGTTTGTCCTATATCGTGACAGCGAAGTGTAACTGAATGTGAACTCTAAGTGACAAACTTCTTTTTATCTTGGAAATCAGAGCAAAGTCGTGGCATGTAGCTAGTGTACAAAAGCGTATAGTGTATACGTTATGTAATCTTAATATATTTCTTTTGCGATCTTAAATTATTATTCATCGTGAATAGCAAGTCGTGACTGCGATGCAATCTGCATATGATTAACGTACTTATTTAAAAAAGAACTATTTACAACCAGAACTATTAATAAATACTGGTCTGTTCTGTTTCTTAAATAAATTGTTATCTCAACTGTAAAAACAATCGGATACATCAGTTATAATTATAACATTCTTAAAAAAAGTCTTCTAATCGTAAGAAAATTGAAGAAAAAATGTTGAAATAAGAAAAATATTTGATTCTATAAATTATTATCAGTTCTGGATACTACGATAGCGTTCTTCGTTTTAGTTTAAATTAGCATTAACAGAACGATTTCTAATAAAATATTGATAACATTCTATTCTCCATTCTCTGTGGAGCAGCGATAACAATAATGATGACTGGAAAGGTCCTGGGTTCGTTCCCTGCCTCTTATCTAATGTGTATAATAGTAGAAAATTATCTTCTACCCAAAGACGCGTAATAACTGTTTTTAATATATTAACTCCTCGTATGTGTACTTGTGTATTGATTGCAAATATTTATTTAAACATAAAATCTAATTTGCAATTATTTTTATATCTTTTAAAGTGTAAAATTATGTAATCTTCAATTCCTTGACAGTTAAATATTCTCCGATATTTTAAAGTGCCCTTCAGATCTGGCGACTTATCATTTTTGTTCTCATGTTAACTAAGAACTATCGGATAAGCTGATTTGGTAAGATTCCAATGGACTAGAGATTTATGGATCGAGAAATTAAAAATACCAGTTGATGAAGTGGTGCTTATAAAATGTAAAGCTAAACTCAATTTTAGCTCGAAATAGACTTGTTTCTAAAAGTAGATTTTTTTTATATGGTTATATTATAACATGCTTGGATGATCTTTTGTAAACAAAAACTTAATTTAATTTAAGCTTAACTTACTATTGTGAAGTAAGACTGTATATGACTATTCTATAAATTTTAAATTTAATAAAAAGATAATAAATATAAAATACTTATTTTGGAGGAAATGGAACCACTCAGAGGTTGTCCGCCACATGATTGGCCGATCAAATAAACGCTGGAGGTACTTTTATTTGAACGGAATTGCTGTCTGTATAAAAGATTATCGCTCCAGATAGTGTTATAAAGTAAACACCATTCTGCTAATACTTATAACTAAATGGTACTTGTGCAAAGCCGCGTTAAATCAATAGTTTTAAAATAATAATGTAAGTGAACCGTGTTTGTAAATTATTCATTTTATCAAGTCATGCGTGCAATTGCTTTTATTAAATAATATAATACTTTATAAACACTCATTTTTTATTGGTGTTATATATATATATTTATTTATGTAGCTTCACACCATATCCCTTGCGGGGTAGTCAGAGACGACGGAGCGCCAAACGCTACAGTCTCTGCATACCTCTTTCGCCTCGGCCACAGACATCAACCTCTTCATACATGCTCTCCGGGGGGTCCTCATGCTTTTTACGTGACCTTCCTCCAATAACATTGATACTGTGTTGGTCGATGGTCACACGAGGCCTCCCCCTGTCTGTCTTACCGCTCACTTTTCCTATATAAATCTTTTTTACCATTCTTTCATCACTCATTCGTTCGACGTGCCCAAACCACCTGAGCACGTTCTTCTTCATTCTCACCGTGACATCTTCGCTAGTACCTGCCATTCTGTGGATCTCTTCATTGCGGATTCAATCAGCTAGACTGACTCCGCATATTCTGCGAAGAGATCGCATCTCCACAGCATTTATCTTTCATACATTCTTCTTCTGTGTTACCCACGTTTGGCTGCCGTATAACAGCGTCGGTAGCAAAACTGCATTGTGTACAGCCAAACGTGCAGCTATGCTGACGTTTTGACGTCTCAACAATGCAGTCAACGCACCGTTGACTCTGTTAGCGGCAGCAATACGCCTTTCCACGTCCATTTCGTATCTTCCGTCTCTGCTAAACATACTTCCCAAATATACCACTTCATTCACTTGTTCTATTATCTTATCATTCACGTTGATCTTACATTCTGTTCTTTCTTCATTTCTTTCAAATATCAGAACCTTCGTCTTATCTACATTCAGGTTTAGACCATTAATTTCACACCCATCTTTCAGAGTGGTGACCAATGCCTGCAATGTGTTGTTATTTTCTGCGATGTTAATTAAGTATTATATTACAATTAATTTCTAAACTAATATATACATTATTATTGTAACTCATTATTATATTTTCGCAAATAATTTTCCTAAAATTAATAGAACGGCATTGTTTAGAAATTTAAAATAACTAGATTGTTGTGTTATAAATAGATATTATTTTTATTAAAATCAGTATCCAATAGACGAAAGGATCTTCAAAGATGATAAGTAACGCTGATGAATGGACAGTGACCTGCGAGTTCATGGTAGTTTACATGTACATAATACATCCCCATGGTAGAGGGAGGACCTTACAGCAATACACCTTTCAAACTACTCCTAAGATATAAAGTGATAAATGAGCGTTTTGAAATCAATAAAAGACTGCTTCAAAACTAAATTTTTATCGAATATAATAAAAACATTTTTTATTATATTTTATACTTTATAAAATTGAAGTTTCAAAAAGCTTAAATATCAGACGTCAATCGCAGTCACTAGATGAAAACACCATTTTAAATATTTACTTGAAACTCTATAACATATATTTAACAACTTCGACAACTTTGTCTGTTAGTCTAGTAATTGGATATCGTCAAAAGTTAAGAACAAACTTTGTTATATGAATAACATATAAAAGTTGTCTTCACTCGATCACTCAAGAGAAATCTTTGAAACTATAAAACATGAACTTGAAATTAGGAAAGGCGGTTTCTTGTTTCACCAAAATCTCGTGAGATCAGACATCACACTAACAAAGCAATATATTAAAATTATATAAGATAAGCTGAAAGGACATTTAAATAATAAGATAACAGAAAACCTGTGTTTAAACATTGTGTTGATTAGTAAGAATTAATAAACTAATAAAAAAAGGTTTCAAAACCTAATTCTTTATAAACTTTAGGGTAATCGTAAGATATGGCCAACATAACTAAGCTAGACTCACGATTAAAGCCTAACCTTAGGTACTTTCTTCAAGGGCAAAAAATAAATAAATGGACAAGTTTTTCAAACTATATTCTAAGAGTTGTATTTTATTAAGACTAAATTATACTTCAGAATGATGCTTAAATCTTTGTTCTTAGTTATTATTTTTTATAAATAGCAACCGAATTATATTACTTTCAAAACAAATGCCTTTGATGAACGTTACGAACTCGAATTTAAATTTGATTCTCAATCAATTAAAGCTTATTAAAAATTATCTTAATTAGCTTTAATTGATTGACATATTTAAATGGGTAACAGAATAATGTTATTACGGTGGTAATATTATGTTTATTTATACATATCAATTCATGTGATTAAACAAAGAAATATGAATATCCGAAAATTAATATATACTGCATTGATATTTAAACTGAATAATTACCAAATAATTGTCTTTAGTTACAATCATCGTATAGTTTACATTAAGTATTTAAATCAAATCAAATGGAATACTTTAAAAGCGTTTTAGTTTATTTGTTATTAAAAGTAGTCCGTTTCGAGTACAATTGTTAACAAGACAACTTATTAACAATTTAAACTCATCTAATCTAATCTAATTTAAAAAAGATTATATGTTACATAAATATAAACATTAAATTTATAATATTACTAAGAACAATTCTTTATGAAATATAAACCGTTCCTCACACAAATTCATATAAGCCTTTGTTATACAGACTAATAATTTTAACTCGGCGGGTGGTCGATCTAATAAAGAGCCATACTGAGGTTATCTTAAAAGTAAAGAACAATACGTTTTGTGTGACCGCACCCTTTTTTGGAATTGCATATGGTATGGGGGCGGTTATTAATGTAGACGATCGTATTCGGTTGGGTTCCGTACAAATGTAACATTATTTTACCTCAATTATTACGAGTATTACATTTTTATTACAGTATTAATATTGATTACCGATGTGATATTAAATAACGAATCGTATTACTTCTTCATACTTTATAAAAATATTGTATATTTGACAATTTTAAAATAAAAATATACCTTAATATACTACGGGACCAGGTTTCTATAAGCGGTGTATTATGTGACGTTAATTTATATCTATAGGAGCAGTCCTGAATAGATTTGACGTCTCATTTAAAAATAATATTAAAATGTGAGCGTTATAGTTCAATCTATTTTCCACGCGATTGTTTGTACATGTACGTTAATAAAGATAAAAAAAAATAAGTTTAAAAATTTATTATTTTTCACATTATATGTAAAGAATCGTTATAATTTGCGATCATTAGTTAAGAAATCGCTAGGAATATGACAAATTAACTGGCTAACTAACAAACACCCACATGTCATAGCGCTGTGTTTAAAAATGTATTTTACCTTCACATTTAATAAAAAAATATGTATATATACATTGGAATGAAACTATAAACGTCGACCAATAACAATAAAAAATATAATAATATAAGTACACCATAACATTTGTAACTAAGTTTTTTTTATTTAAGTAATATTTTTTAATCATAAAAAATAATCTCAACTTTGATAGAACATATATTAAACAGGAAAGTTTCGTAACCTTTATTAATATTAAATCAACCACAAATGCTATATTTTTAACATACTAGTTGTGCCGACGACTTGGTTCGCCTTGAATGTGTTTTTAAAATATTGTAATCTAAGTTAGTCTTTATAATATCAGCTATCGGCCAGTGAAACTTATGGTAAAGTCGGTCCACGCGTTTTAGAGACTTGTCGGATCAAACAGACGGACAAACAGAGAATAAAAGTACCGTATATACTTTCATTTGCATTTAGTGAAAACTTAATTTGTTACAAACAAACACTTAAATTTTATTTAAATGTATATGACCAAAACTATATGGAAAAGGTTGATTTATATAAAATATTATTGAACTGCGGATGTCTCATTATTGTCCAGACATCCGCAGTTCATCTGATTAATACCATTGATAACTTAATCGAATGCTGTCATAAATCAATTGCATCAAACAACGTCACGATTTAATGAGAATCATAATAATAATAATTCAGTATTGTTCCGACCCGATGTTAAATCAATAACGTATTTACCGATCCGTGACATTACCGTTTATCTCTTATCGGAATATTTTCCATCAAGTGAAATAAATAATCCTGCCTTCAAACGCAAACAGGCAGGCTCGTTACTATGTTTTGGACTATTTACGAATCAAAATTATTACTTTCTTTTTTTACCCACATTTATTATACTTACGTAAATAATTATTACCATAATGGTTTATATGTATTATATTAAATTAAATTCACTGAGAAATCGCAATGGATGTTGAATATTAATGTGACATGTCAATAACTGTTGTACTTTTGTACTGTTAAAGTGTACTGCGGATGTCAGTACTCTAATACACCGAATCGTAACTGAAAATACACAAAAACTTGGCAAATAGTCATCAATAAGTAACCGTCAAAATTATTGTTCTCATAATAAAAGGTAATAATCCTTCGAAAATATATACTTGTTGAAAACATTACTGAAAGCACGAGTACGAAGAACGCATTATTTATCCACCAGTTGACAATGCACGCGACTTCTTAATACTTCACCGCTGTCGTTTCATTTGTTATTTGACATCAGATAAAATCAAGTGCACAGCAGACTTCCACTTCGATATTACTGAAAAATCTGATTTGAAAACCAAATGGGGAAGTGCCAATCTGCACCGGCTGGCAATTATAGGGGATAGGAAAGGCTGGCCACTGATTGCATCTTTGGTATTATAGACTTATACCTAACGTTTGATTTATGTTGACTCAATAAAGATGTTGTCTTTAATTATTTGAACTTAATTATTTTTCTGTAATAAATTACGTACTGTTGTGTAATAAATTCAGAAACCCTACACAGATCTTTCAAAATCAAAACTATCAGGTTAAAATATATTTTTTCAAGAATGTTTGCTTTTTATATTAACCTTCATTATCAAACTTAGTACCTTCAAAATTTTAATATGCGTATAGCATTTAAAGTTCCATAGTTTCAAGATTAAACGTGTGGATTTCGCCGTAATAGAGTTCCGTAGTCCACTAGGAACATTTATAATGTCGTCATGTCCATCCTTCCGTCCGTCTGTCCTCAGTCTAGCCCAGAGACTTTTAGTATTAGAGAGCAGTAAATTAGTATGAACTTATATTAGCTATACATAATAGCCGACAAGGGTTAGATTTGAAGGTGTTAAATAAAACAACATTATTAATATCTTAATATATAAAGCACAAAGACACTCACTCACTGACTCATTCATCGCTCTAAAGACCAAACCGTTATACCTTGAAAGCTGAAATTTGGACACAAGACTCCTGACATATTGAATAGGTGCAATAAGAAAGGATTTTACATAGGTCCAAACAGCTCCAAAGTTACAGCAAAAAAACTGCAAAGTTTGCCCCCGCTCCCTGCCTTCTCCCATTCCATTGCATTAGAAATTAAAATTATTTGGCCTCTTACTATGTTTATTCGTAGTATTAGGGTTCCGTAACTCACATACAGTTTGTGATTATTTTCTATTTATCTACACACAGTATGTGATTATTTGTAACTATTTTCAATTTACCCACATACAATTTGTGATTATTTTCAATTAACCCACATATAGTTTGCGATTCTTTGTTATTATTTGCCCAGCAAAGCGAGCGGGAATCAGCTAGTATAAAATATAAACACAAAGTGAAAACAATTTATATGCGTTGGTATTTTAATTCAGCGTTACGGTGCAAAGTATTGGAATCACTCGTTAGCCGAAAACTTCAAAAGGTAGATTCAATCAGCATAAAAATCACATGTCTGACAGACTTTATATTATTTTATATTCGCTAAATTATATTTAGAGTATTTTGTTTTATAACTAAGCAAATGAGTAGACGATCTGATGATCAGGGGTTACCGTTGTTCTTGAATACCGTAAATATGGAGAATTAAAATAGCAAATTGACACCTTCAAGGACTATTCCTTGTTTATACTTGTATGAGGAGAGTAGAAGGAAAGGACTTTCTACACACAAAACAAGATCAATCTCAAATTTAAATCAATATATTAAAACTTTTTACGTTCGTATACACAAATTTCTGTGAATAACATTTTCTGTTGTACATCAAATTACTTAAGAAACAGGTGTCCTAATTTAGAACAATGTATTCGTTTACTGCAGGGTGACCAACTAAACTTACATTTAAATTTTAAATTTTAAAATCATACTAAATTTATATAAATATATTGATTTATAATAAATAATTAAGCAAAACTTTTTCAATAAAAATAGGGAAAGAAAAACCATGAATTGAATGAATTACGTGGCTTGGTTGTTATATGCATGCAGTCCCTCATGCAACATGTTGATCATCCTTGACCCACATCATTTCCTCCCAACTCTTACACTGATGTTATAAATCTTCCATCACAGCGGCAGTTAAGTTTACAATCACAACAAATTACTCCAAGATTAATGGTTATATTCTGAATTGATTATGTAAATTGATTGACTTATGTAAAGTGTAACGATATTTATTAAAATTAAACATTCTTTAGATTTCAGAATTATCTAAATATTTACAAAATTTAAAGTTTATTATATATAATTATATAATAAAAAATGTATTTATCATTTTCATGAGTGCACAACAAGTTATGTGTAAAATTTTATATGATAAGTTAAATTAACCATAAATTTATTCACAATTACATTGTTTTAACCAAATGTTGTGGTTATCTTACTGATTAATAATAATATTGTATTAATCATCTGAATATAAAAGAAATTATGATACAACATTTACACAAATACTACAATAATTAATATAAATGAAACTTTTAAACTTAAACAGCGTGAGAGCGGTAAGTTGAGATGTAATATAATTGAATTATGAAGATAATTCACTAAATTTCACACAATACAATAGTATATCAGTAGACAATTGATTGTCTTATAAAATAACTTTTTTATTATCGATTAGTTATTTATTATTTTGTCTATTGTTTATTCATATATACGAGTATTTGTTATGATTTTTTGTGTGATTTTAACAATTGTATTGAACAATATATTATTTATTAAATTATATATATAATTTATATAATAATACATATATAACTATATATATTTACTTAAATAATTTGCCCCAAAATCAAATTTAATCTACCTATATATCTTAAATGAACATAAAATAATTTATTTTATTAAAAGATAAAAGTTTTCTGTTTCTTTCTGTACATCTTATTATTTATACAAAACTTGTAAATATTTGAAAATAAGTAATTTTTGAAACAAAGAGATAAATTAAGACAGCTATTTGTAACCAGGATTAAAACAAGGGATTAAGGGATTTTTGTTTCGACGTCAGACAAAATTAATGTAACAGTTATATAAATTGAATCGTTATCGAACAGATCATTTATTTTTACGATTAAGGACCAGAGGAAGGATTGAAAGACCTTAGAACATTTATATCCTTAAAATAAATAGGGATTAAAATTACCTGACTGCATTCCTTTTTAAACGCAATTTGTACGCTAGAAACGTAGGAAGGATGAACACATATATTCAATGCAAAATATATTTTATGAACTAAAGAGATGATAATGATCTAAGTTACAAGTATAAAATGTTTATAATAAAAGTATATTTGTTTATAAAAACAATACTTTATAAAAACCTAGATACCAACAAACAAATTTAAACTTTTTGACTCTGACATTTTATTAAAGTATTTACAAAACAATAACGAAATCAGAATATTTAATACAACAAAAACATTTGTATATCGAAATGTTAACTCCCGACTTAATATGCAGTAAACAAGTGAATTTTACTATAACTATACAAGGGTAATTCTCATGGAATCTCGAAATTCTTGTCCTTTTAGTTTTTACATAGTTCGAAACTATTCATGGTGGTATTTTTTTTTTTTTCTTTAAAAAAGAACATCACTTAGGCTAATAATTTTGGTAATAACCTTAAAACTTTATGTATATCTGTAAGGAATAATAAATATATAATACCCTTAAAATCATTCCCTCACTATGTCCCAAACTTTAAAATAAAACATGTTATAATTTTTTAACTAGAAATTGCTTAAAATTTATGTTTGCGCGTGTGACTATTTTATTAAAAATACATCAAAATTTCAAAAATTCTTCGAATTTAGGATTATAGATCGTAAATAAATGAGGAAATGTTGATTTGACATGTGTCCCTTAAAAAATAGTCATTCCCTCACACCATTACCGACAGTCGATAAGTTAGCGTACTTGAGATTTTTTATTGGAACTTCTATTAATTTTTGATAGTTGGTGACACTAACAATTGCTCAGAATGGCGAAGTTGTATTAAAATTGTCGGAGTACTTGTTGGAAGAAGATTAAATTACAATTTTTCAAAGATTACATTTCAGACAGTCATTCCATCACTGAGAAGAAAACAAAGAGGTAATTACTATATTCGAATATAAATTTAAAAATAAAGTATATTTTTAGAAGCAGTAAAATCACCGAAAAATTTACATACAGCAGTTTACTACATTTGGAGATTTTTGAGGTTATGTTTTATTTTGTCATTCCCTCACTGTCATTCCCTCATTTCATTTCAAAATGAGGGAATGACAACTAATGAGGTAATGACGTCTAGACTATTTTAACTTAGTTTTTTTATGAACTTGCTTATGTCAACCTTAAATTTACTATTCTGTTTTGTTTTAGAGCTAAAAAATGGCACGAGGAAAGAAACTGTCTGATGCAGAAGCAAAATTGAAAAAAAAAGAATATGATCGAAAACGTAGAGAAAAAATGAAATCTAATCCTGAAGTGTTAGCAAAACTTCGCGAGAAAGAACGAATTTCATATCTTAAAAAAAAACAGAAGGGCCAAATAAAATCTGTAACTGCCATGAGTTCCAGAGAAAGAAGATTAAAGAGAAAAAATTGAAAAAAAAACAGTCAATCGTACAGACACCGAAAGGCACAAGTCCGTAAGAATCTGACAAGTCTCCTCAATAAAGTATCACCTTCAAGTTCTAGACTTGCAGCAGACCCTGTTCTTCAAAATAATAATAAGCGTGAAAGTATGATAGCTGTTTTGAGAAGGAAGCAATTAAGAAAACGTAGAGCAATACAATATGCAAAAATTGCTAAATTACAAAAATAATTAAAAGAGCAAATTCGACAAAAAGAGAAGTACAAGAAGAGATCTCAAAGGCGAAATAAAAAGGTTTTATCCTCTCCTGAAGCTAAAGTATCAGCACTTTTGAAAAACGTTCAAGTACCTAAAATAGTCAAACAGAAACTTCTTTTCTCTGAAGTAATTACTAGCCAACTATCAAACAAGTATAATCAATTAAAACAACATCGTGAAAAGAAAAAATACTACGAAATTATAAAACCAGATCTCCTCAAAAAACACAAGTTACTGAACTTATCAAAATCTTTTTTTAAGCATGAGACTTACAAGAAGAGTGGTCTTAAAAAAGTGCGTGCTCGATTGATAAAAATTAAACAAGAAGTGGTCGATTTTTTAGAAAAAGATGAAAATTCCAGGATGTGTCCAGGCAAGAAAGATTATATAAATTTAAAAGGACAAATGAAGCAAAAACGTCTATTGACCGATACTATGAAAAATCTACACAAAAAAATTCTGACTACAGTTGACTATAAAGTGAGCTTAGCAACATTCTGCAGATGTCGACCTTTTTGGGTAACTTGGGCGAACATGAAAGATCGAAATACTTGCCAATGCATGATTCATACAAATGTTCAACTAATGATAACGAAATTACACGAAAATAAGGCGCTGCCTAGCTGCAATCTGACCAAATTTTTGGCGACGATAACATGTGACGTAAATTCGACTAAATGTTTGTTTCGAAACTGCGAAAGTTGTAAACTTAAAATGGTAGAATATTACCTTCCTCAACCAAATCGAATGGTTGCATTAAATCAATGGATGTACGAAACTACTTCTTTCGAAAAAGATGAAAAGATGAAGACAGTACGCAAACCTGGTAAAAAAGAGATCAAGGTATCAATTAGAGAATTAGTACAAAAATTAGAAGAAACACTACCCTTATTCTTACAACACGTTGCGACAATAGCTCATCAATATCAGACCACTTCAGAACTCAAACAAAATTTAAGTGAAAACGAGGTTCTCATTCATATCGACTTTAGTGAAAATTACTGTTCAAAATATAACGAAGAGATACAATCAGTCCATTTTGGTGGAGCAAGAAAACAAATTACTCTTCATACAGGTGTATTGTATTTACGAGACAATGGTGTTGTTAAACCACAAACTTTTTGCTCACTTTCTGACAATAATAGACACGATTCCATGGCAGTATGGGCTCATTTAGTGCCAATTTTTGAATGGATTAAACAACAAAATCCAAATATCCATAAAATTCACATTCTTAGTGATGGTCCGGTCAATCAGTATAAAAATAAGTTTATATTCCACATTGTATCTCATCATATAAATGATTTATGTCCCGGGACGACATTTTTTTCATGGAACTATTCAAAGCCTAGCCACGGTAAAGGCGCACCTGATGGCGTCGGTGGCACATTAAAAAGAAGTGCTGACAAGGCTGTAGCTGAAGGCAAAGACATCGTAGACTTGAATTCACTAAAAAGTATTTTGTTATCTAGATGTCCTTCGATTACGTTATTTGAAATAACTACTGCTGATATTACAGAGATAGAAAATCTAGTCAAGAAATCAGGCACTGTTACGCCTTTCCGTGGAACGCAAAAAATTCGCCAATTTGTGTTCGCTAGTGATATATTAGAGTTTAGAAGCCTTTCTTGCTGTCAATGTATTGGAGAATGTAGCCATTTTCACCTGGGATACAACTTATCTTCGAAAACTCCTCATGTTGAAACAAGACTTGGAAAAGTACAAACGCGGTCTTGTGGTAGACAAACTGCGAATAATTTTTTCAATGATAATGATTCCCAAATTGATGAATCTTATGATATAGGCGATTTCGTTCTCATCAAGTGGAACGGCGCAATTTATCCCGGAAAAATAACTTCAGTTTCTGATGATGCCGCTGTGGTAGATTGTATGGAAAGAGTAATTAAATCCTGGAGATGGCCTACACCCAAGGATGAAGCATTGTATCCCTGGACTGATGTTATGCAGAAAATTGAACCTCCAAAATTTATCAGAAAAGGATATTTTTCCGTAAAGGAAATAAATCAGCTTAAATTGTAAAAGTTAAGACTTGACTGCAAGGTATTCTATTGTAGACTGATTCAAAAAAGACTATTATATTATTATATTCTAACTTGTGTCATATAATATTGTTTACTTTAAGACTAAATGTTGATATTAATGGTTTTAAACAATATTTTAGGATTTATATAAGAGATTTTGAAAATTTCTAAATGAGTTGAATATTTTTAGTCATTATTAATTAAGTTTCATGTTGCAAAGAAAATGCAATTAATATAAAAATGAAAGCAAGTTTTGCTGTAAGCAATTTGAGTCACTTTCAGAGCTGTGTTATTAGATAACTCCAGAATTTTCATATATATATTACCTACTAAAGTTATAAATGTGTTCAAAAAATAAATAATTAAATTTTTCATAATAAACTAACATAAACATCATTTCCTCACCACAGTCATCATTTCCTCACTTTTAAAGTTTATCAATATTGATTTACTTCATTTAAAACTCGTTTATTCTGGGGACCACTATATTCCCTAAAGTTACTAACACATATAGTACAAATTTAAGATAAATTTAATAGATATTAACTAAAATAATTCTGAATAATTTAATTTACATTTTTTCGAGATTTCATGAGAATTACCCACAAATTGGTGTCACACGGATGCACTAAAACTATCAAATTGAATGTATCGCAGTATGAGGTGACAGCGCAGTGGTATAACAACTATCCGTAACAAGCTACGATAATTTTAATAAGATGGTTCTTTAAATGACTTTTTAATGATAGAATAATGTAAAATCCTTGCTCTCTACGTATCTCCTTGTCTTTTGTCGCCAATGTATTTGTCTTTCAATATGTTTTTGTCCACACTTTATGCCTGTTTGGATATAATAATAGTTTTTTTTTCTGTATCATGTACGTAAGACATGCTTAAATAATGATCACTAATCAAATCAACAGAATATACCGACAAATACAAGTATTTAGATCCAATCAACCATATTACGATTATATCAAACATATTTGTCTAACAATATGCAATATGAAAATAAGGTAAAACAATATGAAATGGTCATTATTAGATAGAAACAGAATAAGTTAAGCTTAACAAAGCAAAACGCCTGAACAGGCGACAATATTAAATGCAGGAAGTATAGAGTCAGACAAATTTGCAATGCATAGACCGCACGGGTCACCGGCTCGTAAAACTTGGTTAAGCTACTCGACACGAAATGAGTCTCGGATTATGTTTAAATAGCGATTATATTACTATTAATTCAACATAAATTTGGTATCAAAAATGAAGTAAGCAATAAAAACTTGAAAAAACATCTAAAAGATAGTTTATAGATGAGGTTTTCGCGAAATTTGAAATCAATTTCGTAGCAGAGTCGAACTTTATTGGAATTAAATCTGACAGCCAGCGCTAAGTACAGATCAGATTAATTTTTAATTTAAGTACGTTTAGGATATTCACTAAAATGCATGAATATTAAAATTATTAAGTTATCTTAGAAAATAAAAACAATACAGTGTTTACAATATTTATAGAGATGTTGTTAACAGGTAAATATTTTATTTTATTAAATAATTTAACCATATAAATAACAATTTTAAACTTCCAAGAAATCACACATCACAAATATTTATGGTTATACCATAAAATATCTTTATCAGTTTGATCCGGGAGCCATAAACCCCATAATATGAAACGATGTAACCCCATGGATTTTTGTTCTCTTGATAGTGCTGTCTGCGCTAGTTTATGACTAAATTATAACATGAGATTTCAGCGCTACTTGTGGTTCTCGAGTAAAACTCGATCGTGGGAAGAGAGAAACGTGAAGTAATAATGAGGTGTAATATTCTTTTATATTGTAATAAAATACAAAACTGTTTGAAACGCGTTATAAAAAATTATTGGTAAGATCAATGTACGTACTTTATTTACTACGTTTTGACTGATCTCAGTAATAAGTACCTTACTTTAAAATCAATCAACAAGTGTTCAATTAAAATACTTTATTACGTAGCATGTACGTGTAAAAAAGCCAACAGATTGAGTATGTATCGTTTGCATAAAAATAAAATTAAAAATATTTATATATATTACATAGAATAAATTAAGTGTTAAAATAAAATTATATAACGCATATCATATTGAAGACCGTAAAAATATTTTTGACCTCCTAAATATCTTACCGTCTCGAGCTTTAAAATGTTAAATAAAATTAATAACGAGTGTACACGAGTACAATTCTTACTGTGTTTAATAAAATGTTGTTCTGTTAGTTTAAATATTATTTTTGTACGGTAATTAAATGTGTCTAAACTGCGACACAAAGGTTACTTATTCTGCTTCTAATGGGGGTTTTGTTTAAAAGATTGTCATAAAAAATATCTTTAATAATAAGTATATAAGGAATATTAATACCAAATATAAACGTATTGTATATATTTTAATGATTCTATTTGATTTTTTTGCGATATTTTATTTGCATAAACAATATATTATATTATATAACTTAATTTAATAAATATAAAATATACACATTTAAAACAACGTATTTACTTCGTCATGTGAAGACAAATGAGACGTATTGAAAGAAATGAGAGATTATCTTAATTCTATAATAACTAAGCTGTTTTGGATTGGCCAGTGACTAGTGATTTTTATCGAGATCGAGCACTCGTAGTAGCAAACGATAACGGCCTATCGTTAAAGGCTGACTTGAATTTACGAGGTTCTTGCGGTCAACCCTCATTGGCTTAAGAGCAACTATTTTGATTAAGGTGTAAGACTTTATGATTTTCAAATCTTATTACCTTAGAAACGAATACTGATAAGTTAATTTTTGTTTAATTAACTATATAATTACCTAGAAATATTAGATTTCTATTTTTACCGTTTCCTATGTGTGCTCTTTTTCCGTTATTACGTAATACTCAACTTTGATGATTTAACTTTTTTTCTAGAACTATTATTAAACTCCGAATCACACCTTAAATGTTTTCCTTAATCTTTTAGTTAATTAAGTTACGGTTGGCTAACCATGCATATCTGGATAACGAACGTCTAAACCTTTACATGTTTTATACAATGATTATTTAATTACATTATACGCATAATAAACTTCACTTACAGTGCAACGATATATATAACCCCATCCAATCGTGATGAGCGTTAAAGAAGTACTGATGATGATGCCATAAGTATTCATTTTGTCTTTAATTTTGAACATTTGATTCATTACTGTTTCTTTGCTAATCCATAATATAAATATTCTTAATTTCTCTATTGCATTCTGTAACAATGTAACTAAATAAAAGCTTTTAACAATTTCTCGTATTTCGTAATTTAACAAGTGCTCGCAACATTAATTTAAACAATGTTATTCGCTGCAGTAAAAACGATGTTCTCGAATCCAAATTATTACAATGTTGCAATCTCTAGTTTTAATTGTGATTGTAACTTTTACTACGATTGTAAAATGTGTGCGTTTATATAGGTGTATATATATGTTCATATAAATAAATAGATACATGCGGTCCAATTGGTTGCAATAAACCGAATTACACAAGCAAAAGCCGTTTGAACCATCATTTAAAGCAACAATAACCCAACGTTTAATCTTTGTCGGATATTGATCGTTATGTTTAAAGCAATATAGATTAAAGTCGTTTCCAACGGCTATGTTTTCTGATTGTCGTGATGCGCTGTTAGGACTTTAAATTTTTTCTGTAACGGCCTTTTTGAGTGATGTTTTGTATCGCTTGTTTTTTATGGGTTGTTTGAATAATTTACAATTATAAAACTTGACTGTGCAATTGGACGTGGTTATCGTATTTTTAATATACGGCGAGAAATTTAGGGGTATAGTAATTTTAATATAATTTTAAATGTACTTTCCCAGCAGATGGTAGAATAAAATAATTAACCTTTTTTTTGTTTATTTGTCTTTGTATAATTATAGTCAAAACAAAAATTCATTATAGATTTACTTATTCTCATTTACTTTCTGGCAATTATCTCTGTTTCTCTCTTTAATAAAATACATATCTTGACTTAATATTACTCTTGACAATTGGGGCTCCTGGCATTTATAAAATTGTAAAAGCACTGCACTTGTTGCTTCATCGAACACTTTCAAGGTGCTGTCTATTTACCATTCTTGTAATTGTATATTATATATGATTTTAATTATTTCGTTTTATTTAAAATAAGTGACTAAAAATAAACCGACGAAGTTTCTTACAGCTTATTTTTATGAACCAACTCTTTGGAACGGTGCTGCTAGATAGCATGTGTGTAATGTATTCCTATTTAATATTTAAAAAAAATACTAAATACTGCACTATAATATATAGATACAATAAAATCTAGTATAATATTTCTTACACATGCCTATTGAGCAAAAGTTAGATTAAATAGAGGCTTGTTTTGTTTTTAAAAGCGATGACTATTATGACTAACGGAAGTTTTTATAAATGTAAAGATACTTTCAAGTTGAAAAACGCCGCTCTTCTATATCTAAATCATTTAACATAAAAACGTTAAACACAGGATTAAAATTAAAGAAAATAGAATAGTTATTGTAATATTTTAATTATACATTTTATTATTCATAAGTGATTTAAATTTTATTTTGATACGAGTATAATAAATTTATTCATATTTAATAATTAGCTTTACAAAATATGATATTCAGTAAAACATATTTACTATTTGACATACTTGAACGTATTATGTTAGTACAACCTTGTATATTCTTTTATGTTCCTATTATTCATATTTGAGGCAATAATACTAAACAGACCCAGCTTATGTTGTCTACAATATTGAAATATAAGATAAACTTTGGGATAACTACATTTTGAATAATCCTGTATCCTGTAACTTAGTGTGGAAGGCATCTTGTGAAATACGGAAAACCTACAATATGCGTAACTTGAAATTATGGCAATAATAAAAATTAAATTATTTTAATGAACTATATACGAGTATGTCAGGATCAAGATTGCTGAGAGAGTTACGTTGAGCTAAAATAAAAAAGTTTTAAATCCCCTAATACATTTGTATTTAAATATAAAAAATAATATTTCTTCCCGTCTCTAACAAGATTGCGTTTATTTTAATAGACTATGTTCAAAGCTCAGTGTCTTTTATTTATATCTGCGATCATTAAATTAAAACTATGAATCGAACTTGAACACTATAATCGAAACAAACATTGCTATAAAATAAATTTTAAACTTTTGACGTTTCCAATGGAGTCAATTTCTTTAGCCTGGTGATGATAGTTCTTATTTACAATTTACATAACAGCAAAAATGAAATGGTTTTGGTGAGGTAGTGAGGCTAACCAACAAAAATGACTTTTCTCAGATGACTTATGCATTAATATTTGTAGAAGTATTGACCAGTTTCAATAAATGAGATAAGAACAAGTATCAAAGTAATACAAACAAACCAGCATATTTCATATTCAAATATGAAATCGCTGTAACAAGTAAAAGTTTAAATGTAACGGTACATATATTTTCAAGTAAAATGTTATATACGGATCATGTTGAAAATTTCCCATAATTCATTTCATTCATAATTTACATGAGATAATTACTTCCAACTTACAGTGTAATTACATCAAACTTAAGATCAAACGTTACATTAAAGATGAGAATTCTAATTTTCTTTATAAGGTAGGTACAGTGAACCAGACACGTCCTTAAAGCTCCTTTTAACAATAAAACGATGAGGTTATGTATAGTCATAATAATGTGTGCTAGAGTTCAAAATCGTGAGGAAATAATTTTGAATTTTAACATTCTTAGACTACTTTTGACCCCGAGGGCAGTAGATTCTTGGAAGACCTAAATAGAACCAAGAATAATATTTTTTCTTTACCTTAAAAAAAAACCTTTTTATAAACCTTTTTTATAAAAAGACACAACTCATGGACTTAAAATAACATTCTGTGGATGACACAGAAAACTGTTCTTGATGGACCGAACCCACTGACTCCGAGTCTATCTCGGCAAACCTACACCGATTATTATGAAACATTGCATATATTAAATACAAAATTAAATTTTCTTAAAATTATTTCGAAAACTACAACCTAAATAAATTCACCTTATAAATTTTGTATCAAATGTAAATTATTTGTAAAGATAATTTAGATATTGTTTGACTTCAAAGAGCTGCAATAACAGTTCATTATAAAGTGCTTACGGCGAAATAAGACTAGTCTGTTATTAGGTAGGCTTAACATTTGTAATCTGTATGTTAATAGTTATAAAGATATCTATTAATTTCGTACGAAATATAAATATAAATAAAACAAATACTGTTTAATACAAACAAAAATACAAACTAAAGCTACATAAATTCTTATTGTAACAAATACAACAAAAATCTCTCTTTGTCTCGGTCTAATCAACATTAGAGTAATCAATCACATTGAAATAGGTCTTAAGGAAAAACCGCTCGTTAGAGTCGTATTGATCTTAATGTAATGGAATCCATAACTATATTGAATTTCATCTTTTCACCTACTTTATTAAAATATAGGTAATTTATATACTATATTAAGGATTATCTCTTCTGAATCTATTATATTAAGTGAAACATTTGATATTATTTGTCATGATGCTATTTACAATTATAATAAATTTATTGAGTAATTTACTATTAGTATTGTTGAGAAAAACTAATCTTAAATCTCTTAAATTATTCGTTAAGAAACAAACATTATACAAAAACGGCACATATAAAAGTGTAATACAATTTTTGCGCAATAGAAGAGTCACAATTCCGAAATTACTTTTACAAGTCGACGCATACTTATACGACTTTTGGAATTAAATTCAATAAAATTACTAGTACTTGAAAAATTTTACTTTTAATTAAAGACAGCACGATATAAATTAAACTCGCAGTATATCTTAACGAGAATATGTGTAAATTGTTTGAATTTTGGCACGCTGTACCGGAGTTTCGAATCCTTCCCTGTATTGATTTTAAATTGACTTGACCTGGCTTCGATCCCGCTCCTAAAGTTAGGCCAACATTTAGTTACTTCGTTGCTATAATTCAAATACCCAATACTATATTTATTTCTGTAGGTTAAAAGCAAAAACGTTTAGTTACAAATTTCGGATCATGTTCTAGTAAAATTGATTAAAAAGTTCTATGACAATTTGGTCAATTATTCCTAATATAGACATAATATAAAACTCGTTATACTTTTAGGTGAGATAATTAACAGACTTAGTAGATGGTGTTTCCATATAATTTTCGCAACGTTTATAATTCATCCACTAATGACTTGCCTACAGTGACGGAAGGTGCGGAGCGGAATAATTTAGGTGCGAGTGAAATTTGTGATGTTCCCCTTATTATGTATTCTGCTGAAGCACTTTTGAGTTATAGTTTAATAGTTGTTAACCTCTTTAATAACTTTTATTACTAACGCATAAATAATTATTTTACTGATTATTTAGATGTATTATGTTCAAATGATATGGTACTGTAAAATAATATTATTGTTTGAAAAAAAAATTACTAAAAGAGCATCTCTTTTTACTTAAAAAAAATGAGCCAGATAATTTTATATTATTAAATGGACAATGTATTCCGCTAGCTTAAATTTTTAACTCTAGTTACATTTCATTTCATATTATATTTAAAATAGATGGAATTTAAAATTTTATTGGTCAAAAAATATTTGAAATATCAAACAAAATTCTTTAATAGTTTTTGAACCTATCGATGTGAAAAATAAGACTTCATTAAAAAATACTTTTGCTTATCAAATATATACAATTATTTAATTTTGTAATTGGTATGCGAGTGATAATTATACAGAATTCTTAATTATCATTACACTAAATCTCATGTGCAAGGATTATCCAAGAATAGTAAGTGGTCAGCCACATTGATATCGAGTTCTGATGAATTACGACGGATTCACTGCATCTATAACACGTGCTATAAATAAATTTGTATTTATACCATATTCTGCATTAATTGAGTTTGTGTATAACGTTCCGCTTGTATAAACTTTATTTATATATCGGTTGGTAACTTAGTTTAATATTATTAGCTTTACTGAATCCTAAACTAATCTTAACGTAAGTTTTAGACTAAAAGCCGCTGTCGTGGTTAGTGCTAAACAGACAGACGCAATAAAGACGCGTTAATGCATTTATAGAATGACTAAAAGATTGGTAACAAGCCAATCTATTTCGCGACCGTGTCATATCAATTCAGATGCTCTCTAAAGTGACAGAACTCAATTTCTTTTGATTTATTGATACATAAACCGGAGAACACTTAATATCCTTGATATCTGCAGTTTATATTCGAAGTTATTTCAATGGGTTTGAACTTGCAGAGTTTATGACAAAAATGTTAATTAATTCTTCCTTAACAACCGGTATTTGATTGTTTCATGACTAAGTTTCAAATAAAATTTTTGTGTTTTTGCCATGTTTCATTACTCTGAAAATTATAAAGTTTTTAGATTTTTACGCATTCAAGACTTTATTATTGTATTTAATTAGATTTTTTCTATCCAATAATAAACATTTTCGTATTTTATCTTACTTAAAATATCGAAATAGTGACCACATACACGTCAAGATGATCCATCGGCCGATCCATTGCTGTGACAGCATCTCGTGAGAAAAGATGCACTCTACGATACATTATCCCTTCTGTCCCATATCGTAAGATATATGAAGTAAGTGCTGAGTCTTGCTACAAACGATGATGAACCCTTTTTTATTGCTGACAATATAAATAAATGTATATGCAAAATCAGTTTGAAAGCTTCTAGCTGTTTTAATCGCAGTAGTAAAACCAGTATTTTGCAACGGTATTTTAATTTTAATTCAGTTAATATGCTTCTGAAGTATTATAACCTAAATAAATATGTTTTCATAAAATTTTCATATAGATTAATGAATTTTAATAACTAAAGCGATATTACAAAAATAATTTCTATTTGATGAGATATGATTTTTTTATACCTTATATTCAATATTCCTTACAAATCTATATTTAGAATTTGGATAAGGAGGAAAAAGCGTAGAAATATGCTTTATATTGAATACAAACATTTGGATTTTCTTATTGTAACCCTTCATATTTTACTCTAGAATACAAAAAGTAATATTGGAAAGGAATACCAAAAAATGTTTTACGATAAAAGATCCTTTAATCCAATAAAATAAGATCATATTAAATAAGATCATCTAAAAGATTATTTGAAAATTTATGATGAGTTGATGTCACTACTTATAGCTGTAACATAACTATATCACAGTAAGCAGAGAAAATTTCGATGCTTCAAATTGTTCAATTGCAATGAAAACTTAACATATCAACGTAAATCAGATAAGAGATTTAAGTTTGATCGGTCTACAAATATTACCAAAGAATACCCAACATTAAGTACTAATTTAATAACTCATTGGAAAATGAATAATTCATTTAAATAATGACAGAGGAGGATTTAATTTTAAAATCTCACATACGACAAATCACCCGTAGAATTTCATTACAAAGCTATGACGTGACGTTACCGGGTCACGTTAAATAACGTGCCAAGATATTACTCCTTAAATCCGTTTATTCTGTTCTTTATAAGGCTTAATAAAAAAAACTGTCCTGCATAACGTTTGATGTTTTTTTTTAAATAATGACTTTCGCGAAAACATTCACAAAGCTTGATTAAAAAAATGTTTCAGTATTGTCCTTTTCGCTGAATGTCAGCATTTTGTAAAGTAAAATATAATACTGACCCTATTTTTTATTGTGATATTCTCTTATCTGAAGAGAAACTCATTACTTATTACCATCCTTTGGTAATCACATTTTCCTTATCCCAAAACACGTTATTCTTAAAAAAATTAAACATTTAATGTTTTTTGTTTTTCCCCCTTGCCTAATTTTTTCATAATGTTTTTCTTCGTCGCAGTGCATTTTTCTTCTAAATCTAGCAATTAAGTTTTGAGTCAGAAACTTTTAAAATACTATGTACATTTTTGTAAAACTTCAACCAAGCGTGAACATACGAGTAGTATTGGCGAGAACAACATTGTTATTTTAAAACTATACTTGTATGCTTTTGCAATTCACTTGACTTTGTTTTTAAAGATATTCTGAGAAATATATTTTTAGCAACATCCACATAAAAGGCGATAAACCGCCTCGCTTGAGTTCTACGTCACAAACTTTGAAGGGCGGTTTTATTTACGATTGCCCTTAACTTGCTATGACCATAAAACATTTTTATGCCCTTAAAAACTTTTACGTGCCTAAGTTTAATGCCTATAAAACTTACGGATGCCAATAACTACCGGTTAGAGGGAATTATCCTGAAGTTGACACGTACGGCGTATAAAACAGAGTAATCTTAATTGTTGAATCTAAAAGGAGTGTTTTTACTTTGAACGGATCTGACTTCTAAATGGTCTTTGTCAACAAAAACTTTCAAAGTAGCTCTTCCATCGGGTTCAAATGTCTTAATTTATTCAGAACTGTGTCTTCAACTTTGGTCGGTGTCTACGCTGTTTGGTTTTATTAACTTTCGGATTCCACGCTTTAAAATGTCTTTCTAAGTATCCACATTGTTGTTGTCTTAAAAATAGACTATTGATGTTGTATTCGATGTTCATTATTTATTGACAATGAAATTCGAACCAAAAAAAAAAATTATTTTTATACAACGCGTATCTTATGCAAGAAACGGGATAGTGCTTACTTATTGTAATGGCTTAAAACTAACTATACACACTACTTTGAGTTTAAAGTTATATAAAGGAAAAAATAAGAACAATAAAATGTTTATCTTGGACGAAAAATATTTACAGAGGTTGTATTTTCTTCAAGGCCTACCTAGTTTGTGATTTAGTGGTCAAGGTCGTGTCGAAATCTTTTTAAGACAAGATAGTTCCAGAAGAATCTTTTGAAAATTGAGATCATAATTGCAACCACTGCTTTTTGAAAGCATTGCATTTTTATAAGTATTCCCAGAGCAGATGAAGATGAGGTCATTGGAGTAGAGAGGTTATACTTTGTTTTCTGTTAAAAAGTTGTTGTTGTTAGTTGTTTTCTGTTAAAAGAAAGATTGCCTTACTCTTTGATAGAACTGACATTAATGATTATTATAAGAAGTCTTAAAAAATTTAACCTAATGATATCATCGATTTTCTTCATTTTATCGCTATGAATTTAATTAGAAATTTCAGTACAAGTCAACTTGTGCATTGTGCTTGTAGTTGAGTATTCTATTATACTTTTAGTTCTAATAATTGCCATTATTGATAAACTGAATAAAGATATAGGATATTTCGCAAGTATCTAATTTAGCTACAGTTAAGTTGCTATTTAATGGAACTCAAATTATAAATCGCCTTAAGTTAGCAACTTGAACATTTGTCTTTTTGTAGCGAAGGCTGCTTGGCTCTGATAACAGATAATAAATTCAAATTTCTAGGTTAAATGTTACACTAATGTGTGGAAGTCGAAATATTAATAAATATGGCTGGGACATTTCAAGTGAGCTTCAGTCTTATGATAATTTATTATCTTTTTTGGGTTTTTTGACTTGCTTAAAACTTCATTATTTGATAAAGAAAGTAATTATTATAAACCACCAACAAGTTTCTAAAAACTATTTAAATTTTTAATTAAAATTTCTAACTTCACTTAATATTCAAGACATTTAAATAGTTCCTGCTTTTTTATTACATATTTTTCACATCAGTAATTTAATATAGAAGGTCTAAAAATGAATTATCTTTAGAAATGAAATCATTTATTTTCATTTACTGAGTATTTCATAATAAAGTATATGAATATATAAGTATGACTTGACATGATTATATTATATTCATATATATTATGAATTCAATTTGTCATGGAGGTTTGTCCATTACATAACGAAACAATAATAATTTAAAATGTAAAATCGATAAATCATTTATACTATAAGTTCTGAACTTAAAAAATTAAGTTATCAAATTTAACATCTATTGTGCTTCCCATTTGCATATATTTTCAATCCGTTGACAAGAAGAGTATAAAATACACAATGCTAGCGGTACTTGAACAAAGAATGGATTAACATATATCAATTCTTTAAAAAGAAACACAAAGCCCGTTTATCATACACTCTTTTCTTTGTAGATAACAGTGAATATAACCATGAAAGTATAAAATAAATAATATAATTAATACAATAAAACTTATAAAGTATCGTGGAAGTAAAAATTAATAGGTACTACTGGAACGAGATGTGAAATCCCTCGGGCCTCGGGCCGTGAGGGTGTAATTACGTCGGCTCTTGCGCTACTTTTTTCATCGGTTCTGTGTCTTTTTATGTAAGGGTAATTTTGTTGTCAAGTATTTAAGTGTGTTTTAAGCGGAGGTCACTAGTTGTTATATGAGGTAACGTAAAAAAATATTTAATTAAAATCGGTATTCTAATACGAGAAATTATCGAGAAACTTAAGATTACATGATTTTAAATTAGATATTCAAAACTTTATATTTTAGATATAATATAAAATTAAATTATGTTACATAATTTTAAACTAAATAAGAATAACATCTTACGTTTTGCGGTTCCACATAATTTAGTTTTAAACCGAACAAAACCAAAAAATACACAACAGACATGAACAGATTATGAACGGTCTCTTTGTTGGATGTTGATTCTGAATCAGATTGTGAATACCTGGCGTGTGACGTTTTTGTTATGATAGTGATGCGCTGGATCGATGTATCGTATCGATGTGTATCGACACCGATTCGTGTATTCATCTTTCAAAACAATATTATTTTTTGTATGTACCCATCAATTAGCAATTACTTTTCTTACGAAAATACTCAATTTACAGTTTTCACTTCCAACAAAAAACCTTTCTTATTAATACAAAATAAAATATCTGGACCTACCAACAATGTCCATATTTAAAAGAGCTTAGTACCTACTGCAGCTGTAATCATAAAACTTGTCTTCAATTAAAACTCACAACGGACTCTAATTGCAGTATAATTATGTTTTAACTATTTAATAATGGTTATTTTACTTGCATGTAATATATATTTAATAAAATATTAACAGTTTAATTCAAACTTTTAATTTATATCGTAATAAAAATATAAATAATCTACGCCTTAACTTAAAAATTGATATCGATTAGTCAGTATATCCTACGTGACATCACTAAATCCAATCGATTAGGACCGTCCGGTCGTAAAATTGTACAAAAGAATTCCTTTACCGAGGCTTGACTCTTTAAAACTGCACATTTTAAATAATGTTCTCAATGGTATTGTTTGAAATGGTTCAATATTATAGAAATGTTGATGTCTTTTGTTACATTTGGGACATTAATGCGTCATTTCTGTAATTTTTCTGTATGTTTGTGTGTGAGGTAGTGTGTGTGTGTGTGTGATAGATAATAAAATTGTAAAAATATTGTTGTGTCAACCAATATCACAACCACATTGAAAATCATTATAAAATTCTTAACATTGGTTGCAACTCATCTGGATTCAATTATTATCTTTCTACCATATTTTATAACCTAATAAATTAAATTTATTTAAAAGCTCACTAATCTTTTAATTGTTTAACTTTTTTAATTTTAACAAAGTTTGTAAAGTCATTTATATTCTAAAGTCATTCTGTTCTATCCGGTTTCAATAAATCTCTTGTGGGTCGGTGGTACATTACATTTTTTATATTTCATCATATTTATTATCTGAGTTCAATTGTATTCATTTATTTTTTCTGTTGAAAGCATGAATTTTAAAATATTTTATTAGAGTATTTCTGATAATACGTTGTTTACAAGTGCAACAAAAAATATAATTTATTTATATGACAATATTACAATTTATTCCACACGAAGATCAAATGTTTTATTCATAAACTTTGCTATTTATCTTTTTTCATTAATTGAAAATTTCATTTTAATTTTTATAAACACTTTATAGATTTTAATTTAATTATATCTTACTAATTAAAAATATAAATATTTTGATTACATTGTTATTTACATATATAATATATAACAAATTAAATATTATTAGTATGTAAATCAACCGGTAATATTCTTTTTACCGGTTACGTAGTAATATTAGTATAATACCCTTTTAAAGTATTGTATGAGTTTTGAAGAGAAGGTTGAAGGCGTTAAGCATCATCTTTCGGTTGTATAGGCAGTGAAGTAGGGTTACCGTGCATGTTTATAAAACGGGAAATATTTGACAAATACTTTACTTAAAATACTCCCCTTTTTTTAAAATTTTCTATTATACACTTCTCTTTAAACCATATATTTTTTATTCAATTTTCTTTGACTAACATTAAGCATGGTGACCCTAAAATTAAGTACAATTTACAGTTATTTATCAAATAATGCATCCATGGCGTGTTTGCATGCAATTGTTAAGGTGACAAAGATCTTTATCCCCTGCTTTAAACGAATTCTATGTATTAAAAGGAAACCATAAACAATGGTTAAGAGGTTTTCTTTTATCTTAAAAGGAAATGGGTTGAATTATGTAGAATTAATTTATGGGGTATTTAAATGTGTTTAAAGTACTTTGTAGAGCGTTACAAATTTAACTTACACTCGAGATTGCTTTGCGTGCTTTAATTGTACATAAAATATACACGAACATCGAAGCTCAACGTTAACAAGGTTGGTTTATCTTCATAACTGTTTATTGATAAATTAGCGATTATTGACTGAGCGTTTTCTATTCTGGAGGAAATCGATGATATTCCCGTATTTGTTTTTAATATTAATACTTTGGATTTAAAATAAATTAATTATTTCATTAAAAATATGAACATAATAAGTTCGAGTTTCCATTACAGAAATGTTTCCAAGACTTAAGACAAGCTGTCCAATAAATCCCAGCTGTGGAGATTTCATTCTAGTATTAAAATATAAATCGCTTTATTTGATGAAACTGTCACAAAATAATAAAGTAATTCTGATTATCCTTTTAAACAAATATAAAATATCGAAAATTTACTATTTTGTAATCACTAAGTAAATTTGTGACAACAATATTTATTCTTACATCTGTATCTATGTATATGAGAATTCCCTAAATTATTTATTTTCATTTATAAGAAGAGTTGCCGAAAACGGTCAACATTGTATCAATTTATTCGACGTCTTCGTATTCATTTTTTATGTAAATGTTCATGATCATCATCATCATCTACAGAACTTGCAATTTTTTTATGAGACAATACTTGGGTTTCCTATTTCGTAATAGAAAAAGATAATATAAAAAATACTTAGTTTTTTATATTTACATAATTAAACTTTATCGTGATTGCAAAATTATTTATTGTTAAGAGTTCAACATAACAGAACGACAAACAGAATAAACTAATTAGATTTACCGGATTTAACCTGATGCATGGAACCTCAAACTCTACCTGGCTTTAATATCATTTACCAGTTCAGTTCATTCATTCCAACAATTGCATTAACTGGAAATAATTTAACTTTAAATTAATTAATTAAATTCTACAATTTTAATTACATTTTCAATTTCTTTTTAATACTCGTACCTTCATTGTATGTATTCTTCCATCAAAAAGGTATAAATATAATTTTAATCAATATAAACAAAAATAAGATTCTTATTTCTTAAAATTAAAATATTGAGCATTTATTTGTTTTTTTTGACTGATTTTCATTTTTGACAATTTCTTGCAATACTAAAACAAAAGTGCCCTCAAATCATTACTCGAGTTTCATAAATCTTATGGATATGTCTCTGTGAGCACAGCTCATTATAATGCAAGCAGTATATTGTAAGTGAATATTGAGTTCCTTATTTTTTTATGCTAATTTAAACTCGATTTGAATAAGAAGTACTTGTCCACTTTTATTAGTAACATAGTATTAGTAAACTTACTTCCAGATGTAAAAAAGATAAATTCTATAAAATTGATTCGATTCATTTTATACAATTTTGGGGTATTTTTTTAAATAGAAATTATTTATTTTTTACAGCATAAATATTAAAAGTGCTTCAATGCTTCGTTATAAATATATATTTACGTAAATGTTGATAGGATGACTTTTGAATTGTCCCGCTGAAGGTAATATTCAAATTTTTGAAATATATTTGAAAGGCATATTGGATTCAGATGTTTTGAAGGCCTTATTTGTTTGAATTAAAATAACAATATAAGAAATATGTACAGTCATGACTAAACATGTAATAAAATTCTAATTATAATTCTAGCTTACTTATGAATAGATACATTTTTAATAAATCCATATGGCTGTGGATTTCGGAGTAAAAAAGTGTGAATCGAGGGCGAACACAATTTGTTCGGAATTTTCAATATGGCGGATCAAATCCTCAGATAGGCTTATTCGAAATTCCTCAGTAAAATTTGATCTTTATTCACCTCGAGCGATATCCAGCCGCATTACAAGATATATTGTACAAAATTATATAGACTTTCTTTCAGATTATTATTATTTATTAGATTATTATTATTATTATTATTATTATTATTTCATTATTAGTGGGTAGTTGAAAGTAATAATGGTCTCTTATATTCTTGAATAAGAAGCATCTCTTAGCAGCGTTTTAAACGCTGATTGATAGCCTCAAATTGTGGGTAAAAACTTGTAGTCTATGATGGCTAAATTTCCGTTAACTATATGTATTCTTACACCTTTTATATATAGCTTCTGATACGCTTTATTGTTCAGGTAGAAGAAATGAGCTCTTAAAAAGAATTTCAATTCTAAAGATAAGTAGGATTAATTTATTATATTTGTTTCAGCAACTATCGAATCTCTGCATGGTGCATGCACCAACAGGCGGCACCGTAGAGCTACCATGTGACGTCACTCCTGCCCTTCTTGACGACCGCATGGGACTTGTCATTTGGTATAAGCAAGGCCACGATGCACCTATATACTCGTATGTTTAAATTAAAATCTTATAAAACTGAAAAAATAAAGAAAACAAAAATTTTTACAAAATTGATTACCTAAAAAGGACAAGTGGTTCTAAAAGCGTTTTGTGTAATAATAAAGGACTTAATTGTGCCGATTCTAATTTTCTGTATTTTCTGAAATATAAAAAAGCGTCTATTTTCAGCAGAAGCCTTAAAGGCAAATCCAACATTATTGGGATAAAGTAAAACTCAAGTCATTCCAAGGAGATCGAACTTTTGTGAACAAATTCTATTAAGTATAATTGAATTTAAAGAGAATTTAACATTTGTATGAATTATTTTCATTTAATTGAGGGTATCATACAGAAATCAATTATTATTATTGTTATTTCAGGTCATTTCGATAGTTAACTTTTTCCTAGCTCTGTCATACGTTATTATCTTCTGATTTAATTTTGAACGCAGTCCATACTTAGTCTTCTTCGATCGCTCTCTTCTCTTACTCTTATTTTTTACTTAATAATTTATTCTTTCGTATTACGTGACTATATAATTTTTATTTTGCTGTGTTGTAAAGTATTTATCGTGTTGAAAATAATAATTGAATAATTTATGACTAAATCTGTTTTGTTTCGGGCATCGAATGAAGTGATTTGTTCCAAATTAATTTCGTATCGCATTAACAACCTTCTGAATAGTTTATTGCGACTGATTGACCATCGATTAACGTAATTATAGTTCTATTTGTAATCATTTTGGTGGTATTTTCTGATATTCTGATTTTGATATAATGATAATTACATTGTATATTCTTTTGGTAAGAGAACATGTTGTCTGCTATAATAATGGAATATTTAAAATATGTATCTAACTTTTATTTTAAAATCTATTCTTGTATTATATATATATATATATATATAAGTCTAACGATATCTTCCGATAATATACGGTCTGAAACTATAGAAGTTGTGTAACACCCACTTAGGAGATGGGTGTTGAAACTATTCAAGTTATAATTTGATTTTTTCTTTCCTCTTCTTTTTGTTTTCGTCATATTTCTGCTTCATTTTACGTTGCGTCTTATAAATCATATTTATATCACAATTAACTATTAAACGTTACTAGTTTACAATCGATTGTTGCGTGTTTCGATTTCAACTATACAGTGCCTTCATCACCTTGCGTATATAAAATTTATTAATAATGAATAATATTATATTGGATTTACATAACTAAATTATGTGTATTAGAAATACACTATCAAGTTTAACGCCGCACAGAATTCTGATTACGACGAAATTATGATTGAGACGAAAACAAAAAAAAAAGATTATGAAAGGCAAAAACAAAAAAAACTCTTCAATAAAACTCTCTGAAATAAGTCAGCAGCTTTCTTCAGTTTTATTGGTGAGATAATTTTTATTCTTATTTAAAAGGTTTCGCTTAAAATGAAACCTATTTTTTTAGTTTTGTACATCTCGAAACGAATGAAGCGAAAATATGATGTCTGATTTTTTCAGTTTATTAACAGAATTCGGATTTAAGCCTTTTCAAATAAGAATCCGTTTTGATTGCGAAAAGTTAAATTCACACCTCTTTTGACATTAATTGATTGGATCGTCACCAAATTACATAATTTCAAATTATTAGTTATGTGAATCACCGCTTGTCACATTAGGAAAAGATTAGTTTAAATCATAATTACAATGCATATAAGTTAAACCTAATTTAAACTCCAAAACTGTTTTATATTATACAATTAATTATTGCATTATCAGTTACTGAATAGTTAATTGGCTCATTGGCAATGTAATATCCGACTAAGATTAATTTGGGCTGCGATTTTTTGATATTGGGCTTAGACTAATTGACAATGGATGAACGATCAGAATGGGTCATTATATAATGCTTATTAATGTTTAATAGATTTGATTGTATATATTTTTTATGTAATGTGTTATATGATTAAGGATGATCATAATCAAGAACTATTGGATTTAGATGTTGGAAGGATTTTTAAATATAAATGCCATGACAGTTGAGTTTGGAAGATGAGTTGTTGTTGTCTGGCTATCACATCATGCAATCATCATCCAATCATAAAATATAACATTAGTTCTGACAGCAAATCAGATGTCTTTTAATGATTAGCTAAAGTCCGTTAATATCTTGTTATTATATTAAATTTAAGAGACGAGTCACTCGTTAGACATATAATAAATATTACTTTTTAATGGATTCTCTATGATACAATCAACGTTGTGTTATCTATGAATTGTTTGTTTGATTGTTTGTTAGATGTGCCCTAGTTTCTCTGAAGCGCCTTATACAAACAAAGCTTGTTTGTCTTCATGCTTGGCAGCTTTCGAGTTTCGGTTTGAGCACCATTGATGATGGACGACGCAGGTATATAACATAACTTAATCAAATAAAAACGATATTCTGTACTGAATGAATTTTGAGATTTGACAAGGTAAAATTTACTAATTTCGTAAAAAAGTTATCTTTTTATTTGTCAAAACCTTTTATCTTCAGAAAATCGAATATCCGTTTTTATTGTATTTAATTAAATGAATTTATAAAACTTGTTTATTAATACTTGTTAAAAATACTTTAAGACTTATTAATGAGTAGATTCTTTGTAGTAAAGGATGCTTAAAATATTTTCATACTACTAATACCTCTTTTTATCAAACTATAAAACTCTTTGCCCAATCAAAATGTTATATTATGATATTTAATTAAATTCAATCTAAATAACTACTAAAGCAGCGAGAGATTTCGTACGAAGAAACACTTCTTTGGTAAATATGTTAAATAGTCGACAGAGGTTTTAAAGTTAAACTTATACACAGGTAGTGTTTCATCTCTTTGCTCCAAAATTCCTTCAAATTATTTTCTATTCATTTGCGACCAGCGTAGTTCATGAAACTTTCACAGAAGTTTATCAAAAGTTTCCATTGTGCTCCTCCGTGCCGGCAACGCTCATTTCTTCTCCTTTAACTCTTCATCAAAATTTCCCACAGGGTTCTATACATACATACTTTTAAATAAATTTCATCCTTTATATGTATGACCAAAGTCCAGACTTTTATAGAGTATTTGTATTAGTTGTATCATACTTATATTACGTTCAATTAATATTAAATTAACGCTTGCCAGGTCTTGATATGATATGGAGTGATTGAATCGCAATTAATTATGTTATAATCGCAATAATGTGATACATTTATGGTTCATTAAATAATAACTTGCCACTAATTGGCCCAAATTATATACAGATTAATTCGCTTTGCGATTTCCTGATGAGATTAGAAGTAATTAGTCATTTGCAGAAAAGTTACCCTTACCATAATAATGATAATTATAATTCGTGTGTTAATTTTTTGTTGTTTAAGTATATTATCAAAATAGATTTAAATCATGTCTCTAGTTCGGTTCTGTATTATTACTATTAGTTCTTTTACAGGAAATTATACGTAATAAATCGACAGCACCTACTTTTTTGTGATATTTTTTTTTCTATTGTATTATCAAAACATACATCAATTTGATTACTTTATTTCAAGACACATAACATAGCACCCAACGCAAAATAAATAATTGTTCCTTGGTGGTGACTTGAGTAATTTAACACTATTATATGTAACTAATTACGCTTCGTTATTCAACCCGACAAACACCTGGCACAGAAATAATTTAAGAGTTTAAGTACTGCTATTTGATTCTAGTTTAAGTTTAATTTTGTTTTAATATATATATTGTTATTTATATTGATTATATGTTGATATTATATTACAGTCTCTATAAGGATTTAAAAGATAAAAATAAAGTACATTTTTATCTTTTAAATCCTTACACAAAAATAATAGGTACAAAGGATGATGGGCAAAACTTTTATTTTAATAGATATCATTTAAGTAACTATAACATTTTTCCCACAATGAATTGAGACAAGCCCCCATAATAACAAATGATAGTTATGAAAAGAGCTATCTAACGACATACGTCTGGTCGTTATTGGTCGGTGGGTACATTTTGCCCGTTGTCCTTTATAGATTTTTTGTTTGAATATCATGCGATACGTGTATGATTGATTGTAATAAGTATTATTTTTCTGTTTTATTATTACATTATTACCACTTGGCATAATCGATGTAAATTTCTTTTTTAAAGATGAGTTGGAATTCGAACTTGCTTGACGATGGCCAAGTAGAAGAGCACGCTTAGGAGATACATAATAGTACATCATAGTGTGGATCTGAACAATGATCTGAAAGAATACAAAGTGTGAATCATTAACATTATTACTTAACTCAATGATGAATGAAGATATCTTTAGAAGAAAGCTGGTGCTGATAAATCAATGGGGTTTAATGTTTTCTGGAAATATTAGTATAAGTTACAATGCTTTTAACGAAAGAGTTAATGAATTCAAGGTTGCAAGAAATGCTACTTATAGAGATCTGTGGTGATATGCAAACGATTATTTTCGAGGGAGACGCGTTGATTTTGTATATGGCCAGAAGAGACTCTGTTTCCAATTGGAAGGAACTAGCAATTTTACTTTAAAGAACGTTTCAACCACATGATTATCAGAGAAACTCTTAGAGGAGATAATGGCTACAAAACAGGTATATATTGATTGAAATTGAAATTGAACAATTGAAAAATCGTGATCTGATACATCGGGAGGTAAAGGTAAAATTATGAAAATCGCATGGTTGTAGTCAAAGGCGGTATGATTCAAGTCGAAGAAGAATCTTTAATGAAGGTGACTTAGTCTGGAAGAAGACTAAATATTTGATCCGTAGCAACACACAAATGTTTGTATAAGTTAGCTTCTAAATTTGAGAAAGCTATTGTAATTAAGAAACCATCAGACAGTGTTTATAGATTAAACAACCTTTATACAAAAGACTTGGGAATGTGACATGTATCATTCTTAAAGCCAGGTAAAAAAAACATGTCGCTGGCTTTTTTTTTAATATATCATTGTAGAAGCATTCTGATTAAGTCACTTCTCGTCACTCCTTGCATTTGGGATTGAATCTTTACATTTGTAATATTAAGAAAAATGAAACTTAGTATCTTAAAAAAATACTACAAATAAGAGAAATTATTGATTATATTATTAATAATGCAGTGATAAAATAATGATCGATGCAATCAAAAATGGTGTGATAGCTTACGGTAACTCAATATTATGGGATACCTTTTGTTGAAGAAGAAAATTTCTTAAAGAAAATAGAAAGCTAAATTTATCAAACATAAATAATTAAATCATAAAGTGTCGAATATATAAATATATATAGAAGTCAGTTCTTTCTTTAACATTATACCTATGTTAATATAAATTATATAAAAATTAAAAATAGATTGCTAAAATACTCTTCGTCACAGACAAAGTTGCAAAATTGTTGGCAATAACTGATGGAATGAACAAGTAGATACAATATCATTTATGACAATGAGAGTAATCTCAAATCTAATAATTTAAAATAATGTAAAAACTTGTACCTTCTAGGTTTTATTAAAATATTTAAAGCAACACAGCATCACTCTGAGGACACTATAATTTGTTAATACGTAATTACGAGTATATCCCCAGTATTTCTATTCTACCCTCAGGCATTGCAACTCCATCTTAAATGCGATGACGTATATTATCAATATTATGTTTATTTATACGTGACTAGAATTAATTATTTATTACAACTTACTTTTTTTTTGTTTTGTATTAATTAAACATTAAATAAAAGTTATTTGATTTGAAAGTATTCAAAAATTAAGATTTATGTTCAGAGTATATATATATATGTTCTTATAGTACGCTCAGTTGGAGTGTCCATATAGCTGAGTTAAGTCGAAAAGTTACGTACTCGTTACGTTCACATTATCGGCACAAAAAGATTTTACCCATTCGAACAAAAACTCTGTTGGTGCAGTCTCTTATTCTTCCACTTATTGACTATGCTGATGTATGTTACTCTAGTATCTCTGAAGCTAATCTAAATAAATTGGACCGTCTCGTCAATAATTGCATTCGCTTTATTTTTATCTTACGTAAATATGATCACATATCTGAATACCGTTCTAAGCTGGACTGGCTTCCTATCCGTAAAAGAAGAATTTCAAGAACTCTCTGTCAGTTATTTTCTATTTTAAATGATTAATTCTCTCCTCTGTACTTGAAGTCCAAATTTCAACTACTGAGGACAACTCATAACTTTCATCTCCGTTCATCATCGAACTTAAGTTTATGTATCCCTTCGCACCATACTGGTTTATGTCTAATTCCTTCACAGTACACGCCATTAAACTGTGGAATAGCCTTCCTGATACACTTCGTCGTGCTCCTAACCGACAAATATTTAAGAAGCGCATTTGCGAATATCTTCATGAGAGAACGCCGTGAATATTTATTGTTCATCGACTACCTGACTATTAAATTAGATTTAGTTTATTTTATAGCGATGAGATAATTATGTTGTATTTATTATTCTTTATTGCAGTATAGTATAGTATAGTATATTATTATTTTAGCATAGTATAGTATATTTCATTTATAAGTGATTTTCTTTCATTCATTTTTTTTGTTTACTTGTTACCCTCATTGTTTATATTTTGTCTGTTAATATTGTTGGTTGACTGGTAGATAATGCCTAAATAGCATTAAGTCCGCCAATTGTACCATTTTGTTTATGCAATGAAGTTTTAATAGATAAATAAATAAAATCTTATATTAGGTTTGCCAATACCTCCATTTTTTAAAGTTTTTTTTACTTATAAAGTAATATAATACGTTTATTTCGCAACATCTTATTTGATGTATTTTAGTTTGCTTTGAAATATAATCTCAGCTCAAACGGGATCGCTTCTTGTGTAAACTGAACTCATATAAATTCATATAAATGTCGTTATAACGCTGTGTGTACACTATTCAATCTTATTTATTTAGTTCTTCACCTTCCAAATAAATGGTATTGGAAAAAGTTTGTAACGGAAAAGACTTGAAATGAGCTTATCAGTAACTCTGACAATAGTCTCTAAATGGCTTTTCTTATTAAAAAAAAACGGTAAAGTTCTAACGTCATATTCGTACACCCGAGGGTTCCATATCTTATAAACTTGTATCTGTAGCTTATCCATAAAGGGAATACTTTTAAACAGTTCTCACAAACTTAACCTGTATTTGGAGTATTCTTGTGAAACATTACATTTTTTGTTATAGGGTAATTGCAAAAATTGTTTACGTTATTTAAGATATAAATAAATGAAGGATTTTAATGTAGATCTTAATTTAAATATGTTTTAAAACCTTTCTCATTAAAAATCATTGTTCTAAAATCATTGATATTAAATTTGATACTTAAACGTCGTTATGAAGATAACTTGTTTAAACATACAAAGAGACAGACGGAAAACGAAATTAGTCTAAGAGTATCCTAAAATGAAATTACCAAAGTGTAATTCAAGGAGTTAATCATAAATTAGTTTGGGAGATAATCCTCTTCATTAATTTTAGTATATTCAGATGGATTGAAAAAAAAAAACAATACAGTGAACCAAGTCTGAAGAAGTCATATATTTGAAGGCACCGCCCGTCAAACAGCATTTATTGTAACTGCTGTTTTAATAAAATTAAGCTTATTACGTCAAAGTATTGTTTATTTATTTATTATTTTGTTTCTTTGTTTGTTTGTCTTCAAATATTCGTTTGAAAATAAAAATCAAGTCAAAAAGTTTCGTTAACTTCACAAAGAGTTTCTAGAACTCGTTTATTTAATTTTATTTTCCACTTTTAATTGTGCATTTATTTATAAAAAGTGCAATATACATTAATTTATTTTTTCAACAGTATTTTATTTATAAAACATAGTAAATAATTACTTTTATAAATGTTAAACAAAAATAAAAGTAATGTGAAAAAATAAAACCAATGAAATGTGTGCACCGAGCTTTACATTATAATAATAAGCCTCATTGAACATTCCTTGTTTTTGTTGGTATTTCTATGTGTAGTGGAACACAGAATATGATATTTTTAAGATAGATTTCACATGTTTGATTAAGGCAAAGCTTGTTCTTAATAATTATAATTTATTCGTTTTTTTTCCTACGTTTAGCAATATTATGTAAAATAAATAATTTTTGCGACACATATATTTTTCTTTCCAATCTATAGTTACAATATTAATAAAAAAATTAATAACAATTTTATAATTTTGTTTGTTTATAGAGGGTAACATCAGTGTTATATGATAAAATCATTAATAATTTGAAGAGTACTCTGTGCCAGAAAATCATATAATAATAATTAATATTGAGATTAAAAATATTTAATTGAGTTTTATATTGATAAATTACACTATGATTAATTAATATGTCTTCAATAAATATGTTTTATTAACTGTTTACAACTCTACTTGATTGTAGCTTAATATCAGAGATTGAAAATGCGGAGGCAAAGCGAAAATATTAATGTTCGCGGTGGCATTGGTCGGCGGCCGGACACGTCCTCTTTAACATAATCGCCTCTGATTTCTATTAAGCAGTTGTTGATGTTTATTTTAATGCTTTAGAAAGTGGTAGAGCCTAGGTATAGTTATTTAACTGCAGCTCGTATTGTTCCAGCTCGACCAGGGAAGGACTACTCTCACAGAAAATCGACGTGTAGTAACTAATTTAATTTCGTTATGCTCCATCAGTGAAGAAAAGAATCCGGAAGACCAGCTCATAGATAAGGTACCATGATAGATACCTCCCAGTAAGAGGATTAAAAGAGAAAATTCCCTCGCAAAAAAAGCTGCCAAGCGGAAGACGTGGCCCAACTACGTCCTGTGTGCCATATTCTACAGAAAACGAGAGATCAGGAAAAATTGTGTAGATCAATGGGAGCATGGGCATCAGAACAATCCAGATTTATTTTTGTCCAAGCTGTTCTTTCCATTAATCAAGGCGGCTTATGGGATAGCCAGAAAAAATAAATTCAGTCCAGCGCTTGAGCAAGTATAGATAGGTCATAGGCTACTAGACTGGAACAAATTCGAAAAACAAAGATAATATCTTTGTTATCGTAAAATAAGAACTGGAGGTAAAATTAAACATAGAAAACCTAAAAATTATATTGGCCGACAAAATGTAATGAAATAAATTTATACAATATGCGTAAAACGTAATCAAGAGAATCAATTTAGAAAATAAAAAAGCATTAGCAAGTAAGCAAAGGCAATTAGAAACACATAAACAAGCTACAACTAAGCAACAAAGAATAGCGGTCAGAATAGGCCTCATAGCGGTCTTGGCTATCATTGTCTATAGTAAGCGTTGTAATGGCAGAAATTCAAAAATATAAGCACAATGATATCGTCCAAAACATTTTGTTTAATTGTTAAATAGTAATACACAAATTCACACACAGTTAACACGATAAAACTGGATAAAGATTTAAAAAAGATTTAGGAAAGGAATTGAAAAAAAAATCTATTACAATGGTTTACAGATTCAAATAAAACTAATACAATATAAAAAAATAGTTATGATTAATAATATATTGTAAGGTAATCATTGCGTAGATTATAAATATATATATATATATATATATATATATAAAAGAGGAAACATTATATAAATCAATAGTTTATTATAACAATCACAAACTGTAAACCAAATTCAAAAGCCAATAAATAAATCTAATAAAACAGTAATACAATGATATCAATCTGTTTTATTTTAATAAATTTATTTTATTCAATAATTGAATTAATACAACATTATAAGTTATTTTAATTGGATATAAAGCAATAATTCATCTTAAAACAAAACAATAATACAGTATAGAACAAATCATTTAAAATATTAATAACAAGATGAAAATACTTCCCAATTCCGGCAGCGATTCAGTGTCTTATTTATGCAAGCATTAGAGCAGCACTTTGTCCAACGGCAATATCCCAGCAGCGATTCAGATTGTTATTACGCAAACACAGAAGCAGCGCTTAGTCCAACGCCTGACTCGCTTCTGAATCTTTGAGCGGTTGGCACGTGCTTTTTTACTGCAAGACCAAAGCAATCTACCCTCCGATACCGAAATAATAGTGTTATTTTCGATCAACAAACTGTTAATAAATGATTGCGACCACTCTTGCGCCGATATATATAAATATATGTAAATTGTAAGAATATAATAAGTAATAACAACAGAGGAAAACAAATAGACTTACATATAAATAAATAGACTTAAATATTGAATATTAGGTATAAGGCTAAATGATAAAATTACAAGCGTTTATAAATTTGTTATATAAATAGACAAGAAAATAATGTAGATATAGGAGTAATTAAAAAAAAGTAAGATATATTATTTCAGTACATAATATAAATAGTAACAGTAAAGACGATACAAATACAAAGTAACGAAGTAATTCTTATTAAGAAAATTTACATCCCAAAAGTTACCCACTGCACACACTGAACACGGACGAAAAAAAAACCCACTGAATAGGAGAAAAGTTTGATGCCCCCCAAGATACACGTCGGAAGAATTATGGGAAGACAAAGAAAAAACTATCGCCTACCAAAACCGTTAACATTATGCCATGCCAAATATAAGTCTATAGAAGTAGTCACTACGGAATCTTGATTTTATACAATAATTTATTGAATCAAGATTTCTTAATTCTATTTGAGCTTAAATTACATTACATTTGTATTATAAAGTATTATAAAATCTGTCCCATGTCGTGACGCTCGCATACGATTAGTGAATTAGTCTCACATCCAATATCAGTACAATGATCAGTATAAATTTATGTTTTACTTACAGAATATTTTATGATTTAATAATTATCGTTCACAGTCAAACTGTTGCAATTCCTTTCCATTCCTTTTCTTTCCAACAATCGCAGTTTTAGTTCATTCGGTCGATCTATAGCTATACCTAATCTAGTATACTAAAAATATACTAAAAAAAGAGTAGCACCAGATGTTATGTATGTTTATAGTTATTTAGCTCATAAATTAGTTTCATGAGAGAACAAATAGATTTATTTATGGTTTTGAGTTACCGGTGACAAATGACTCTTTTATTGGATATATTCGTTTTAAGTATCCACTATGGTTGGATGGATGTGTCTGTTAATTAAACAAATTACTTTATAAATAAAAATTATATTTACAGTCTACAAGGTTTACAAATATATAATTCAAAATGGGTTAGTTTATTTAGTAGCAAAGCAGAGTATAATCAATCAAATTACAATTTAACGTCCTCAACGTTCAAGATACAAATAACTAAATTAAGTGATGTCAAATAAGTCAACGGAACATAAACGACCGCCATATTTTAAAACACTTAAATATTAAATATTCATCTATAGTTTCGTGGCCTTATTTAAATAATTTTTGAATTTTTGAATTTAAATAGTTTGTTTGAACAAACAAAGAATCGGATAAGTAAAAATTAGTCTGATTAAATAAAAAAAAAAGATTTTAATTAAAAGTTAACCTAATACTAAAGTTGTTTTATATAATTATTCTTTTTTATAATGTTTTATTCGAGTTAACGTGTATGTATGAAATGAACAGATGAGAGTACTCGTATGTTTGATTTGCATTCAAAGTTTTTTACACATCGCAGTTGATTTATTATGACCGCGGTTATTACTATACCCTGATATTTATTGCCGCTGAGTGGGCAATGACTTAAATTATTAATACCCGATTATATCAATAAAAAATATATATTTTACGATATTCGATGACTAAATTAAATTTGATTCATATCCTATAAGGAAACGAGTGCTAATCATCTAATAAAATAAAACCGTGAATGACAGCTATCAAAGCAATATAATTAATGTACTCATGTTATGTTATTTTGCAAAATGACATATGGGCTATTAGTTCGTTGCAAATCATATATAATAAGACAAGAAACATTGTTTACAACTACGCATCCATCAATCCCTCAATATAAAGGAAGAAGCTGTTCTATATAAGACAATAAACAATGTACTGCTTACATTATAAGATCGATGGAAATGACATCTTTATTGTGTTATTCAAATATTCTGCAATGGTTATAAATAAGAAAGTCAAAGGAGCAAAGAAGTCACATAATAATGAGCTGTAATTAGATATCGTCATGATCTGTATGTATCTCGACATCTGAGGATGCTGCGGGAATACACAAATAACTAACTGAAGGTCACTTTCCGTTTCCTTCATCTGGATATTTCGATGCTTGGGTTTAAAACGTTTATTATATATATTGTTTCAAGCCCACCCATTTTTCCTTCTACCAAATAAATAAGTTTTGGCTGTAATTATAATATGTAAAATAGAACCACAGAATAGATTTTATTGAAATTTGTTAGGCCATTGACGTTTTATCAAAGTCAATATAGAGTAATCTTTTAACTACCTAAAATTGACTAATTTAGCGGACAAACAAAAAATGTTAGACATTAATTTGAGACATAAAAATATATTTTAATATACATATACCTGCGAGTAATTCTTCGAGTCTCCTGTTCGAAGTCATTTCGTGTTCTGTGAGATTTAAACTACCGTGGAGCGAGATTTTTATCAAGGTTATAAACTTGTCGTACTTGCAATTATAATAAACATTACATGTTTCTTTATGTTTATTTATAAGCCCAAAGTATAAAAATTTACACTTTTATGCACCTACTGTAATTGCTCAAATCTCGTTTTGTTGTGAAATTGCGATAATTTTAGACATTCTAAATCTAATAAGATCACTCTTTATACTGACTATTTCAATGACCTAGTCAAATAAATAGTTTTTTAAATGAGAACTGTGAACGAACGAACTAAAATATAAAAGTAATCATTTTATTTATATTTTTATTTACACGTTGTAATAACATACCACTTTTAAAAAGTAATTTTTACGGAAAATCATTTTTTTTAAATAAATCTCTTAGTTTTGCAAATATTATTATTTAAAAATATCTTATATCCTTATTACAATATCTATCAATTGACAAAAAAACCTGATTAATATTTTTAACATATCGTAAATATAATTATCTTGTATTAGTCGATCTTTACGTTATAATTATAAACCGATGATACTAACGTCCTTTTTAAGAATTACAATATTCATTTTCAATTTCCTTAGCAACTGCTAACTTTAAAAAAAAAAATCCACAAGCACCAATATGCTATTACAATACATTAATAACATAACATTATTAAATATTAAGTAAGGTGATGTTGTTCAGTACAAATTAAAGTAAGACTGATTATTTCATAAGAATTTCCCTTTGGATTTTATTGTGATTTAAAGTAAGTTTGTAAGTGATATTAATTTAAATGGTATTTATTTAAAATAATAAATAATAATGAACTTGTGTCCTTTTGTTAATACTCTCCTACCTGTAATTATTTCACTATGATAATTGTCACTCATTTAACTAATATAAAATCATAGAACTATAGTTGGTATATCTCATTTTAGTTATAGTTACAATAGAATCGATGACTACTGTGCGGTCAGCGATTTTAAAAAAGAATAATAATTCAATAAATTTCCGATTTATATCATAAATAACTATAATATATTTTTTTGTAAAAATCTATAATATATCATATTTATGATTTAATGATATTTATCTCATACATTATATTATCTGAATATCTTAGGTCGTGACGAGTGATATTTAATATTATATAATAATACATAACATCTACAATGTTTCTTACAAAATTTTTGAATGCAGGAGGACGTTTGGAGCATTACAGGCAATATTCTCAATATATATCTGTATTGAGTTTACTTTCATTTATTAGTCCTTTTTCAGTATTCACTTTCTAATACAGAATAATCTAATTTTAAACAGCTAAAAATCAAATACAAAAAAAAACTGTCTGGTAATAACAAAAATAAACTAAACTAAACTTTTTCGCCTTCAGCTTAAAGTTCACTTATTCAAATATAATAACTTAATATAAAATGTTATTAAGATAGTCTGTATTCATTCATCTCTATTAAGAGTTGATTCTCTATTAATTGGAAAATAGCTTCTCTGCTTTGATCAAAATTATAATTTAAGTTTTATTATGATAATGCAAATTATAAATGTCATTATTTATATTACAACCATAGTAGCTTAACGTCTATAATTAATTCAAGTAAATTGCAACTAATTAAATAAATATGAAGTTATTTAAAAATGTGCCGCAATAAGAGAAATTAATTGTTATTATATCAGTATCAGCACTGAGTCAAACTTAATCAGATTGTGACAATGAAAAAAACATTATTATTTATTATAATATTAAATATATTATCCAATATTAATATTTAAGTTGATGTGCACAAATATAATGAACTACTTTGATGCTACAAATGGAACCATTTCTGCAATTCCGTTTAAATTTCCATTCTCCAGTAAGTACAATTTCATGCAAACTTGCAGACTCCCTAATTGTGCTCTCGGCTTAGTTTGGTTCTTCCTTTATGCACACATTTACACACACACACACACACACACACACACACAAATACATTTATTATATTCCGAGTACGTACACATTTTTTTGTCGATTGTGTTTAATTTGAAAGACTGTATAATTTATTTACTTATTTATTTACCTTCACGCCATATCCCTTGCGGGGTAGCCAGAATAATGTAATGTAATCTCTCTCTTTCTATACATACGTGTAAGTGTATAAATAGATGAAGAAATTGTAATTAAAAAACACAAAATTTATGTTTCATGTTTATCGCCTGAATTTTTTATTTATTTCAACTTATATTTTATTGACTGCTCCCTTCAAGGATTATAAAACTATATTTTCTTCGACAGGATTAACAAAATGTCCATTCTTCATGAAAAAATCAACATTTTTGCTTGTTAAATACAGTTAATCAGAATACATAGAATAATGTCGCTTTGTAATGGAGAACTTATTACTGAACATATACATATATATATACATATATATAATAATTTATTGAGATTTGCATTCAAAATTGATACCAAATTGCGTTTGATTTATTTTACTCGATGCTATTATTTTACATATTTGTAGCTGCTATGTGAAGTGAGGTCTTAATTCTTCTTACCCTGGGGTTATGATAATGATCTGTCTTATGATAATATAATAAATGAAAAACGATATGTTTGCCCGCTTACTTATCACGTTGTATAAAACCTTTTTTTTAAAGTTACTTTTATAAAAACAGGGAACGGTTAGTGAAGTCTCATTTACTTGTAGTTTCTGTCACTTCTCTGGTGTTGAAAGGGACAACTTATTTAAATTTTCATAAATTATTATATTTATAAGACAATAAATGTAAAATCTATATTGTGTATGTATATTGTGTAGTATTACACACATTAATATGTGCTAAGTATATTTTCATAGACTAAACTGGTTCTTATGGCTCCTCTTATATATATTTATATAATGAAGTAGATTTTATACATAGTTAAGTTTTTAAATAAATAAAGTTAAAAAAAAACATTCCCTCAGGCGTGGGTAACATTTACGTGCATCTTATGAATTGCAAATATTTTCTTTCATCAAAGAATCTATTACCATTATTGAAAGAAACTCCGAAGGGCGAAAGGATTTAAAAATAAAATATTTTGTTAATTAATTATTCAAGTAATACATTATTCAAGTAAGTTAATACATACAACTAAAATTACAGTTGTATGTATTAACTAATTATAGCTTAACGGATAATTTATTGTATGACATTATCTCATATGTTTCTATAATCTTTAATTATATAATTCCAGATACATTCGAAGGTGTTGGTAAAATGTTATAATATATAAAACCGTATTATTTCACAATCCATTAATAAAAAAAGGAATTCCTTAGCTGTTAATCATTTAATCGGCTAAGTTTAACTAAAACTAATCTTACATTCATGTAATAATATATTTAACAATAAAACAGTTTGATTAGTTCAGTAACAATATTTTGTTGTAACCTTATAAAGTCGGTGACTTATCTCTTTAAATGTGCGACCTAGTCTCAACGGTAGGTCACTTGAGATCACTATTATAATGATAATCTCTTATACCAAAATCTTTTTTTTTTTAAAAAGGGTTAACTGACAATAGACAAGCGAAGACATATTCTACATAGACATAGATATACTCATACACAGCTCCCTCGTTTATCAGTACAAGAAGACCGCAGTTAGACACTTTAAATGTTGTGTTGTTAAATGATGTAATGGAATCACGATCCGTTGTTCTTGAAAAATGTTAGTAATTTCTCTAAAAAATTTAAAACAGGCTAGGTCGATTTATGTTAGAAATAAACTCTTAAATTCACAAGATAAAATAAAAGGAACTGGGGATGTTTTATCTAGTGTTACTGGGAAAACTAGGGCTAAGTTTAATGGACCTACAAAGGAAAAAATTATAATATACAAGTAAGTTCAGATATTCTATATATTTGAATTTATGATGGCTGAACTGGGCATATATGTTGTTATTGTTATTATAATAAGAACCTGTTTTAAATGAAATTCTAGTAACAGTTACGAGTAATTTAAATTGTTCATTGTCTGATACTATCGCCGAATTACATAATGATCCTCGATAACAACTTGTAGACATAGGTCTGTAATTCTTGAGCATGGTATTTAAAGAACGACACCACCACACTTCTGTTTCCTGCCTGTGAACCACTGCAATAAATAGCTTCGAAGGTGTAACATGGCTGGTCGTCTACCTACCTTCAGAATCTCACCTGTTATTACATCTTCGCCTGGCGCCTTGTTGTTCCTGATCTGTTTGAGGTCTAAGAAATAATCTCGAACCGGCCGATGTCCGGAAGATACTCAATATAGCGTATTTAATGTAAGAATAATGACGTCCATTTAATATATCTAGTCAGTCATTTACATTATTTTGTATATTTTTCACAGCAGGACTGGACCTGAGCCTATAGTGGCAAGCTTTCGGTTCAGCTACAAATACTATCTATTGTACTACATACACGCAATGAATAAAGATTGATTCTTTCTCGTTTTTAAAACTTAAAATATCTGCCTATTAGTTTAGCGAAAAACTTGTACACTCACGACCACTCGAGATGTGGAGGAGCCATTGGATTGGAGGAGTTCGAAACCTGGTATTAAGTCGAAAGATAGGAATCTAATCCTATCTTAGAACGACATCCTTTGTGCCATACTGATATATCATCAAATGTTTTTAAGATTAGGTTTTTCTTAAATATATAACTTTTTAAATAAGTCTTTTCGAATCGTTGTTCTGAAAAAAAGTATTATAAGAATTAAAAATATGTATAAAAAGAAAGTGTACACTCTTTCCGCAGGTACTATTAATTTAATGTGATTTTGCTTAAAGGTTTTATAGTTATATTAAGGACCATAAGTCATTAAGTTCTATTGTTAATAATAATTCAGATAATTATTATATTTCTCATCAAATAATCAAATTATATTAATTCGGTGTAAGGAAACTAAAACCAGAATGAGATTCTACTTTTTACTTATACAGAAAGCCGCAAAATCCGTAATTTCTCGCAGTAACTTCTACACGAGCGATTTATAGTCTGATTTACACAAACGTTTAACGATAAATATACAGCTAAAGACCTGTATGTTAAATGTTAATGTATTGTTTTAGTAATATATTAAACACGGACTTTAAATCAAATTAAAATGAAACCATTAAGCTGGGCTCAAGAATATGAAGCATTTTGTTTACCAAGCTAAATTATAACTTACGATCTTTATGTTAAATTTCGCATAAATAGCAAATAATATACAGATAGCACACTGAACAGTTAGTAATATTATATACGAGTAACATATGACTACTGAAACTTAATTCTGAAATGATTGTTGGTATTTTCCTTGAATTACATTGCCCATCTGATCATTAACAATTGTATTGCGAACTTAAAAAATCCGTGCCCGCAGGGGGACACGCGTGGGTAGACCTCGTGTGTAACTCGTTTAAAATATAACTCACTACCTAAGAATAACACATGATGCCGTTGTTTACATCAAAAATTTTCAAGCAAAAAGCAGTTTTTATTTTTTTTCTCAGAAAAGGTATCTGTTTTGGAAATACTTTTGATACTTAAATTTAGTTTTTATTTTTTTTCTCGGAAACGGTACCTTTTACAGTAAAACTTTTGGTACCTAAATTTAGAGTAAAAAATAACCTTTCTACTAAAAATACTTGTGATGTAATAATGTTTACCAGAAAAAAGTTATGATTTTTTTTCCAAAAATTTGCGGTTTTCTTACCCCCACCCCTAAATTATTGAAGTTAGATTTTCGGTTTATCTACATTAGTTATAGGTATTCATCAAGGACATCATATAATATGAACGCGATTCATCTACTTTGTATAGGGAAACAGTTATGGTCGAAAAACTGAAATCGGAAAAAATGAGACCCTAGCGCCCCCTGTGGCCGGATTTCTCTGGTTAACGAACTTGACCTTGATTTTTGGATGGTTGATTTTTGTGCAAAGTTTGAAAGCGATCCGAGCGAAACTGCGGCCGCTATCGTGCTGACAAAAGTCGAATCTGGACGCACGCACGCATATATGTATATATATATATATATATATATATATATATATATATATATAATATATATATAATATTATATATATATATATATATATATATATAAACATTTTGACCAATGGTCATTTCGGACTCAGGGGGTCATAAGAAGACCTCCTGTGAAGAAATTTTTCCAAAATTCGAAAGTCGGGGACAAATGAATGGGCAGACCGAATTCTTCGAGGTCTACCCAAAATAATTATATTTACCAGACCCAAAGGCAGCCCAAAGTCTTTCAAATCCTTACAGAAGTAACAATCGAAATTTGTGACTGTATTTTGTTTATTTTTTCTTTCGGTGTCTAAGGTAATTTTATATTTTGCAATAAAATTAGTTTTTTTATATTTGAAAGGATATGTAATTTACCTTATTTAATACTAGTTGTGCCTACGACTCTGTCCGCGTGACATTTGTTCTTATGGTAGGCTGATTATCAACCATTACAATTTTACAGACTGAAATTTTGTAGCTAGTGTTAAAACAATCTTTCTATTTGTTGACCGATTTAAATAAAACAAAAACAAAATTTTAAGTGATACTTACTACAAAACATACGCGGACCTTCTTCGCCTTTAAATCAAAAAAGTCATTCTAGAGCCATAAAATCTAATAATACTAGTTTTGGATTATATTAACTACTAAATAGGTCTTCTATGTATAGACAGCGATCCATTACAGAATTGTTATATGTACAGATTTCATTAAAAAAATTACGATATAATTAATAATAATACAACAAAGACAACCACATATATTTGTTATCCCGAAATACTTCGTTTAGATATGTGTAAATATAAAGTTTTCGACAATATACTCCTCAATCATCTGATATTTTATAATAATATAACGAAACTGAATATAATAATTTCCTCGATTTAACACATTTTTTCTAAATCACTAAGAACTGTCAACAACAGTCAATACTATATATAACTTTACATTACGAATATATCTGTCAAGAACTTTTTATAACGAATTTAACGAATGTAATAATTGCAAAATATTAATAGAGAGTATTTTTGATATTATAAACAAATAAATGTATTAACTAATTTGAAAGATTTTTTTCAATGCTTTTCATTAAAATTATATTTATAATTAATTTAAATCATTTGCGATGTACAATTTTTTACCTTGTTAAAACGAATTGTCAACTTAACCTCTACAACATACCTCATTGTTAATTATTTGATATAACTAATATTTTCTAATTCAAGTAATATCATTATATCGATAGTGCATTTGTCATTTTATTTTATTACAAAGATATCGGAATTATCACGTCATGAGCGTAAATTTTTCGTATCTTAGTCTACAAACTAACAATAATACAATATTCTTGTATTGTAGAATATTTTAAGAACGCAGTTAAGGAACGCAATTTAAGAAGAATTTCTTGACATTTCTTATACATTACCAGTTGATAACTGTAGGGAGACTAGTTCCTTGGGATGATGAATCTCAATAAAGCTTTCGTTAAGGTATCCCAATTACAATTTATATTTAAATTAAAAAAAATACAAAGTGATACAAAATTAAAATAGTACTATAGCCTTCGGTGTAATATTGCCATAAAAAAGATTAGTTTTTTTTCAATACCTGTATTATAAGAAGAATATATTTATTTGTTTCTTTATCTTTAAACTCGAGCCTAAAACAATGTTGGTCACATCGTTGCTCACATCGTCTTAGTGAGACAACACGGGATCTCTGTCGCATTCAACCACGTTCGCGAATAACATTATAAAGCTACAGTATCCAAGTATTGAAGATATATTTGAAAGATGTATCAAAAAAGAGCTTACCTGATTTTTCTTTTTGGATTGATCTTTATAGATTAAGATACATATTTTATTGGTTAAATTTATGTCAATTGAGCATTCAATTTAAAACAATTCGATGTCAGTAATATTATTAAGTTAATTTGAGATTTGTAATAAATGTTTACAAAGTATTTAAATTATTCAGAATAAAAAGTTTTCAGTCTTATAAATATAGGTCGAATTAAGTTTCGTATTTATACATTTATCTAAGGAGACCTTAATAAGAAGTATTGTATAAAAAAACTATTTTATTAGATAATTTTAAAAAATAATAATGAATGAACATATTTTTACGACTGAAGTTATCTTTGATGTATAGGTTATCTTAAATAGATAAGTGCTTTTAATTATAATATTATCTATATATCTATAAAAAATAGGTAAGGAAATACTTATTTGTAAATGATCTAGTAGATAATATACAATGTGTTGATGATAATACAAAAAGCTTCACAAGAACCATTGTAGCTATTCTCATCTAACATCAAATAACTATGAAATAAGAATTACCAACTGTTATTAGTCTCAGCAACAGGTATTGTACTTTCATGCATTATTATGTGATATCATAAAATATACGAAAGATAATTGAAAAGATAGATTGTTCATTTTACTTTCTTCTCCGCACAAGTTCATTATATCTGATTGGACAGTTATTGGGCCATTATGTGACTCTGAGTAGACAAATGACATGTCGACGTAACGCGTACTGCACTTTAATAGTCTATTTATCTATTGTGATTTATGATGTTGTATTTTAACATTTCATTCATCTCCACATTGTCAAATATGTTATTAAACTGTGTATTGCTCCAAGGGATTCAATTATTATATATTATGTTCCTCCATTTCCATTAAATTTGATTAATTATTTTTATTTAAATAATTGATTTAATCAAACATGTATCTTTATGTTTTAAATTCATAGTAATTAAGTGTGCCATAGTATAATTATTTATTTATTTAAATAAAACAGAAGTGATTCATTTTAAATTTACTATATTATATATCTATCATATATATATACTTATTTTAAGCGTCTAGCAGAGGTTTATACCATTTTCATTTTCATTTTTCAGAATATAAATCCATAAATGTTATTAAAATATTGGATAGTATAAATTCATCAACATTGCAAGTATTGTAAAAAATATATCAATAATACAATCAGAGATATATTTTAAATAGTCATTGTATATAAATATTATTTAGTATAATAAACCTAATGTTCTCGGTCACTAATCACTCCAATGATCCGTTAGTATTGATTCTTCATTGGCAGACTTTGTTTCTTAGAAACTTTTGTTATTGGCAATGTCTGTACATATACAATATTGAAATGATTTGAAATAAAAAACAACAAAGTTAAGTTTATTTCTTTTAAAATATGAATAAATGCCGTGAGCTGGCATAATAATACGTATGTAACACAAAAATGTAGTACAATTGGGTAATGTTGTTAAAAATAGATTATTTCGTTTGAAGTTTAGTCTAGTACTTAAGGAAAAGAAATCGCAGTAGATTATTTATTTTTCAAACTTGCGCAATTTGATGTTTTGTCAAAAGAAATATTTTCTTGAAACTATTTTCAATATAAATAAATATTATCCATACATTTCTATTATGAGTATCTATTTTACACCTATATAAGCTTACACCATTTAAACCTTCACATCACTTCACTCATATTCTGATAGAAAAAAAAATGAAAAAAAATGAAAAACTATTTCCTGATTTCATCTCTTTATAATAATCTGTACAACTCTTCTCACGGCAACGCACAAAACTACGTATGATGTTGTAGCAATATTTCGTTGTGTTTGTGTGATCGAAAATAATAATCGCTAGCAACTCAAATTATAGGTGATAAAGTTGACATACTCGTACACTTTTGAACACGAACGAACTGCTTACGACGAAGAAGTATATTCGGGAGTTATGTTGTCATGGTTAGATGTTAAGTGGTTTACTGTTTTAGATATCACAGTTTTATTTATTTCATTGTTAATTCTATAGTTCACTCTATGTTAATATTTGTCTTATTGTTTTATAATTTTATTTTTATGTGATATCTGAATGAATTAGAATTATAATTTAGAATTTGAAAATTGCAGCAATAAAACATGTACTCTTGTATAAACGTGATCTTAACTGACTTAATTTTTTTTCTCTTAGTTTTTGCTGAGGTTTTTGGGTAGACCTCGAAGAATTCGGTCTGCCCATTCATTTGTCCCCTACTTTCGAATTTTGGAAAAATTTCTTCACAGGAGGTCTTCTTATGACCGCCTGAGTCCGAAATGACCATTGGTCAAAAAGTTTATATATATATATATATATATATATATGCGTGCGTGCGTCCAGATTCGACTTTTGTCAGCACGATAGCGGCCGCAGTTTCGCTCGGATCGCTTTCAAACTTTGCACAAAAATCAACCATCCAAAAATGAAGGTCAAGTTCGTTAACCAGAGAAATCCGGTCACAGGGGGCGCTAGGGCCTCACTTTTTCTGATTTCAGTTTTTCGACCATAACTTTGTCCCTATACAAAGGAGATCAATCGCGTTTATATTATATGATGTCTTTGATAAATACCTATAACTAATGTAGATAAACCGAAAACCTAACTTCAATAACTTAGGGGTTGGGGTAAAAAAACCGAAAATTTTTGGAAAAAAAATCATAACTTTTTTCTGGTAAACATTCTTGCATCACAAGTATTTTTAATAGAAAGGTTATTTTTTACTCTAAATTTAGGTACCAATAGTTTTTCCGTAAAAGGTACCGTTTCCGAGAAAAAAAATTAAAACCACTTTTAGCTTGTAAATTTTAGGTAGGTAAAACCACGACAACTTTTTTCTGGTATACATTCCCTCCTCGCAAATATTTTTAATAAAAAGATTAGTTCTTACTCTAAATTTAAGTACCAAAAGTATTTCCAAAAAAGATACCTTTTCCGAGAAAAAAAATTAAAACCGCTTTTTGCTTGAAAATTTTTGATGTAAACAACGGCATCTTGTTTAATTCTTAGGTAGTGAGTTATATTTTAAACGAGTTACACACGAGGTCTACCCACGCGTGTCCCCCTGCGGGCACGGATTTTTTTTCCTCTTTTTGGACGTGAAGGACATTGATTTTTTGACTTGACGTTTCGTGGTAAACAGTCATAAGAAAAACTAAAGATTTGCTGTATAAATCAATTATTGGGTTTACTATATGACTTGAAGTAAACGTTAATATAACTCAAGTTACAGAAATCTATCCAAGACTTGTTAAAGCGAGTTTGTATACTTACCAAACATTTATGATATAAAGTCATAGTTGATGTACAAAGTCATAAATAGCTATTCCAAAAGGTCATGAAATATGTGCTAATTGTAAATGTATTTTTACTGGCACTGACACAGGCAATGGTACTGGGACCGGCACTGATATTAATACTGATACCGTTAGTGATATGGTACATAGTTTACTCGTACATTCAAACCTATTGCGTTTTAATATTAGGTAATTAAATAATCATTTAACAAACAAGAACCTACGTTTTTCCAGCCAATAGTCGAAAAAAATATAAAGGGCCATTTGTGTAGTAAATAACTTCAAATTCACCCAGCACATTTTACATGCGTGACGTCACACATACAAACAAAGTGATTGATTGATATATTTAATAAATGTATGAAAATAGACTCAGATACACGTTAAAATTAAGTATAGTTGCAGCTTAAAGGATTCGGAAAAAGGTAGATTTTGCAATATTAGGCATCCAGAACCGCAGCCATTTAATCCTTTATCGTTAAAATTTCGGTACTTAAAAGCTCCATGCTTATCGAAATTGCTTGCAATATCAAAATATCAAAAACTTACACATAACGAGAACAAGGGAACGAGTATTACCTATCTAAAAACAACTACTAGGGGTGTAATATAAATGATAAAATTTAAATGTTCTCTTTGAATTGTTGTACTCTATTTTTTACCTCGAAAATATATTAATTTCTCATGGCAAATTCAGTTTTAATCACTCTTTTTAGAGATATAAAGGTTAAGAAACCGTTTGTCTTTATTAGATTTATAGATAAACAATTATGCTTATTTTATCTCCTCCCCCAATAGCTAATAATATCTTTCATCGCAAAATTAATCAAGCTCTTTTGACAGTTCCATACAGACGTGGACAATAAGACAAGGCAAAAACAATAAACAACATTTTCTGACTGGATTTCTGTCTTCACTTGTACTTGGAGACAATATAACAAAATTCGTTAATAAGTGAACTCAATTGTTTATATCTTTACAGGAATTCTGTTAATAATTTCATCGTAATAGTTTACAAATAAAAAATAAATAAATATGCATTTGTGAAATAAGTTTTAAACTTTAAAATAGAATACTTTTGGAACAATTTTTTGCTGCTTCTCTCATTAACGTGGTATTAATGCTTTTCATTGATAGTATTTGACTTAAAAATGGAATAAAGAAATTTTCTTCGAAAAAATTTTATAAAGAAACCTTACAAATCTTAAAACCTTATTACGGAACATTGCTTAGAATTCTTCTTTATCTTAGTTTTTCAAGAAAAAAAATTGGAAATAAATTGGAACATTTACTCTTACTGACGAATTAGTAATTTAAAATTATTTAATTGCGTTCGTCTTGGAGTTACTTTATGGTGGCGTCAAAAACACAATTTCATTAATCTTCGACACGTTTACGGGGAGCAGTAAATTGTAGAAAAATGGGACTAGCAAAGGTAATAGGAGTAAACACAAAACCATACGTGGCACCAACTCCAGAACCTAGGACAGCTTCAGCCAGATAATTCAAGAAGATTGACGACGAGTAACGGTTAAAGCTTAAACACGCAAGTTAGTTCCACAGACGTCTAATAAAACTTGCGGTCACGATTTGGCACTTCTAATGAGGGAAACTACAATGTCTCTTCTGTCTACGGTCCTATAGTGCAATACTTAAAAATCGGGTGTTGAGCTGGAGTTGAAGATGGAGTTACAGGGCTTTGTCCTCCGCCGATGCTATCAGAGCTGCATTCAATACTTGACTACTCGGACGCCGTAGCTGGCACTGGTATTCACGATTTTAAGGAAGGGTGAAAGAAATAAATTGCGATGTCACATATAATTAACTCATTTACTATTATGGATAGAAAGCTACAAAGTGTTACCATTCCAGTTTGAGTAAGAGCGCCATGGTGAGTATCGTTTTAATAATAATAAAAATTCTCAATTATAATTCGAACTCATGGGCGCTTTTGTTATGTTGTACATTGCTGTATAATATCGCAAAGTTTTTTTTTTTTTTTATGTCTTAGGAGGGCTTGTCTATGTCTGTCTCGATCATAGATCATAGATATTAAAAGAATATTATATGTCTAAAAGACATTATATGTCTTATGATGAGCTCCACCACTAGTAGTCTTATAATGCCCTCATATTTACAAGGATTCAAATTTTAAATGTTGAAGTAGTCTTTATTTTTACTTTATCTAAACATATTATGAAATATAATTTGTTATTGTATTACTGTTAACGCCGAGTACGCCAGCGTCTAATATGTCAATTGCAAAGTTGCTCATTTAACATAGTTCTGTGAAGTTTCTTTAAATAAAACGCGTTATCAAATCCATTAATAAATGTAATTATAATAAAATATGTTACGATATAATATATATACATAAATCTCAGTATGAGGTGGTAGAGTTCTTAGAATCCCTAAAATTATGATGGCAATCTTACAAATATAAAAAATACTAAATCATTTATTACAGACCTATCGTAACCATATTAGCGATATTTATAATAATTTATTTGTCTTGTCAAAAAGCTTTTGTTAAACTAAATGCATTATTTGATAATTTTTATGACAGTACTTCGATGCATTACTTTTTAATGGCATTTTTATATACGGAATACTAAGCATTATTATTATTAAACTTAATGAAATACTATAGTCAGAGGTTACAAAAACATTATAACGTCTGTTGATTTATGTTACATTTTCATGACACAAGTTCTTCAACAAATAAGTTATATATAGTATAAGTTTTACTTGCGGTTTTACCGGACTGTAAACTTATAAAAAGAGGTGTACTATAAATAATAGCTGAGTGTTACAGTAACATCGTAATGACCAATCATGTCTAGGTAAGTATTATGTACAAACAAACACGCAAACAAATATTAGGACGATTACATTCTTATCAACATCCATCTCAAAGCAACTTTATCTTGAGATACTCGTACGTCTATAAATTCGTATTCCAGACCAATAAGATATCAGAATCGCAATATGTGTTCTGAAATGGGTTTTCGTTATCCGCTCCGTATCTCTTCACATTATTGCAACTTTAAGCATTTTTGTCCCTTATCAAATTTTAAGAGTACCTTTAATAATAATTATTTATTGTTCGATACTATAGTAGGGATTATTATTACTATTTCGTTAATAAGGTTGTGTCAAATAATCTCAAAAAATCGCTCTAAATTAAATATATTATATCCTTATATTATATAATTAATTAATTAACTGAATTATTGATGCATTATTTAACGTAAAGCCTATAACTAGATGAGTTTAACTAATATTAGATCGTAATTTCTAGTCCTAAAAACAAATCCCAAAACTAAAATAGTTATTTAAAAATAATAGTAATAACTATAACACATGTGAAGACATATAGTTGTAACTATAAAATATTAATCTATCTAATCCTTGTTAAACGAATGTTTTCATATAACTGATTGCGAGCTATTGCAAACTAGAATTTTACAGCCCCATAACTTTCTGATCATCTTACACCATTTATATATGAGGTGACGGAAATTCCAACAAACATTTACCAAAGCGATTGCAATAGGAAACTTTTGACATACGATTATTATGATATTATTATGATTGAACCGTGTTTTGACATCTGTAATGCCAAGAGCGAGTGTCGCCGAAGTATCGTGATAACATTATTAATTATTTTATTTATCAACTACATTAAAGCGAATCTATTAAAGATTATAATAAACTCCTCATTCCTTAAATTTTTTTTTAACTAGATCATTTTATTTTTAATTCGTACAGAGATCTGACAATTTGTTATTTGAGTAAATAAACCTTAGCCTTCGTTTCGCTACATTTTGTCAAATTATATTAATTTAATAAAATAATAATATTTCATCTTAATTATACAATATTACTACCCAATCCTAAATTAAATGTTTACCTACTAATAAATAAGAATTTTATATTTATTTCATAATAATATTAGTATCATATGTGCTTATGATTGTCTTTTGTCCTTTTTACTATTTTTTTATATATAAACCATCCACAATTTTTCACTACACACATAGTTTAACTGTAAGAGAATGCAAACAGGCGTTCAGTTCTCCTTTTGTAGAATGAAAACAACAACAGGTAAATAAAATACACAATTTGACGCAAAGAGTAGATTGTTAACTGGTGTAACCGGATAAAAGTAAAAAAATAAAAATGCAGTAATTATAAAGGTTTACTTTTTGATCGCATCGACATTTTAACTTTAAAAAATCCGTGCCCGCAGGGGGACATGCGTGGGTAGACCTCGTGTGTAACTCGTTTAATATATAACTACCTACTACCACTACCACTACCTAAGAATAACACAAGATGCCGTTGTTTACATCAAAAATTTTCAAGCAAAAAGAGGTTTTTATTTTTTTTATCGGAAAAGGTATCTTTTTTGGAAATACTTTTAATACTTAAATTTAGAGTAAAAAATAGCCTTTCCATAAAAAATATTTGCGAGGAGGGAATGTTTACCAGAAAAAAGTTGTCGTGGTTTTACCTACCTAAAATTTTCAAGCTAAAAGTGGTTTTTATTTTTTTTCTCGGAAACGGTACCTTTTACGGAAAAACTTTTGGTACTTAAATTTAGAGTAAAAAATAACCTTTCTATTAAAAATACTTGTGATGCAAGAATGTTTACCAGAAAAAAGTTATGATTTCTTTCCAAAAATTTTCGGATTTTTTACCCCCACCCCTAAGTTATTGAAGTGAGGTTTTCGGTTTATCTACATTAGTTATAATAATAATAATAAATGATGTCTTTGATGAATACCTATAGGTATTCATCAAAGACATCATATAATATGAACGCGATTGATCTACTTCGTATAGGGAAAAAGTTATGGTCAAAAAACTGAAATCAGAAAAAGTGAGGCCCTAGCGCCCCCTGTGGCCGGATTTCTCTGGTTAACGAACTTGACCTTCATTTTTGGATTATTGATTTTTGTGCAAAGTTTGAAAGCGATCTGAGCGAAACTGCGGCCGCTATCGTGCTGACAAAACTGAATCTGGACGCACGCACGCATATATATATATATAAAAAAGTTTATATATATATATATATAAACTTTTTGACCAATGGTCATTTCGGACTCAGGGGGTCATAAGAAGACCTCCTGTGAAAAAATTTTTCCAAAATTCGAAAGTCGGGTACAAATGAATGGGCAGACCAAATTCTTCGAGGTCTACCCAAAAACTGTCTGCTACTTTGCGACTTTGACTAAAGACATGAATTTATATATATATCTATTCAAATAAATAAAATCGGTCCGTTCAAATTATTTTTACTAAAACGGCGAGGACGATTTTATCTAAGATGTAAATTTGAAAATGTGCTATTATTAATATTTAAATTTATACCATTTTTGTATACTTGTCTTCAGTTGTTTAGTTTTAATTTTGCATTAATAATTACGTTATTTAACTATTATGATTAATAAAATTATTGTAGTTAATCTGAAAAAAAAATCACAAACTTATAAAGCTTATTACGTAATAGAATTATTTCTATTATGTCTCTATCGTTATATTGTTGGTTTTAAAAAAAATAGGTAGATTCAAGTACCATATTTAAATGAATTTTAATCTTCATAACACAGAATTAAACACAATTGTGTTAATATTATAATAGCTGGTAATATGGTATGAGACATTCCTGTAAAATAAACAACAATGGTTTTCTATTCATGGTTTTTATTAAGGTGTACGCGTTATATCCTCCTATGATATCAAGTGATGTCGTTACGTTTAAAATAGTTTCATAATAACGGGGTAGAGATAATGAGATGTCATCATGATCATTATCTCAAAATTGGAGGATGCTGCGTGAATACTCAATGAACCATAGTGTTATCTTGCCACAGAGAGTGTAGACATTTCGTCTTTTATATAACTTTATACATTTACACTGTTTATATGATAATCGTTTTATAATGTTATAGAAATAAATAAACTGCTATTTCAAAATAATAATCATATTTTCTGAAATTAAACTCAACCATATTATAAATTAATAACATACTTGTAGATGAAGACGGTATATTCATATTTTTCTAAAAAAGTTGCTACATATTCCGGACTTAAACAGATTGCAAAGCAATTGTTTAAAAATGTTGTATATCAGCGCATTATTCAAAAGATACTAGATCGATTTTGGTCAAGATTTGGTAACTACTTCTAGGTAAATTTCACACTAAAGATATACGTACACGAAATTTAAACTGACATGGGGTGTAAATACAATGAAACGAAAGTACACATGATGGAATTTCTAAATCTACATCTACAACGCTTGTGACCCTGGAAAATTCGCTCCTTTCTATTATTTTTTTCAAATATTAAGTGATTGCTTGAGTTAGTGCAGTCATTTGAATAGGACTGGAGGAACAGACGAAGTCGCTGTCAATAGCTAGTGAAATACATAAATAAAAATAATGTTATAAATTACTGTAGGAACTGAATCGTTTGATATCCAATATGTTCTGTGTATTTGTTTTGTATATTAACCAAAATAGTATTTGAAATCTTAAAAGAGTTGTAACATTGAGTAAATAACATTCATAATATATTTCGATATAATAAAAAAAAATATTTTTCTGTTTTGTGAGTGCTTTTAAGATATGTATAAATTATCTTCAATATATTAGTAAATACAGAAGCAAAAAATTTCCGTTTCAATCGCGATCGAAATTGTTATATTTTAAAAAACTTTCTGACTTCTTTTTGGTTCAGTGAAACAAAATCGATGTGACCATCCTGTCAATTATACAGCACTTTGTAAAAATAAATAAAAACTAAACGGCGGTATCGGCCCCAAACAAATGGCGCTGCGGTATTCGTATTTATTTATTTATTTATTTACCTTCACGCCATATCCCTTGCGGGGTAGCCAGAGACGACGGAGCGCCAAACGCTACGGTCTCTGCATACCTCTTTCGCCTCGGCCACAGACATCAACCTCTTCATACATGCCCTCCGGGGGGTCCTCATGCTTTTTACGTGACCTTCCTCTAGTATCGTAGCTACTGTGTTTTTGAAGGTCACTCGAGGCTCACTCACTCGCTCACTTTTCCCATATAAATCTTTTTTACCATTCTTTCATCACTCATTCGTTCAACGTGCCCAAACCACCTGAGCACGTTCTTCTTCATTCTCACCGTGACATCTTCGCTAGTACCTGCCATTCCGTGGATCTCTTCATTGCGGATTCGATCAGCTAGACTGACTCCGCATATTCTACGAAGAGATCGCATCTCCACAGCATTCATCTTTCTTACATTCTTCTTCTGTGTTACCCACGTTTGGCTGCCGTATAACAGCGTCGGTAGCAAAACTGCATTGTGTACAGCCAAACGTGCAGCTATACTGACGTTTTGCCGTCTCAACAATGCAGTCAAAGCACCATTGACTCTGTTACCGGCAGCAATACGCCCTTCCACATCCATTTCGTATCTTCTGTCTCTGCTAAACATACTTCCCAAATATACCACTTCATTCACTTGTTCTACTATCTTATCATTCACGTTGATCTTACATTTTGTTCTTTCTTCATTTCTTTCAAATATCAGAACCTTCGTCTTATCTACATTCAGGTTAAGATCATTAATTTCACACCCATCTTTCAGAATGGTGACCAATGCCTGCAAATTGCATTCTGATGATGCAATGAGCACTGCATCATCTGCATATAGTATGCAATTAACCTTAAGGTCACCTACTTTCACTCCTTGGAGACAACTATCCAAATACAAATTGAACAACCAAGCTGACATAGCGCAACCTTGCTTAACACCCGATTGGATGTCAAACCAGGGTGACATGCCAGCTCCTACTCGCACACAGGCTGAGTGATCTCGGTAAAGAGACCTTACAGCCTGTAGATATTAATAAAAACCTTTAAAGCTGCACGATGTATTTATGTTTATTTATTTTTTGACTTCGATATAAATACTCTTATACGAAAACTTAATATTATACAGTGATCTAAAGAATATTATTTATTTGTAGTTATCATTGATAATGAAACAGTTTTTCGATAGCTAAGTATTAATGTAACATATTGAATTTTCTAAGATTTACCTGAATGATTAATATTTAATGTATCATATTGAGTTGACAACGCAAATGTTTTTAGGAGACGCTTACTACCTTCAAACATATTCAATAATGAAACACTTTATAGCAAATCAAACCTAGATGTTGAATGCCAGCTAAATGAACTCACATTAATTTGATAACTAATACAACCTGAAGAGCTTCAATTTCTTAAAGTATATCGGCTGATAGAGGAACAGTTTTTTTGTTTGTCAATTTGCATACAATCATGAACGTTTGTCATAAAATTGAGCGTTTTGTGAAAAACAAAACATGTTATAATGTTTTGTGAAATATAAAACATGTTTTAATCTCGAAAATACAGTTACAACAAAGTTTCAAAAAAATTCATAGGTATAATTGTTCAATCCGGTGTATTGGGATGCAAAAGTGTTACTGTGCGGATATTGCTTAATTCTTACCCTTCGCAATTTTTATGCTTTTGACTAGAAATTAGCTTGTAAATTATTGATATTTATATATTGTTTTCATTTAAGTCTAAGGTAAAATTATTAATTACTCGTTTATAGCCGGTATGCATTTATTGGATTTAAAAACGTTTCATATAATATTTAAGTTGTTTTACTTTAAATAGCATAGCATTAACGAAATACTCAGCCAATGGTTTCTTTACTGAAGTATTGATTGTGGTAATTGATATTTCATTGCTTAAAAAATTAATACTTATATTTAACCAACTTGGTGGTTTAAATTAGAAAAGCTTTGAAATAAGAGAAAGAAGGAATGGAGACGAAGACACAAAGAATAAAATGGGGTTGTTCGTTAGTCATTCTTACACATCTTTTCGCAGAACCTCATCTAAAGCATTCATGTCTGCAAATGGTAGTAAATAATATTTGATGATTCTATCAAGGGACTTGAATGGCTTTGTCACGTTATAGACTTATTATTAAAGATAATATGGGCATTGCAGTGCATTAAGAGCGATTTATTGTTTTTTAATTGTCAGCCTTCGCGTTGTTTTAGTTTTGTGAGTTTTAATAAAAATTATGACCGTGACAGGAACGCAAACAACCATGTTCCAATGATTCATAGCAATCGGAACTTCCGATAGCATAGTTAAAGAATACTCGATAGACAAACCACACAAATGTTCATGTTTTCATATCTATGCTAATATTATTAAGAGTTTATTACTTTGTATTTAGGAATATTTTTTGGTCGATTATAATATATTTTTATAAATATTTAAAATACCCTTTTTTGTAGGTTATTGGGTGTCCCTGTAATACTGCAGCTTTTTTTTATGACAACGATTTTGCAACATAAGGCAAAGAAAAAATACTGATTCCATTGTATTGTTCTAAAGTATGGAATAGTACCGCAAAAAAAAATCTCCGGGTATTCTTTTCGAGCGGATTTCATAAAAGTGGAAGAAATCTGTCTGGGCCTTCAAATTGGAAAACATATTTATCGGGTCAACATTACTAAGACGGTTAAGACACAATATAATTCTCAAACGTAAACTAAACTATCTATAATTTATAATAATAAGTGATTTAATCATGCCCTACCTTATTCTATTTAAACGAAATAGTTATTTTATTTAATGACAAGCGCACTTTAATAATAAAACAACTCGGAAGCAACAAACCCATTTAATTTTTTTTGCTATGAATCTTCTGCAACTCGATCCCTGAAGTTTTAAAACAGCATGTTCTGAAGTTTTAGGTCATTACTGATTTTTATGATTAATTATCTTTTATGGTTTTATGTTTCTTTACTTATACTTGATTCCAAAATATATGAAATTTTCATTATCAGCTCAAGAAATTTATATCTTTTAACTGACTTATCGATTTTGGAAATATTTGAAAATATATTATAATATTAATATGTATGTACAAAAAATGCATTTCTTGGCAACAATAAGAGTTGTGTATTTAGTAATTGACTAGACTAATTACGATATCCTTTATGAGACGGATTGGAACAAATATTTTTGCATTCGTATGGAATTGGCTTTATTGAAGAAAGTTATATAGATTATGTTTGTTAAATAGTCTTTGATAAACAACTCTTACTAACTATTAAAATATAAATAGAAGTGTCTTAATTTTATTCTTAATGAGACAGACCGTTTTTACCAATATGTTTTCAAAACCTTGAAGTTAATAGCCACAGACAATATTGACTAATTTGTATTACACGGTTCACTTTTAATTAAACCTAGTTTGATAAACATATATTTAAAAATTAACATAATACTTTTTGAAATGTTAATTTTCTTCTAAAACGATGAACATAATATATTATTTAATTGGTAGTCAATTTACCACTTATCTCTGATAACACCTAACTGATTATATTCCAGCGAAACAGTAAATATCACATAACAATGTTTCCAATTTACAGCATATGTACAAATAAGAAACTAGAAGGTTAAATACAATCAACTACTACATAAAATAATATAAATTTAATTGATATAATATCTTCTATATACATACTTAAAATTATTAAATCTCATTGAAGGGTGTTTCTTTTTATTATTTTGTTGTTTATTTTGACTACAAATGCAGGCATTATGTCCACTCGACTTATACAACGCCGTTCATCTTATATAATTGACGTTATCGAAGACTTGTTGTTTTATTGATTTTTATGCTTGGTCTATGCCTGTACCGATGCACGTCCGACGACGGGTTTTATACCTATTGGTATCGGATTATGTTCACAAAAAGTTTTTGGCAATATTGTAACTTGTATGTGAGGACTACATAATGTAATTACTTATTCCCATTTTTTTTTCGTCGTTAATAGCAGGATCATATATTTATTTTACAACAAAAATGTAACATGAATAACTCCCCATAAAGTGATTTTAAATGTGCCACAAGGTGTAAAACTATTCGTTAAAATATAAACTAACACTATGTATATTATCAGAATTTACTTTTATAAATACTTGGTCACACTTAATTGAATTTTTATTTATCAATAGTGATGTTTTCAGGACTATAATTTAATTTTTATTACGAAAAAGACATACAGAAGCATATCATATATATAGATAGCAATCCTACTACGAAAACATTTAACATTATGTCGTCACAAACAAGCGACCAATCACGACGCGTTCATAATCACCTGATTACTTATAACATTTATTAAATCTTTAAACATATATAGTTAATAAAAATATATAATATTTTTTTTAATTGAATATATTTAAAGTTTTTGTTATTGCATATCACAATTACTTAGAATAAAGTATATTGAAAAATGAGTATTTTATTTAATAAGAACCCAAATGAAATTTCACTGTTTGTATTTACTTTTATTATATGTTCATTTTGGTTGAATATTTAGACTGCCGTGTCTGAAGGATATTTAAATCTTTCACCGTTTTAATAAACTTAATGTGTACAAAATATTTTCATAATACAGCAAACAAAACTGTTTTTTATGTCAATTAAAAATATCAGATCAAGACATGGTTTACTCGATTTTTGTACTACAATAAATGGTTCTAAATACTTCACCGCAACAATATACAACATAAACAATTCAATAGCAGTATTAATAATATCTGAAATCATTCTAAACCGTATTAATGTCAGTGATTAGAAGCGGCATTGAAAGGCAGTTTAAACGAAAATAAATATTATTATATTCTGATATAACACAACATAATAATTAAATTTTATTAATGTAATAAATAGACAGAAATAAAACATAATATTTAAATTTTAAGCTGATATTGTATATAAAATAATTGGTAATGAAAATAATTGGTTAATGACTTGTGGCGTGTGTGTTAAGTTAAGTTGTATATATGTTACTCATACAGTGCACTGCAGTAGACCTTGGTACTATATCTTTTCACAATGGTTATCTGACATTGCAAACGATTAAGACTTCCAATGTTTTTGAACTAGGAATAATTTTGATTACTTGTAACATATTTTCTTGAATATGAATGGAGATTACAACTTGATTTTGCACATTACACTTTTTAGATCATAACAATCTTTGATGATACCAATGTATAAGTATCTAGGTATTTTGTCACGCTAGTTCGAAAGTGTTTTATTACATGCCGATTGACTTTATTATGAAAAAAATATTGATATTATAATTTATTTTAACTTTACACAAATACATAGAACGTTACTTGACAAATCAATTATTAGGAGTATTCACTACTCATTATTTAACGTAAACATGTATAATTCAATTATTAATTTACACGCACTTTTAAAATAGATTTTAATAATGTCAAAATTTTGATATGTATATATATATTAAGTATACAACGATAAAGTACTAGCACAGAAATGCTAATACTTTATTCAGATACTCACCAAACATTCAAGGGCACTTAATGACTTATTAACAGTAGTCCATAGTCCTATGTCACTCTGGATAATAGTCGGATTCCGGGAGGAAAATGGCGCGACGCTTAGTTTTACGCCAAGATGCTCTGTTGTGTTACTTGTGTGATACTTACTATAGACCAGGGTTATAAAACTACAATTTCTGAAATATGGAGCATAATAATTAGTAGTTAAAAATATATTATTCATAATATTATAAGCAGTTTAATTAAAAAAGGTATTGTGAAATATTATAAAAGTTTGAAGTTTTAAAAGTTTTCTAGACTAGAAATTCAGTTTAGTAATGATTGTATGCTTCTATTAAAAATTCTATTAAAATTATAAATATAAATATAAATATATATATAACAGTTTCTAAAAACCATATTACTTCAACATATTATCATATCACGGTGTAATTGAAATGATTACTTTTAAAATGTAAATGAAAAAAGTTGAATTATTATTGTTTGCAGTTAAACTAAAACTTCACCTAGCAACGCTCTATCTCTGCGGTAGATATGTAAATAAAAATTCAGATCAAAACAGCTGTCACTGAATAAACGTATCATAAATATCTATGTATTTTTGTGGATAAACGGTGCACCAGTTAGAGGTTTTACGAGTTTTGAGATCGAAAAAAGTTATGACAATTTACCAAAACTAGACAGAGTATTTTTTAACCTTATAGTACTGTAGTTATCTTTGTGAGTGTTTGATTTCGTGCTAATGGTAAAACTAAAAAATATATTCAAAACCAGAAATATTTGTATAGGAAATAATATATCAAAGCTATATTTAATAAAAGTAATAAAAGTGATATATGTTGGCATTACTAACATGAATTTTAACTTACTATTTTAAATTCAAATTTTCAATGCAATGCATAGGATAAAGAGATTCAAAATAAAAAAATACACAATTAACAATCGATATAAAATTTTTATCTTATACAAAGTCATATCAAATATACTTAATTAACGTTCACTCTTATTACATAACTTGTATATACTTTACTTTGGTACAAACGCTATCTCTGCCTCAAAAGTAATTGATGGCCTACATTTCAAACTCTTGTTGGAACAAAACTTTAATAAATTACTTATTTTAATATATTTTCTAATAAATTTGTAACTAACCAAAAGGAACATTAGATTTGTGAACCAATAAGGTAATTACTAATTCTGGATAGATAGATAACATATAAATAAGTTATTTAATTACTTAATTACTTTTTAATTGTATATTGCAATTAAATAAAAATATCTTTATTTATACATATTTCTGCCATAAAAACGACAATATATTTTTAAAGGAATGTTTTTAAAAAGTTCATTAATTTTCGGCGATATAAAATATATTTTATTTTATATCAGTTTTCATCTCAACATAGTGGCTTTTCAACTTTTTGATGAATATAAATTGTGCTAATTGTAAAATTATAAGTTAAAAATTACAAACCTTTTTCTAACTTCTTTTGTTTTCAATTATTTTAATAATGACAGTACATTTTTTTTTACAAAAATATTAAGTGTTGGTAATAGTTGTTAGTTCACCTCAGAATGCTACATTTAATTATATAGTTTCTCGATTTCAAATTATGACCTTCATGTATTTGAATTAAAAAGTATAATCAATCAAGAAGTAAAACATTACTTTGAGAATGTTTTTTTTTCAGTTTTCAGGCGATAAAAGCGGCGTTATAGACTCAGTAAAAGATATTAAAGGACTAAAAATAATTACGAGTTATACTATTACTGTCAGTATTTTGTACATGTAACTTAAAAATATTTTGACAAAACCGACAAGAGATGTTTATAACAGTTCCACTAGATTAAAAAGAAACAGGATTAAACAACAAAGTAGTTATGTATAATTAGTTAAGTCTTACGTTAGCAAGCATCGCGGGGTCTGCATAGAAAGCTATAGTACAATATTTTTATTATATTTTACCAGTGTTTAAGAATTGTAACAACAGCAAAATAGGAGGAAATATTGTTACATATAACATGTATTTCCTTATAATTGATTATTATAAATGTCTCTCTTGTATTCTAATACCGAGCAAGTCGTCATTTTAGTCATATTATTTCAAAAACGTATATTGTTTATTTTTATTTTTAGCATAAAAGATACAATATGCAAACAATTTTAAAGTTAATATAAAAGTCTAAAATTCAAAACATGGTATATAGTATAATAGATTCTAAAAGGAAGCGTTTCATACTATGATAAACACGTTGTCGCTTACAAAAAGACTTCGATGACTAGAAAATTCAGAAAATATTTATTAAACAAGGATATAACGAAAGAGTCAAGCCAACATGACGCACTTTATTTTTCTACTATAAATTTATGATTGAGTATATATGTATATATTTTAACCTTAGAAAAACTATAATTATCTTATTTATTCTGATAAAAGTTTGTGCACGATTAAGTGACATATATACAAAATTTATTTGAAACCAATTGAAGTAAAGTTATACTATTTATTGGTAAAGTTGGGTATTTAGGCAGTTCCCTTTTAAATCATTAAGTTCTTTGAAAGTGGTGCAGTGTCCTGTATGATGTCACAATGTGTTTTTGTAGTTAACCTGCAATGTTATGTCTGCATCTACTTGCTCTTATTTCAATTAATGTAGATCCCCGCTGTCCGCGCATATCCACTCCGATATCCTACGTAATGTTAGTGGAGACACTTTATTTTATTGTCAGGTCTGAGCCTAAAAGCCATTCTTACCGACAAGAAAAGCAAACAGCGTATACAAGAATCCAATGTCGAGGTAACTATTATATATACAGACTTAAATTATCGGTGTTACCGGAAGCCGTTCATAGCTAGTGGACTGAGCGTACAAAACAAATGGTAACGCTGTCTACTGAACATCTTCTTTTTTAATATTGAGTAATTAATCTTATATTCCGCGGTAATTGTCGCGGTCTTAAGAGGATCACTAGTATACCCTTGCACGATTTCACGATCGAATCGTCTCGAGATAATTTTTTGAAAAATAGAGTCAGCCAATTACATCCATCTTCTCCAACTGCCTGCTCCATCTGCCTTACATTTATTAGTAAACCAACTAAACCTACTGATTTCCCATATTTGTTTATTCTTTTTTTTTTACTTAATACGTAAAACGTATTTTCTAAGGATAAAAGGAAATAATGTATTAAATCTACTTGTAAAATTAAGTATTCCAAAATCAAATATTTTTTAGGATTCTTACAAAAAGAAATTCTGAAAGAAGTGTAAGTGGTCAACAGTCATAAATAAGTTGTTATGGAAACGTTTTAGTATTGTATTTTGTAATTTTTATCTCATACGATACATCTGTAATATATATAGAAATATTTCATAAATAATTAATAAAATAACAATTTTTGTTCTTAATACTATTGGTGAAATTACACGTGTCTATAAATTCAAATTATATGTTGCTTTCCTCTCAATGTAAAATTATACTTTTTCTAAATTTTTGCAACGCAAGTAAGTAAATACAGTGCAGGAGGTTAATTTGTTTTAATATAAATTCTTATCTAAGATTTCATCTTTATTTACTTTATACAAAAAGAATAATCGATCGAAATCTGATTAAAAGTTGTTATCAATATTCCTACATCTACAACTTAATGAACGTTGTGGAATAAATATTATAAAATACGTTGATTTGTCCGTTATTTACTACCTTGTGAGTAGTTTTCAAAAAAGTGTATACTTGACTTCACAAAGTTACGCAAAAATATACCAATATATATAAAATTTTCTGGTTCCCTTTTGATAGAGCAAATTAACTTATTGCCATCACGTATGGAATAGTAGTAGATTATTCATGAAACTAGTAAATTTAATGGTAAAGGAAACGACCCCTATAGATTAATAAAAATATAAATTTCTTTACTTACAATCTTTTGCAGGAACTTCCGCTAACATGATTGCCTCAAAAATAACATTTAGGTAAAATAAGAAGAAAGCAATTATTATAAATATGATTAGCCTTAGAGTCTAAATTTAATTCAGTTATTTCAAATCATCGTTGTAATCACATTTATAAATAAACGATTACGTACAAATTTTAACATAGTTAAATATTTGTAAATTTTCACACATTTGTATGTAATATTTATAAAAATTTGACAGCATAAATTGTAAATCATGTAAAACCACCTCTTTTCAAAATATTAACAGCGTTTATACAGGGAATTCTAAACAATTTAAAATAAAATATCACATTATATATACAATGAAGCGAATGTTATAATTCTAATTCTTTTACTTTTATTATATCTTAAATATATATGATAGCGCTTTGCACTAAGTACGACAATTAATACGAGAAAAGAAAACTTTGTACCCTTTTTACGGAAATTACATGGACGGAGAAGTAGATAATTATGATATGAGAAAGTTTATATTTTTATAAATAATTCATTAGAATCACTGTTGTGGGTTTAGTATTTTATGTTAAATTTAAATATTATTAGAAAAATATTAGTAATTAATTATTAATTACGCATAGTGAACATGATAGTTTAAAATTCATACTTAATTTCGCTTATTTTACTAAGTGAGAGTGAGTGAGGAGAGAGATGATATGAAACAATAGAACGCAAACGTACAAAATGTTTACTTTTCTTAAGATTTGCATAGTTTATGCATATATTAATGTTCACATGATCAAATATTTTTCGTCAACAAACGTTATCAATATTAGTTTATTACGTAGAGTAAGCAAAGTTGGTTGACAACTATTTCAATTGTTTTTAGGGTTACGTTAAAACGAAAAAACATAACCCTGAAAGGATCACTTCGTTCTCCGTCTGTCCATTGTGCAGTCTGTCTATCAAGGCCATTTTATTCGTGGACGCGTGAAGATATCGAGTAGAAATGTAGTCTACATCCCCTTGAAGCTGTGAAAAAATAAAACTTATAAATTATTTTTTTAAAAGATTTATGCGACAAAAATGCATGTTTCGACACTTTCAAGAAAAAATAATAATAATATGGTACTTCCCGTAGACAAAGAACTATGAAATTTGGCAAGTAATAACTTTTTATAATACCATTCCGAGGAAAAACCTTAAAACTATACGTTTGTAATTAAAAAAACGTAGTCTTATACGAGGACGAAATTTAAAAATAAAGCGACTAGTAGTGAGCTATAAGAGAGTTTGATGTGAATGTATCAAAATATATTTTATTTATTGAGCTGAGCGAAGCGAAGCTCTTACTGGTCAAAAGTGTGTTTCGATGTTCGCCTACTCCTCCCAAGCCATTTGAGCTAGAGCTTTAAAATTTTGCACATGCATTCAAGAAAGTGTCTCACTCGTTTAGCAGTTCTTTGGTGACATTCGTGATTGTTGATTTTGATTAAATGGTCATAAAGTGTCCCATAGATCAATATATAATTTTTTAACTTAGCAATTCATTATAACATAACTTTGCTATAATAATTGTGACAGGCGTAAAAATATAATAAATACATATTGCACAGGACCACTCCCAAGGGCATTCTTTTATACGTTTTAGTGACGTGTTTGACTGCTGTTCGTAATTCTAATAACTTCAACGGTTATTTTTAATTGTTATACAAGTTCCACTTTCACTTATAACAGATAATCTGATTCAGAATTCCCCCAATTGTGTGTTTAATCAACAAATTAAGGAAAACCTGTACGTTATTATTATTATCTTTCAGTAAAGTTATCTTTCAATTTTAACATTCATAAATGAGTCAGTGTGGTTTCGTAACTGTTGAGTTCCGCAGTAGTTAAATTTGATGTACTATAAAATTATACAAATTACGGCTTGCAATAAAACAAAAGGTGTTTAAAAGGATTAATACATTAATGTATTAATTATACCATTTATGTATAAATTATATAATAGGAGGTTTTAATTCCTTTCCTGTCCATTTACAGTACTTTCAGACTATTACATTAGATACAGGACAGACCTTCTACGTCATTACTAAAACTTTGAATTTGATTTGATAGAATATAAAATATTATATGCAAAGAAGCCTACATTTAATATACATCACATATTATTAAATATCTAAATATATTTGTTTATATATTTATATTAGAATTTTCTCAGTTCATTTTATTGGGCATAAATATTGGTAAAATTATGAACTTTATTATAAAAATAATTATAATGGAAGAATTTTATTTACTTATGTAAAAATCTCGATCGATTTCTCGACGTTTCACATTTCTTTATATTCCATAAATTTTTACAATTTGAAAAAAAAGACAGGATTGCTCTGCACAAATTAGAGCGGTCAAACATTTTCCAGATTTCAAAAGCCGTAAGATTCACCCAGATACATCAACAACACCTCTCCTTTTAACATTTTTCAAAGCTTGACATCAGTCGTCAGTTCCACTATCAGATACAACAGGATCGCTTCCTCTATCAGAGATATTAAAACTGATTTAATGTGAGAAATAAAGATCAAGGATTCTGTCGCAACTCGCGTACAATAAAACAAGAATTGAACCTCTGTGCTCATCAAAGAATATGCGGATGAAAGGCAGAGAATTAATCTCTTGACTGATGAAAAATTAAGGTCTAAAGTAATACATTTTCATTTGTAATAGAACTTATTCGGGCCCTGGGGCTGGAGGTACAATATGGAGCACGGAGCGGACTTTTCAAGCACCAAATTTTAGAGAGACATTTGAATTAAAATTTGGTTTAGAAGTTAATTGTGCTGAGCGTAAGCAAGGCTTTTAACCTTTTGGGAGACCTTTTTTGTGTTTAGTTGTCTCCAGAATACGACGCGATAATTAGATAAAAATTTTCTCATGTATGTTGGAGCCGAACGCGGATGTTATAGCGAAAGCAGATTGAAAAAATTTACAAATTATAATCAAATTATATAAAATAAAATTATAATAAATAAATGCCACTAAAAATAAATACCAAAAAAGGATCCTTCCCAGCGTGCTTCTCCTTCAACTCCATGCATCTATCGAGGGAGGCCGCTGTGCGCATGACTCGGGCTTCCACGGGCAGCAGGCGACCCGCGCCAGTGGCACCCAGGCCAGTCCCCGGGACGTACCCCATTGATAGCATTATCTTAGAACCCATACCCTGGAACACATATCAAACTTATAGTTTATGAGGATCTAGGACTGCGAAAGTCTTCATGAAGTATATATAGTTATAAATATAACCAGTTAATATACATAGTTAACAATGTACAATACTTACTACTACTACTACTACTTTACATTCAAAAGTTACAAAAAAAAAAATCACTCCTGCCATAGACAATACATTGGAGCTGCCCTGCGCGTGCGAGCAATGTGCTGAGCTAGGTGACTATTAGTTCTTATAAATCGATATTTCCTGTAGCTATTCAGATGAAAGGCTCAGCTTAACACCCGCCGCGCAAGGTTGGCGGATCCTAGTTTTTTACGTAGTATAAAAATAAATAAAATATGTTCATATTAATAATAAAAAATGTTTATAAAATACTATAATATTTTTCTCCGAAGTCTAAAGTGAAAAGTGATAAATCTAAAATAATTATTTTAAATCGAGACTTTAATCCAAAATTATTATAATATATTATAAAAATTATATTACTAATTATAAGTATTTTGATTATGGATTACAAAATTGATTTCAATTTTGTTATTATTATTATTATTTAATAGCAGTAATACTGTATATCGTAGAGAGATTAAGATTATTATTATTAAGATTCATATGCGATTTGAACGACAGTAGTAAAAATTTATTTAATGATTTTAATTCACTTTCAAGGTCAACAAATAAATTCACAGTAATTGTTATTATGGTGCCTGAATTTAGTATTTCAGAATATTTAAAATTACTGCTGAAATACTTCTGTCGCTTTTCTTTACGCTTCAAGAGTTCCTTTTCACTTGACTTTCAAATTACAGCATGTTGCAGCTTGCAGTCCGTAAAGCGACAATGCAGTTCCTACTATGTTACAAAATATTTGGTAACAAAATAAACTGCAATTGTTTAAATGATATCCTGCTTTTATTATTTTGGGGGTTTGAATATTAACTTGATTTTTTATGGTAATCTTAAATGGCTTATACAGATACAGACGTAGTACTTTAAAGTTGTTAAATTTAGTTGGAGGACGAAAAAGGTAAACTGCTTTCTGCTGCTTTCTGTTGCTTTCTTTTAAGAAATTGGGATTTCTTAATGATATTTAATTGATATAAGTTATAAGATTTTTTATTCTCATGGTTAAAAGTCAAACCTCAGAATTGTTAATTCAAAAAGATTATGACATTACTAAAGTTATTTTCAGCAAATAATTAATTAGTATATAAAAAAAAGATAATTTTTTAAAAGGTCGGGTAAAGTCCAAAGGGAAGGGGTGTTCCTCTTATAAGAGGTGTGCAGGAAAAAGGGTGGTATATCTTTTAAGGATAGCATACAATATAATATTATATACCTATTCCAAAAAATTATTCTAGTATTCTACAACGTAAAATGTAAACAATCTATAATTACATAGCCTGTAAAAAAAATATTAAAGCAATTCCAATCTACATCTGCAGATTATCGTCTACAAGAAAGTCGTCTACACTATTTAAATAAAAGCTTTCTTCATTACATTCATTACAGAGTTACTAATTGGTGTAACTAAGTATCAAAACAAAAACTTCTCAACGAAGTAAATACCGAGTGACGAAAGCGAATCCACTGACAAAACTCCTGATATGAATTTTGCGACGAAAAAAACCACGAACATTTTTTTTCACAAACGTAAACAAACACAAAAAATGTGAATGTGTTCCAAACGTTGCCAACTTGCCTTGATCAATCTAATAAAATAATATCAAAAATGTAATTTGTGCAACGTTTCGAGCACATTCACATTTTTTTTTGTTTGTTTGTTTGGCAACGTTCCGAACACATTCACATTTTTTGTGTTTGTTTACGTTTGTGAATAAAAATGTTCGTGGTTTTTTTCGTCGCAAAATTCATATCAGGAGTTTTGTCAGTGGATTCGCTTTCGTCACTCGGTATTTACTTCGTTGAGAAGTTTTTGTTTTGATATCAATAGTTTTGTAAAAGGATTGGAAACAAAATGCTGTGCGATTATTTTTCATGCAAATATATACTCATTTATTTGGAATAGTTGCCTCTGACAAAATGAGAATGTTTTGGCTCAGAGGATGAGCGTTGTAATGACAAAGACGAGACCTCGAGTTCGATTCCCACAGGTGCCCGATTTTTTTTTCATTTGATTTTTTCAGTTTCCATTTATTTTTTTTAATTCATTGCTTCAAAACAGAATTTCTTCAGTATTCGGATTTTTTTTCTGTAAATTTTGTTTTATCGTTACAGACGGCAATGCGTTAGTGATTTTATTCACTGTGCAACTAGCATTGAATTTTAACCGTGTTGTGAGTACGATTCTGGCTTTAAAAGTAATTTTTTGGCCATTTTTGGTCATTTTTCATGATTTTTTGAACTTCTCACGGCCATATCTCGAAATAACGAGTTTTCCCAGATATATGCTATATACCAAATTTTAGCTCTAATTTGGGGCTACGAATGAGGAAATTTTCGAAAAAATCGTTGGCGCCGTTTTCGAGAAAATGGCCGATCTGTCCCCGGCCAGTTGGCCATTTTTTGCCTTTTGACCAAAAATGTCACGCCAACAAATGTTTTTGCCATTAAAATGGACATTATTCAAAAGATGAGCTTAAAACCTTTCCAATGATGCCCAATTTGTCAATATACGTTAACTGGTTTGGCCACAGTCCCTGTACGAAAAATGGCCATTTTTGGCCTTTCGAGGGCTGGCCACGGCCAACATGGCGGCCAAATCGAAATGTCGTAGAACAAAAAAGTCTTCGTTTTTGATGTACTTCAATCCCTGAAAGTTTGAACAAAATCAGTTGAAACTACGAATATACCCACACACAGACAAAGTAATCATCGATGGAGGCGCCAGTCAAAATTTTCAAAATGTCATATTTCATCAACCGGTGGTCGGATTTTGGCGTTTTTGGGCTTGTTGAAAAGGTCTCGACGAGGACCTTTAGGAAAATCTTTTCAAGGTGAAAATAAGTGATTTTATACTGGTGCGGAGCCAAAAACTAAATTTTAGTCTCATTTTTCAAACGGCCGTAGAGGTGAGGCGGTAGGTATATTGCTAAGTGTAAATGCATTTTCTGGGTCTATGGGCCAAGGGCTTTCTAATAATACCACACTCATACCAGAAGGTCGCCTGTATAAAAAAATCGATATTGCGCGTATATATACAGAGTTAGACTTTCAGCACTATGGGTGCTTTCGTCACTCTGAGCTAGCTAACGCCCGCTTTGATGACCTTACATAATATTATACAGAAGACTGATAATAATTGTGTTAGCAAGCTTAAGCTCACTGGAATAACGAGCTTAAGCTTAAGGTTTATTTAAACTATATTTTTGTATTACACGCCTCATTGCCGACTAAGATATAATTTGTTAAGTATAATAATACTCTAAATATCAAATAATAAAAAAAATCGTTTCTAATAGTCCGGGAGCCAGTGACAATTTTTCGTCACGAATTTCCTCCCGAGTGAAAATTCGTCAAATGCAATAAGAAGTTGTGTTATGAAGCTTAGCGACCGTCAGCTGCGGCTCTGGTAGTGGGGCAGGCAGTGGCAGCCTCCCACGCACGACGAAAAAAAAAGTTTTTTTAGTCACTTCCTCCCGTTCTAAAATTTCTTGATTAATAGTTTATTTAATATCTTGAAGGAAAAATAAAGTCAGCTGACCATAACATGGCGGATTATACGTCAGCTGGCCGCTTGAATATGAAAAAAAAATGTATATTTTCAATGATTTCCTCTCAACTAAAAATTAAACTGGTGATAGTTTATATGTTACTGTCAATAAAAATTAACGTCAGCTTGCTGTATCTCAGTGGAAAGTTTGTCAGCTGGTAACTTGAAATGTGTAATGTAGCAGCATCTATCACCTACTGAATCTTATCAGCTGACGACTTTTCCCTTGACTTACAGCTAGCTGATTTTTTTTATTATTCACCAGAGTATATTAACTATTCTCTTATAAATTTTCATCCGGGAGGAAATCACTTTTCTCTAGTTATCTTCTTTTTTTCACAAATTGAAGTTATATATAAGCCCTTTTTACGTTGTAACTAGATTGTGGATTCAACTTACACTCTCCAGATGTTATGCTATAGTAGTGCGTAAAATGCTAGAGGTACACTTAGAGGGGGTAAGTTGTACCCATGACTACATACAAAGGCCCTTTGTTATGTATAGTACAGATGGAAGATTCTAGGTAGAAAAGAAATAGGTGGGGAACATAATGCGACTCGAACAGAAAGTGAAAGTTCCATGTTTCACGTGGTCAGTCGAACAGAGTGTTATTGAGCTGAGCGAAGCGAAGCTCTTACTGGTCAAAAGTGTGTTTCGATGTTCGCCTACTCCTCCCAAGCCATTTGAGCTAGAGCTTTAAAATTTTGCACATGCATTCAAGAAAGTGTCTCACTCGTTTAGCAGTTCTTTGGTGACATTCGTGATTGTTGATTTTGATTAAATGGTCATAAAGTGTCCCATAGATCAATATATAATTTTTTAACTTAGCAATTCATTATAACATAACTTTGCTATAATAATTGTGACAGGCGTAAAAATATAATAAATACATATTGCACAGGACCACTCCCAAGGGCATTCTTTTATACGTTTTAGTGACGTGTTTGACTGCTGTTCGTAATTCTAATAACTTCAACGGTTATTTTTAATTGTTATACAAGTTCCACTTTCACTTATAACAGATAATCTGATTCAGAATTCCCCCAATTGTGTGTTTAATCAACAAATTAAGGAAAACCTGTACGTTATTATTATTATCTTTCAGTAAAGTTATCTTTCAATTTTAACATTCATAAATGAGTCAGTGTGGTTTCGTAACTGTTGAGTTCCGCAGTAGTTAAATTTGATGTACTATAAAATTATACAAATTACGGCTTGCAATAAAACAAAAGGTGTTTAAAAGGATTAATACATTAATGTATTAATTATACCATTTATGTATAAATTATATAATAGGAGGTTTTAATTCCTTTCCTGTCCATTTACAGTACTTTCAGACTATTACATTAGATACAGGACAGACCTTCTACGTCATTACTAAAACTTTGAATTTGATTTGATAGAATATAAAATATTATATGCAAAGAAGCCTACATTTAATATACATCACATATTATTAAATATCTAAATATATTTGTTTATATATTTATATTAGAATTTTCTCAGTTCATTTTATTGGGCATAAATATTGGTAAAATTATGAACTTTATTATAAAAATAATTATAATGGAAGAATTTTATTTACTTATGTAAAAATCTCGATCGATTTCTCGACGTTTCACATTTCTTTATATTCCATAAATTTTTACAATTTGAAAAAAAAGACAGGATTGCTCTGCACAAATTAGAGCGGTCAAACATTTTCCAGATTTCAAAAGCCGTAAGATTCACCCAGATACATCAACAACACCTCTCCTTTTAACATTTTTCAAAGCTTGACATCAGTCGTCAGTTCCACTATCAGATACAACAGGATCGCTTCCTCTATCAGAGATATTAAAACTGATTTAATGTGAGAAATAAAGATCAAGGATTCTGTCGCAACTCGCGTACAATAAAACAAGAATTGAACCTCTGTGCTCATCAAAGAATATGCGGATGAAAGGCAGAGAATTAATCTCTTGACTGATGAAAAATTAAGGTCTAAAGTAATACATTTTCATTTGTAATAGAACTTATTCGGGCCCTGGGGCTGGAGGTACAATATGGAGCACGGAGCGGACTTTTCAAGCACCAAATTTTAGAGAGACATTTGAATTAAAATTTGGTTTAGAAGTTAATTGTGCTGAGCGTAAGCAAGGCTTTTAACCTTTTGGGAGACCTTTTTTGTGTTTAGTTGTCTCCAGAATACGACGCGATAATTAGATAAAAATTTTCTCATGTATGTTGGAGCCGAACGCGGATGTTATAGCGAAAGCAGATTGAAAAAATTTACAAATTATAATCAAATTATATAAAATAAAATTATAATAAATAAATGCCACTAAAAATAAATACCAAAAAAGGATCCTTCCCAGCGTGCTTCTCCTTCAACTCCATGTATCTATCGAGGGAGGCCGCTGTGCGCATGACTCGGGCTTCCACGGGCAGCAGGCGACCCGCGCCAGTGGCACCCAGGCCAGTCCCCGGGACGTACCCCATTGATAGCATTATCTTAGAACCCATACCCTGGAACACATATCAAACTTATTGTTTATGAGGATCTAGGACTGCGAAAGTCTTCATGAAGTATATATAGTTATAAATATAACCAGTTAATATACATAGTTAACAATGTACAATACTTACTACTACTACTACTACTTTACATTCAAAAGTTACAAAAAAAAAAATCACTCCTGCCATAGACAATACATTGGAGCTGCCCTGCGCGTGCGAGCAATGTGCTGAGCTAGGTGACTATTAGTTCTTATAAATCGATATTTCCTGTAGCTATTCAGATGAAAGGAGAGGGGCTCAGCTTAACACCCGCCGCGCAAGGTTGGCGGATCCTAGTTTTTTACGTAGTATAAAAATAAATAAAATATGTTCATATTAATAATAAAAAATGTTTATAAAATACTATAATATTTTTCTCCGAAGTCTAAAGTGAAAAGTGATAAATCTAAAATAATTATTTTAAATCGAGACTTTAATCCAAAATTATTATAATATATTATAAAAATTATATTACTAATTATAAGTATTTTGATTATGGATTACAAAATTGATTTCAATTTTGTTATTATTATTATTATTTAATAGCAGTAATACTGTATATCGTAGAGAGATTAAGATTATTATTATTAAGATTCATATGCGATTTGAACGACAGTAGTAAAAATTTATTTAATGATTTTAATTCACTTTCAAGGTCAACAAATAAATTCACAGTAATTGTTATTATGGTGCCTGAATTTAGTATTTCAGAATATTTAAAATTACTGCTGAAATACTTCTGTCGCTTTTCTTTACGCTTCAAGAGTTCCTTTTCACTTGACTTTCAAATTACAGCATGTTGCAGCTTGCAGTCCGTAAAGCGACAATGCAGTTCCTACTATGTTACAAAATATTTGGTAACAAAATAAACTGCAATTGTTTAAATGATATCCTGCTTTTATTATTTTGGGGGTTTGAATATTAACTTGATTTTTTATGGTAATCTTAAATGGCTTATACAGATACAGACGTAGTACTTTAAAGTTGTTAAATTTAGTTGGAGGACGAAAAAGGTAAACTGCTTTCTGCTGCTTTCTGTTGCTTTCTTTTAAGAAATTGGGATTTCTTAATGATATTTAATTGATATAAGTTATAAGATTTTTTATTCTCATGGTTAAAAGTCAAACCTCAGAATTGTTAATTCAAAAAGATTATGACATTACTAAAGTTATTTTCAGCAAATAATTAATTAGTATATAAAAAAAAGATAATTTTTTAAAAGGTCGGGTAAAGTCCAAAGGGAAGGGGTGTTCCTCTTATAAGAGGTGTGCAGGAAAAAGGGTGGTATATCTTTTAAGGATAGCATACAATATAATATTATATACCTATTCCAAAAAATTATTCTAGTATTCTACAACGTAAAATGTAAACAATCTATAATTACATAGCCTGTAAAAAAAATATTAAAGCAATTCCAATCTACATCTGCAGATTATCGTCTACAAGAAAGTCGTCTACACTATTTAAATAAAAGCTTTCTTCATTACATTCATTACAGAGTTACTAATTGGTGTAACTAAGTATGACCTTACATAATATTATACAGAAGACTGATAATAATTGTGTTAGCAAGCTTAAGCTCACTGGAATAACGAGCTTAAGCTTAAGGTTTATTTAAACTATATTTTTGTATTACACGCCTCATTGCCGACTAAGATATAATTTGTTAAGTATAATAATACTCTAAATATCAAATAATAAAAAAAATCGTTTCTAATAGTCCGGGAGCCAGTGACAATTTTTCGTCACGAATTTCCTCCCGAGTGAAAATTCGTCAAATGCAATAAGAAGTTGTGTTATGAAGCTTAGCGACCGTCAGCTGCGGCTCTGGTAGTGGGGCAGGCAGTGGCAGCCTCCCACGCACGACGAAAAAAAAAGTTTTTTTAGTCACTTCCTCCCGTTCTAAAATTTCTTGATTAATAGTTTATTTAATATCTTGAAGGAAAAATAAAGTCAGCTGACCATAACATGGCGGATTATACGTCAGCTGGCCGCTTGAATATGAAAAAAAAATGTATATTTTCAATGATTTCCTCTCAACTAAAAATTAAACTGGTGATAGTTTATATGTTACTGTCAATAAAAATTAACGTCAGCTTGCTGTATCTCAGTGGAAAGTTTGTCAGCTGGTAACTTGAAATGTGTAATGTAGCAGCATCTATCACCTACTGAATCTTATCAGCTGACGACTTTTCCCTTGACTTACAGCTAGCTGATTTTTTTTATTATTCACCAGAGTATATTAACTATTCTCTTATAAATTTTCATCCGGGAGGAAATCACTTTTCTCTAGTTATCTTCTTTTTTTCACAAATTGAAGTTATATATAAGCCCTTTTTACGTTGTAACTAGATTGTGGATTCAACTTACACTCTCCAGATGTTATGCTATAGTAGTGCGTAAAATGCTAGAGGTACACTTAGAGGGGGTAAGTTGTACCCATGACTACATACAAAGGCCCTTTGTTATGTATAGTACAGATGGAAGATTCTAGGTAGAAAAGAAATAGGTGGGGAACATAATGCGACTCGAACAGAAAGTGAAAGTTCCATGTTTCACGTGGTCAGTCGAACAGAGTGTTATTGAGCTGAGCGAAGCGAAGCTCTTACTGGTCAAAAGTGTGTTTCGATGTTCGCCTACTCCTCCCAAGCCATTTGAGCTAGAGCTTTAAAATTTTGCACATGCATTCAAGAAAGTGTCTCACTCGTTTAGCAGTTCTTTGGTGACATTCGTGATTGTTGATTTTGATTAAATGGTCATAAAGTGTCCCATAGATCAATATATAATTTTTTAACTTAGCAATTCATTATAACATAACTTTGCTATAATAATTGTGACAGGCGTAAAAATATAATAAATACATATTGCACAGGACCACTCCCAAGGGCATTCTTTTATACGTTTTAGTGACGTGTTTGACTGCTGTTCGTAATTCTAATAACTTCAACGGTTATTTTTAATTGTTATACAAGTTCCACTTTCACTTATAACAGATAATCTGATTCAGAATTCCCCCAATTGTGTGTTTAATCAACAAATTAAGGAAAACCTGTACGTTATTATTATTATCTTTCAGTAAAGTTATCTTTCAATTTTAACATTCATAAATGAGTCAGTGTGGTTTCGTAACTGTTGAGTTCCGCAGTAGTTAAATTTGATGTACTATAAAATTATACAAATTACGGCTTGCAATAAAACAAAAGGTGTTTAAAAGGATTAATACATTAATGTATTAATTATACCATTTATGTATAAATTATATAATAGGAGGTTTTAATTCCTTTCCTGTCCATTTACAGTACTTTCAGACTATTACATTAGATACAGGACAGACCTTCTACGTCATTACTAAAACTTTGAATTTGATTTGATAGAATATAAAATATTATATGCAAAGAAGCCTACATTTAATATACATCACATATTATTAAATATCTAAATATATTTGTTTATATATTTATATTAGAATTTTCTCAGTTCATTTTATTGGGCATAAATATTGGTAAAATTATGAACTTTATTATAAAAATAATTATAATGGAAGAATTTTATTTACTTATGTAAAAATCTCGATCGATTTCTCGACGTTTCACATTTCTTTATATTCCATAAATTTTTACAATTTGAAAAAAAAGACAGGATTGCTCTGCACAAATTAGAGCGGTCAAACATTTTCCAGATTTCAAAAGCCGTAAGATTCACCCAGATACATCAACAACACCTCTCCTTTTAACATTTTTCAAAGCTTGACATCAGTCGTCAGTTCCACTATCAGATACAACAGGATCGCTTCCTCTATCAGAGATATTAAAACTGATTTAATGTGAGAAATAAAGATCAAGGATTCTGTCGCAACTCGCGTACAATAAAACAAGAATTGAACCTCTGTGCTCATCAAAGAATATGCGGATGAAAGGCAGAGAATTAATCTCTTGACTGATGAAAAATTAAGGTCTAAAGTAATACATTTTCATTTGTAATAGAACTTATTCGGGCCCTGGGGCTGGAGGTACAATATGGAGCACGGAGCGGACTTTTCAAGCACCAAATTTTAGAGAGACATTTGAATTAAAATTTGGTTTAGAAGTTAATTGTGCTGAGCGTAAGCAAGGCTTTTAACCTTTTGGGAGACCTTTTTTGTGTTTAGTTGTCTCCAGAATACGACGCGATAATTAGATAAAAATTTTCTCATGTATGTTGGAGCCGAACGCGGATGTTATAGCGAAAGCAGATTGAAAAAATTTACAAATTATAATCAAATTATATAAAATAAAATTATAATAAATAAATGCCACTAAAAATAAATACCAAAAAAGGATCCTTCCCAGCGTGCTTCTCCTTCAACTCCATGCATCTATCGAGGGAGGCCGCTGTGCGCATGACTCGGGCTTCCACGGGCAGCAGGCGACCCGCGCCAGTGGCACCCAGGCCAGTCCCCGGGACGTACCCCATTGATAGCATTATCTTAGAACCCATACCCTGGAACACATATCAAACTTATTGTTTATGAGGATCTAGGACTGCGAAAGTCTTCATGAAGTATATATAGTTATAAATATAACCAGTTAATATACATAGTTAACAATGTACAATACTTACTACTACTACTACTACTTTACATTCAAAAGTTACAAAAAAAAAAATCACTCCTGCCATAGACAATACATTGGAGCTGCCCTGCGCGTGCGAGCAATGTGCTGAGCTAGGTGACTATTAGTTCTTATAAATCGATATTTCCTGTAGCTATTCAGATGAAAGGAGAGGGGCTCAGCTTAACACCCGCCGCGCAAGGTTGGCGGATCCTAGTTATAGTAACGGATAACATAAAATAAAAATGTCTAACGTGATACCTTATTGCGTCTTTTGCAGAAAAACTAACGTTCATTTGAAATTATTTAGTGAAGATAGTTTAAATAAGTGTAGATCTGTATTAACAATACGAAAAGCTAATAATCTAGCCGGTAACAACACTGTGCTTCCTACACAGTCTAACAATTTTCAGCTGTATCACAGTGAGTGTTATCGACGTTATACTGCTTTGCCGCCAAAATATCGGAAAATAAGAACGACATCAGAAGAGACACCTTTAACATTACTGTATGTATATAGATAAAATATTATTTCTTTCAATTATTTCGATTATAAATTTATATTAATTCAATGTAAGAGAACGTATAATTTAGTACTATACACTATTTGCCTCATGTTTTCGAACTAGGAAATTACACTATAGACAACGTCTACAGTAAGCATATACACTATACACACTTTTTACTTAAGCAGTAAGTGTATATGTGCGCTGTAATCAAAAGTAACAATAATATAAATCACACTTAATAATAAATAATTTTTTAGGCAAAACGAAGATGACCTTCATGCAAGTGCAGGAACGAGTGGGCTCACAAACACCGGTAATACTCTGTCTGCCGAGGAATCTGACGTCAGTGAAGTTATCCCAGAGCTAGAGGTTCCCGAAAATGTTACCTTAGCGGCCGAAACCGACACTGCTCCTGAAGATGTTGAAGGTACTGGATGTAAAAATATTTGTGTATGTTTTTTTTGCGGGAAGAGTCGAAAAAAAGTCAAAGGTCGTGAGGAGAAATTATCAATTTTTACTGGAAATGGACGCGATTCAATCCTAAAATTGGCTATAGACAGCAGCGATTCCGTTATCACAAATGAGATTTTGAACTTACCATCAGATAAAGATTTATATTTTCATAAAAGTTGTAAAAATAGTTACATAACTTCACGAGAATCTATTTCACAAGAACAAAAAGATAAAACGGAATGGCATTTCACAAGAAATATCCGAGTAGAGGCCTATGAAGTTGTTGAAAAGTTTGTCGCGGAAAATATTATTTCACAAGAGCAGTCTTTTTTCTTAAAATTTTTAAATAGTATGTTCATCGAGCACTTGAAAGACAAACAACAAGATGTTTCAAATTACACTTTCAAACCATATCATTTGAAAGAAAGACTGCTAAAGAAATTTCCGAAACAAATTAGCATAATCTCCTTTAAAGGGCAAATTGTTGTGAAATCTTTCAAAGGGATTATGATCCAGAATGAAGCAGAAAAACAAAATATTTTAGATGCTGCTGCACGTATTCTTCACGATGAAATAAATGAAATAAAATGTCAGAAGTTACCGGACCAGATTACAACAACAAATCTAATCGATGGCGAATGCGAAATTCCAGAAAAATTAATAAGCTTTTATACAAAATTAATATCTGGTGAAAATTATCGACGGAGGCAAAATATAAGAACAAAAAGGCTAGCCAAATCTTTTTCCGAAGATATAATTTATGCTGTTTTGAATGGTCGAATTAAATCATCGAAGCATATTTGTTTGGGCATGACTTTGAAAAGTTTAACTAACAGCAAAAAAAATATTAATATTGTTAATCGGTATGGTTATTGCTGTAGCTATAGTACGTTGGAAGGCCTTGAGACTGAGGCAACATTCACTTCTTGTGAGCTTGCCGAAATTTGTCCAGAAGGTATTTTACGAACATCTCATTGGTATACTGGAGTTGCATTTGACAACTACGATCGTTTCGTAGAAACTACCACTGGCAAAGATACGCTCCACGATACTGTAGGTATAATTTTCCAAATTACAAACAATACCGTCAGTGAAGAAGCAGTTAATGAAGCAGTAGTCGAAGACGATAATGTACAGCAAGATCTTCAGATGGAAAATAATGTCATCGGTGAAGCAGTAGTTGAGGACGATAATGTGCAGCAAGATCTTCAGATGGAAAATAATGTCATCGGTGAAGTAGACACAGGCACCAATGTGGATAATGTTTCGGCATCTCGATCTCGCAAACACAGGCGGAGTTTTGATATTGTTACTCCAGAGCAACATAGGTTCAACAAAAAAGTGCGACTTATAGAAAGTATGCTGCCATCTGATGCATTATTACAATTAAACACCAGAAATGTTCAATCAGTACGACACATTGATTTTGCATGGGTGCTTTCACACTACTTGGAATTGTCAGGTACGCCGATGTGGGTTGGTTATAATAGTTTATTATATGAAGATCAATCTCCCAAGCACATTGTTTGTTATTTAACAACGATCAATTCTTCACCAACCAATAAAGACACAATTTATGAGACTATGATTCAAAGCCAAAAGGTGGCTCTTGAATGCGGACAAAAATACATTGAAGTAACTTACGATCTTGCTATTGCTAAAGTTGCGTTACAGATCAAAAGTACAGAAGCCAACACTTTTGGAAATTTATTCATCCATCTTGGAGCATTTCATATTATGATGGCGTACTTCAAGGCAGTAGGTAAATTTATCGATAATTGTGGTTTGTCAACCATCATGGTTAATGAAGAATTGCTTGCTAACGGATCAGTGAACGGTTTCATTACTGGCAAACATTTTAACAGATGTAAGCTTTTACATCCTTTGATCGCGTTAGCATTGAAAATGTTACATTTTCAACGCTTCATTCATCACGAAAAAATAAATTTACCCGATGGGTTGAAAAGCGAATTGTTACAGTTTCGAAAAACAAGGACGTTTGAACCTTCATTGCAAACAGCTGAATTAACGGAAATATTTCATAAATATGAGCAATTTACAGTTGAAACATTGGAAGGCAAACATGGCAAGACACCGCAGTATTACATGATGTATGTAAGATTGATCGATTACTACTTAATGCTTACTTCGAGTATCCGTACCAGTAACTTCGAAATGTTTCAAATGGCTTTATTAAAAATTGTTAATTTGTATTTTACTTTTAATCAACCAAATTATGCGCGTTATTTAGTAAAGTATCTTGATAATTTAATAAAAGTTGCCGAGACTCATCCAGGCTTACGTGAAAACTTTGAGAAGGGATCATTTGGTATAAAGCGGACCAAAAAACCTTTTTCGAAACAACCAATTGATCTCACTCTTGAGCAAACAATTAACGCTGACGCTGCCAATAAGCTGACTGGAATTTCTCACGTTACCAATTCGATCTCAGCTAGGCAACGGTGGTGTCGTAGTCATACCATTCGTTCAACAATTATTAGTCATACAATGCAAGAAACTGGACTAAGCGTTGTGCAAGATGTGACAAAAGATCTTAACCGTAGCCAAATAAAAAAAGTACTGAGCATCTGCACAGATTTATTGACGGTATTAATCGTAATATCAACTCGTTTGATGAGAGTTTGGATAAAGAATGCTTATACAATATTTCTACTGGTGAAGCAGCACCCGAACATATTGAGAAATTCTTACTCAATATTGAGGAAGAAGGTCGTAAGAAACGTGAGGATTTTATATTCAATTGCGTAAATGATCCGGCAAAGTTTGAGCAGGCTATTAAAAGAGTCAAATGCCATACTTTTGTTGATATGACCAAGAAAAAAAAAATAAAGTTGGCCGAGGAGACGTGGAAGTTCGAATGCAGCGAGACTTATTTGGGCAACTACTTCAAATCTCTTTGAAGAAAGAACTTGATTTGGATAAAGTTCTTTCTTATCCGTTAACAACAGTGCCACTATCTCTCTGTCACCTTGACGGCACTATTTGCAAAACAACCAAATCGGCATTGATGGCTTTATTAGAGAAGCAGGAACAATCTGAGCAACCTCAAAGTACTGATATAATTATATACGATGGATATTTCATGCTTTATCAAATGAAAGACGTGCCTCTTAGCTTTGGGAATATTTCCAAAAAACTTCTACAGATGATTTGTGCAAACAGGGCTACGATTATCGTAATTGCTTTCGATCGGTATATATTTCCATCAATCAAAGATACTGAGCATAAACTTCGAGGTATGGAGCAAGTTAACTTCCGTATCGATGGTCCTGATCAAGTACGAAAAAAAGAGTTTTCAATTGAGCTGAAAAATATTAACTTCAAGGAAGCACTTATTCAGTTTATTATTGAAAATTGGGAGGAAGATTTTATGGCGCCATATATGGGCAATAAAACTATTTACGTGAATACAGATGTTTGTTACAGATATATGGTCATTGATGGAAAAGTTGTAAAAACTGTTCAAAATGAATTTTCGTGTCCAGCTCATGAAGAAGCAGATACTAAAATGATTTTTCACGCTTGCCAAATCGATTTTCAAGCAAATGTAACGATCCGTTGTTCTGACACAGATGTGCTGGTTATAATGCTAGCTAATATGGCTCATGTTTCAAACGATGTTAACATTTCTATGGAAGTTGGCGTTGGAAAACATATTAGATTCATAAATGTCACTCAACTTTACGAATCTTTGGGACCGAGTTTGAGCGCAGCACTCCCGGCATTCCATGCATTCACAGGATGTGATTTCAACCCTGCTTTTTTTAGAAAAGGCAAAAAGCGCCCATTTACCATTATGTCAAAATCCGAAGCTTTTACCGAGTGTTTTGTTAAAATGTCCCAGCCATCGATGAACAGGGAAGATGTATTCGCCAAAATCCAAGAGTTCACTTGCCAAATGTATAGCTTTAATCGATTAAAAAAGATTAACGACGCTAGGGTTGCGATGTTTCAAAAAACTTATAAGTTTTTGGACAATACTGAAGAATTCAAGCTGCCCAAAAAAGGTATTGACGGTTCTTCGCTACCCCCATGAGAATCGGAACTTTATAATCAATATTTAAGGGCGTGTTACATTGCTCAAATTTGGTCTCATGCACATCTTAAAGTTCCATCAACTGATGAACCTTCAGAACATGGTTGGGAAGAAATTGATAACCGATTTGAATTTCATTGGTTTTCTGGGACTCAGTTACCAACGTCGATTGAGGAGATCACTATTCACCCTGAAAAAGGTATCAATTCTTTTTTCATATTGATCATATTTTACTATACACGCGTACTAATATTTTTTTTTCATCTTTTCACAGATGATAATGATGATGATGACATGATTGCAAGTAATTCCTCGGACAGCGACTCTGACAGTGAATTCGAGAATATTGAAAGCGACTCAAGCCAAAGTGAGAGCGAAAATGAATAACTTGTTATTATTTTTATTCATTATATCAAAATAAAATTTAATTAATTGATAAAATTATGCTTCAATCAATCATTGATTAATTGCTTTAGTTACAACTATATTTTCTTCATTATTAAACGGTATATTTATTATCAACGTACTCAAATCAAATATACTGCCAAACAACTAGAGAAAAGTGATTTCGTCCCGGATGAAAATTTATAAGAGAATAGTTAATATACTCTGGTAAATAATAAAAAAAAATCAGCTAGCTGTAAGTCAAGGGAAAAGTCGTCAGCTGATAAGATTCAGTAGGTGATAGATGCTGCTACATTACACATTTCAAGTTACCAGCTGACAAACTTTCCACTGAGATACAGCAAGCTGACGTTAATTTTTATTGACAGTAACATATAAACTATCACCAGTTTAATTTTTAGTTGAGAGGAAATCATTGAAAATATACATTTTTTTTTCATATTCAAGCGGCCAGCTGACGTATAATCCGCCATGTTATGGTCAGCTGACTTTATTTTTCCTTCAAGATATTAAATAAACTATTAATCAAGAAATTTTAGAACGGGAGGAAGTGACTAAAAAAACTTTTTTTTTCGTCGTGCGTTGGAGGCTGCCACTGCCTGCCCCACTACCGGAGTCGCAGCTGACGATCGCGAAGCTTCATAACACAACTTCTTATTGCAATTTACGAAATTTTACTTGGGAGGAAATTGGTCATGAAAATCTGTCACTGGCTCCCGGACTATAAGGGATACATTTCTGTATTAAAAAATAAAATCTTTATTAGAGACTGTATCTTCTTACGAACATTTTACTTGTAACTACAACGATTATGTCACTTTCTTATTGCTGTTTGTGAAAAATCAACCTGACTGACTTTAAATTTTTCGGATGTATTCTAACAACGTAATGGTTTTTACATTTGGACTCTTTTGAACACTGCATTTAGTTTCTGTGAACTTTGATTTTATTCTCAGGGTAGGAATATGTCTAAAGGACCAAACACTGTCTGTGCATACAGTCTTGTGTTTGAATTAAAAAGAAATAATACAAATATAAATACATAGAATTGTAATTTAACTAAATATATATATACAATGTTTAGTCCATTTGAAGAAACTTCTACTAGCTTAACAAAACGTTCTGGTTTCAAGGACTTTTGGTATATTTTTTTAAATTTAAAGACGAGTTTATTTAATAAGATGATAATAAGCAAGCAGTGAAATAATTATTTGCAAATTAATGAGATTTTTCTGTCGTACCTTTTTATAAATAAATTAAAATAATTAATTTGCGCATTTTATTGAAACGAGATTATAATAAGTATAAAACTATTAATGTACTTAGGGATTTATAATATTATATTTTTTAAATATTCTTTAAAAAATATGTATCTCACCATTTTCTTATAAGGAACTTAAGTTCGATAAGAGGCATAGCTCCTTTATTAAAAATATCAATATTAATATAATTCCAGACCGTACATGGTTTTGAATCGTAATGTATACTTTAGTTGATGTTAATCAATTTAAGTTTTAAGGAGAATATAATTTATAATTCTCTACTCTGTTGAATACGCGTGTGTCTGTCTTGTCTGTCTTTAAAACAAATGTAAATATATACGTATATAAATTAAATTCAAATTTAAATTCAAGATATTTTTATTTAATTAGAAATTAACAACTCTTGGATCGCCAATTATTACAATTACAAAGGTCATTGTAGTCAGTCCGTGTGTAAGCGACCACCGGATCGGAAGGATGTTCTGCTAAGAAGAGCCGACCAGAAATCCATAATACACTTTTGATTTTTTGATTAAAACTACGAAAAGTAAGGCTTAAGATATCTTGTGTTGTTTAATAGTTTTACAATATTTTAATAATGTAGAACCTGTCTTGAGACATAGAGAAAGATATATATTATCTAAATAACATGTAAGAACATGTAGTAAAGATCAGCAATTTAAAATGATTCGCGTAGGGGTCAGCTTAAAATGGTTAATAACTTTTTTTTTTCTTATTAATAGTTTTACAATATTTTAATAATTTAGAACCTGTCTTGAGAGATAGAAAAAGATATATATTATCTAAATAACATGTAAGAACATATAGTAAAGATTTTAAACAATTTTATTACGATTTTAATTGCGATGGTAACTTCGCAGGAAATTGTACACCTGCACAAGTTTTCGAAAGCTATTTTAGAAATTGATAATAATAATAAATAAAGTAAATAGTAGTAGTAGTAAGCTAGGTTATTAAGTTCACTAGCTTTTTCATAGCCTCGGAGTCACGGTGAGAAATTGCCATCTTGAGGTTGTACTCTACAAGAGTTCTATCGGAGGTATCGCCGGCCCGCCTAATGAATCTCACAATGGCGTCTTCGTCGATATCCGTGTAGTAGTTCTACGAACTTCTTGTGTGTCTAGATAAAGCCACCACTGCGTGTGGGACACTTGTCAGGTACGATTTTGGTTTGGATTTCGTTTGGATGATTATTACCGACTCGTATGTTAATCCCTGAGCTTCATTGATGGTGAGGATGCGCGAGTTTTCCCCTTTTCCGTACCCTAGGTTGGTAAGGTCCGCTTTTTCAGTCTGTGTGTGGACCAGGTACAGGGTATTAGGAAAGTCAGCTTCGATGGTAGCACCCGTAAACCTGACTGTTCTCAGAGAGCGAGTCAATGAATGGGCTGAGTATATGCCGTTGTATACCTCGTTTAGAGCATAGCTTACGTCCAGGGGACATCGGTAGGTTCTTAAGAGCTCTTGACTGATAGACGTCACGAGGTATGGGCTATTATATTTCATATGGAACAGATTTAGCCGGTCTATATAAGGAATCTGGTTTGTGTCTCCGATTAGTGTGACTGCTTTGGCCTCTGTTAGTCGGGCCGCCATAACGATCGCTCCGAAATGGTTCATCAAGGCCTCGTCAACGATAAGTCGTTCAGGCTTTTCTTTGACGCCATTTATTAATATTGAAGCGATCGTTCGGACTTTGGTCTTCCCGTCCTTTGGACAACTGAGGGCGAGTTTATTCCTGAGCTCTAATGCTGCCTCAGTCGTCGTTGTTAGTATTAAGTCACTTTCAAATACGAAGTTGTTTACTACCCAAGTCGATTTTCCACATCCAGGAACGCCGTTGACCCAGTGGAAAATTAGTGCCTCCCAGTCTTCCCAGGGTCTTGCTGAATCCTCTACGGCTGTAGCCATTTGGAGGATGTTATCTTCCAGCGAGACCTCTGTGCAGCGGGCTACTACAAGTATTGAGTCTTCAGCGGGTGTTAAATACTTGGGCGGTCCAGTTCCTCCTTTGGGGGTTTCAGCTATTTTAACGAATCCATTTTTAACGCTGTAAGCCGCCATGTGGGGAATTTTAGGTGTTTTACCCCGTACATATTCAGATGTAGTGTTGTTGAAAATGGCGGCTTTTTCTTCCTTGAGTAATACTTTAAGAAGACCTTCGTTTTCAAGTTCGAAGGTCCGCCTGATCTTTTCACAGATCGCAAGGTTAGTTTTGATTGTTTCCCTTACAGATGCTGTGTACTCAAGAAACGCGTTTCGCATATGTTCGTTGGCACCACTGGCGGATGGTAAATCGGGTGCACTTGTTTGTCCCATGTCGGCTCTAGTTCTGTTCTTTTTATGATATTTTTGCTTCGGTTTAAGCATTGTAATCATCTTATTAAATCCTTTCTTAGTTTTTGATTTGTCCTGTGTTATTTTGTTGGATTGAATTTCGATGGCAATTTTCTCTTGAAGGCGTGCGGCGCTGCTTTGTAGGATCTGGTTGCTTGGTTCACCCCAGGTGTTTTCGGGGGTCGTAGTCCTATTTGGTGTTTTTCTTATTTTAAGGAACATTAGGTCTTCTCCGCGGTCTTCATATACAACCACGTCGTGGTACCTTGAAGCATTTATAGATCCTATGAGATTTGCTACAGTTCCTTTGTCATAGCCAACTCGCATAGCGTCAACGCTTATTGTTTTTGGACTAGTGTTAATATTTTCAGCTCCTAGTGTGCTCAGGTGATCGAGCATCTTACATGCATTTGTGTAAGGGGACTTTGGGTAATTAGCGTCCAGTAGTGCGATGGTTTTGTTCTTCCTCCGCACTATTCGGCAATCCCAGTCCCCCAATGTGACTTTTGGCATGCTGTCGTACATCGACCTCTTCATTGTTGCCCTATCGGTACTTCCTTTAGTGAGGGCAGCTAGTCCGGGTGAGATGTATACCCAGTTTTTTGGTCCTACGATGCAAAAACTGAAACCTATTTTTTCTTGGTCGTCGTTCATGTATAGAGCTACTGGTTTAGTCCGAAGCCCTGGTGTAGTAGGTTTGTAATGATTTAGTTTCAGTTGTGTTTATTTTTACATGTTGTTTCAAAAAGTCATATTGACGGATATTTATATACAATATTTTGATGTACGAGTATACTATATTTCATTTCTCAATCCTTACGGTAACATTATTTTGGTAAGAACTAGGAAGCTTTTGAATATGAAAATAAATAGCTGTTGCGATAACAATACGCTTACATTATATTTTATTTGTTTGTATTTATAGATTTATTCAGTTTCAAAGCGAAAGAAACTGTTCTTTGATAACTTTTACAATTGAAGTTCAAACAAAATCATTGGTATATTCTTTTTAATTAATAAACTAAGTTTTTTTATTGTATTAGCCAACTCACTATCACCATTCGGTTAAATAATTTTGTCTCGTATTGTTATTTGAAGACTCTTAAGAGAACTCTTTTTCTTCAAGAGAAAAAATTATATCCTGCAAAGAAAAAATGTTATAGAGATCTCCATGTTATATTCAAATAATAAATTTTTCAGAGTTTGAAGCGGCTTAATATCATTACCATTTAAACTCATTATTAAGTTACGGCTAATGTCTACCTTACAGTGGATGAAGCTACTTAATTTAATTGATCATAGTTATTTATTTAAATTTAATATAGCTATAATACTAGGATCCGCCAACCTTGCGCGGCGGGTGTTAAGCTGAGCCCCTCTCCTTTCATCTGAATAGCTACAGGAAATATCGATTTATAAGAACTAATAGTCACCTAGCTCAGCACATTGCTCGCACGCGCAGGGCAGCTCCAATGTATTGTCTATGGCAGGAGTGATTTTTTTTTTTGTAACTTTTGAATGTAAAGTAGTAGTAGTAGTAGTAAGTATTGTACATTGTTAACTATGTATATTAACTGGTTATATTTATAACTATATATACTTCATGAAGACTTTCGCAGTCCTAGATCCTCATAAACAATAAGTTTGATATGTGTTCCAGGGTATGGGTTCTAAGATAATGCTATCAATGGGGTACGTCCCGGGGACTGGCCTGGGTACCACTGGCGCGGGTCGCCTGCTGCCCGTGGAAGCCCGAGTCATGCGCACAGCGGCCTCCCTCGATAGATGCATGGAGTTGAAGGAGAAGCACGCTGGGAAGGATCCTTTTTTGGTATTTATTTTTAGTGGCATTTATTTATTATAATTTTATTTTATATAATTTGATTATAATTTGTAAATTTTTTCAATCTGCTTTCGCTATAACATCCGCGTTCGGCTCCAACATACATGAGAAAATTTTTATCTAATTATCGCGTCGTATTCTGGAGACAACTAAACACAAAAAAGGTCTCCCAAAAGGTTAAAAGCCTTGCTTACGCTCAGCACAATTAACTTCTAAACCAAATTTTAATTCAAATGTCTCTCTAAAATTTGGTGCTTGAAAAGTCCGCTCCGTGCTCCATATTGTACCTCCAGCCCCAGGGCCCGAATAAGTTCTATTACAAATGAAAATGTATTACTTTAGACCTTAATTTTTCATCAGTCAAGAGATTAATTCTCTGCCTTTCATCCGCATATTCTTTGATGAGCACAGAGGTTCAATTCTTGTTTTATTGTACGCGAGTTGCGACAGAATCCTTGATCTTTATTTCTCACATTAAATCAGTTTTAATATCTCTGATAGAGGAAGCGATCCTGTTGTATCTGATAGTGGAACTGACGACTGATGTCAAGCTTTGAAAAATGTTAAAAGGAGAGGTGTTGTTGATGTATCTGGGTGAATCTTACGGCTTTTGAAATCTGGAAAATGTTTGACCGCTCTAATTTGTGCAGAGCAATCCTGTCTTTTTTTTCAAATTGTAAAAATTTATGGAATATAAAGAAATGTGAAACGTCGAGAAATCGATCGAGATTTTTACATAAGTAAATAAAATTCTTCCATTATAATTATTTTTATAATAAAGTTCATAATTTTACCAATATTTATGCCCAATAAAATGAACTGAGAAAACTCTAATATAAATATATAAACAAATATATTTAGATATTTAATAATATGTTATGTATATTAAATGTAGGCTTCTTTGCATATAATATTTTATATTCTATCAAATCAAATTCAAAGTTTTAGTAATAACGTAGAAGGTCTGTCCTGTATCTAATGTAATAGCCTGAAAGTACTGTAAATGGACAGGAAAGGAATTAAAACCTCCTATTATATAATTTATACATAAATGGTATAATTAATACATTAATGTATTAATCCTTTTAAACACCTTTTGTTTTATTGCAAGCCGTAATTTGTATAATTTTATAGTACATCAAATTTAACTACTGCGGAACTCAAAAGTTACGAAACCACACTGACTCATTTATGAATGTTAAAATTGAAAGATAACTTTACTGAAAGATAATAATAATAACGTACAGGTTTTCCTTAATTTGTTGATTAAACACACAATTGGGGGAATTCTGAATCAGATTATCTGTTATAAGTGAAAGTGGAACTTGTATAACAATTAAAAATAACCGTTGAAGTTATTAGAATTACGAACAGCAGTCAAACACGTCACTAAAACGTATAAAAGAATGCCCTTGGGAGTGGTCCTGTGCAATATGTATTTATTATATTTTTACGCCTGTCACAATTATTATAGCAAAGTTATGTTATAATGAATTGCTAAGTTAAAAAATTATATATTGATCTATGGGACACTTTATGACCATTTAATCAAAATCAACAATCACGAATGTCACCAAAGAACTGCTAAACGAGTGAGACACTTTCTTGAATGCATGTGCAAAATTTTAAAGCTCTAGCTCAAATGGCTTGGGAGGAGTAGGCGAACATCGAAACACACTTTTGACCAGTAAGAGCTTCGCTTCGCTCAGCTCAATAATCAGATGTATACACAATTTATTTTATTTATTAAATATATATATACGGTAATAATTTAAACCTATTTATTGTACGCCTATTGAATAGTGTATGGGGTTTTCATACGTCTTTGATGATAGAAAATGATAATTGATTTGCTTGATAATATTTGATATATTTTGGGTATAAAATAATGATAGAAATGATAGAGAGAACGCGCGCGATGCTTGCTTAATGCGAACTGAAAAGTATGTCAATTATGATTTATAGCGAAACAATTAAAAAGCTGATTTGGCGAAATGTGCGGTGTTGCACCGTACATCTTCCGGGAGAGGAGAGGAAGAGATGCTAGTAGGGTAATGAAGATGATGATGATAATACAATCAAATTATGATGGTGAATGATACTTAAATACCTATTTACATGTCATTGACTTAAATATTTTAACTAATATAACTAAAACGAATATGACAGATAGGCGACGTAGCCTTATTAATAAATTATTATTAGTAAATCCAAATCCTTTGGTAATTTAGTATCCCACTGAATATCCTGTAGCCACACCTTTTGAAATAGCAATTTCAATTTTGTGGTTACCGGGGAAAGCCAACCTAGGGGATCAAAAATTTTGGATATTTCCGATAATAGTATTCGTTTACTTAGTAACCTTTGAGAGGGCGAACTGAGCCTGAGTTTAAACGAAAAATGATCGTCTTTCGGATTCCACTGTAAGCCGAGAGTTTTTGTTGACTCTGGATGTTTGAAATCAAATGATTTTGTATTTGTTTCGACGTCTTGTAAAAGTTCTTGCTTATTGGAAGCCCACTTGCGAAGATGAAAACCACCAGACTTAAGCAACTTTAACAAGTCTGATTGCAATTGCTTTGCTGCCGGGATGCTGTGACTCCCCGAGAGAAGATCATCCATGTAGAATTTATCTTCTAATGTTTGCCTGGCGAGTGACAATGGATAATTGTGACCTTCATCTTTTGCTAACTGTTTTAAAGTCATCATGGCTAAAAAGGGTGCGGCCTTTGTACCATAGGTGACAGTTGCTAGATTGTATTCTTGTAAAGGTTCCTGACTGTTGTTTCTCCAGATTATCTTTTGTAAATTCTGATCTTCAGGGTGTACCATGATTTGCCTGAACATTTTTTCAATGTCAGCTGTAAATGCTATTTCGTACTGCCTCCAATTTATTATCAAAGATAATAGGTCACGTTGTAGGTTTGGCCCACTGTACATAAGGTCATTGAAACTGCAACCTGATGTTGTAGGCGATGATGCATTTACTACTACACGCAGCGCGGTTGTAGTAGAGTCAGAGCGCAATACACAGTGATGCGGAAGGTAGCACGAGGCCGGCGAGTTCACATTACAGTCATTGTGAACTTGGTGCATGTGTCCTAAACTAACGTATTCGTTTATAAAAGATTTGTAACCATCTGATAACTTCTGATTTTTTGAAAACTTTTTCTCTAATTGTAAAAACTGCGCTATTGCTCGATTCTTAGAATCGCCCAATTTTTCTGTAAAGTTGGGTTTCATGGGATATCTCACGACGTACCCATCTACCTGACGTGTAGTCTGCTCTTGATATTGAGTCACACAATAGTGATCCTCTGCTGTTAGGTCTGACGGATTATCTGCGATGTCTTCAATTGTCCAAAATCTCTGAATATCTTCTAAATTGTTCAGAACCACATTGCAATGATAAGTCGTGTCCTTGCCACACATTAACCATCCTAGATGTGTTTGTTGAGCAATAGGTTCGGTCTTGCTATCGCCCTTGATGATTCCGCCCATCATGATGAGAGAATAAACTTCCGCTCCCAATAGTATATCTATGGGAACGCTGATGTGAAACTCTGGATCTGCCAAATCGATATTTTTTAAATGCGGCCATATTGGTTTTTCAAATGTTTGATTAGGCAGGCTATGCATTAGTTTCTTCATAATAACTACGTTGGTGTTAAAGGTGAAGTCGCCCTTGATCGCCGAGGCAGTAATTTGTAATGCACCTTTACAATTGTTTTGTTGAGAACCGAGCCCGAATACGACACCCTTGCAATGGCGCCGTGGTAGTCCCAACCTCTGAGCAGCATCTTCAGTAATTAAGGAGATTTGAGACCCTTGATCCACAAGCGCTCTCATGATATGATAGGTTCCATCTAGTGCCAGAACTTTGATAAGTGCTGTTGCCAGAAGAATTTCAGACAATTTACTCTGTGAGACATAGACGTTATCTGACGAATGCTTCGTGATGCTGGACGGTTGGTTGACGTACGCTTCGTGCAGCAAAGTATTATGTTTCCCCGAACATTTCCGGCAGGTTTTCGTAGATAAACATTTCTTACCTTTGTGGTCAAACAGACAGTTGACACAAAGTTGTAATTTATTTACAGTCTTCACTTTCATTTCATTAGGTAAATCAAGAAATTCCTTGCATATAAAAATTCCGTGATCGCCATCGCAGTGGGGACATTTATTAGCCGATGACACGTAAAATGATTTTGGTTTCTGATTATAATTTGCGTTCAAATTGCTAGTTGGAGGTTTGCTATAGTTGTTATTATTGCTATACTGATATTGCCATGGTTTTTTCGTATAAAAAGGAGATACACTTGGCTTCTGATTAATGGTATCTTGTTTTCGGCGGGACGCCTCCAGTGATGTAAACTTATTCTCGAGGAATTGGATGAATTCGCTTAAAGTCGGCAGCTCTCGGGGGTTCTTAAGTGATTCTATATACTCCAAGTGCGTCTCTGAGTCTAATTTATGCGACAAAATGTGAGTGAGTACAGGATCCGATGACGATATATCTACGCCGAGTGGCTTGATGGCATTTATACACTCGATTGTAGTGTCATGCATTTTCTTTATTGACGCTGCTGATTGTTGTTGCATGGTAGGTAGAGACAGAAGAATTTGCATTATGATATGTGAATATTTTTCTAACGTTATTAAATCTGTGGTTGAGAATATCCCAACATACTTGATAGTTTTCTGAACTTATTTTTAAATGTTGAATGAGTTTTTCTGCCTCGCCTTTGACCTTATTCTTCAAGAACTGCATCTTTTGCGCCTTTGATATGGACCCGTTGCTGTGAATCGCTTCAGAAAAGAGATCTTTAAATGATACCCATTTGTGATAGTCTCCATTAAAAGTAGGAATGTCCATCGTTGGAGTCATCTTGGTCTTATATGATGATGACCACATTTTTTTAGTCAACGCTTTCTTGATATCATTATACTCCTTTTCATATCTGTTGAATAAACGCATGTACTCCTCATCTTCTTCACAAAGAAAGCTGTCAATCTCCCAGTGAAGAGAGTCAATGCTTCTCCATCGTGATTCTATGTTCTTTAAAACATCTTCAAACTCCCACTTTTCCGTCAAATCTTCTTCTATGCTCGTTATAGTGCGAGAAAACGCTTTGAAGTTGCTTCTTTGTTTGCGAAGCATTTCTTCTAATTTGCTAGGGGTGCTGCGGTCTAAAAACTCACCTACTTTTTCTTGCGATGCTGGGTTAACTCCGTTGAGTGGCGATGGTAAAGCTCGAATGGCTGACGTCGTAGGGGTCGGTGTTATTTGAGAGACTTCGACCGACGGAATATCAATTTTAAATTGCCTACTTTTGACAGTGGGTGGTACCTCAAACGAGTATATAGCGCCTGGTCGCGGAGTCGAAGGTATGTCGTGGGCTGTTGGATTCTCTATGTACAAGGAGTAGTTTTCTAAGTAAGACAAAAGTTTGAGGTAAAATTCTTTTGTCTTTTCATAACTATTTTGTTTAAAATAATCATGATCAAGGTCTTGATAGTCAACAAGCTGTGTATGATTGCTGTTGAATTCATTCCAATAGCATTTGAGCGTCGTTAACCGTCTCTGTATATTGGAGAAGGTCTTGCGCTCAGGCCCATCTTTCTTGAAGTTCACAAGTAGCTTCTCAATGCTTTGCATAAGTTGACATTGAGTAGCGTAAATGTCTTCCATTGTTATATTTTTTTATATGTTAATTGCTTAAAATTTATATAAATTGCTGTGCTGATATTTAAGATTTCTGGTGAATCACGACGTAATAGGATAATAAGATTGACTTACCGGTGCTGCCCGATTTGATTTAATCTTACTTACACCGTTCACACAAATCGTTGCTAATATATTTAACTGTAAATGCTTCTTGATGATATTAAATAACACGTAATACAATCCTCGTAGTACACGTATTAGAGTCATGTCCGTAATACTTATAAAATGCTTGCTATGCTGGTTTGATTCACACCCGCGTGGTAAATGTTACGAAATTATTCGAAATTAATTCACACATGCGAGAAGGTTCGAAGGACCAAAAAGATGTATGGGGTTTTTATACGTCTTTGATGATAGAAAATGATAATTGATTTGCTTGATAATATTTGATATATTTTGGGTATAAAATAATGATAGAAATGATAGAGAGAACGCGCGCGATGCTTGCTTAATGCGAACTGAAAAGTATGTCAATTATGATTTATAGCGAAACAATTAAAAAGCTGATTTGGCGAAATATGCGGTGTTGCACCGTACAAATAGATTGATTGACAAAACTATAATCTTCTTTTTTCTTAAATAAAGTTATATTACAATCAGAGCATCAATCTACGTCAATATTAAGGTAATCTGTTTATAACCACTCTCATAAATATTTACCTAATGTAAAACATTAGCATTTTGTAATTACAAAATCCTAACAATATCTAAGTTATGCAATTTATTGTACCTTCATGTAAAATATCTTGTTTGAATTACAAATTAATTGTAAATTATTTTGTTAGATTTATTATTAGTAATATAATACTTTCAATTTCTTTTATTAATTACGAGTATTATATCAATTCCATTATACTGTCATCGTGTCTATGTTTTAACATCTTTCTTATCTATTTAATTCTAATAATGAATAGAATATCTAATCTAATAATGACTCTTAATATTTAAAATTATTAACCCAAATGAGTTAACAATCATCCGTCCATTATTAAAACCTAGTTGATGATAATAATATGACGGGAATATGAACAACTTCGTTGATTGATACATAATAGTATGTCTTATCGTTAATAGTAAAAAAATAATTAAAAACTACACATTATTTTTAATTGCGCTAAACTTCGTTACAAACTACTTTTAAAATACAGAGATTTAAAAGTATAATTTCGTTATAAAACTGTTCAATTGCTTTTACCTTTTTAAAATATTTGTTATATTAATTGGTTTGTTTTTAAGAAAAAAAGAAAAACCCTATTGAACCAATTGTCATTCTTGTAAAAAATAAAGCTGCAACGGTATCCTTATTTGGCTAAAAATTACTGGAAACTATTCACACCGTCCCCAAAAACGTTTAAAGTCATCATTAAATACCACATGAAAGATATATTATATATTGATATTGTGAAATTTGATATAAAAATACTGTGACCCGAGAATTTATTATGAATAATGTATAATAATGGTCATGTGTACACAACAATATACAAGTACTGTTACGTTATTTTTATAAATGGATGCTGTGATGATGAAAATTTTAATAATCGTTATCCTTTTAGTTTTACAAACACTCCCGGGATCCGAGTGGAAATTATTTTACGACTCTTTATTGTCAACAACGCTAATATTTATTATAATATTATCATCTTATAGCTATTATTAGACATCAATTTGATATCAAGTAACTGAATATACTTTTGAAAAATACGTTGTGTGAAAACGCACTGAAATGAATTATCAGTTTACTCGAGTTGCCATTGTTCATGGCCGTTTGTGTCGTATGTTTGTTGAATTCATTAATAACTAACGAATCAATTTAAACGTTATTGTTATGTTTATATAAGATTTCAAAAAATAAAAAAAATTAAAAGAAAATAATTTTAGACAACTTTTTAAAATTAAAAACTAACTAACAAACGATCAAAACTTTACCTCTTAACATACAATAACTTTTATTTGGTAAGGTAATAATAACACGCATTCTTCGATTATTAAGTTTTTAACGATTTCAATGACATTTCAATGATATGGTAAAGAATTAGAAGATAAGGAACTTATAAAATAATTATAAAAAAAACTTTGCTTTCGGGTTTGTTTGGTTTGTTTAGGGTTTCACTCTTTGAAAGGTGATATTGCTTGTGATTTTAAAGAATTGAAAGAATCATTTAAAATTCAACCAAGCTCTTATTACCGGAATCCTGCAAAAGTTCCTTGACTTATATTTTTATAAACATTTGAATAGAACTTACTGTGCCAGAGTAATAGTTATTTTCAATTTTGTTTAACTACGCAATAAAAACAAGAAACACACTCGTATGTATGTTCGATACATGCACTGGATGTATCTTATAAAGGTAAACTATTAACAAAATATTTTTAAAATACTGAATTGTAGAACTATGATTTAGTCTTCATTTGTAATGTCAACTTGAAATAGGATTTACCAAATAATTAAATGTTTTATCATTATAAATACGAAACTACGACTGTATAAGCAATTTTACAGGTTGGAAAATAACAATTTTATAATACTTTTGTTGAAATGACATCGCATCAAATTACTTCACAACTTTGGACATTTTTATAAAAGTCCTAGCTCCCGCTAGGTGCAATTTTAGTCATTATTTTTCTTCTCTAAGGATAATTTGCGAAATGCATAAGAATATTGTATGATGAAGCCCCGTCATCTAAGATTCTGAAGGTGATATGGACACCGGTAGTTTCTCTTGCATTTAAGTATTTCAAAATAAAATTTATCCGATATGCTGAAAGTAGAAAATTTATTTCTGTTTTCAGCGATTTTCTCTTAACAAAAAATTTAGAATACCGGCCAAAACGGATGAATATTTTTTAAAGTCCTTACTGTCTTAGTATATACTATTGTCCCTGTACTTAAAATCATTCAATGCAAGGAATCCTTTCCAAAAAAACATTAACACCGTAAAGGCAAAGCAACTTTCAAATCAAGCTATAGAATAATTCTTTAAATTAAAGGCCCACTTTTTTATTACTATCACTGTAAATATATACATATAATTATAGTGCTAAATTGATGTTATATTTTAATTTAAATCGAAACAGATAACAATAATTAAATAGTTCATTTTTACAAAAAGAAGGGGTATCATTGATAAAGGTATGGAAGTCACACATATTCTAGACACCTGTGAGAACTAATAGGATGCTATTGGAATACTCTGTGATTTGTCAAAAGTCATTGACTGTATTCGTCACAATATTTTAATACTTAAACTATTACTGAGGCGAGTAGGTTGTTGATCTTATAGTCTGAAATTTATTTAATAAATAACACGACGGTGTTGTTTCTTTGGGTACTTTGGTAAAAATGGGTGTTCCTCAAGAACCAAAACCAGGACTTTCTTTGGTTCCAAACTTAAATTAATGACCTGAATATATTGTTATGTAGTTATAGTATATAAAATCTATGTTTATTTTACAGAATAAAGGTATTCAAGCTATTTACAATTAAATCCTTGGGAGTCGCAAATATTTTTTTTTAAATATTTTATATTATAAGACAATAATTATTAATGATATATGCAATTATATAATCTGTTTAATCTGTAGTCTATAGTTAGTTTATATTGGCTATGCGAGAGGCCCTTCTAGAATATTGTAAGTATTAGGACGGACGCTGTATTTTCTATGATGTGTTACAAAAATAAAACCAAGTTTATTAGACTGAAGTGAAGCGTTTAACTCATAAAATAAGATCCACAAAAATCCACAATAGTGGTAGCAGAGCGTGTAACCACGCTCTGTAAAAAGATGAAGAAAAAACTAAAAGCATCTGCATAATGGCGGAATTAAAACTTAACCTAAAACAATTTGATGGACGTGGATATTCAACGTGGATTTATAGAGTGTAAAGTGTTTTGAAAGAATACAATTGTGAAGAGGCGATTAAAGATAAATTGTTTTCTAAGAATGTCGAAAATAAAAAAGCCGAAGCGAAAGCGCAAAGTATCATAGTCGGCAACGTGGCGTGGCGTGGCGTGGCCATTTAAAATATATAAAAAATGAAAATACAGCATATGGAATGATACGAAATATGGAGCAAAATTTTGTTAAAAAGAATATAAGGCGAAAAATATTTCTTAGGAGCAAATTTTATGACAAAAAGTATGTCGATGGCATGGACATGAAGAGACACATGAATGAGATGGAGGAGATTTTTTCAGAATTGCGTAAGGCAGAAAGTCCATTAACCGAAGAGGAGAAAATAAACTACTTAATATTGACAATGCTTAAAAGTTATGATATTATAGTTATCACATTAGAAACATTCCCGGATTTGACTATTGATTTTGTGAAAGAGAGATTATTAGGAGAAGAGGAGAAAAGAAAGAAACAATCATCAAAAACACAGCATGAATATGTAGACAATGCGTTTTTATGCTTTAGTTGCGGTTTACCACGGCACAAGCATTTCCAGCGTAGGAATAACAATCAAGGATATAAGAGAGGAAGAGGAAATATAAGAGGACAAGGAATAGGAGTGAGAGGAAGAGGCTATAACAATAACAATTATGAAGGAGCAAGAGATCATGGAGAAGTTAACCGAGGACAGCAGAGAGAGACAGTTTCAGGAAGAGGAAAAGCTTTTCACGGACATAGGTACAGAGGATCATCGACATATGCGTTTAATATAGAACAAAGTGGACGACAGCATGATGCAGCATATTATAATGAGAATGAAGTGTATTATAATTTATCGAAGAGTGATGAAAATGATTTTATTGATTACGTGATAGATTCTGGATGTTCGGATCATCTTACAAACAATAAAGACTTATTTGTGAACTATGTTGAGTTAAAAAATCCAAAGATAATTTCAGCAGCGAAAAATGGTGTAACTTTGAAGGCAATAGATATTGAAAATATGAAAGTTAAATGTTTTGTAGGTAAGAAAGTTTCAGAGTATACTGTTATAAATGTGCACTATGTTCCTGACTTGAGAAAAAATTTACTGTCTGTATCTAAAATGGAGTGTCATGAGTTTAGAGTGGAGTTTTGTTCTGGTAAAATAAGAATTTATAAATATAATGAAATAGCAATGATTGGTAATAATGAGGGTGCACTTGATACTATTAAATTAAACACACAAATCTAATTGTAACTATGTTCATGACAATGATGAGATGACACTGTGGCACAGAAGATTTGGACATTTGGGATTGAGAAATATAAAGTTACTTAAACAAAATAACATGGTAGATGAATTAGGAAATTCGAACATGACTAATAGTGATTGTGAGACTTTATGTGACACTTGTGTATTAGGAAAAAAATGACACGAAAACCATTTAATAAGACAGGAGGCAGGGTTACTAGACCACTTGAGTTAGTACACACCGATGTATGTGGACCAATTACACCAGTAAGTAGAGAGAGGTGTAGATATTTTGTAACTTTTATTGACGACCACACACATTTTGTGATTGTGTATTTATTGAGACAAAAATCAGAAGTATTTGACAGATTTAAAGATTATTATTATTTTGCAACAAAACATTTTAATTGTGACTTGTTTAAACTGAGATCAGATAATGTTAGGAAATATTTATCAAGGGAGTGTCACGAATTTTTTAGATATAATGGGATACAAATTCAGTATGGGTTGTGTGGAACTGTGTACAGTTCCATACAACCCAGAGATGAACGGCGTTGCAGAACGCATGAATAATTTATTTATTGAGAAAACTAGATCTGTATTAATTGATTCTAAATTACATAAAAATTTTTAGGCAGATGTAGTGTTATATTCAGCTTATGTGACGAACCGGAGCCCAACTACTGGAAGGTATAAGACACCTAGTGAGTTATGGGAAGGAAGGAAACCAAATGTAACAAATTTGAAAGTGTAGCTTATAACCACATACCGAAAGCATTGAGACAAAAATTAGACAATACAGGTAAGAAAATGATTATGATGGGATATGCATTATCTGGATATAAATTATATGAAGAAGAGAATGACAGTGTAGTGATAGGAAGGAATGTGATATTTGATGAAAGTGGAGAAGAAAGAAATAATACAGTTTGCTTACCTGATGATGACTTTCTAGTTTGTGATGATAAAGATGAGAGGTCTGAGATAGAAGAAGAACTAATAATGAGGAAAGAAGAGAAACCAGAACAAGACGGATCATACATAAATAAGAAATATTATAATACAAATAGAGAAGAATGAAAGAACTATGATAAAAAGAAAGAAGAATACATAAAGAAAAAGAAAACAGAAAATGAACAAGAAACAAAAGATGAAGAAACAAGACAAACAAGCAGAGAGAGAAGACAGATAAGAAGACCACAATGGTACAAAAACTATGAAATGGATTTGAATGAAGACAGTGAAGAAGCAATGTAATTATTTGTCAAGGTGAAAATGTACCTTTGAAGTACAATGAAATATATGGAAGAAGAGATGAAGTAATTGGTTAAACGCAGTTAAAGAAGAGATAGATGTATTAAACGAAAGTCAGACATGGAAAGAAGTTCCAGAGCCAGTTGATGAAAAATTGCTTGGTAGTAAGTGGGTTTTTACAAGAAAGAATCTAGGAGAAAATAATATATGTAAAGCACATTTGGCAGTACGTGGATTTTAACAAAAAGATGTAACAGAAGATGTATACTCACCAGTATTGAAGCTACAAACATTAAGAATTCTACTATCAGTAGCGGCACACAGAAACTATGACATACATCAAAGGGATGTTAAAGGTGCATTCCTTTATAGACGTATTGATGAAAATGTTTGTTTAAAAACACCAGACGGGGTGTATGTAAAACAAGGACATGTACTGAAACTTAAAAAGTCATTATATTGGTTAAAGAAATCACCAAAATATTGGAATGAGCATTTTAATGAAACAATTTTACAATAGGTTTTAAAAGATCTGAAAATGATTATTGCTTGTATTCAAAAGGGGAATTGTACATTTTAATTTATGTGGATGATCTATTGATAATAGGAAAAGACAGGAAACATGTAGAATCTTTAAAAAAATATTTATCAGAAAAATATAGAATGAAAGACATGACAAATAAGACATTAAATTACTTGGGAATTAGTATTGAAAAAGTAAATGAGGAAATTCATTTAAATCAAATTAATTACTTAAAAAGGGTTTTAGATAAGTGGGGAATGACTGGTTGTAAAGGGTGTTCAACACTAATGGATTATAATTTTAAAATGCATGACTCTGAAATTGACATGATATATGAATATCAGTGAATTGGCCCTTTAATGTATGCAACTGTAGGATCAAGACCTGATTTGTAATGCCAGTGTATAATTTAGGTAAATTCCAAAGCAAACCAAACAAGGACTTGTGGCAAGCATTAAAAAGAATTTTACATTATGTTAAACACACTATTGATTATACTTTGGTTTATGATAAAAGTAATTGTGAATATTCCTTAGTTGGTTATGCGGGTGCAGATTACGAGGGTCAAACTGAAAGTTCTTAGAAAATCAAAAACTAAGCATTCTAGCAAGTTATTAGTTTTATTGTAACTTTTCAAAATAGCGTCCATTTACATCAATACATAGCTGCATTCGATGGAACCATTGAGAAAAGCACCTTGCCCACTCGGCCTTAGGGGTCTCTTCGACGGCGTTTTGAAACGCAGCCACTGCTTCTTCGGCGTCTATAAAACGTTTTCCTCGAAGTTTTTCTTTTATTATCGGAAATAAATAAAAATCGCAGGGTGCGAGGTCGGAGCTATACGGCGGGTGACCCAGTAATTCCACGTCTGAGGTCACCAAATAGTCGATCGTTTGCCTGGCGGTGTGCGACGAGGCATTGTCGTGATGAAGGAGGATCCTGCTGCGAGGTCGTTTCTCTCGAACTTTTTCCAAGACAAGTGGCAAACAATTGTTAGTATACTACTCTGCATTAACCGTTTTCTGATCCTCTAAGGCTACTGTCGCGTAATGACCTGTCTTTCCGAAGAACGAGGCCACCATCTTTTTTCCAACACTTCGACCTCTCTTCACTTTAGTTGGCAACTCTTCGGAAGGAAACACCCACTGAGCAGACTGTCTTTTGGTTTCCGGATCATAACAGTAAATCCAGCTTTCGTCACCCGTTAGTATGTCGAACACAGCATTTGAGTCACCTCCGTTAAATTTTTGGATCATTTCTCGGCACCAATCAACACGGCGGAGTTTTTGAGCCTCGGTCAAATTATGCGGTATCTAGCGAGCACAAAGCTTCCTGACCGCTAAATTTTCATGGAGGATTTTGTGCACTTGACTCATACCTATACCTAGACTTGTCCAAATCTGCTGATAGGTCACTCTTTTGTCAGCCTCTATCATACGCCGCACAACACTGGTGCTATCTTCAGTCGTCGCTATAGAAGGCCAACCCTCACGCAAATCATCGTTGAGATTAGTTCGACCACGTTTGAATTCATTAAACCAGTTGTAAACTGTGGCACGAGATGGGGCTTCATCGTGAAAAGCCATTCGAAGTCTATCATAACTTTCTTGTTGACTTAAATGACATCGAAAGTCATAAAAAATCATTGCACGAAAATTTTCTCGGCTTAAATTCATTCTGACGTGCACAGACAATTTTCAATTTGCCGCCAAATCGTAAAACAAATGACAAATGAATGAAATATACACTCAATAATATTGGTAAAGAGTTCTATTTTCAAAATTTAAACAATTTTTTTTAATATAACGCTTTTAAGTGGCCAGTTCTAAAAACTTTCAGTTTGGCCCTCGTATGCAAGGGATAGTGACAGAAAGTCGACTTCGGGATAATTATTTAAATTATTTGGTAATGTTGTAATATGGAAATCTAGAAAACAAAGCGGTTTCTTTGAGCAGCACTGAAGCCGAATTTGTGTCATTATGTGAAGCTAGTATGGAAGCTAGTTGGTTGAGAAAGATGTTAAAGGATTTAAATGTTTGTATTAAATGTGTACCTATCTATGAGGATAATCAAAATACTATAAAGGCAGTTTCAAATTATGACCAGAAAAGATTGAAACATATGGATGTAAAGTATAATTATATAAAACAACAAGTAGAAAATAAATTGGTTACAATAAAATATGTTAAAACAGAAGAACAATTAGCTGATTGCTTGACTTTAACTTTAAACAAAATTAAGTTTGAAAAATTTGTTAAAAATATAAAATTAATTATAATTTAAAGATGTTATTATATAATTAAGAAATAACATTAGTAATTTCAAAAATAAGTAAGTTTAATACAAATTATTTAGTTAAGAAATTTTGTAATATAAAAGTTGAGAGTTTTTTGTGTAATGAGGATTTGAGTTTTTTTTTTTGGTTAAGGAGAAGATTGTTTTTAGTTAAGGGGAAGTTTTTGTTTTTTGTCAATTTTTTTAAAGGTTTTTATATAACAGATACTAAAATTGCAATTATATAATCTGTTTAATCTGTAGTCTCTAACTATAGACTATTTATATTGTTTATGCGAGAGGCCCTTCTAGAATATTGAAAGATGTAGGACGGACGCTGTATTTTCTATAATGTGTTATAATAATAAAACCAATTTATTAGACTGAAGTGAAGTGTTTAATTCATAAAATAAGATCCACGAGAATCCTCAATAATTAACTAAAATAAGACATTAAAAAAATCTGGCCAATATTCGTTTTTGCAATAAATTTCCCAAATCTATCACCGATCTACCTGATAAAAAATTTAAAGATCACAAACGTATTTTAGAACAATTTCCAAGGCGAAGACAACACCAATTCTTAGTAAAAAGATAAGATATTATAAAAATAGTTATTTTTAATGTTAAAGGAGAGATCCTTGTTATGTTGTAATTGTGAGAACATCATAGAACTACCAGTAACTAACGAGGTATTCTAGCCTTCTTTTAGAATTGAGCTTTACTTGAATTATTACTTGTTCTTCCATATCAATTAGAAAAGTGCCACAGCAGTGAATACTATAAAATATAAGTTATGTAAATTTATAATAGGTTCACATTCGTCATAGAACAAACTATTATGTAATAATGAATTGTTAGTTATTGATATTAAGTAAGTTTATAGGTTAATAATTTACTGTTAATTAATAAGAAGTTCGAAGAAGATCTGAGATCCAGTTTGTACTTATAGCAAGTTTGTAGGTTTGTTAAATACAGATTAATATTAAATAATAAGTTAGGAGAACATCCAAGATTTATTTTGACGGTTTTTTTTTTAATATAGGTAGACTATGAAATGTGACGTTTCATAAGTGTGCAATGCGTGTTTATTTTATATAAAAAAAAGTTACTTTTCCAACTTAAAAAGAATGTGAAGTTTGCTTGCTGTTTACGTTAGAATCTTATCGATAAGTTTCTGCGTACACTAACAAACTCTTTTTGTAGTCCCCAAAGGCAAGTTTAGTGTTATGCAACGTTTGTATAAGATATCACAACTGACGTTACCGCGTTTGCAGATAATCAAAAACGTCTGAACAAAGCAGTTATGTTGAATTCAATAATATAAAGGTTTATTTTATAACACCACAAATTGAAATAAACATTGAATTAATATATATATATATATATATATATATATATATATATATATATATATATATATATATATATATATATATATATATTTACATTGTTAATTAATTAAATTATTGTACAAAGTTACCACAGTCTTCAATGTTATAAATTTCCAGTTCGCCATATTTCAATATTAAAACTTTATATAATCGCAAATAAATATTTCAGTACAAACCGTCTTTATTATTTCTATTTATTATTAAAACGTACCTCTTGACTTCAAACCACAAATTGAAAAACAATTAACTGAAGCAATTCGATATAAATTAACAGACCATTGTTCGATAATTAATATTAATAAAGCAATTAAAGAAACAAAATGCTATAAGCAAAATAATTGCTATAATATCTTTTACTTCTTACGAAAATTATAACGTATAGAATCATAATACCTAACAATATTATACCAATACTTTGATTTTATTCAAACAATTATTTCAAGTCGAGTATGCTTATTCCATTAGTGCATACACTTTTACATATTTCTAATATCTTAGTAATCAAAAGAGTTTACAATATAACTATCATAATGTAGCTTTTAAAAATCTACAATAACATAAATCAATAATTAGACAACATTTTATCTCGCGATATGTACACCGAGTACACGTCAATACAATCCTCTGTGAGAGGAAAAAAGTTGTTGAATGTGTACAAACTTTTTGTAGCTCAAAATTGTGATGGCTCTTGTTGGTACACAGGCATCCACACTGAATGTTTGTTTACATAGATGTTTTTTTACAAACAGGGAAAAACTGAGCAATTTTTTAGACAATTCAAACATTGAAAATAAAATTTTGTTTTAGTATCGCGTACAAACTTTGCGATGACTATTTGTATAATAGTATTATAAATAATAATTTTCAAATCTACAGAAATTAAGAGTTACTAGCGAGCTACCCCGGCTCCGGAAGGGTTGTAGAGCATATTATAATATACTAGGATCCGCCAACCGTGCGCGGCGGGTGTTGAGCTGAGCCCCTCTCCTTTCTTCTTTTCTTGATAACTTTTGAATAACTAAAAATTTTTTCCATCTGTTTTCGCAGTAACATCCGAGTTCGGCTCAAACATACATGATAAAATTTTTAGCTAATTATCTCGTCGCATTCTGGAGACAACTAAACACAATAAAGGTCTCCCAAACGGTTAAGAGCTTCGCTTACGCTCAGCTCAATTATTGCTTATTATTGTTATCAATGTCGTTTAGATTTTACATTTGATGTCTACTTTGAAGTTTTTTAATAGGGACATAGGTGCGTTGTATTTTTTTTTGTAAATATATTGTTATTTAATTATTATTATTAATTAGTTATTTTAAGTACCTCCTTACATTTTAAGGGTTTTGATCATAAAAAAATAAACAATTTATTGAAATAGGTTTGGCTTTTAGTCACGCAACACAATAGACGTTAAGATGCACTGTCTGTGACATTACTAAGAGTAAACTTCAAGCAATGAGTTAGGTTACTCTTTATTGCTTTCTAGTGATTGTTATTTAATAACTGCAAATGCATTTAATGGAAGACATGGTTTTATCGATCACTTTAGTCCTTTTGTAAACTTGTTATTTAAACAAAATTAAACTCTAAAATATTTTAGTTTGCTATATATGTTATAAACTTCAGCTAAAGAATTATAATTTCACATAATATATTAAATAATAACTCATAATATTGTTTTTAACATACAGAACGACAACAAATATGGATTTTAAATATATATTGATTTAAGCATTTAGATTAACATACATATAATTATTTTAAATAAAGTGAGTTCCATTAGTAGTTGGCATCCAATTAAATAAAGCCCAAATGAAATATAACAATAAGAAAATTAATCCTATAAATTCATTTACTAACTAAAGAAAGAAAGAAAAAAATAGAAAATAAATAAAACTGAACAATGATCACTGTGGGTGTGTCTTATGCGAATTACGATATTAACAATAACAATGCCGGAATTTATAATATTAAGTGATAAAATATCGATTATCTTAACTAAATAATAAATAACTATTCTCGGAATAAGATATCCTAAAATTCAAATTTATTGTGAATCAATGTGTTATATCGCCACCACTAATAAAAACAGTGATAGTGACCTTCATTTCAAGCTCTTTTTCAAAAGTCCTTATTGTACCGTCGTGTTACTCGTAGATTATAAATAGCAAGTACTGAAGTTCAGTTCATTAAAGTGTAAAAGATAGGAATTATTAAAAAATATATAAAAAATATACTCGACATTTTATTTAGTGCTCGTTGTTTCATTTATTAATTTAGTTAATTTACTATTACTCTTTAATTTGTTCGACGGAGTACCGTTACCAGTCTGCTCGGAGTTTCGCTATCTTGGTTCTCTGATTCAAAGCGATGGCAATATTGACCAGGACGTAAAGCACAGAATCAACATAGGATGGATGAAATGGCGACAGGTCACTGGGACGATATGTGATGCCCGAATTCCCCTTAAACTAAAGGGGAGAATTTATAAAAACATCATTAGACCTGTCGTTATGTATGGATCTGAGTGCTGGGCGATGAAGGTGATGGATGAAAAGCGTTTGCATGTAACGGAGATGCGAATGTTAAGATGGATGTGTGGGATGACAAGAAGGGATAGAATAAGAAATGAGTATATTAGGGGAAGCTAAGGAGTAGCGCCAATGACAGAAAAAATTAGAGGTAGCCGTCTGTCATGGTATGGGCATGTTATGAGGAGGGATGAAAGGCACGTGACCAAAAGAGTGCTAGGTATGGTAGTGGAGGGATGGACAGGTAGAGGACGGCCGAAGAAAAGATGGATGTATTGCATGAAAGACGATATGGAGAAGAAGGGAGTGTGCACAGAGATGACGAGTAACAGGAGAGTATGGAAGGAAAAAACATACTGTGCCGACCCCAAAATGGGATAAGGGCAGGAAGATGACTATTACTCTTTAATGTGATGTAAATTGTTTTTTTTTAATATTATTAAACATTTACATTATTTTTTACCAAACTTTACTTATGACATTTTACACTCTTATGTAACATATTTTATTTATCTAGAGACCCCGGTACAATATTATAGTCTTATTAATTTTAATTCGATTTATTTTAATACGAAAAATGTGTTATAGTAGTAGCCAGTATCACTATGAAATATATATAACTATAATTCCTAGAAATTGAAAAGAAATCAAAATCAAGACATCGGATGTAGGGGCTTTTCATTTGTTTCATATTATTTTATCAGATTTTTTATGGATATTAATGATATGATATTATTAATGCCTTTGTAAATATCTTTATAAAAATATATATTAATCTACTCCTAAGTTTCTTTACGCTAATAAGTCTCATAAATATGTAATCCATCAGTAAGCTTGTATTATTAACTGTAAATAAATTTGGATGTATTGAAATAGAAGATTCACGAACTAAAACACGAGTATAGCAATAATTATTCATATTAGTAGTCCCGCATTACTCATACTCTAAATGGCTGGCGCGTAAAACAATTTTGGTGCAATCTTGTTCCAATAACTCTGCAATTAATTTCCTTAATGTCTCAATTAAATGGGAACTAGGAAAGATTACTATGATACAAATATTACATTGGAATCTGTCATATAAGACATTAAACAAATTTATTACTTGGCAAAGGGATTAATAATATAATCAACTTTGGTACAAATATTTAGAAATAAATATAAGTAATAACAAACAGCTCTTCATTCATCATATTAAAGTGATTCATGATTCGTTAAATCATGTCGTACAGTACAAGCCTATCTGTATTTAAAATCCTAAGAAAAAATCCAACTTCATTTTCAACAACATCATCAAACTTTAAAATATATTTTAATAAAATCTTAAAACACCTGACTTATTAATTTATATTTAGTCTATGATTATTTTACTCACTAATTTGAGTATTAAAGTAATTTTATTTTTAAATAAATTTGTTCGAAATTAAGTATGCAAAGCTAGATTTGGACAGTCAGACAGCTAGTCAAGTTTTAGTCCGTTATTTCTTGTTGATTTTACTTTGGTAGCACGTTTCCCTTTTTCTTTTCTTGCATTTCCTTTTTCGTTTGTTGTATTTGAAATATTAAATCATTGATTAGAATAATGAATAAGAATACCTTTGCAGTGTACTCTGAATAATTATGAAAAATTACAATAACCATAAAGTTTTATACACAAAAAAAACTTTGCTTCAGAAAACTAACTTTTTTAAATCTGTGAAAATTATATTTAGCTAACCAACCACTAACCTGAAAATTTTGGTTATGGTTGATACAACTATTATCTGTCAGATGGCGAGGCTTATTTTGACTTATTCACGATCATGTGGTCAGAGGTGGATCAGAGGTCAGAAATAAATTATAGATAACTTTTACAATTACATACACAGCATACCGCTCTCACAGCATCATAAAATTCAGCAATTAAGTTCCAAACCTTAACCTTTAACTATGGACGTCATTTTTTTGTCACACTACCATGGACGCGCGGTCTCTCGGACCGCTATGTTCTGAAGTCCAAATATTACGTAAATATTAATTTTATTTGTACACTTTTGTATTTAATGTTTTTTAGGTATATAAAAATTAAATAATTTCAAGGCTTTTAATAAATCTTTCTTTATTTGTAAATAAAATAAAGTATACTTACAGTTAAAGGCACTTTTTGGCATACATTTACTATCATTCAATTTTAGGACGAAAAACTTGAATGAATTAAACTTTTTAGAAAAAATAACAATCAAAACTATAAATCTAAGGTTTAACCTAATATAAAAACGAATAAAAGTCTTCTCAAATTAAAATACAACAATAATTGAATTTGACATAAGTCCAATTGTTTAAAATTATTGGCAGTCCTTACACAAGGGTTTGGAACACTGTAAACATATGACCTGCCTACAACTTATACAAGTGTAATTGGACTTTCTCTTTATTTTTGGTGGACAAAGTTGACATGTTTTTCGCTTTAATGATCGCTCTTCTGACCATAGGCCATCTTCTTGTTCGTCGACTACTTGAGTAAAGGGAACACTTTTTGTCAGTTTCGTCTAATCCTCCTTTAGTGGAGTTGTAGAATTGTATAATCTTGGGTTTATTTGTAATGCTATCTATATTGTTATTATATCATGATGCATCGAGGAAATCTAAAGTACAGCTTTATTCGACTTTGGGACGTGTGAACATAAAGTTTTGTCTTTCGTGAAGCCAAATAAAGTTGAACCAACCTCTCGAGACTTGTGCGGCTGAAATTGTAGTGGAATTTCCCTCTTTTTTTTTTAAAGTCTCAACGTACGTAAGTTTTCTCTTAGATAACTCATCCACTAATTCTACTGATGAAAACCAATTCTCTGCTGTCACATTGCGATTCGACTCATGAATTGGTTTTGTCAAACGGAGAACACACTGCCAACAACTTTCAACTCGCCATATTTTCGCTGTTCGAGCTGTGATGTTGACGTTCGTTTCGATGTGGATGCACGTTGATCAATATTCATTGACATTTTGAATGAAAATAACCAAAAACAATCAAATAAAACAAAATCACCGTTTATATTATTTACGCAGGAAACGTGGCCGTGCGGTCCGACAGACCGCGGTTAAAGTATAAAGTAAAATAACTCACCTAATTTTTGGCCACTGATACAACCTCTCATCTCAACATACGTTTCTGCACTAAAACTAAAGCTACTGAGCGCATTAAACCCGGGGAGCAAGGGGAAAGGGGTAAACACAAAAATTACAAACTGCAAGCGGTCTGTAAGACCGCGCGTCCACAGTTAAAGGTTAACAATGCAGTGACACTTACGAAATGGTATTAGAGTGCATCGCTGTGTTAGAACGTAGATAAGCATATGATAACATTCCGCTTTATAACTTATAAAAATTCAGTGCATAAAATCCGCACTTTCATCTGTTTCAAATAATGACTTTCTGATTTTGATGTTTCTTATTTGTGTCCTTTGATTATAAGTCATGGTATAATAAAGAAATATATTTAATTATATTATTAAAGCCCAAAGACACAAAGGTTATTTCCGCATGAGGCAGTTTACTTTTATATTACTTATAACTTAATGTGAAATTTACTTTCTAGCGTTATCACGTTGATGACTGTAGAGGTGAGCCATGATCAATATTTTTAACCGCAACCGCATATTAATAATACTATCAGCTAGTGCTATTGCATTCGCTTTTTTGAAAACTAAAAAAAATTAAAATAAATAGATTAATATATAAATAGACTATAAAAGTGAACTCGAATGGTATATTAACGGTGGAGATAGATGATTATTAATTAATCATTTACTTAACAACAACGATTGAGATTTTTTATTACCTTACTTATTGTTGAAGTCTAACTATCCAGTTAATGTGGCGATTAAATAAAATAGTGGACTATATAATAAAATTGTATTGAATCACAAGGTATGTACGAATAGGAGCATGAGCAAAGTCATTCTGACTGGACTGCCGAACTACACCACAGCCGCTCTTCCTCCTTCCGCCCGGGCCCCTCTGCGTCTCCCCGGCGCCCGCAGCTTGCCGTCGCCCGCGCTCCACTTAACATAGTACTTAACACTTATTACATATTTGTTCTTATTAAGTAAGCACATTTTATTTACATTATTCATAACTTAATTGCCTCGAGAAATGAAAAGGCGGTATAGTTAAAATTGTAATTGTTATTCTATTGTTTACATTTTAATTAAAACCATTCAATAATATTATAGGATAAAATTATGAGAGTTAATTTTAAAACTGTTGATATATTATCCGGTTTAAATAATGTATTTATTTTATTGCAGCATACATTCAATAACTTGATAACCGATACAATGTTACAATCGTACATTTTCAATGATCTGTTTATGATACATGTATCGGATTAAAGATAGGAATATTAATAAGCACGAAACGTTAACTACGAACTGGCAACGATGAGGCTTCACGGCATTATGTATATATCACTTCAAGCCTTGTTTACAAGAACTAAACTCTAGTAAATAAAATAAACGATGAAATTACATAAGAATTATACATAATTATTAATACATATTTATTTATATATGAATATCATTTCAAAATTACCAAAAGCAAACTAAAATTAAAAGATGCTGGAATTAATGCGTGTTGACATTTTCTGCAAGTCCGCACTTGAGGTTAGTGATGGAGTGAAGAAAATGAATATAACGAAACCCATCAAGATTAAACTAAAAATCGATGGAGTTGTAAAAATTATAATATTATTATAATAAAGTCTATATTGTATAGGTGTAGGTTACACTTGAAGAAATACAATTAAAACATCTAATTTACAGATATATTTTACATACACTCATCTACACTAATCTTATAAAGAGAAAAGCGGTGATTTTATGTATGTCTATAAATATTAGATAATTTTAAAAACTATCGAACCGATTTTTTTAATTCTGTCGAAAGATATTTATTATCGAGTAACTTAGGCTATTTTTTAATTTTTAGGTAATGAAATATCTCAGTGTTTGTCGGAGGTAATTAATACATTAACATCTGTTTCTAGAATTAAACAACAGCTGAGATAAATTTAATAATAACATTATGTTTTAAAAATATAGTAAATACAATAAATCTTATAATTAACCTTTTATGTACATTATTTCCGAGTTTTAGTATCTCATAATGAAATCAAATTATTCAATCATTTTTTTTATTGAAATACATTTAAAAATATCAGACTACTTGCAGTGTACTCTATATCTTATAAATAGATAAATAATTGTTTAAAATATCCCAACCTTATAAGATTTAAGTTCCACAACAAAGCAACAAAAATATCTAACCAGATGGAATATAAACTTGGAATATAACCCAAGAATATGCGTCTAAGTGAAAGGATTGGAATGTTTGCGTAACGTTATCCCTTTCCACATAACGAACAAAACTTGTACTATCTTTCTCACAGGGTAAATATCTTAAGTGAATTTGTATAAAATAATGTGTATTTTTCTTCAAATCCCAAAAAAGTTTGATATGTATTTGCTCTATCTAATATTTTCTTCGAGTTTATGTTTTTTAAATAAAAATATCTTTTTTTACAGTACCTTTTGAAATTACACCCGAACAACCTTGTAATCTAGTTTATATAGAAAAATATAATTTTCTTATAATTACTATCTAGTTCGTCGGTCTGAATTTATATGAAATTGTAACTCCGACAAGTAACTTGATAACGTTGATGGCGGAAAATAATTATGAAAACGTTATAAGTATATAATTTTAACTTGCTAACTGATAAATACAGAACTTATTTGGCATAATTAATTATTTATTTCCATGGATCCAAACAGTCAATGAATAGTAAAATAATATTTTGGTTATAAAAAAATAAGGATTACAAAAATAAATAGAGATAAATGTACAGAACAAATTTTATATAAAATGTTAACAGCTTTTATTAGAGAAAAAAATGGTTTTATTTTAAAAGTGAAAGTGAAAAAAATATCTACTTTAAAAATGAAGGTATATTTAAAAAATACCCAATTACCAAGACAGATTGTGATGGTTGGTCTTTGTCGAACGGAATAGTGTGTTTGTGTAAACTATATGCTTAAATTCTTAGAAATACTTTTCAGGGTTGGATCATAAACGAATCTCCATACAGAGAGCGGTATCATTATCTGTATTCGTTGTCATCCATGAGGTACAGGAAGGAATTAGCCTCCTGGATAAAAGGGCAGATCGCGTTGAAGCGCAAGAGGATATTGATATTTATAAGGAAATAATTATTTAAGGAGACATTTAAGTAAATTGATTTAATGATTAGTTATTTTTAAAACAATAAGAATATAAACATTGATATATACATAAATATAATGAAAAACAAGATCAAATGGCCTTTTATTAGAAAACTGTTTATTCCTTTTTAATAAGTAGTGCGACGATAGCGGAGAAACATTTATTTAAGAACGAATAAAGTTTTTACTTTATTATAAACGAATATTGAAAACATTACATAGCATCTACTAAAAGAGGAATCTGTTTTATGAAAAATTGTAGTGTGTCAAAGACGTTCGTTGTCGAACTTTAGGTACACACTTCGAACCAATAATATTTAAACCTACATATCTATCATTTACCTACTAACCAATTACTAGATATTCGTTTTAACCCATAGCATCTGGTCAATCTTAAACAGTTGCACAAAGTTGTGACTGACATTATTTATTCATAGATGGCAGTATTGTATTGGTATTAAAGTTATTACCTGACGCCTACAACTATACAGATAGCTTCTGCTGCTTCTAGTTTTGGTGTTTGCTAGAAAACTATAAAAACTATATTTTCTGTTCTTAGAACTTTGATTTACGACCGTAGGTGCTGGTAAAGTTAGTGGAAACTACTTCTAAACTGAAAATATCGAAGATTAAACTTTTATTTTACATATATATTGTATTTTTATTTACTGTTCTTCCAACGTCAAAATCGATAAGAAATACCTTCGATAAAGGTCACAATAAAATTACCCAACATATGTTAGGTTATCCATATGATTATAAAAAAACATATGCAAAACATTTGACTTATATATTATTACATTTTTTATCACGATTAATATTTCCAAATACAATAATTTGACTAAACTTATTTGTTATAGTCTATATAAAAAATATTTTTACGATTTCAAAACTATTGTCACGTCCTAGAGCTTTGCCAATATTTGAAATAATCGCAATAACAAGTTGTTACACAAAGACTTTTGTATTCCTTTGGTTGTAAACATAATTTATAACTTTGTTTCAATGCCAAGTAGAATAAGATATTTAAATGATATATAGGTGTATGTAAAAATAAATTTTTGGGAAAAATTATAGTTTTTAAATATGAAATAATGCTATCTCTGGCATACTGTCTTGTCGTTTATCCATTCTAATTGAGTTACTGTGTCGATGAATTCAGCATTATTCTTATATACAATCGCCTTTATTAGGTTTTTTTTCTATTTAATAATTTGTTAAGTTTAACGTGATTAAACACAAATTTAAAAACAAAAATAATATTGTAATTACATTGTTACTTTAGTTTTAAATAAACCCTTTTTCACTCACTGTAGGTACAAATCAAAACTAATGCCTAATAGCTTCTCTACGGTGACCTCAGAGAGAAGTGTACTACATTAATCAAGACAGATGATATATAAGCTTCAGTGAAATAATACTTGTAATCATATAAAGTATAATAAAGAAGTTAATCGACCAACTTAATAATACGAGAACAATTGAAAGATAGGATCATTCATAGGATTATCAATATAATAATTATTAAGCTGAGTTGGTTTGAATTGTCTGATGTATAACTTACTTATTACTGTAAAGTTTTCTTTATATCCGTTTGTCAGTTTTTGCGTGAAAGAGTAACAAACATAATAAATACATCCTCACAAAAAAAATTGCATTTATAATATTACTAGTATTGCAGGTTAAAAAAAAATCTCGAAGCTTTGTGATACAACCTAGATGTATGTTTTTAGAATATTGTGGAATTTTGAAAATTATTTCAGATATAATAATAAATTTACAACCTGGGCCCTAGAGATTCTTTAAGAGATTAGTTTAAGCAAATTAATGTTGTTACGGTCGCCAGTCAGTATATTTTTGAAAATCTTAAATATGTACATAAAAATACTGACAATTTTATTAAGCACAGTGATATACATACGAGGGGAGGTCCAAAAGTTCGTGAAATGGAGAGAATGGAGCGGGGGTAGGGGCGCTCGCTTGGTGTCATATGAATCGGAGACTCATCATTATTATAAATACAGAGTTTCAACCCGATTGCGTCATTCGTTTACGAACAGTCACCTGCTGAACAAGTCAATCCGGAAGAAAACTGAAACTATGGAGAAAATTGAACACCGCGCTGTGATAAAATTTCTTACCAAGCAAGGAAAGAACGCTCAAACTATTTTGAATGAAATGGGAGTCGTTTATGGGGAACAGTGCCCTAGTGAATCAATGATTTACAAGTGGCATGGTCTTTATAAACTTGGTCGAGAGTCAATTGAAGACGACCCCCGCTCAGGAAGGCCAGTTGAGGCCACCACATCGGACATCGTCGAAAAAGTGGAGAAAATTGTACTAGAGGATGCCCGTTTGAAGAAAAAACAATTATCTACATTAGTTGGAGTATCAGATACCACCATTTTGCGAATCCTACATGATCACCTGGGTATGACCAAAGTCAGTGCAAGATGGGTACCGAGAATGCTCACGCCGTTTCAAAAAGAGCAGCGCGTCGATGCGTCAAAGCATTTTAGTTGTGGGGAGATAAACCTGCACAGATTTTGGACCGAATTGTTACGGGAGATAAAACATGGGTTCATCACTTTGAGCCTGAGTCTAAACAAGAGTCCATACAATGGCATAAAAAGGGGATACAACCGCCAATGAAATTTAAGGTGACGGAGTCGGCTGGAAAGATGATGGCTACTGTTTTTTGGGATTGTGAGGGGATAATCTTGAATGATTACAAAGAAAAGGGAAGGACTATAACCGGAGAATACTACGCAACGATATTAGAAAAATTTAAGGGAAAAGCGGCGAGGAAAATTGACTAAGGGTGTGTTGCTCTTGCAAGACAACGCGCCGGTTCACAAGAGCAGAATTGCAATGGCTGCTCTGCACACGCATGGGTTCGAATCCACGCATGGGTTCGAATTCACCCACCCTACAGTCCAGACCTGGCCCCAAGTGACTTTTTTTTATTCCCCAATTTAAAAAAAGAGTTAAGGGGAAGGAAATTTTCCGACGACAATGAGGTAAGGGAGGCAATTTCGGCTCATTTTGACCGAAAAGATAAAACATATTTTTATAGTGGTTTAGAAAAATTGATTCATAGGTCTAATAAATGTATTGAGCTTAAGGGTGATTATATTGAAAAGGAAAAATAGTTTTGTTGTTTTATTTTATTTAGATCCCTTTCATTCCAGGAACTTTTGGACCTCCCCTCGTACTATAAATACCAGGAACAAACACAAGCTCGCGCTACCTGTTACTCGACTTAAAAAAGTGAGTAAATCTTTCATGGGGCAATGTATACAGTTTTACAACAAAGTCCCAGCAAACGTTCAAGTATTACTATTTAACAAATTTAAGAGAATAACCAAGGAACGTTTGTGTGCAAAAGGATACTACAGTGTATCTTAGAGGATAATGCACCGTGGGTATGAAGAAATCGCTGCCAGGCTACTTCAAGATTATTTATTTAGTATTGTGTAATGTATTTATGTTATTTAGAATTTAAGAACTAATTAAAAAAAAAAACAAATCATCACAATCCCGCTGAGTTTCTGCCGCCAGCTCTTCTCAGGTCTGTGGAGATCATTTTCCGAGCTGGTGGTAGCTTTGACAATAAAAAAATGTTTTGTATGAAACTTACTTTCAATAAAGATTTTTGATTTTGATTTGATTTTGATTTTAATTTTCATTTCAGGATACTTAACTTACGTACTTTAAAATTTTTTAACATCAACTAAAGAGATATAAAATGTCATCACGAACTTTTTTTAAAAAATTGAAATATATTTATCCTTGTTATATAACTACGAGTACAGTAACTTATTATGTAACTACCTAACTAGTATCGTATTTATATAGTACCTATTACTACGCCTATTACATAAATAAATAAATAAATAAAAATAAAAAAGCCTTTTATTTCCTGTAAATTTACAATTCTTACAATCTATGCAAGATTTAATTTGGTTTATCTTTACTTAACTAATTATTTAACTAATCTACTTTTATTTAATCTACCGGAACCCCAAAATGGGTAAAGGCCTCCTCCAGTGATGACCATTCGGCTCTGTCTTGAGCTACTTGTCTCCAGTTTGGACCAGCTATTGTTTTAATGTCATCTTCCCATCTTGCAATAGGTCTCCCTCTTGTTCTCTTGCCTATTGGACCATTCCAAAATGTTACTCTATTTGTCCATCTAGAATCAGTTAGCCGTGCAACATGTCCTGCCCACTTCCATTTCGATTTTAATGCGTAACTTAGAGCGTTTGTTGCTTTTGTTATTTTTCTTATTTTAGTTAGCCGTATTTTATCCACCTTCCTTATATTTAACATGCTTCGTTCAAGTCCACTTTGACAGACGCTGATCTTTTTTCTTATTTCGACAGTGAACTTCCACGTTTGGCAGCCATATGTCAAACATGGCAAGAGGCTTGTGTTCATGACTTTTGTTTTAACATCTTGTGGCATATTACTTTTAAAAATGTCTTTAAGACTCCAGTACTTGTTCCATGTCAATTGTATTCTTCTTTCTATTTCTGTGTTTCTATTTTTCCTGTCGAAACTAATCATTTTTCCCAAGTAGACATAATTTTCAACGTATTGCAATGGTTTGCTATTAATTGTTATTGGTATTTTCAAACTATTTGTCATTGTCTTAGTTTTTGTAATATTCATTTCTAGTCCCACTTTTGCACTAGCTAGGTGTAAGGTTTCTGCCATGATTTGAAGCTGGGAGGATGACTCTGACAGTAGTACTAGATCATCTGCGAATCTTAAGTGGCTTAAGTAGGTATCGTTTATGTATAGCCCTTGTTTGCTCCAGTCTAGCTTGTTTATGATCGTCTCGAGGACAGCTATAAATAATATTGGAGACATCGGATCACCTTGCCTGACTCCCCTTTCTATTGGAAAGCTTGGGCCTAAGGTTTCTAACTTTATTTTCCCCTTATTGTCGTTGTAAATGGATTTGATTATTTTCACATATGTTTCCTCTACTCCTTGTTCCTTCAGGCTTTCCCAGATGCTTGTGTGTCTTACCGTATCAAAAGCTTTTTGGTAATCAATGAATGCCATATAAAGTGTCCTTTGTTTTTCTTGATACTTTTCCATAATTAATTCAAGCGTGTGAATGTGGTCTACCGTTGAAAAGCCCTTTCTGAAGCCTGCTTGCTCTACCGGTTGTATTTTTTCTAATGTGTCACTAATCCTTGTATTTATAATTGCGGAAAATAATTTGTATAGGCTCGGTAGCAAGCTGATTGGTCTGTAGTTTCCAATATCCTTCGGGTCGCCTTTTTTATATAATAATATGATGTTGGATTCGGACCACTGCGACGGTGTTTTAGAGTTTTGCAGAATCATGTTAAACAGTTCAGCTAATGTCGCAGTTAGAGTTACGTGTGCTTTTTTCAATGCTTCATTCGTGATATTATCTGAGCCAGGGCTTTTTTCTGGCTTAAGTTTCTTTATTGCTTCTATAATTTCTGTTGCGTCTATCTCTTTAATGTTTCTTTTTTGTGTATCAACTATTTCTCTGTCGTAGCTTATGGTTGCTGGGTCTTTGTTTCTGTAGAGGTTTCTGTAAAATTCTGTTGCGGTAGTAATGATATCACCTCTAGTGTACAATTCTGAGTCTTGTTTTCTCAGTCCTTCTATCCATGTTGTATTAGTTTTCAGTTTTCTAAAGGCCTTCTTTGTACTTCCAGTGCGCTGTACGTGTTCTTTTATTGTGTTTTGTCTATATTTTATGTAGTCTGCTTTTATATATTTGTTCACTACTTTATATAGTGCGGAAAGTTCATTTTTTTCGCTTCGTGATTTATTTTTCGTTCTCTGTAGTTCCTTTCTTCTTTCTAATAGCCTTACTGTACTTCTTGATAATATTTTGTGATGTTTGTTTTCTTCTCTCTTTTTGTGGGCTTGTTTTAGACTGAAAGTTATGGCCTTTTCTATTCTGTCGTAGCAGTGTTGTATTGAGGAGCCTTCAAGTGGCGTTAGAGTTGTTGACAGCTGTGATAATAGAGTTTTATTGTATTTATTTATTTCTTCTTCGCTCTTAAGTTGGCTAATTTGGCTATGTATGAATTTGGCTCTAGATATTTTTTGTTTATTTAGTGTTATTGTTGATCTTATTATTCTATGGTCCGAATTGTAGTTCAGGTTCAGCGTCTCGATGTTTTGGAATATTTTTGGCTGGTTTGATATGATGAAGTCGATTTCATTCTTGTATTTTCCGTTAGGGGATCGCCAGGTCCATCTTCGATTTACATTTTTTTTAAAGCATGTGTTTATTATCATCAGTTTATGTTGGAGCGCAAAATCTACTAGTCTCTGTCCTCTTTCGTTTCTTTCCCCGTATCCGTGCTTTTTAGTAACTAAGTATTCTTCCGGTTTGGGAATACCAATCTTAGCGTTAAAATCTCCCATCAGTATTTTGATTTTATAGGTTTTATACAGAGCTTTCCCTATTGTATTGTAAAATGCTTCAATATCATATTCGCTTGCTGATTCCGTTGGTGCATAAACTTGAATTAAGGATAGTTTATGACCTTGTATATTCATATTTAGTATTGCGACTCGCTCTGTTAATCCATTAAAACTTAATATATTGGTTTTAAGAGACTTGTTGACTATGAAACCGAAGACATATTTACCAGGAGTTTGTCCTATGTAGTACATTATAAAGTTTTCGTATTCCTCTATTTTGTTTCCATATCTTCTCATTTCCGATATCCCAATTACATCATATTTTATATTTCTTATAGCCTCCTCAAGTTCAAGTAAGCGATCGTATGATGACAGAGTCCGGACGTTGTACGTTGCAATCGATAGTTGATATTTGTGTTTGGTATAATTATTTTCTATTGGTGTATTCATTGGAGGGTTTTGGTCGTATTCTTCCACGGTGACCAGCCGGGTTGGAAGATGTTTTTGGCCATAGTTTTGATTAATTGCGGCATCTGTATGGTAGGAGGGCTGTGATTGCTATATGTGTTCATCTTTACTTACTTGGCTGTTGGTTGTATTTTTGTTAACCAGGAAGTTGAGCATGCTAGGCTTTAAAACTCCTTCTGAGATGCTGTTTGACCTAGTGACTGTTTTGTTAGGTTGTTGTGTCTTGTTTTTTTTACTAGTTTGAATATGCTTATCCGGTTTGGTTAGCGTTACATTGTCTGGAGATGTTGGGAGTTTTCGTTTACTGTTGTATTTTGATACAATTAATTTATCATATTTAATTATAGCTGTATTTCCTTTTTCTCTCTCTATTTTAAGTTGTTCTTGTAGTTCCTTTCTTTTTTCAAGTACATATTTAGGAAAGTCTTCTTTTATGTAATATTGTGCATCTTTCAGCGCTCCTTTTTGTTTCAATATTTTAATTTTTATGCCAAGGGTTGTGAAAGTTATTATTGTTGGACGTGGTCTTTCTCCTTTCCTTCCTAGTCTTTTTAACTCTTGAATATCATTGTAGGTAATTTTAATGGAAAGATATTGTTCTATCCATTTAATTATATTTTTTTCAAAACTCTCATACGATGTTTCGTTTTCATCTATCCCGAAAAATATCAGATTTCTTACTCTTGCTTGTTTTTCCAGATAATAAATTCTTTTTTCCTGATTTTCCACTACTTCCTTCATTTCCTCAAGTTTTCCTTCCCATGCCAAAAATTTTTTTTCGAATATACTGTTAATATTTTGTGTGACTTGTTCTGTTACACTTTTTCCAGTTTCTCTAATTTCGTTTCTTTGTACGTCCATCTCCTTTTGTATCGCTTTTAATGTGTTCAAAACTTCTTCCATCATATTTGCTTTTGTGTAGTTTGTTTTGGTACTAGTATTTCCCTCTAGTGGTGCGCTTGCGTATTAGTTGGCTCGTTGACGTTCAGTATTATGTATGGGTTCTAGATATCGATCTCAATCAGTGTTACGAGGTAATGCACCCCTGTTCTGGTAGATGGCGCTGTGTGTGTAATTGTACACAGCTTGAATGATAATTGGAAAAATAATAATTTTGAGGTTATGTTAATTTGTACCTCTTTTTTTCCTTGTGATCCCCTATTTTCACTATTGCACATATGAAACTTTTCCAGCTTGAGATGTTAGGTCTTATGAAGACGCAATATGCTTTCTGAAGGCGTTCGAGTTCGGAATATAATGGTTCGTTTGCATCCGTTTTTTTCGAGTTTTTACGAACTTAATAATAAATGTTCCACTAAACTTTATCTTGTCCTGTTCACTAAGCACTATGACTCTGTACACATTTATTTGTTATTTGTTAAAAGTCACTTTTTAAAATTATATCTTTACTTTTTAACGGAGTTGATGTTTAACGTGTCGCGGTGGCGCCTCCTATCGCCTATTACATATAAACATGGAATTGGAAGTTATTCTTGTCAAGAATATCAGAACATCAATATTTACAAAATAACAGCGGATTGAATTCAAATCTTGCTTAGATACAAACACACAGGGCAACAATGAAACATAATAGCGGTTATTGGAAATTTATATATTTTCTTACATTGTTGATTGAGGTTGATTTTATAAATAATAATTAAATACTTAGAATTGTGTTCTCGATAGAGTCCGTATGTTAAGTTTCTGTTTTATCATTTCGACTACATCGCAATAAGCTTATCCATGCTCGTTTTAATCCTAATTGCGATAAAGTAAATTTTTGGTGTCAAACTAATATTTGAATTTGGAGAACAATCTCAATTCTCCATGCATAATTATCTTTGCAATAATTATGTCTTTGGACGTTAGAACTGGTAATAATATGGTAATAACATATTTGGTTTACAATATCTTCTTGATTGTAGCTAAAGAAATGTAGTTTTTATTGCGATTTTAACAATATATGTTTTTCACGTGATGCTAAAACCTGTAAATCTTCTTAACTAAAATGAATGTCATCAGTTTTCAATAGAATTATTTTTAAAAAGATAGAAAAAAGTATGAACCGAATCCTATTTAAAATTAGAAAAATCCGAATTTTATCACGATTTGTTGATAATTTTAGTATTTTTTGTTCTGAATAATTCAATGGGAATAATAATTCAATAGGATTCAAATAACAGTTACACAGACAAAGAGAATACTTCACTATGTTATGGTCATCTTTATATTCATATTATACACTTAAACTAATATTATAAATGCGAAAGTGTCTGTATATCTGTAAAGTTGTTCGGTTTCACTGTCGGAAGCACTGGATAGATATGATAATATTTATATACAAATAATTTGAGGCCATGGAGATCATTGAGGCTAAGAAATGCTAAGGGGCAGCTTTAATAGTCTAAGAAATAAAACTGAAATTAAATTAAATAGTTGATTGTGCTAGAAAGACGCATTTACAGACATGGCAAAATTATTAATATTACGGTACACATTGTGAAAGAATTACAATGAATATAATAAAAAACAAATCTTTAAATTGTGTTTAGTTTTGTTAGAATGCTGTAATTAGTAATATAAAAAAAACAAACTATTTTCCTTTACTTTGTTACTCTGTCCTCCTAATTTCAATGTGTTTTTTTTAAATGAAAAGTATAATTTTTAAGAAAATGTGTATAAAAATGTGTATAAAAATCAATAAAACATCATATATCAGAAAAAAAAATTATATTCTATTTTATTCACATAATTTGTAGTTACATATCAACCTTAATCACTTAATTAAGTTTATATGTGTTTATTGTAATTTTTAAAATTTGTACATGGATTATTGATAAAAATATTTCTAATAACTCTTTTTCAACTTCAGTCGGTGTTTAACCGTCGTAATGAGTAGTCGCTGTATGGCGTATAAACAGTTGCTTCTGCTTATAAAGATCACTGTTTTGAAGATCGTTGGGTTTTTTGAGTACATATTTTATACTCAATAAAATATGCATTCAATAAACCTAACTTGATACTTCGAATTTATACAATATTCTAAATTGACAACTTGAAAAATTAAAATATTGTATTCATGTTTTAATAATAATTTATTATTTTATTATAAGTGAGGTATGCTCACTTATAACAAAACAATATAATTAATTATTATTATTTTGTATTTACCTAGTTGAAATAACTTCGATGACTATTACTGGATCTATTAAAAGAATGGTGTACCGAGTTTACAATAATTTTGTTAGTAATAATGAAATCTTACCTACGGACTTGATGAAGTAACCTGCAGGTACAGGTCAAAGAGCGTCGAAAGAAACTTTTGTCTTCCTTAGGGACCTCCCTGGGTAAGGTCTCAGAACAGAGTGAATTGAACCTCGTTCACTTTAATCGTTTAGCACTAAGAAAACCCTATTTGTCTTATAGCTATATTCGCATTGTGTGAAAACCTAGCTTTATTGTGCGTATTCTATCGCGATTACATTGAAAACTTCCGCCAATTTTTATCACCGAATAGCACGTCACAACCTGCAATACCATCCGTACCAAAGAGTTGCAACCTTCTACAGTGCAGTTTTCAAAAGACTTTGTTCCACGTACCACAAAGATGTGGAATGAGCATCCTTACCGTAAAAAAGGGGTATACCAGGCCTTCAAGGATTCCGAGGCTGGCAATACTCATGATGATGATTCTCAGGGTTTTGCAGGAGTTCGTTGGCTGCCGTGATCACTTATTATCAGTTATTACGCTCGTTTGCCCTCTCACGCAAAAAAAAAATAATAAAAAATCTTAAATTTTTTTTACTAAACGATCACTATATTATAAAAAAAAAACAAATTACCTAACATGCTCATAGGAAATTTAAGTACCAGTAAAAAGGCAACAAATGCTAACAACCGCCTTTATATAATTTTTTTATATTTATTTTGAAAATGCATATAAAAAAAGACATTCAAACATTTTTTTTACATTTCACAATGTGGAATTAAAAAGAGCATTACTAATAATGCATTGAATCCATTATCACAAATGGAATTAATATATTTAATATTAGAAATTCCTTTACTTTTTAATTACTTTATTTCAGTATCCGTAAGCGTAATAGAAATGAAAATTCTTCACTTCCTTTGAACTCGTAATAATTTTAGGCATTTTGAAGATTTATAAAAAATTGATTTGTTAATTTATGCGTTAATGCGTTAAAAATGCATGCCTTAGAAATGACATTAATTTAATTAATAATAATTAATTTTGGACTGTAGTATCTATTATAAAAATAAAGGAAACTTATAACCGCGTAAACTGGACATAATAACTAATACGTTCAGAGCACTCCTGATTGTACACAATATTATTAAAGGTTATATTATTCAAGGTATCAAGTTAGATAATATAACATACATTACACTCTAATAAAATGTATCACTGTTACGGCTCTTCACGAGACAGTCACGCGTAAGACACTCGTATACACATTGAACACAATGATGTTGTATTTTTTCACTTTATTATTTTTGGATATTTTACTTTCTTTATTTGAGTATATTAAATGAACGTATAGGAATATTTATTGAGCTGAGCGAAGCGAAGCTCTTACTGGTCAAAAGTGTGTTTCCATGTTCGCCTACTCTTCCAAAGCCATTTGAGCTAGAGCTTTAAAATTTTGCATATGCATTCAAGAAAGTGTCTCACTCGTTTAGCAGTTCTTTGGTGACATTCGTGATTGTAGATTTTGATTAAATGATCAAAAAGTGTCCCATAGATCAATAAACTTAGCAATTTATTATAACATAACTTTGCTACAATAATTGTGACAGGCGTCAAAATATAATAAATAGATATTGCACAGGACCACTCCCAAGGACATTCTTTTGTACGTTTTAGTGACGTGTTTGACTGCTGCTCGTAATTCTAATAACTTCAACGGTTATTTTTGTTATTGTTATACAAGTTCCACTTTCACTTATAACAGATAATCTGATTCAGAATTCCCCCAATTAAGGAAAACCTGTATGTCATTATTATTATCTTTCAGTAAAGTCACTTTTCCATTTTAACATTCATAAATGAGTCATTGCGGTTTCGTAACCGTTGAGTTTCGCAGTAGTTAAATTTGATGTACTATAAAATTATACAAGTTACGGCTTGCAATAAAACAAAAGGTGTTTTAAAGGATTCATACATTAATGTATTAATAATACCATTTATGTATAAATTATATAATACAAGATTTTAATTAGTTTCCTGTCCACTTACAGTACTTACAGATTATTACATTAGATACAGGACAGACCTTCTACGTCGTTACTAGAACTTTGAATTTGATAGAATATAAAATATTATATACAAAGAAGCCTACATTTAACATACATAACCTATTATTAAATATCTAAATATATATTTGTTTATATATAAATATATATATTAGAATTTTCTCAGTTCATTTTATTGGTCATAAATATTGGTAAAATTATGAACTTAATTATAAAAATGATTATAGTGGAAGAATTTTAATTACTTATGTAAAAAATCTCGATCGGTTTCTCGACGTTTCACATTTCTTTATATTCCATAAATTTTTACAATTTGAAAAAAAGGCAGGATTGCTTTGCATAAATTAGAGCGGTCAAACATTTTCAAGACTTCAAAAGCCGTAAGATTCACCCAGATACATCAACAACATCTCTCCTTTTAACATTTTTCAAAGCTTGACACCAGTCGTAAGTTCCACCACCAGATACAACGGCAGCGCTTCCTCTATCAAAGATATTAAAACTGATTTAATGTGAGAAATAAAGATTAAGGATTCTGTCGCAACTCACATATAATAAAACAAGAATTGAACCTCTGTGCTCATCAAAGGATATGCGGTTGAAAGGCAGATAAAGATTCTCTTTACTGATGAAAAATTAAGGTCTAAACTTATTTTACTTATTCGGGCACTGGGGCTGGAGGTACAATATGGAACACGGAGTGGACTTTTCAAGCACTAAATTTTAGAGAGACATTTAAATTAAAATTTGGTTAAGAAGTAAATTGAGCTGAACGTAAGCAAAGCTCCGTTTGGAAGACCTTTTTTGTGTTTAGTTGTCTCCAGAATACGATGCGATAATTAGCTAAAAATTTTCTCATGTACGTTGGAGCCGAACGCGGATGTAATAGCGAAAGCAGATTGAAAAAAATGTTTAGCCATTCGAAAGTTACAACAAAAAAATCACTCCTGCCATAGACAATACATTAGAGCTGCCCTGCGCGTGCGAGCAATGTGCTGAGCTAGAAGGGCTAAGTCCTAATAAATCGATATTTCCTGTAGCTATTCAGATGAAAGGAGAGGGGCTCAGCTCAACACCTGCCGCGCAAGGTTGGCGGATCCTAGTAGTTTATTGTTACATTCCAATTGCCCTTAAATTTATTTCAAGCAATATATGATGTATAATCGTCTTTATGTTTATAGACGATATAGAAAAAGCTACGAAATAAAGCGTGTTATGTATTTCCTTTGAGAGGATAAACAATTGTGAGACTGAGGTAAGTCGGGACTTACCCACAGACTACAAAAATTGGTAAACCACTCTCGAGTAAATGTTTGTATCCTTCTATCTAATCCTTTATCATGATGACATGAAGGATGTTTATCTAAACAAAATAATTCTAAATGACATTATAATTTTTGTTTAAGACTATGTTTTTTTTACTTTTATCAACACTCTGTAACTGTATTAATGAATTCCAATAACGGACTGGTAGAAAATAAGTATCACAAGATCTACAATCGTTCAGTTTAAACAATATTTGTAAGAAATCTTGATAAAATATACTGGTTACGTATTTATAAGGTTCGTAATAAATCTATGTAACATTAATTATATATTCTAATACTTCTCCGACTCACCAACAAACCTTTAACTATTTATCGCATGCTGTTAATTACTCTGACGTGAGAAATAGACATTGTTCTTAAAGTAACAATTCTTAAATTGTTAAATGTTTAAGAATGTTGAATGTTGCGGATATTTAAATACATCTACTAAACTAAATGCATCTAAAATATGTAATGTGTTTTTATATTTTATAAAATATTAAATATCCTCTATATTTTTAAAAATATAAAAATGCTAGTTAAGCTATAAAAAGCTTAACTGTTAAAGATAAATATATCCCATAAAGATTTTGTTAGTCTTATAATTAGTACATCATTTCGTTCTATCTTTTACCAATTAAGCAGCGCACTTAAGAACTTAAAATCAAGACTTCCAAAGACACCCTGGTCTGAGAAGAGCAACACAACATACATTGTTGAATAAACATGGTCATAAATTTAAATTGTTTAAATTTATTTCTTAATAACTTTCGTAGTCTCGTATTGTCGATTAATCGTACAATTCTCTTCTGGAATTCGGTTTAATATGATACTACCAAAATAACTAAAGTAAACTATTCTGTTTCAACATTTGTCAACCAGCGTATTTTATTAAGCGCTTCTGACTAAGACTGTTCGACAAATCACATTTAGGAGGAACCTATTGCAATTTTGTATATAAGGTAATATTTAAATACGTAGTAGAATTAACTTAATCCAATTCCTCATTATTTAATGATACATTGGTTTCGACTTTTGACGTTTTATAAAGTAAATTTAATAATCTATTTTTTCTGTATTGAGGAACAGATTGCTAGCGTTAAACCACTGTAACATATCTGAGAGAACATTGTTTACATCGTCAACTATTGATTGCTTCCTATTTATTTTAAAAGTAAGATAAGTATCGTCACCAAACAACACTATCCCATGTTTATCCCTCATAAAGTAAGGTAGTTCATTTATGTAAACGGGGAACAAGGAAGGCCTTGTGGTAAGGTTTGACAAATTAACTTGTCTGTATGTAACTTTATATGTAATTTAAACATAATTTACGCCAACATTTATATTGTACAATAAATTATCTCATTACCGGTTACTTAACAGTTAGAGATGAGTAGTTGTCTTGTTATCATCATTACATTAGCTTTAACTACAAATTAGTTGTCTTTTTAATGATGACCCAAAGTCAGTCTTAATTAATACGTTAATATCTTGTTAATTTATTATATCAAACATGAGTCGAGTCAGTCGCTAGTTTCTAAGATAAGAGAACACAAACTCACGCTCTAATTAATAAATACGTAATTATATCTCCAGCAGTTCTTTTCTAAACTCAGATATTGCAATTCCAACCATCTTGATTACTATGACATATTATTAATATTGTGTTCATACTTAACTAGAATTAACATTTGTTATAACTTACAAATTTATGAAAATATTGCTTTAAATATGTGAAACTTTTGTTTGAAAGTATTCAAGTATTAAGATTTATGTTACGAGAGTAATTAATTTGTAAAGTTCTTTGCCGTAAAATATTTTAACATATCGGCTTTGTGTTGAATATGTGATAATTATTTTAAGGTACTTTATTTTAAAATATATATAATATAACGTCTTCTTTCTTAAACAGAACATAATCATTGTGAAAGTGAAAATTATAAAATTTAACTTCACCAAATTTTGTCGTATCCTTTTAACTCAAAGATAGGATGAAAATACCAAGACTTGCAGTACATGAACCGTTTTATTAAAATAAAATAATAATACCAATATCACATCAATAATAATAATAATAAACGTTTATTTCGGGACAAGCCAATATTTTGTTAGTAACAATTATTCTTAAAGACTAGTGTTAGTATTATAAATCAAAAATAAACAAATTATAACAGCAAGCTTATTCCAATGTTGCAGCATTGGACTCTCCCACCTATCAACAAATATTTTTAAAATACTATTACGGCTGCCGCGGAAACGCTTTAGTAACGATGCGCTTCTCTTACGCATAATAGCTTTGAAGTCATTAATGCGTCTTTCCGCGAACATCAGCGAGGCACTGCAGCGCCACGGCAGCCGCAACAGTATCCTGAGTCTATTATTATATTGTATGTGGAGGTCACTGGAAGCACGCAAGCTGTAATTTGTCCACAAATTACACATGTAAAATGAATGTTATCAATATCCAACTACAAACTTCACAATAATTTGTCGATACAAATCTACAAATCACGAATGCCTTTAAGGTTTCATTAAGATATTAGGACTTAACTGCCAAACGGTATGCGGTGTTAGGACAGCCGAGTAAGTTATCACTTAACATATGTTTTATCAAAGCGGGCGTTAGCTAGCTCAGAGTGACGAAAGCACCCATAGTGCTGAAAGTCTAACTCTGTATATATACGCGCAATATCGTTTTTTTTATACAGGACACCTTCTGGTATGAGTGTGGTATTTTTAGAAAGCCCTTGGCCCATAGACCCAGAAAATGCATTTACACTTAGCAATATACCTACCGCCTCACCTCTACGGCCGTTTGAAAAATGAGACTAAAATTTAGTTTTTGGCTCCGCACCAGTATAAAATCACTTATTTCCACCTTGAAAAACAAACAAACAAACAAAAAAAAATACAAACAAAAAATGTGAATGTGCTCGAAACGTTGCACAAATTGCATTTTTGATTTTATTTTATTAGATTGATCAAGGCAAGTTGGCAACGTTCCGAACACATTCACATTTTTTGTGTTTGTTTACGTTTGTGAATAAAAATGTTCGTGGTTTTTTTCGTCGCAAAATTCACATCAGGAGTTTTGTCAGTGGATTCGCTTTCGTCATTCGGTATTTACTTCGTTGAGAAGTTTTTGTTTTGATTTATATTTACATCTCACGTACTCGATCGAAAAATTGAAAATATATACAAACTTATCAAAAACACCCAAACTAAAAGCCCGTATTTAATTTCAAAAAGCTGCAGATTTATTATGTTTTTTTAATGTAGTTGAAGAATATCTTCATTAAAGGATATCTGCATTATCTGTAATAAAAATCTAAGGACAAAATGAACAATCGTTTTTAAATGATAGTTCATACGAACTTGTATGAGTAGTTGGTCCATGAAGGGTATTCTCTCTACAATACTACAATACAATACTCTTGAATAGTTCGCATAAACTATCTCTCTATTTTATACAAAAATAAAAAAAAACTTTTGTTGTTATGAAACATTTTGTTCTGTGGTGGTTTTCTTAGATATGGCAGTTTAATGATCGCTTTAATTATCCACCGGTGACGCTGTCATGACCAGAAGGGCTTACAGCGGAGATATTACAAAACAAAAAGCTTTAATTATTTTAATATAAATTATAACAAGTAATATCAAACAGAAAAAACATAATTTAATTTAATTCAAATATTTCGAAAACTTACACGACCACGGATCCGGTAAATATTTGATTTCAGATTTTTCTTATAAAAGAGTATTTTCAGATAAATGTATACTAATTTTATTTAAAAAAGTTTTTGGTTTTCATTTATTATATATTGCCGTGAAGAACAGAGAACATTCCACAATGAAAATAATATGTACCACACAATATTCTTGTTATTTTAAAATAATTCCATCATCGAAGTTAGCCGTGAGGCAGAGTGACAAACGTGCACATCCTTTTAAACTGTCGAGACAATAGTAGTGGCGGTTATACTCGTACATTTACGATAAACGATTAATGATATTTGAGATTAAGTTCATTGCATTGTAATAAGATGAATAGTTGTAAGCGTTGATTAAAAGTGCAATGAATTAATATTTTAAGGAAGGTAACTTTAAATATAATAAATGCATCCATTTATTTATTCTATAATTATTTTAACGATATTAAAAACACATTTTTAAATTAATATTATATGTTAAATTCATTTTTTTGTTTTCACTTCGACGAAACTTAAATGAATAGTATAAAAAGCTTTAGATAAGTTGATCTTTTAAAATAATTTTGCGTAGTTTTAGCGAATGAAAAAATGTTCCTTTCTTCAGTTGTGATGTTGAAATGTAAATATAATGTTCCAATAAAAAAATTTAATTTAGCATTAGGTATTAATTTATTAAAATATTGATTTTATTAACTTAAATAGAAAATGAAACTCACATTTTTTTACCTCAAAGATATTGAAATCGTATTTTGTAACTCATATACACTGTCTAGACTTCAGACCCTTTTATGTAATGTTTTATTTGAATATTCGTTCAGAACCTTTAGAAAATAAGTTTATTAAATAACACATTTCTCTGCAAATCTGGTTATGTTTTATTTTTCAATCTAGGTTGTAAATTTTTAAATTAATTTAAATGATTGCGTTTGTTTTTAATTATGAATGCCTACAGTATATCTTGACGTATCCATACCATACAACCGTTCCTTGATTACTTTTATGAATTTTCCGAGAGTTTGAAGGAGTGTTTTCATTGTATCATAAAATAGTTACTCAGTTTTATAAGTATAGTTTTAATTTTATATATAATCTGAAATAAAATAAAAACCAAACTATTTTGTGTTTGGTATTTGAATAAAATGACTTCAATTTGTTAACGTCTTATATAGTTAGTTAATATTTAATTGGTGTCCCCTTATTTTCTTTATTATATTGATAAAACTTGCTGATAAATTTTAACATACTTTTATTTAAATAAAAGTATGTTGTATGTTTGTATGTTGTATGTTTATAATCAAAAATATAATTTAAATCAAAAATAAATTAATTATGTCTTTCTTATCACGCTAATTAAACAAGTTAATATGAATGTTGTATTTATTTCGTGTCCACCGAGCTTTAGATCAATGAGCTTCAATAAGCTTCATTCGATATTCCCTTATTCTATGTTTTTGATTGCTTTTTATTAATTAGAATATGAAATTTAATATTTCGTGCATTATTTTTTTTTATATACAGTTTTTTATGAAGTTTGTTTACTTTTTGGATACTAACTTTGTTATAATTGAGTGTTAGCCTTAAAACATATCAGAAAGTATCATTTAACTTCATTCTCAATGGGAGCAAGATACAAATTATTTACTTATATTTTACCTATACTAATACAACATATGAAGTGCTTCTATCAATTTTGAACTCACTGTAATGGTTTTGAACTTAAAGATATAATAACCAAGGTCTGTATTCGAGACGTATGGTCGTTGTTAGAACTTTGCAATTACATACAAAAAATAATACATTCTGATATTGGTCTACTTGTTTCCTGCTTAACAAATGTTGTAAACATAATTAACAAACCACAAGCTGTTCATTTAAGATACATTTTATATAAACAAATCGTAGATCCTTCAGTACAGAGATAATAATTATACGACTAATAGCAGTTGATTGAACGATAGCCTGTTTTATTAGGTAGATTCCATAGATGAATCTACCTATTGCAATCGATGCGATGACGGGACCCAGACCCCAGAGTAGGGGCGCTATACTTTTTATGAACTGGAGATTGAGAGTCCGTCGAAAAAAAAATAATTATATATCCCTTTATATATATATATGTATATATGGTCCATCAGTCCAAATGCATCGTAGGCAAAATCTAACTTCACAGGTAGATAGGATAAATTAGTAGGACAAACGTAGCATCTCGTTTTTTTGGAAAAAGTGAAAGGGGGGGCTGGGAGGGGGGGTGAAAGTGCAAGCCTTTGGGACACGCTACAGGTCGCAAATATTAACGGAGGATTTTCAAACTTGGTATACCCATTTTTAAGGACAAAATGAAGGTTAAGTTCTTGAACGGGGGAAATTGGTCGGGGGGTTGGAGGGCTAGGGGGGGTTGAAAGTTAAAAACCGAAAAAAGTCATAGAAGAAGGCAAAATTTTGGCGTCGAAAAAATCTTAGAAAATTGACAAATTAAAAGAGGAAACTTTTTTGTCTAAAACGTTTTTTGATGCGACCCCCCGTTTAGGAAATAGGAGTGGGGGGTAGTTCCTCGCTCACCCAATATATGCAGAGTGACCCGTCATAAGATTCGTAACGACCAGTAGAATACTGCTGGCTAGTTTTTCTTTGTCGATCCGACCGACGGGAATCTACCTAACACGATCGACCCTGTCGAACGAGGTATTTTTCAATGAAACTACTAACTGTTTTATTTTACTTTTTATAGCGACAATTTTCATATAATGAAAACTCGGTTTCAAATCCCCTAAGGTTTAAATTTCAATTAACAATTCGTAATAGAAACTAATTAATTCATCTTAGGAATATTTTGTTTGGAAACAGGGATATCTCAATTCCAGACTGTTGATTGACTTTCTAATTGATTTGGAAGATATTGTTACATTAACTTTCTTTGGAAATGAAACAATTGTATAAAATGTTTGAAATTTAACAAAACTTCTAAATATTACAGATTTACTTAAAATATCTCTTCACCTTACAATTCGTAAATCCATATTAAATTATTTTTTTGATTACTCTTGTGTTATTAAATAAATATAAATTGAATTGATATGTGTGTATATTGCAGATATATGAACGGCACAAATCTCATAAAATTGTTTGATCCAGTTCCACCGGAACGACTAATTATTCTAAACCAAGAAGGTGATGAGATCAAATAAGGAGCTCTTAGTCTATACGATGAGGACTGAAGTCAATCTAACTTATTTATTAAAGTTTCTATAAGTTGTTCTTTTACTAGGAAATATTTAAATCCAATTCTCAAACCGTTCATAAGTCTTTAAAATTACAAAAGGACATGATCACAATCCTCAAACATTTATTGATTACATTTTAAGGTAATTATAAAACAATTGAGATTCTGGAGCATGCTTACAATAACAGTTGGGAGGGTTCACCTCTTTATGAACAATTACCGTATGAATTTAACCCAAGCGCCATTATCTGAAACTTTTCATCCCCTAACAAATTTCACGCACCTTTGTTTCGAGAGTTATTTTAGTAAAAACGTTAAATTTATGATCCCTTTTAGATTGGGACTAACTAATGGAAGACAGCGGATTTTGATGACCCTATAAAATTTATTAAGTTTTTATGATCAAATATTGATATCGCTCTGGACAGACTTTTTTAAAATATTAAATGTTTAGAATAATGAAAATTCTTTTGCGAAATCAATACCCATTTTCGATAAATGGTGATCGAAATTACGACTTGTAAGACATTGCTATTGAACGCCAAAAAATCAAACTTTTAAATGACTCTTGCTGTGTTATTATTATCAAAAGACGACAATAAATTATACCAATATACCATATATACCAAACGGAAATTTGTCGTTAATAATAAAATGAAGTGTCTTCAATAGTACCGCGCTTCGTTCTAATTGAGTGTCGTTTTACTTTCTCTCATAACCCGTTGGTTTTTATGACAATTTTTTGACGCACTCGACGGCGCTCTTTTGTTTTATACATATTATATTCCTATTCGTGGCTCATTTCCTGTTCCGTTTATGGTTTTTACGTTCCCCCTAATTTAAAATATTAGACCGCTTGTTTCTGAAGAATTTAACAACTTGCATATTTTTATTACATAATGGTGAAAACGTACATAAAATTGCTTTATTTTAGATTTACAAGATTCAGTTATAGCCATATTGTTTACTATTCCTATGGGTACATTATTGCAGTACTTAACGTCCTTAGTTAAGTGTGATGTAGTTATCACTAACAGATTTAAATATTATAATATGTATAATTTTTTTATAACGTAGGCAGATGTTAATGAAAATTTGAATGGTTTTTACTTATTATAAAATTAAATATTAAAAAAAGGTTTTGATCTATAATTAAATTCTTATTTAATAAAATATTAATAGACTTGTAAAATTTTAAAGACGGAGGAGACAACAGAAGATGAGTAATAAATTATATGGTTATGAAAATTGATGAAGGTTATCCCCAGTTTTAACTTTCTCTCTACCGGTGGCTCCACCGTCTAAGGACCACCCTCTCACAGAAGATTGACGTGTAGTAACCAAATTCAACGAGAGCTATATTTCACTTTGTTACAGCATTATGTATTTTATTACCAAAGACATAGAAGCTCTTTTTAGAAATAAAATGTACATATTTATGCTAAATTTTGTTGCATAGATGATTTATTTGCTAGGATATTATTATTAAAGCCAAATTTGGAAACTTTTTGAATCCGAAACTTTTGTGGCTTCCATCTTATTAAAGAATTGAAACCCGCGGCCTTAATAATTAATAATACATTAATAATTATAGATTATTTATTACTCAATTGGATATTATGTGGTTTTATATCAAAAATAAGCTTAACTTATTTTTATTTCTTTTAATTCATTGTTACTTTAACTGGTATTGATTTGATGTTAGAAGACGTAGTTAACGTTGATTTAAAAGCTATCCTATTAATATAATCCTTCAAAATTCCGTCAATTTCCTCTCCTCCAATTTCAAACTGACATGTCTTTAAATATTATATGTTATAATTACACTTCCACGGTAATTATTTTATCAACAAAAACGCTAAAATATGTAAAATTTATTTTCAAGACAATTTTAAAAGATAAATGTACCTCAATATTACTTGAAATATATTTAAGCATAAAATAAATAATTTATATGATACTCATACCATTTCTAGACCAAACGATAAAAGTATATTGAAATACACTTTGGTTTGACTTAATTCCTAATTACTAGTGTGTAATAAACATATTATCAACAACACTCACTTTGCTAGATCGTGGTTTTATTTAACATATTCTAAATATTATTTAGTATTGATTTCTAGGATTTTTGAAATAAATCAAATTTAAAGATATAATTTGTTTCGTTAATAATATTTTGACATTAAACTCTTAATTGAACTAAATATGGAATAGAAAATCCTTCAACAAGAGAAGAAGAAGACGAACCTGCGACTTTTATATGTAAAAATGTATTTATTAAATACTTTACTCTTACCTTACCACGTTTTCATAAAAATTATATACTGCGAAGAAAATTCAATGCAAAGAAATTTAAGAAAGATCTTTTAATTATGCAGTTCTATTATATATTGACGCCTTTATTAAAGGTAGGAATTGTTTTATGGGACAAGCTTTAAGAATAAATTTAAACAAATGATACAACATTGAATAGCTTTTTAGCCCCAATTTAAGCGACAACAAAAATATTTTCAATTTATGATACATCAAAGCAATATGCCAAAACTTAATCATTTACTTACTTAAAACAATATATTTCAGAAAAAAATACATAATGACATTTAAATACATCATAGACGGTTGTATAAATTATAGCAACTGAATATTTCAGTTGGAAATAAAATGTACTGTAAAATAGACATAAAATGTACTCCTAAATTATTGAATATTTTACTATTTTAAGAATATTGATTTGGTTTTGACACAAGTTCAAAATAAAGTCTGTATTTTATATAAATATCGTCAATTCGTTTGGAAATTACAGTCAGAAGTATTTAAGATTGAAAATAAAAGTGTAGAGTATGCAAAGGTGTTCTATGAATATTAAAAATAATATTCTATAAAAAAAAGTATAAAAAGTTAAAAGCAAAGCACTGCAAGATGGAATAAAAGTCAATTGTTTAGATTGATTGGATTGGAATAGAGAATGATGAAATTTCAAACAAAATTAATTTTCTATTTCAATATAGAAATTCTCCCCTTACTCATAAAACAATAACAACTGAGAAGAGTATACTCTTAAATAAACCTAGCGAAATATTAGCCAGGCTGTCAAAATAGGCTACTTTTAGAATCAGAAGATTGGACTTCTTCATCGTCTGGAAGTGTTGTTTTCACTATTTTCTATTTTTGTTATAGAGGATGATTGATTTAAACAATATGACAGTATGTGTAATAGGCACCATGCGAATGTTGATATTTCTGACCATGAACCCCAATATAATACAATATGACAGTATGTGTAATAGGCACCATGCGAATGTTGATATTTCTGACCATGAACCCCAATATAATACTATATTTGTTAAATTTGAGTCAATTGTTAAATGTTTTTTATACTTAACATTGTGTCATGTATCTCGAGCGAATGATCATGATGAGCTTAGGGGAATTGCAAAAGCATATGTCAGATGTGTAAGGAATAGAAGGCTTACCATCAAATCTTATTGGCATCATTTGCGGTCCAATAAAGGACCTAAATTGAACTTCGCCATTTCTTTTGCCATCAGAAGCGTCGTTGAGGCTGTCAACTTATAAAATGAGCAATAATATTAGCTAGGTTTTGCTATAATAAAAATCACTGATAGTGTGTTAAGAATTGTCTTTATTACTCTGTTGTATATGTATTGAAAAATTGTTTTTTTATAATTGTTATAATAAAAAAACTGAAAACGGGAAGTGCTTTATAAAAATAATTTCCATCATTCATCATTTCACAAACATATCAGTAATATTTAAGTAAAACTCCCGACAAACCAAATAAGATAAGACTCAAGACAAACTAAATAGTTCTGAAATATATAAAGCGGGAGTTATAATGATATCTGTTAAACTGAGTTACGTTAAAGAAGTTCAGGTTTAATCATAACTTGTGAAATACTAGACCCAGAAAGCGTTAACTTTTAAACTTTTAGAATTAATAATTTTATCCGTCAGCAGTCACTTTTAATAAAGTTTCACTTATAATTCGAATAACAGTTTTACGTTAAATTTTATTATTCTAGAGTACATTTGATTGGGTGCATACATTAATGTGTTTGCATCCACATATATTATTAGACATTTTAAATCGATTATTTCATCTAGAATTGTATTAAACGATAACAACTAAATATAGAAGCAATACTAATAACATATGCCCGGAGGGCATGTATGAAGAGGTTGATGTCTGTGGCCGAGGTGAAAGAGGTATGCAGGGACCGTAGCGTTTGGCGCTCCGTCTCTGTCTGCTCTGTCTCTGGCTAACCCGCAAGGGATATGGCGTGAAGCTAAATAAATAATAAATAAATAAATAAAAACATATGAACAACATTTGAAAATAAACATGACCGCATATAACTAACTCACTTCACTAATATTAACTAATCTCAATCAATGCCGCACACTACGAGTCCACACTCTACTAAAGTTTATGTCAGTTAAATCATTTTGTTCTACTTATTCTATAAACGAAGTACGGGGATTTTAACTAAGTTATTGTGTGATTCATTCATCAATTACACATGAACAATGCGACCTCTAATATTTAGAGCACGGAACTATCCCGTTAAGCTGTAGGAACCGTAGAAGCTGTAGAGATCGAAACACAATATATCCTGGAGAATAGGAGTTACAAGTTTGAAGACTATCAAAGAAATTGTCAGTTAATTTTAATTTACCTAATGGAGAAAATTATTAAGTTGTGTAATTTTCTAACTGAAAAAAACTAATAACTGAAATTTTTTTCAGTTATTAGTTTTTTTCTTAATCTCGTGAATCTTATTAAAACTAAATGTGGTATTACTTAGAATTGAATATAATTGTTGACATTGACTTTGCAATAGCTTATGAACAAGTGCGAGCTTTATTAAAATTTATTAAATAAATTTTTTGATACATTTCGAACTCAAAGGTTAATAATAGTAACCAAACTTAATTATCCATTTACCGTTTACTCCGTGGCTTATCAAACTTTCGTTCTCGGTAATTGCTATTCAGATTAAAAGAATTCCCTTATTTCTATCTCATTAGTAAATCCAATTAAACTTGAAATAAATTATTTAAAGTGTTTTAATTAGTTAGTTTTATTGATTCTGCAGTATCTTTTGTCCGTATAATAACAGGTAACTTTAACTTTATTGCCAACAAAATCACTATTTAGAACCAAAAAGATTATAAACAAACCAATTATGCAAAGGCGGTCTTATTTGAAGTAACAAGTAGTGCTTATACGAATAAATTGTACTTAAAATAGATACCTAGAATATAACTTTATTTTAATAGAATAATAAATATATAATATACAGAGGTAAATAAACAACTATATATACATATACTAAACAGAAACAAATGCCTACATAACGACAGTTCGTAATGATTATAATAAGTAACGATAGTATTAAGTGTAATTAATAATTCTCAAGAATACGAGAGGAAGGTAATAATTAAATATCTATTTTAAATTAAATTTACCATTTTGAGCATTTGATATCTGTGAGTAGCATATTCCATAGATTACTATGGAATATGCCATACAGCCTTTGTCGTGAAAGATTTAGTTTGAGCAGACGGCAGCAATAATTTGTTGTCACTTTTTGACCGAAGCCCGAGTTAACAAGATCCTTCAGAACCCAAAAATGAAAATCCTTCTTTGAAATAGGAAAGCTTATATAGAATCGAGTATAGCAGAGAAACGATATGTATGTTACAGCGATGTCTAAAGGTTATCAATTTTGTTTAAGAGCTATAAATTGTACTACAATATTTCAGAGTCAATCTATCCTAATTACAAATATAATATTATTCAGGATATTGACTGTTTTTGGAAAGCTTCCACAGAATCTTTGTAAAGGTGAAAAAGTTTTAGTATTTTTAGTTTAAAAATTCAAAGAGTTTAAAGGCTTGTAAAGAGAATTTGCTTACTTTCAAACTATTTGTGATATTCCGACAGATGCCTTTTGTGCTAGAACAGTTTTCCTACCTTTGAGGCGCTGATGCGTAGAGTTGCGTAGAGTTTACACTTCCTAATGTAAAAAGTAATAATTGTAACTTTCTCCTTAACAATGAAGTGTTAGAATTGATCGACTCAACAAAATTCTTAGGTTTAACATTAGATAGAAAGCTCCAGTGGAACCCCCATCTCTCAACACTCGCAGCCAAACTCAGCTCCGCCGTCTTTGCAATTAGAAAAGTTAGACAATTAACGGACATAAATACGGCTCGACTTGTTTATTTTAGTTATTTTCACAGTATTTTATCTTACGGTATTTTATTATGGGGCAGTGCTGTCGAAATTAATTCTATATTTATTTTACAAAAAAGAGCTGTGCGGGCTATTTATAACTTAAAAGCTAGAGATTCTCTGAGAGATGTTTTTAAAGAAATAGGTATTCTTACAGTCGCTTCCCAATACATATTTAATAACATTTTATATATACGTCAAAATAGTTATATAAAAAACAGTGACAGACAGATAAATACGAGAAATAAAAACAAACTCGTAACGCCAAAGTTTCGGCTTCAAAAAGTTAATAAATCCTTCATGGGTTTGAGTATACGCATATATAATAAAGTTCCACAAGATATCTTAGACCTTCCATTTCTTAGTTTTAGATCTAAAATCAAAAGTTTATTGTTAAATAAAGCTTATTATAACGTTCAAGAGTTTTTAGTGGTTCGAAATATGTGGAACTTAAGTTGTTGAATCATTTGCAGGATTAATATTATAATGTACATCACCTATTGTTATATTTCTTTTGAAAAGAGCAACTGTTGAGTTTCTGGCCGGCTCTTCTCAACAGAGCAGCATTCCGAGCCGGTGGTAGCTTGCTTACGGACGGACTACACTGACCTTTTTTTGTATTGTAATAATTGACGATTCAAAAGTGCGTGTAAATGCCTACTTGAATAAAGATATTTTGAATTTTTTTGAATTTTGATGAAGGTATGTTTCTAGAGTACAATAGTCTTGAATGGAAAATAAATTCAATTTGTTTCAACGTGTACTTTTCAATATATTCCATTGTAGTTCTTTTCTAAAAAAAATAAATTTTTGAAATCCGCAGTGAATTGAAGTTTAATCCAACTTACTAACTAACTAACTTTAACTAATTCACAACTCGCACGTGTAATCTTTAGCCCCACGCGAATTAACTTAATACGAGTATGACCAGATTGAACGGTTTTGAGCATTCTCAAAACCGTACATCTATATCTATATCTTCTGAGTACAATTCATTAATTGTACTCAGAAGATATAGATATAGATAGATACTCAGAAGGAACTTAAAAAATATAAATATTATTAATTCCAACGAGAATAACTTAATGATAAAGTAGTCAATGACCCGGACTGCTAAGTTTTAGATTCGATTCCCCCACGGGATAAATATTATAATATAGCAACACACATTTGTTATAGTTGTACTAAATATATAATATATGTCATTGCACCAGACATTACCAGATGGCATCGGTACCAGTAATATCCTGACCCCAGTGCCTTCAATCACGATGTGGTCGTGTACTGTTTGTATGATAGAACAAGAAAACTGAAATACACCGTGAAATATTACAATAAAGATAACATGTATTTAATTGCCGTGTCTTAGTAGTTTTATATAGAAGTATTATTATTTTAAAGTTATTTATTATTAAAATGAAGTCTTATTTCAGATTTACCGGTTGTAAAATTAGAATTGAGATCAAATTTGGATACGGTCAAAGTAGTAAAAGGGTCCAATGTTTATTTTGACTGCACGGTGCGAGTCCATGCTGGTCCACAATCGTGTGTTTTTTACCGTAAGTATTTTTTAGTTTACAACTAGTTTTTGTTTTTTTTTTCATGAAAAAATTCCAGCATTCGTTCATGTATGAAAAGTTTGTTTTTGATAAAACAACACGTAAATAGATAGAGAAATATTATAAAATTATTACATATTTAGAAATCAATGCTTGTTATGTTTTTTCACGTAATTAATTACTAATTAAAGAATTTCAATTTGTAATGTGTTAGAGATATATATATGTTTGTAAGTTTATTTGTTATCTGTATATTTATATTTATGTATACATAAATATATTTATCTATTTGTATTTTTATTGCAATAGCCCGTCTATTAGTGCTTCAGTCCGTAAGTGTGGGTTGCCTGGAAGAAATCACTTTAGTGATAAGGTCGCCCTTTGCTGGTATTATTTTTTATCTATTTTTTTTACTGTTTGTTATCTTACATGTATGCAATAAAGTTATTTAAATAAATAAATATAATACATATAACGATATATGTTTTACTAGATAAATAGTTTTCTAATGTGAGGATCAGATCCATCATGGGCGCAACAGACGGATTTATAACCACTGCGACAATAAATCGTAGATTATGTCGTTAATATTTTTGGGAATTTAAAGTAGCTTGCTTTGTCTCAGGATTTTTTGCTAAATGTCAATCTTCTTCATTTAAAAAGAAAATTTAACGGATATATTACGACTACTATTATTGTGTTAAAAGTAAGAGATTCAATAAATTAAAGATGTAGATTTACAATATATCCATGAAGTTCTTTATAAAGTAATATTTTCTTACTTATCATTTATGTTAAATCTAAACACGGAGTGTCTAGTACTGAGTGAGTGAGTTTGTACTTTATAAACTTCAAGAAAATTTTGTGTAAATTGAAAAGAAAATGATAAAACTTCATTGACATGTATTTAGTTACCAAGAATAACCGTATATCTCACTAGTACAAAGTTATAATTTCACATTTTATTAGATGTTACTTAGTATTGCTTAAAATAAGGTAATCTTTTTGCATCATGAAATTCAGAAACTATAATAGCACTGCTTGTATTTAGTGAATTCAATTCAACTAGCACATTTTTCATACATACCAAAAACTTTTCAATTAACGAAGAATGCCCTAGATGTATATCGTGAAATGATATTAATAACTTGACATTTACAGGCAGCAAGGTTTCATCATAAGCGGTTGAAATCAATAAAACAAAGAAAGAAAAAAACATTATTTTGAGCCGGGGTCAGAATCTTGTTCTTCAACGTATATCTAAACGGTACAGGCGGATATGTCTCTGTCGCGGTTAACAGAATTGGAGAAAAATTTTGCGACGCGCTGGTTCTGGAAGTCAAGTATGAGTTTCATATTTGTTTAAAAATATTACATACATTTTTAAACAAATTTATGTATCTCTTTTTAATAAGGTGCTTACAAAATCGACTAGCTATAGCTGATATTAAACTTAAAAACTATAAAATACCTAATTTATTGGTTGAAGCTTATACTTTTATCACAAGTATATGCACCAGTTGAGCAAGCTAAGCAACCATCGATGTATTTATTTTACAATGACCTATCGCAACCAATGAACAAACACATTGACAACCATATTATTTTAATGGGAGACTTAAATTGCGCTTGTTGGCGCAAGGCAAAACGATATGTTCTTGCCCCATTTGGCTATGGTAAAAGAGGTTACAATAGCCGAAAAATAGTAAAATTTCTACTTAGGCATAATCTTACTCCACTGAAATCAATGAATTTGAAAAGGGCTAAGAATAGGTGGACCTGGATGTTAAATTCAAAATTAAGATAGATTACAAAATCACAAACCAACCAAATTCCACTACTAATACAAATGTCAAAAAAATCTACTTCTATAAGAACTTAGCGAAAACGGTAAAGCATAGATACCAAGTTTTTTAGGAAAGAAAAAACTTAAAACATAACGTAATAAATCAGCAGCTTAGCCATTAACTATTGAAATGTTTATAAAAGTTAGGAAACATAAGATAGGCAACAATCTAGACAAATACTGCAATCTCACCAGACAAATCTTTAGAATTTGTATATGCCTCTAATTCTATCAAGTGAGGTTGAAAAAGCAATCAAGAACCAAAAGATCGAGTCGTCAGACCCAAAATAATAAATGTCCAATATCAGTAGATGTGTCTGTTAATTAAATAAATATTATAACAATAAAATATATATTTGCAGTCTACATTAAGTTTTAAAAAATATATATAGTCTATGGTTATTCAAGATGGGTTAGTTTATTTAGTAGGAAAGCAGAGTATAATCAATCAAATTAACAATATAACGTCTTCAACGTTCAAGCTTTAAATAACTAAATTAAGTGATATCAAATAAGTCAACGTGTTCCGTTAAACGACCGCCATATTTTAGAACCCTTGTTAAAAATTAATCATTCATTTATAGTTTTGTGAACAGCTTTCTTAAATAATCTTAAATTTTTAAATTACAATAATTGAATAAAAAATGAATCTGACTCAATCCAAAATTTTTTTTTTGTGAAAAGCAAATCTTGACATTAAAACTGTTTTACATGATTTTATTTTTATAATATTTTATCGGAGTTAACGTGTATATATGAAATGAACAGATGAGTGTACTCGTATGTTTGAATTGCATTTAAAGTTTTTTACAAATCGCCATTGATTTATTACGACCTCGGTTATTATTATACCCTGATATTTATTGACGCTAAGTGGGCAATAACTTTAATTATTTATACCCGATTGTATCGATAAAAGTATTTTTTTTTGTGATATCGATGACTAAATTTAAGACGAATTCATGTCCTATATACATTTAAAGAAACGAGTGCCAACCATCATCTATTTTTATTTATCAAAATCACTACCGTGAACGAGAGCGGTCAGCGCAATACATATAAAGATTTTATGTACTCAGGTTATGTTATTTTATAAAAATGCACATATGCATTTTTATACTTTTTTTAGATATTTGCGAAATGAATAATACTTACATATATAAAACTAAGCATCTATCGATTACATTATAAGATCGACGGAAATGACATCTTTATTGTGTCATTCAAATATCCGGCAATGGTAATAAATAAAGTCACAATGTTCAAAGGAGCCACATAATAATGAGCTGTAATGAGATATTGTGTTGATCTGTATGTATCTCGACATCTGAGGATGCTGCGTGAATACACAAATAACTATCTGAAGGTCGCTTTCGCTTTCCTTATCTGGATATTTAGATGCTTGGGCTTAAAACGTTGATTATGTATATTGTTTTAAGCTTATCTATATCTATCTTTTACCAAACAAATAGGTTTTGGCTATAATTGAGCGAAGCGAGCGGAGCCCTCTATGTAAAACTTTTTGCATTCCATTTCCAGGGTTGGCATGAAGACGGCTTTAACGATCTTCATGAAATTTTGCACATTCATAGCGATGGTTATTGCGATGGTATATAAAAAAAGTGAATAAAAACTCACGATGTTGAGGAATATTCACCAAAAAAATTACAGTCCCATAGACTTCAATGTAAAAAAATTCGCTATGTGATATTTGATTATTCTATATTTTTTGCCTGTCGGTTTCAGCTTTGAACGCTGAATTAAAGATGAATCACTCGCTTCGCTGAATTTGCCGAACATTACCGAGATTTTGCGAGCGCAGAGAGTCAAATCGAGGTTCGGTTCGCGCCCCTAGTTATAATATGTGCAACAAAACCACAGAATGGATTTTATTGAAATTTGTTGGGCCGTTCTCCTATAATCAAAGTCCACACAAGAGATTCTTGTAACTCCCTCAAATTGACTAATTGACTTATTTCGCTGGCAAACAAAGGTAACTGTTTCGGCGATAATTACACTTAAATTTCAAGTGATGACGGAGGACTTAGGATATATGTAGGCAGAGTGGGAGACCTATGTCGTCGCCGACAACACTTAGTATTATTACATATAATATTATTAGACAGTAATAAAAGACACAAAAATATATTTTAATATATAAATACCTGCGAGTAACTCGTCGAGTCTCATGTTCGAAGTCGTTTTGTGTTCTGTGAGATTTAAACTACCGTAGAGTGAGATCTTAACCAAGGTTATAAACATGTCGTACTTGCAATTATAATAAACATTTCATGTATCTTGTTGTTTATTTATAAGCCAAAACTTAAAAAATGTATACTTTTATGAATTCTCTCTAATTGCTCAAATATAGTTTTGTTGTAAGAATGCGATAATTTTAGATATTCTTACTTTAACAGGATCATTATTTATACTATCTATGTCAACAGCCTAGTAAAATAAGTAGTTTTCGATTAAACTGTGAGCGGGCGAACTAAAAGTAATTATTTTATTTATATTTTTATTTACACGTTGTAACGTTATTACACTTTATTACACTTTGAAAAGTTATTTTCACGGCAATTTTTTTTTATTGATATCAACTCATAATTTTAGAAATGTTATTATTTTAACTTACTTATAACTGATATATGTATTTTTAATAAAAACCTTACTAATATTTCTTTAAATATTGTAGATGTATCTATTTTATGTTTATGTGAGCGATGTTTACGTTAAGTGGATGATAAAACATTTGTTTTCTAGATTAAATAGTTGTGACAGTGCGTTTATTCTGAAAGGTATATGTCGACTGTATACTATCGTCCTATTTAAAATTTTTAAAATACATTTCCAATTCAGTTAGTAGCATCAATATGTTATTATAATAATTAAAATACTTAATAATATTATGTAATGTGATGTAGTTCTGTACAAAATTTTATTAAGACAAACTGATTATTTCATATAAATACCCATTTGCATGTTACCATACATTGTATAAATTACTATTGACATAACATTAATTTTAGTTACTTTAGATTCAGATATCTATTATAAAAATATAGTAGTTAATTTGTATGGTCTTGTATTAGAACTAGTTACTTTTAAATGTATTTTCTTCTAACTTATTTGATGTCTTCTATCGGTTGCGTCATAATATTTTTGTTGTGATATTATGTTCGATATATTTTGACATACATATAATAATCTCTATGTAAAAAATAATTATCTCTATAATTTATCAAACTTGGATAGTATTTGACATTTTATTTTAGCGCACAAGAGCGCCGCCGGCCATTGAGGTAGGATTTAAAATGGACGAACAGTTTTCAAACCAATTATAAAAAATGTGTCACTGTCTAGACACGCGATTGATTGGATGTAAATAATAAAATATGTGTCAATATCGTTAATTTCGTTTACAAAATATAATAATTACGTACAGGGATTTGAGCTTATTTAAACTGCGCTAGCTCATTAAAGTTACAGAAGTGCATAAAGAGTTCTTGATGCTCTTTTAATAATAAACATTTTTATTAAAAGATATTTCCCAATAATGTACGACAGATTTTTATAGTTGTTTTGTGCATACTGTTGTATTGTATGTAACCATAAACAAAACAAAAAGTAACCTTTCTTGTACAAAAAGTAACCTTTTTGTAAAAGAAACCGTTTATAAATCAACGTGTGATTCATTAGACATCACTCACTGGCAATATAATAATTAAACAATCAATCCTTTATACTCAGAGCAATCAATTAGTTAAAAGTATTAAAAGTTTTTAAATAATATTTTATGACTATAGGGCCTGATATATAAAACCTTTTACAATGTATTGAATAGAATAACCTTTTACAATTAAGATTATTTAATTTGATAATAACAAAACAATGAAATAAATACTATAATACATTTAAATTAAAATATTGGAAGTATTATAAAATCATAACATTACTTTCCCTAAATTCAAATATCTTTGAAGTAAAAAAAAACAAAAGGGGTTTTTGAAATGAATAAGAACTACACAGAATTGTTACTTTGCCATTTAATGCAATTACACAAATAAAATTACGAAGATAAAATCAGTTACAAATCCCCAGTCTGATTACGATTCGAGTATTAATATTATTCGCGGCTGAACTTTTCGCTAAGAGGGTTTTAGCTCTTGTGATAAGGCTCTTATCTCGAAACAAAATATCCATTCGAGATTTGTATGTCTAATTGTATAGATAGATTAAGTAATATTATTCAGTCTGATTTTAAGATGGATTCCAGGATAGACAATGTGGAATAAGAAAATATGAATACGAAATAATTTACGACAAATCACTAATCCATGACAGCGCATTGTGTTAAGTTAAGCACCTTTGTTATATTTCTAAAGGTCTCACACATCGGTGATATGCATAGGCAGATATTTAATTTTGATATTGATAATTTTCAATATGTATTTATTATATAGACTTTGCAGACTATTAAACTGAGGTAATTTTTATTAAAGTAAAATTTTAGTATTTATTTTCCAGACATAACTTTTCCCTATTAACAGAAAGTAGACAAAATCCTATTTTATAAATGAAGTTCTATGAAAACATCTCTTTGAAATGCTGAGTAATTAACCGTCTTTGTAATTAGTTACAGTTATTGAAGTTCAAAGGAGTTTTAATCACATATTATTATATGATGGGTTCGTATTAAGTTGTTCATAAAATACGGAGTTAAAACTTATATTATTTGTTAAAATTTTATTCACAATATCTGCTTTGTAAATAACATTCATTTAGAACTAATTTGATGTTCTAGAAAATGTAATTTTATTGTTGCTTTGTGAATCTGAATCCAATCAATCAACGCTAACAAAATTAAATTGACTGCTCATACACTAATTGTCTCTTGCATTCCATTATCTGAATATCTCATCTACTTGGGATTACTATAATTTATTAGTCCTTTTTCAGCATTCATTTTCTAATACAAGTTTGAAAGATCACAGTCGAATTTTATAGAGCTATTAATTTACTCTACAATAGAATTATCAAATATTAAAAAAAATCTACCCGGCTAATAATTACAGAAATAAAGGCTTTTAAAGCACAGCTTTACACTTTTTGCCTTCACCTTAAAGTTCGTTTATTGAAATATAATAACTTATGGTAATATAAAACAATATGAAGATAATAATATATGAAGATGTATCCATTTATCTCTATTAAGAGTTGATTTTATATTATAGCAAATTATAAATGTCAATATCTATTATCCAACTATTCACAAGTCCGCAGGTCCCTCCATGGGTTATAAAACTCTCTTTTTAATTTATTTTTAACTGAATGAGAAGTTAGGTCACGTCACGTCGATATACAAGATATGCAGGTATCTCTTCACCAACGGGATTCACAAAATATCTAATTCGTTAAAGAAACTAATATTTTTGGAAGTTTAAATAAATAGTGAAACAGAATACATAGAATAATGTCGTTTTGTAAAGAAAAATTTAATATTTAACCTATTTATACAATTATTTATTGCGTATTTTACGAATAACAATATTAAAAAAAAAATCACATTAATGCTAAATGCATCTTTTATCTGCACGGCATAAGTGCCGTGTCTTAATCTTAATGTAGCAGCATTTTGTATTAATACAAAAAATAAATAAAATACAAAATTTTATATTGCGATTTGTATTCAAAATTGCTACCAAATTGCCTTTGATTTATTTTACTCTATGCGATGCGATTTTACATAATTATAACCGCTAAGTGAAGTGAGCTCTTAATTGTTCTTGCCCTGAGGTTATGAAAATGACCTGCTTTAGATATATTAATAAATGAAAACTATGTATTTGCATGTTTTTATTTATCATTTTTTATAAAATATACTTTTTTCAATGCTACTTTCCTATAAACTCGGGACCGTTAATCAAAAGACTCATCCACCGGTAGTTTGTGAATTTTGTGGTGTTGAAAGAGACAATGGGCATCAGTTTTAAGTAGTTATTTTAATATTATTTTTTTTTTACATATTTATAAGTCAAGTTACTTAAATAATATGATTTAAATGAGCTAAATCATATTTTGTAAGTATCTTGACATTTGTATATGCGCCGTATTTATCCATAAACTGAAATGGTACTTTACTTCTTAAACTGACTTTTATTTTATTTTATTTTTATGTTTTGACTCGTTTTTTATATTTATATAATTGAGCAAGTTTCATACATATTAAACAAGAAATTATTGTTTTAACCACTATACACTATATGAAAATGAAATAGTATTTTGATTGGAAAACGATTTGAAAATAAACTTTGTTAGTATATTTTATTAAGTAAAAATTTGATTATTCATTGTAAAAATGTGAAAGGTACCTATACATTTATATATATTCAGTGAAAGGCGATCATTTATAACTAGATACTACATACTTGTACATTCTATTGAATATCTGCATTGTTTTATTTAAATATATAAGGGGTATAAATAAAGTTATTATGCCTCAGGAGGGAATCTTATAAATTACTAATATTTTATCTTTCACCGAAGACGCTATTACTATTATTGAAATAAACTCCATAGGGCGAAGGTATTTAAACATAAATTATTTTATGAGTTAATTCTTCCAGTAATGTTAACACATACTATTATATTACGCGTTATACCAATTGGTGTAATGCGTATTTTAGTATATTATACAATCTCTTATGATTTTAATATTTATTTTTATAATTCCAAATACTTTAAAAGGTGTAGTTATATATAAAACTTACATTTACTTACATGTGTATAAATTAAACGGCTAAGCATAACTGCAATCAGTTATACATTTATTGTAATTATTTTCAAATATTCAACAATAAAACAGTTTGATTAGTTCAGTTATAATATATTATAGCGCATCTCTTTAAAATAATAGGTTACAGATGAACATTTTTATTAAAAGAATTTAAACAAAAATGTGCCAGATCGACTCAGCGGTAGGTAGCAGTAGGTAGGCAAAGCAAAATAACTATTCCAGTGAATGAATAAAATAAATGTATGACTAAAGTAGTTATATGCTTTTACGAAATGTAAGCAATCAAAAAGAGTTATGCTCGAATACAAATATTTTATTGTTATAATCGATTGAACAACCTCCGTGTATTTTTAATAAATATGCCTTAAAGTTAATTCATTATTTTTTCTTCTTCTTTTTTACATTATTCAAAACTTTGTACATTTATTAAAAATCAATGATTATATACGAAAATACTAAAAATTAAAATTAAAATTAAAATAGCAATAATTATGAAAATAATAATGGCGTGGCGTGATGTGACGACCTCACTGCCCTCCAAAAGAAGTTTGTTAGGATCAATCTGAGTTTAAAGTCCTATCCCAGAAAATTTTATTCTTTCTACCGCTAATCTTATTCTTTCCTTTTTTTTTATCTTCCGGCGGATTTATTGAAAGTATGAAAGGGAACCTGCTCACTGCTCCAGCAGACCCCACTAGCTGTTACCTAGGTACTTCATACGTCTCAACGTGAAAATTATAGATTATTAAGTAATTCCAAGGTTTGTTTTCGAGAAATTTCTACTTCAGAGAAATATAAAGAGGCGATGAATCCCTTTAAAATAAAATGCAATATGCTGCCAGCATATTATAAAGTATTTCTTTTTTTTTTAATTCTTAATAAAGTGTATTTTAAGTTAATATTAATAAAGAGACCAAAAATCCATTATCAGTACTTAATTCAATGTGGACGAAAGTAATTTACTCTCTATTGATATAATGACACTATTAAAATGCGTTCGACGCCGAGCTGTTATGAGTTGATGTTACTTCTTCGTACTACAATTGTGATTTTATTTTATTTGTGTGTAAATAATGATTTTTATGAAAAGTAATCATCAATTTGACTATTAAATTGCATAGGATACAAATTATATAATACAACATTTTTACGCATCTTGCAGCTCCGATTCATTCGACATACAATTTACAATTACCATAATTAAAAAGATGAATTAACAACAGCTGTTATTAATTATTTTTTTTAGACTTTGGACTGAAAACGTAATGTTGATTTTTGTAGCATTGGTAATTTACATAAATCTGAGGACATAAAATAATATTTCTGTATGAAAGGATCCTTTTATATAATATAAAAAAATATAAATCAAATATAAGCAGTATCAGAAACTATACATTAGAAAGGTGGAGACCCTATCAGATCATCTTTATATCTTTTTTGAAGTCTTTACTTGCTTGTAGGCGAAGAACTTGGCCTGAAAGAAGATACAGTCTTTATAGAGACCCCTGGAATGCTTGTATTGCGTGGCGCTGTAAAGTATTCGCGTTCGCTCTACAGTCACGAATTCCCTTTACCTGTACTTCCTTGGAACTAGATACGTCGTAACCTGCTTTAATGAGAACGGTTCAATTATTGTTGACCACTGAAAAGTTCCTAAAAACTTGTTACAATAATAGAGCACGAGATAGAATCAAGAGTCTTCTAATTGATTGAGTCGCATCGGTCACATGTTATCTGCACAGATCGCAGAACAAGTAAAGCAATTGAAAAAAAATTTAAAAGAGCGTTAGTTTCAAAATATTATTAATGCAACAAAGTTGAATGAATGAACGGTTTAAATGGAAAAAAATAAAATTGTACCGAAGTGTGTACGTGTATACTTGGTAATGAACAGAGCAAAATTAAGAGCATATTTGATATAAAATAATCAAAACTTTAAGCGCGACTCCTTCATTTGCATAAAATTCTACTCACGAAATTATTATTATTAAAATTCTACTCACGAAATTTAAATGTTGAATTGAGGAAATTGTTATATTTGTAGCGTTGCCTTATAAAGTGTTTATATAAAAATGTAATATCTTGTACGTTATTCTGCATTATATAAAGAATTAATTTAAGACATATTTTAAGCGCTAACAGGTATTAAGTTTTTAATTATAATATAACTGTTTGAAGTCAAATGTATTTCTTATGAAATGAGAGAGACATTACATAAGATCGGTTGATTTTCACATTAACAACAAAGGAAAAACCAATAAGTAATAACTTTTAAATGAAATGATTGACTCTTATTGACGTTTGATATATCAAACGTCAATAAGAGTTCCAAAGCGATATTTTTAATTATATTTATATTAATTATTACACACGAATTGTAATTGAAAATATACATTTAGTAAATAACATTTTTTTTTTTGAAATTTCACCCAAAAACAGTATTTAAGTAGAATTTCATTCTGTCATTACTACCTGATTCATCGGTCTGAATTTAAATAAAATTTTAACTCCGATATGCAACTCGATAACGTTCTTAAATTAATATTTTTTTAATGAATGACGGTGAATAATTATGAAAATGTAAGGAGTATATGATTTTACCTTGCAATACCTGCTTACTTACTAATGAATACAGAATTTGTTCGGTTTAATTAATGCTTTTTTCCATCGAGCCAAACTGTAAATATGTAGATTATGTTTTGGATATTATAAAAAGAGATAAAAGTTATGTCATAGAACAAATAAAAAGGATTAAAAAATGTTAACAGCTTTTAGTAACAAAGTATAATTTAATTTTAACCGTAAAGATGAAATATTAACTTTTTTTTTTTTATGTTAGAGGAGGGCAAACGAGCTTGCGGGTCACCGTTGGTATGTTATCACCGCCGCCCATGAACTCTTGCAACATCCGAGGATACACAAGAGCGTTGCCGGCCTTGGAGAAAGGAATATATGCCTTTTTTGAAGGTACCCATGTCGTATCGATCTGGAAATACCGCCGAAGGAAGTTCGTTCCACATTTGAGTGGTACGTGGGATAAAAGTCCTTGAAAACCGCACAGTTGAAGATCGCCACGCGTCCAGGTGGTATGGATGGTAAAGGAGGCGATGGCGAGCTGTGCGGTAGTGAAATTCGGCGGTAGGCATAAGATCGAAATAATAATAATTTAAAAATAAATAATATAATAACTACTTTAAAAATGATGATATATTTTTGAATAACCTAATTACCATTACAGGCTGTTGATCTTTGTCAACCGGGATAGTGTATTTGCTTAGATGTTTATAAATATTGTAATTTTTGAGAAACGAGTCACCATACAGAGAGCGGTATCATTATGTTGCTATTTGGAAAATTCGTTGCTATCCATGGAGAACAAAACGAACGTAGCATGCTCCATGCTAGGGCAGACCGTAGAGAAGGGCAAGAGGAGATTTGGAGGAACATTATTTATTTACAACGAAATTAGAAAAATTATTATTTGACGAAATGTTTAATTACTTTTTATTTTGACTATAGCTGAGAAACATTTATTTAAAAAACTGTATTTATTTGTTTCTTTTATAACTTTTTATTACTTTAATATAAAGGTATTTTAAAAATATTAGATAACACCTTTAATCAGAATCTGTTTTGTCAGAAAATGTATGATGTCAAAGGTGTTCGTTGTCGAACTTTTGGTACACACTTCTAAACATTAATATAAACACCAACGTATCTATAATTTATCTACAAACCAATTACGACGACTTAGTTCCTCAGTCAGTCGGAGTTCCTTAGTCAGTTAACTAATGGAATACGAGTATATAATTCATGTTTGTGTCATATGATTATACACATTAAATCACATTTCTTCTTAACTATTACATGAATCCTATGGAATTATAGTTATTATTAAATTATTAAGAATAAAAAACAATATAATTACTAACAAAAGGTGATAAAATTCCTGTTTTCTCATTTTAAATATAATTCTGTTCATGCTTCTAAGATGGAACTCTTAGAACATTTTAAACTAGTTTCAGTCCTAATTTATCTAACTTAACAAGCTTATATTTAAGATGGAATATTCCGAGTTATTCAACTGTCGACTTTATAACAATGTATTTTAAAATTATCAATGATGAAAGATTTATTTGTTTTTAAAATAATGTTAATTATAACTATTTTAATTTTGTATTTAAAAGTTTTATTGAATTTTGATGTTTTGAATAATATTTGCGAAACAAAAGAATGTACCCTGTATACTCGTATGATGTAAACATGTATGTGATGTAAATTATTATGCTTTTAAACAATTTTGAAAATTGCAAATTATTTATATCTATTTTATATCATAAAGCATTTACGCTCCGAGGATATTTTTAATTCTGCAAATACTATTAATATTATTAACGCGTAAGCTTGTGAGGATGTATTAATGTTTGTTTATCTTTTACGCAAAAACTACCAAACGGATTTAAGGGAAACTACAGTAATATAGCCAATACAACAGAAAAACATATTGGTAAACATCATGGTCAGATAAGGAGCGATTTGAAAATTAAAAGTGTCCTTTTTTGTTAATTATGTTATTGCAACATATCGTTGCATTCAAAGTTAATTGAAAATAAGTTTAATACAAATCTTTAAATCATTATTAAAGCTACTTCCTACTCTGAAATTTACTTGCTACAGACCTGAGAAAAACTGATGACAAAAACTCAGCGAGCTTGTTCTATTTTACTTTATTTTAAATATACTTAAAAGCTAAACTACATATAACATCCTGAAGTATCAATCGCAATGAACGCTACATTCCCTCAGCGCGTCATGCTCTATATGTTACAAATAAAGAAATACCATCAATGTAAATTTCAATTTGCTCATTTTTTGCACCATTTCCATTTCCATTTTCTTACTTATTTTATTAACAGTCGTTTGTCATTTAGCCGAAAAGTATTAAAAATGCTTTTTAACTAGGCTCTGCCAACCGTGTGCGCCGGGTGTTGAGCTGAGCCCCTCTCCTTTATTATTTTATTGATAACTTTTGAATGGCTAAACATTTTTTCAATCTGTTTTCGCTATAATATCCGCGTTCGGCTCAAACATACATGAGAAATTTATTAGCTAATTATCTCGTCGCATTCTGGAGACCACTAAACACAAAAAAAGGTCTTCCAAACGGTAAAGAGCTTCACTTACGCTCAGCTCAATTATAATCCTTCAGACTTTCTATAATATTATTAGCGAAGCCGCTTTCGAAGCTAATTTATGTCATGAATACGAATATTTAAAGTTAAAACAACTCAAAATGAAAAGGTACTGAATATTTAAAGGTCCCATTTTCACTGCTGTTTAATTTTTTGTTTGTTCTTAACATTTAAAAACCAAAAAATGGAAAACTAATCTACAAATGACACGGTTGTGTCTGTTTTATATAAATAAATAATATATATATATATATATACATGTATGTCATTTCGGCTGATCCTACAATATTAACGACTCCAATCATCACTCTTAGCTTACAGCGGTAAGGGTGAGTGGTTTCAATAGTATTGAAGTATGTTATATGTATATAACAATGCAACCAAATTTTTTTGTTTATGCGATATATCGTTTAAACAATAAATGTGATTCCATTGGAATGAAGTGAAAAGTCCTGTTAAAATTAGTAACTATTATGTTTTGAGTACAGTTTAAAAATTCAAAAAATCGATCCAGGAGTTAAACAGCAATTAATAATTTCCATTTGGTAAAATTAATAGCATACATAACTCAAATTATATATTAGTAGGTTAAAACAAAGGGCTTATATACTTTCAAACAAGATATTTTATTTTACTTTCTTTAGCACACATCAAATGTTGAACAATCAGTAGGTACAAAGTAGATGTATAGTAAAGAACTACCTATGTATGTATGTTTATATCGTGTATTAGACTAGTTATGTATGTATGTTATGATATCAATACAACCGCAATACAAATTATATAATCATATTATCAATCAATAAAATATAAGGAAAGTCGATCTTAATATTAAAATATCATATTTGGTAGTCCAGTTCGGGATCCCAAACTATATAATATATCAACGTGTTTTTTTTTTCGGTCTCAATTATCGAATACGTTGAATTAATTATTATAAGTTGTTGTAGAGTGTTCTTAAAAACAGCAGTTTTTCAGTCTTCATGAAAAGCTTTTTTATTCTAACATTATAATACACATCCTCTAGCCTTTTGTTCTATGACATACACCGACCGTACATTCATTATCATAGGAAGAATTATCGGGATAAAAAGTAGCCTATGTTACTCGATAAATAGCTTTCGACAGGTGATGGAATTAATAAAATCGGTTTGGTAGTTTTTGAAGTTATATAATATATACAAAATGTACGTAAAATTACCGCTTTCCTCTTTATAACATTAGTGTAAATGGAGGTGTGGGATATATCTATGTATTATTTTTTTTTATTCTATTTATGTAGGTGTAGGTTACTATAGATTTTAGTTCATTATTTTTTCAAGATCTTATTATAATTCTTTAACTACATTTTTTTTTATTTAATCTTGAGGGGTTTTATTATATTCATCATCTTCACTGTCTCACTATCCTCAAGTGCCGGCTTGCAACAATCATTATATTCGTATTTTAATTCCAGCCTCATTTATTTTTATGTTAAGTTTGTTTACCATTAGTAATATTATATAATATGTCACGTAATCTTATAATGAATTTGATTTGCTAGTGCTTATTTTTTGTAAAAAGGGCTTGAGTTGATATATGTTACATGTTGAAGCCCTAGCGTCGTCAGTTCATAGTTGACGTTACGTCCTTATTAATATTCTTATCTTTAATCCGATACATATATCATAAGCAGATCATTGACAATGTACGACTGTAATATTGCATCAGTTATCAAGCGTATGAATGCTTCAATAAAATCTACTATAATTTACGTTTTTCCTTTATTTGTCACATATAGCTAAAGATTTGTCTTAATTGTTTAAAAAACCTACAACACTGTTCACTTTGATTTATTTTATATCACAAATGTCGGAATAACGGAGTAACTTTGCAATAAATATCATTTGTATTTGTATTTGTTTTGTATTGTTTTATTGGGACAAAATACAAAAATCTTCTCTCTTCTGTTCTGTTCTGTTCTGTATGTTCAACGACTTTAATAAATAATAAATAAGGTTACAAAAAATCTCAATCGTTGTTGTTAAGTAAATTATTAATTAATAATCGTCTATCTCGACTATTAATATATTATTGAGTTCACTTTTGTAGTCTATTTTAAAACAAACAGTTTCTAAAGATTAAAGTAAACTTGATTTCACAGTACTATCAACAGCTGTTATAGATTGTGAAAGGTTAACATGTAGTTATTAAAGGCAGATTAGTATTTTTTTTTGTTAGCTTTAAAAAATCAGATACAATTTTAAGAATTGGACTAGTTTTGCAATAATTTTCGCTGATGGTGTATTAATTTGTGTTACTATTGAAAATTTCACAACCTTAATAAATGATGTATCTCATTCATATTGATCTCGGCTTACTTCTAAAGTCATTTAACGTTGGAAAGTAAATTGTACATCAATATATAAGTATTAGCAAACTACCTCATAAGGAAATAACATTTGTGTCTTGGGGCTTTAATTTTATAATATAATATATTATTTATTTTCCCATGACTCAAACAACAAACAAACAACAACAAATAAAATCAGTTAAGTCATTATTTGACACATTTGATTCTGTGGATTCAGGTCACTGAGTTAGCCCTCAACTCAGTTATGCCCTTTAATATTATTTCGTAAGTGTCACTGCCTCGTTGAGGCTTGCTACTTAATTGCTGAAGTTTATGATTCTGATATGCCGTGAGAGCGGTATTCTGTGTATTTATTTTTGAAAGTTCCCTCTTTTGCGCTGTGTTTATTACTATCATTTAATTTTATCTCAACTGCCCTGACCTCTTAATCGAGTAGAAGCTGAACAAACCTCGTCACCAGATAATAGTGTCAAGGTAAATTGCACAACAATAACAGTTGTAGTAGTAGTTAATAATCTGCACAGATTTTATAAAGTTACCTTTGTCAAGTATAAGGTTTTTGTGTATGATGAGTACTTACTTACTGTATTTTTTTATTATGATTCAGAGTATTTTATAGAGGTTATTCTAGTAATTCAATCAATAATATGATACTTCAAATATTACAAAAGAAAAAGGAAAGACAAAAGAGAAAACCTGCTACCAACAGCGAATCAACAAGAAATAGTTACCGAACTAACAATTGACTCTTCGTCGACCAACTCTAACATAGAAAATAAAAATAAGTTTATAAGTCATTTATTTACTACTTTTTAGATTTAATTCATCAAAATATAATATATTTTTTAATTTTTTGGTGATCTTCTTTTTATTGCAGATAGGCTTGTATTGATGATTTAAAAATATATCTATAAATTTCTAAACATTTCTATGAAAGTTGAATATAGTATTTATCAATTTGCTAAGTCATAAATTTGTTTAATGGCTAGTATTCAACATAAAACATATTTGTATCAGACTCATCTTTCATAGTTCAGATTTAATTGAAGCATTAAGGAAATTAATTGCAGAGTTATTGGAACAAGATTGCACCAATATGGTTTCACGCGCCAGCCTAATGGCTAATTGTCTAATGACAATGAGTTACGCGGGTCTGCTAATATGAGTTATTATTGCCAATACCCTAGTTTTTGTTTTGCAATATATTACATATATTAGACTATTATTTTTCACATACATAAGGGTAAGTCACTTTTTCTTTATTTTTTTTCACCCTACTTATAAGTAAACCATCGTAAATCTCTTATTTTCATATATTCTTGAACATTTGATGTACATATTTTTTTGCACATACTTTCTAACAGGTGATTTGATAATGAATACTAATATAATATAATAAAAATGAATAATATAATATAATAAAAACACCTCGGGCGTTAGAGACGATATACTATAATTAATACCTACAAAGATTAAGATAAAATGTTATCCTAAAATAGTATCAAACAATCAAAAGTCCCTGCATCATAAGGCATGATTAGGATTTCTGCTCCATTTTAAATCATTATTTAAGATAACGTCTCAAAAATAGGCTTGTCTGATCTAGATCACAGATTTTTTTATTCCGCTGTAATCATTACTTTTGATAACTAAAATTTCATGACAGTATATCAGTGAATCAGGTTATTTAAAAGGCTGTAATTTTGTATAGGAATTCTACCTTTTTTGTTATTTTAAACATAATATTATATAAAAAAATTACAGGATTAGACATTATATTATAATAATCAGTTTCTAATGTTATTAATGACCTTGATCTTGTTAGTGCATATATTTTTTTATACAAGTTAATGACTACATGAAAATCACTACAGTGACCTACACCTGCGGTCTTGATTGACGAATCCCGCTGTCAGTAAAATACAACGTGAGCTCTTTACCTTTTGCCATATAACTTTGTTATTTTGCTTCAATGGATAATTGAATTTATAAAGTAGTTTTGAAACCGTGACTGACAATAAAAAGCAACAATCAAGAAATATTCAATTTTTTTCTTAGTTTATTGTTATTGTATTATATTGTTTATAGTAACTAATAACTGTCTTTAATATTTTCCTTCTCATTTTAAATACCTAACTAACTAATAATTACATTATTAAATAATCCCAATTAAATGCTTGATAGTCAAATTATAAATAGTTTAATTTTGTACGAAAACATTGTTGACCTTTCTGTTGGCTGCAAACTTTTTGTCTGCTGTTCGTCTGTACGTGATAAATTGTTTATTGATTCGTCGTTTTCAAAATATTCTAATTCTATAATCAAATCTAAATTTTATTTAAATAAAATTATAATTGAGGTATCAAAACTTCTAATAATGCAAGAATATAATATAAACAAGTACAGTAAAATTAAAACATAATACAGTTATATGATTATATTTTTGGTGAAACTACATCGTATTAGTTTCACCAAAAATATACAAAATGTTACATCTCCGAAAATACAAATAAGGCTTTTAAAGAGGACCCACGTGTACCGTAAGAAATACCAGTTTAAAGGTTTGTAACATTAAATGTCGGTTACATATCAAAATATGTAAAGGGGTTATTTAGCGATGAAAATTAAATGTTTTAGGCTGAACTGACATCAGTAATCCCGTGACCATTTATGGCGATATTAAATAGATTTTCCTAATCGCATACGCCGCTGAACTTGTCTGTTAGGTCTATTTCGGGAATAAAAGTTAAAGAAAACTTTATATTTTATTATTATTATTCGGCAAAATATTATTGGCTATTAATCTACATTTGGAAAAGAAAATTAAACTATAAGTATGTAGTAATAAAATCAGGTCAGTAATATAAGTTAAAAACCAAAGAGAACCTTGGATTCTTCCTTGAGGAACAGATATATTTCACTAAAGTACCCAAAGAAACAGCACCGTTTACACTTACTTTCTATTCTTTATAATATAAATGTTAAGCTACAGGATTAACAACCGGGTCATAAACTCTATAATAGTGAAGTTTAAGTATTAACACAGTCACGGGTCTTTAAAAGGTCACAGAAAATTCCAAAGACATCCTATTGGCCCTCCCAGGCCCCTTCGATATATGTAACTTTCACACCTTTACCGGTGGTAGCCCTTCTTTTTGTAAAATTGAAAAAATAAATAAAATGAATATAATATACCTTTAATAATTTGATTTTATTTGAAATGATTCAATAAATTTTTACCAAGAACTTTACCAAGACTTAGAAACAAGTTGTCATATACACGACGTAAGCAAACCCGAAAACAAAATCTTATTATTATTATTTTATAATTTCTTTATCTTTATTATTCGGTTATCTAATAAAAGTTTGATTGTTAGTTAGTTCGTTTTTTTAAGTTGTTTGTATTTAAGTTTCATCTCTTTTAATTTTAAATTTCCTGTTTTTAAATTTTATATAAACACAACAATATGGATTAAATTTATTCGTTAGTTATTATTTTATTTAACAGATATACACGACACAAAGCCATGTACAATGGCAACTCGAGTAAACTGATAATTCACTTCAGTGCAGCTATCAAACAGTTTATAATTGAATAGTATATTAAGTTACTTGATATCAAATAATAATAATTATTAACGTTGTTCAAAATTGTAAAATAAATTCCACTGGAGTCACGAGGGATGTTTGTAAACGCTAAACGGATAACACGGCTTATTCACATTTTGAACATCACAGTATCGATTTTTATTTACAACACAACATTATATAAACACGACCTTTATTTGACATTATTCATAATGAATACACGGGTAACAGGGATCTGAAACTGAAATGACACCATATCAATATACAATGTATCATGTGGTATTTCATGATAATTTCAAACAATTTTTTAAGATGGAATGGTTTCCATTAATCGTTAGTTCAAGAAGTATAACGTTGCGGTTTTATTTTCTTACGAAAACTACGATTCAATCGATTTAGTAGAGTTATTATATTTTTCTCAAAAACAGATCAATTAATGTAAAAATTACTTGAGCATCAAGAAATTGAGCCATACATTTAAATCCTTGGTTAATAAAAGTCCTTATTATTGTCGTAGCTACAGTGGTTAAGGTACCTGCTTTCAGCATCCCTTTCAGATATTTAACCGGTTTTAGAACTAGACCTACAATATGTTGTATAATTATAACAGGAGATATTTTTTTTTCAAAATAATTTTCTAAAATGTTTTTTTTTTCAAAATAATCTATAATATATGACAGTGTTTCAAATAAAAAAACACTAATGTTACCGAGTGGCCTGTCAATAATTTTGTGTAGTATACTGTCAATTATTTTGATGAGATGAGTTAGACCTCCTACGCATCATATTTATAAATTGTACCGTTTTACAATCGTTTGAACCATTTTACAACGAAATTGTGTGTTTAATATTTTAAAATAGTTTAGCCATCGAAATAATGTGTAGCTTATAAGTTTCATTACATTACAATGTACAATAAGGGTTATTATTATATATTAATTAACAGAGCGATTATATTCGCATCATAATCCATTGTGTTAATAATTCTAAACACACCATAACTTCCTTATATTTCAATTAATATTTTATTAACAGTAATTATGAGAAGACATATCCCGTTTATAATTATAAAGTTAGCTTAAATACATAAGAAAGTTGTTATATCATCCGCATGATAGCAGGATAATGGAATTGAAGATATAACAGTTCTAATTAATAAACGAAATTAGAAGGAAAATATTACTAATAATAAATCCAAAAGTACAAATAATTTATAATTCAAACAAGATATTTGATATGGGCCATAATAAATTGCATAACTTAAATAGTGTTAGGTTTTTGTAATTACAAAAGTTTACTTTAATATTGTCGTAGATTGACGCACCACAGTGAATAAATGACTTCATTTCATACTCGTAATATTGCTTACCTAAAACGATTGTAACACAATAAAAAAAAAATCTTCAGTCAGTCTATTCCATAGGCATAGAGTAAATAGTTTTAAGTTTATTGTAAACATATTTTTATAAATAAAATACATTATACGTACATCTAATTATATTATAAGTATATTTAATATAAATAAATATCTATGATCGGTTAAATTCAGTAGCCTTATTTACTATAAGTAGAGGCTAGCCGTAGTTGAATAATTATTCAAATTGTTTCGTAAATTATATTAAGCTGCTGTTCAACCTGTAGACAAAAAAAAATACGGGCGTGGTATGTTTATGACGTAGATTTGTATTTACTGATTAAATATAACATAAAGATCTCTATAAGACTTTTTCTATGTATGAGTTCAATTTGATCTCGATAAGAATTGACTTAAGAACCTTCGAATTATACGAGAGAGAAATATTAAACAAAAAGAGGACAATGGGTTGGCTGATATCATAAATATTCTATTATAAATTATTTATAAATAATTTTCATACATTATAACAGTTATCAAAGAACAGTTGCTTCTTTTTTGAAACTTTAAATCTAAATACAATGTAAGCGTGTTGTGTTCCGTTATCGCAACGACATTTTTTATTTCATATTCATAAACTTCGTAGTTCTTGCCAAAAGTCGTGTGAAATTTAAATATTACTATAGCCTTTGGCGTAATGTTATCGTAATCATTGAGGACTGAAATATAATCCTGCGTACATTAAAATATTATATAAAAATATCAGACAATATGACTGTTTTCAAATAAAATAAACAACTTTTAAACAGAACATGTAAGAATACACATAAATGTAACTAAATTAATATAGAGTCGATATAAATTTTGTTTTATTTTTAACGATTGTTTTATTTTTTTTCTGTTATATGTTACAAATTTATGTTAAAAATATTACAAAACTTTTTTAAATATTCTGCTTTTACAGCCTCAAAATAATTAATAAGTTATCTCATTGCGTCATATAGCGTTGTGTAACACTGTTATAGAGTATTTGTGACATCACAGAATAACTCGTTACAAAAGTTATAGAAATAAAAAAAATAAGAAAAGAATTAATGTCGAATGTAAAATACGTACATGTGTGCGGTATCAATTCATTGACATTACATAAATTTAATTACATAATTGACCAATACAATATCATATAAATATATAAAAACCCCAACAATGTTCAACTTCGGCGACATTTGTGGTTAGAAAAATTAGACGGTGAACTGATCGCCACAGCCAGTTATTTTACAGTATTTTCATAGTGTTTTGTCTTACGGCATACTGCTTCGAGATCAGGGGCAGATGTAGAATCTGTTTTTTATGTGTTTTTATTTTACAAAGAGGGCTGTTCAAGTTATTTACGCCATGAAACCTCAAACTTTATTCCTCATTTCTTGAACTAAGTTTTAGAAACGCTTTAATACCTACTATTCTACCACTTTTAAATAATGTATATCCGGAACTACCCTATAATAATATCAATAGTAGAGATAATTATAAAATGGTAGTTCCTAAATGTAAACTCTACTAATATGAAAAAATATTCATTGGAATTTAATTTTACAATAAATTCCTAGAAATCTAACTATCATATTTTAAATACATTTATCTTATTATAAAGCTGAGAATTATGTTGACGATAGAAATACATCATACAACTAGTAGTGCAGTAGTTATAGTATCGTGTCTTCACTTGATAACACGATTTATGTGTTCTAATTTATTTGTACATATCTAAAGTGCATAGTACTTATAATATAGTACTATGTAGTACTTATAAATATAAAAGAAAAAACAAACAAAGCGAACAATGCTGTTTCCTTTCTTTTTATGTAATTCAATTAGTGCATTTATAATAACATTTCGATAAAAATTATTGTGTTTTTTGCAGTTTACAGAACCGCGAAGTTTGTTAGTTAGCTAATTAGTGAGTTAACGTTAGTTATTAACATTACTGTAACAATATTTCTCCACATCCATGAATAACTTCCATTTACAGATTTAATTCAAAATTATCATATATAAATAAGTTTCACCTGAAGCAACTCAGTGAAAGTTATGATTATAGGTTTAATCATAAAATAACATTTACACTCTGTTACTAATTTGTATATTAAGTTCAAAGACATTTATATAAACACTCAAAGAACTTGTCTAAAGGTGCTATCTAATATTACTAGAAATAACTACTGCTAATAATTACAACATTTTTATAACTCTTCATCATACAAATAATAGATTTTGCCCTTGGCTTAACTCGCGCTAAGACTACCATTTGCTGGTAAGATCAAACTTTAGCCGCTACTAAAATCAATTATATATATGATATTATTGCACATACAGAACAAATATAATATATGTTATATATTTTTCGTAGATTTGTTACGTAATTACAGAGTTTTCTCCGACTTATCGTTGTATTACGTAATATTTAAAAAAAACTATTAATTGACACAGTATTTTTATAAATTGTATGAATTGTATGTATGATTCAAACTTCAACGAGAAAAGTAATGCAGGTTTTTTTAATTAGTTAATTAATGTATTTAATATCTATACGATATGAAACAATTAAAAATGTATTGGGAAAAAACTACTGTTTCAACGGTCTTATATATTGTAGTATACTTAGCACATTTTATTGTGTGAAAAAAGGTTGCTATGAATTATGAATGAAATACTATGATGAACGTTCAATTAGTATCAAAACAAAAACTTCTCAACGAAGTAATTACCGAGTGACGAAAGCGAATCCACTGACAAAACTCCTGATATGAATTTTGCGACGAAAAAAACCACGAACATTTTTATTCACAAACGTAAACAAACACAAAAAATGTGAATGTGTTCGGAACGTTGCCAACTTGCCTTGATTAATCTAATAAAATAAAATCAAAAATGCAATTTGTGCAACGTTTCGAGCACATTCACATTTTTTGTTTGTATTTTTTTTGTTTGTTTGTTTGTTTGGCAACGTTCCGGTGGAAATAAGTGATTTTATACTGGTGCGGAGATAAAAACTAAATTTTAGTCTTATTTTTCAAACGGCCGTAGAGGTGAGGCGGTAGGTATATTGCTAAGTGTAAATGCATTTTCTGGGTCTATGGGCCAAGGGCTTTCTAAAAATACCACACTCATACCAGAAGGTCTCCTGTATAAAAAAAATCGATATTGCGCGTATATATACAGAGTTAGACTTTCAGCACTATGGGTGCTTTCGTCACTCTGAGCTAGCTAACGCCGCCTTGATTTGGTTTGAGACAACAGATGATGTGCAGTGTATTTTAGTAAATGTTTTCAAATTAAACCACATACACAACAACTTTATTTTATATTTTAGGAGAGGATGGTGCCTGTATTCTTGACTGTTTTTGATTCAAATATGCAAAAATATTAATCTACACGAGCAAGAACTCGAATCTTCTACCTCTGGAAAATCGTCCCGTTGCTCTACCAATTAAAATATCGTATCGCTAACTGCCTTGACAGATTTAACATTCTAGATTGAATAATGTTTATCAGGAGTTTGCTAGGTTCAAGCACTGTTAGTGTTATTTTTTTTAATCCTTTGTTCCTAAAACATTGTTGTTGTTTTTATTTGTTTTCTGCTTTTTTACTAAAGACTTTGTTAATATATTAGTTTGTTAGAAAAATAGCTCGCCAATGTGAGTATTAATGCGAGGATCATCTGAAACGACATGTCGTTTGACATGACGTACGAGGAGTATAAGTATAGACTATTCCAGTGATTTAGAAGTAACGTGAAACCCAAATAAGCTGTTCGCTAAAAATATAGTCTATGTACTTTTAGTGTAGTATATTGTAAGATATTTCATTGTTCAGATATAATTTATTTACTCTTATTCTATAAGGTAACCTTACTTGTCAGGGTGGAAACAAAATATACTAAATACTTCATATCCCTTTAAACTAAAAAAAAATACTTTATATTTTTTAAGATGCTAACAATCGTTAGCGATTCAGGCTAACGAAGAACAGGAAGACTGAAAAAAAAAAACATTTAATATAAATAATTTTAGAATTTTATCCTCAAGTACTTTTCAAATACTAAAGTTGACTGTACATAACTAATACGTGTAAAACCAGTGAGATTTGTAAAAAATGAGAAGCGTTGTCGGTATTTAATTGCATCTTACATAAATACAAAACATAATAAAAAAGAAGACGAACATACAAAAAAAAAAATCTCGACATGCAGCAAAATGCATTTAATAATAGTGTAATGAATTTAATAAAATACCTAATAAATTCGGGAAACCTAATATAGTTATGATCATTTCTCTTGACAAAGCCAGGCGCAAACCATGTCTCATTGAAACCGCATCGTGACGTATTGAATTTTGATGCTTTTATTATCAATTGAATAGAAACCTTTTTATTTTTACGCCTTTCCAACTTTAAAAATCGTACATCTTCAATCTAGAATTTTAACTTTACCTTCACAGCGTTGGCTTCCTTTATTAAACACACACACAAACACACGAGAATCTATTTTTTTATATTTAACTTTATGTTATTTCTTATTAGAACCAAGAATAGCGTCTTCAAGTTACTCATACCCTACAGTATTACTTTTTGGTGTTCTTTTTTTTTACAACAACAAACAATAAAATATTTAAATGCGTCGTTAGACATATTAAAATCAAGAAATTTGTGTCATAAATGAACTAAATAGGGTAAAACCAATTTTACAAAAAAATTACTAAATAATACTATAAAACGATCCAACTTTTACACTATAAATTATGGCGGCCATATTGAAGTTTAAAATTTAATAACATTCGAGTAATACGTAATGGCAGATGCGCTGTTGTTACTCTTCATATGTTGTTGATCCTTAGGACCATACGGATGTGGATATGGATCCATATTAACCTTAATAATGTTGTAATTTTTATTTTTAAAATTTTATTGTTTTTAATTTTTATTTGTTTCATGTTTTTTCTTTACTTAGTTGAGAATAGGAAATGAAATTATAAGATTATTTATTGTTTACTGTTTCATTTGACCTTTACGTTATTAGAAGCATAAAGCATTATTTATTTAAGGCATCAACACACGATATACTATTTATTGCTAGCAACTTACATTTATGCTTTAGCGGGCACTTTATAAAAATAAAATATCTGATGAATAAAAAAAAATCTTTATATACCAAAATGATGTTACTCTCGTTTATCATAAATCTTAATTTATGATTATAATTAAACTTTCTTAAGCCTTAAAGTCATCGTTGAAGTTTCCTTTTTCTCTACACTGAATAATAAATGTCATATATTTAAATTTTTTGTAAATTTGGGATTCGATAAGGATTCTCTTTTAATATTGTAATATCGCACTGGTTGCCAAGCGCAGAGCAATATTGCAATATTAAAGAAGCTTTTGTTATTGAAAGCCTTTAACATTATATACTTACTATAAATTTTTATTACACTTTGAATTACTCGTTAAACAAAAGATTTGCGTAAATAAAACAAAAAATCTAGTCCAGGCATATTAGTCATATCAGGGCAAGAATCTCGGAATGAGAGATAGTCGGTTATAAACTTGTATAAACCTTTATTTCAACACCCTTAAACTTGTCTCAAAACCTACTTATCGTAGGGTGTCCGCGACTATAGATATTCCAAGGTCAAAGGTCAAAAAAATCGATTTTTTACAAATTTATTGCAAATATCTCGTTTCCCATGAGTTTTATGCTATTTGTATTTGATATAAATATTGTAGAGGATTAAATTCTCTACAACTTTTGTTTACACATTTTTTTTACATCTTCAACCATTTTCGAGATAGAGGGCAGAGCGCGCGCAGTGTTTATCTATATACAGTACCTTTCGATGTCAACCTGTAGTCCCGATTAAAAAAACGCCGTTTAAAGTTTTTAAATTATTAATAAATACATAATAATGAAAAGAAAATTGAGATAGAAAAAATTATAAACGACTATAAAACAATTGATTGATGATAGGAGATTAGCATTGGAGAACACAATAAAATCCCACAATTACAACAAGAAAATATTTGATAAAAATAGAAAAATGCAAAAGTTTGAGATAGGAGATAGTGTATACGTCGAAAATGGAAATAGACTAAATAGAAAAAAATTAGAAGAATTAAAAATAGGCCCTTTTAAGATAGTAGAGAAGATATCAAACTCCATTTATAGGATTGACACTGGCAACAGAAAAACAGAATCAACTTTATTCCATGTAACAAAATTACAACCTGCTGTAGCAGAAGTTGAATAAAGATGAAGTAGAAGACAACGAATATGGAGATAACGGTTATATTGTTTGGAATTTTCGTTCTTAAGGAGGGAGATGTAATGAAATAACATTTAATTAATTGAAATCTATAGCGCTTCGCGCTTGTCTATGGATAGTCTATGGATAGTCTCTGGATAGTTCTAGAAGGGGCATCAGTCGGAATGACGTTTAGTTAAATGGTGGATATTGTATGAAGAAAGAAAGAATAATTATAAAAATTAGTAATTGTTACAGAGGTGATTGAGGAAGCGATATTAGTAAACTTTAATTGTCGTTTCTTGTATTTTCAGTGAAACAAATTGTAGTTTACGAAAATCCTCAACAATAATTTATCTTATATATATATATATATATATCACACAGACCTTTTCTTCTAATCTAACTTAAGTTACTCATTACAAATTTTTAAGGTATATATTTTATAAGAATAGTTAAAATTATAATATTATTATTCCATATTAATTCCCAATAGTTTAATACTTATTGTAATCTTATTTCAATAAAATGAATGTATTATTTTTGTTAAAAAAATAATATCATTAAGTTGCTAATCATTATGTCACTACTCGCTAATTATCATGTAATTATGCTTAACAAATTATATCTTAGTCGGCAATGAGGCGTGTAATAAACAATATTATTTAAATAAACTTAAGCTCGTTATTTCAGAGAGCTAAAGCTTGCTAACACAATTATTATCAGTCTTCTGTGTAACATTATGTAACGTCGTACTTAGTTACACTAATTAGTAACTCTATAATGAATTTAATGAAGAAGCTTTTATTGAAATAGTGTAGTAAATATTAAATCATTAGTTATACTTCTCTTTCTTGTAGACGAGAACTTGCAATATTAACAATGTTTATTATAAGGTTTTTTTTTGACAAGTTATGTAATAATAAATTTATATATACCTCTAGAACACTGTTGAAAATTAAAACGCACTTCAGCATATCAAACATGCTCTTGTCGTTGTTATTGCCTTGCCAGTGTAATATTATAGTATTTAATGTTGGTTGTATGTTTGTTAGCTACCTACAACTTCATTATTGCTAGCTTATAAACTTACAATGGAGTCGTAGTCGACATTATATGAAGTGCAGAAAAGGCATTTACTGACAATATAAATCAGCTTGAATAGGGATTCTATAATTTCAATATTTTTAATTTTTAGTTAAATAGCGCGTTACTGTTAACCCAATTGAAATTATGGCTGGACTTCACAAGATGGCTGTAAAATTTTTTAAACATCATTTTAATATAGAAAATACCCATTAAATACACATAGAAAAATGAAATCCATTAAATCGGTATAGCTTTGTTTAAAATATAATCTTTCTTAATTATTTAACCGCCTGCTGAAGAATTTTTTGTAAGTTAGAAGCTTTTATTGAGCTGAGCGAAGCGAAGCTCTTACTGGTCAAAAGTGTGTTTCCATGTTCGCCTACTCTTCCTAAGCCATTTGAGCTAGAGCTTTAAAATTTTGCATATGCATTCAAGAAAGTGTCTCACTCGTTTAGCAGTTCTTTGGTGACATTCGTGATTGTAGATTTTGATTAAATGATCAAAAAGTGTCCCATAGATCAATAAACTTAGCAATTTATTATAACATAACTTTGCTACAATAATTGTGACAGGCGTCAAAATATAATAAATAGATATTGCACAGGACCACTCCCAAGGTCATTCTTTTGTACGTTTTAGTGACGTGTTTGACTGCTGCTCGTAATTCTAATAACTTCAACGGTTATTTTTGTTATTGTTATACAAGTTCCACTTTCACTTATAACAGATAATCTGATTCAGAATTCCCCCAATTAAGGAAAACCTGTATGTCATTATTATTATCTTTCAGTAAAGTCACTTTTCCATTTTAACATTCATAAATGAGTCATTGCGGTTTCGTAACCGTTGAGTTTCGCAGTAGTTAAATTTGATGTACTATAAAATTATACAAGTTACGGCTTGCAATAAAACAAAAGGTGTTTTAAAGGATTCATACATTAATGTATTAATAATACCATTTATGTATAAATTATATAATACAAGATTTTAATTAGTTTCCTGTCCACTTACAGTACTTACAGATTATTACATTAGATACAGGACAGACCTTCTACGTCGTTACTAGAACTTTGAATTTGATAGAATATAAAATATTATATACAAAGAAGCCTACATTTAACATACATAACATATTATTAAATATCTAAATATATTTGTTTATATATAAATATATATATATTAGAATTTTCTCAGTTCATTTTATTGGTCATAAATATTGGTAAAATTATGAACTTAATTATAAAAATGATTATAGTGGAAGAATTTTAATTACTTATGTAAAAAATCTCGATCGGTTTCTCGACGTTTCACATTTCTTTATATTCCATAAATTTTTACAATTTGAAAAAAAGGCAGGATTGCTTTGCATAAATTAGAGCGGTCAAACATTTTCAAGACTTCAAAAGCCGTAAGATTCACCCAGATACATCAACAACATCTCTCCTTTTAACATTTTTCAAAGCTTGACACCAGTCGTAAGTTCCACCACCAGATACAACGGCAGCGCTTCCTCTATCAAAGATATTAAAACTGATTTAATGTGAGAAATAAAGATTAAGGATTCTGTCGCAACTCACATATAATAAAACAAGAATTGAACCTCTGTGCTCATCAAAGGATATGCGGTTGAAAGGCAGATAAAGATTCTCTTTACTGATGAAAAATTAAGGTCTAAACTTATTTTACTTATTCGGGCACTGGGGCTGGAGGTACAATATGGAACACGGAGTGGACTTTTCAAGCACTAAATTTTAGAGAGACATTTAAATTAAAATTTGGTTAAGAAGTAAATTGAGCTGAACGTAAGCAAAGCTCCGTTTGGAAGACCTTTTTTGTGTTTAGTTGTCTCCAGAATACGATGCGATAATTAGCTAAAAATTTTCTCATGTACGTTGGAGCCGAACGCGGATGTAATAGCGAAAGCAGATTGAAAAAAATGTTTAGCCATTCGAAAGTTACAACAAAAAAATCACTCCTGCCATAGACAATACATTAGAGCTGCCCTGCGCGTGCGAGCAATGTGCTGAGCTAGAAGGGCTAAGTCCTAATAAATCGATATTTCCTGTAGCTATTCAGATGAAAGGAGAGGGGCTCAGCTCAACACCTGCCGCGCAAGGTTGGCGGATCCTAGTAGTTTATTGTTACATTCCAATTGCCCTTAAATTTATTTCAAGCAATATATGATGTATAATCGTCTTTATGTTTATAGACGATATAGAAAAAGCTACGAAATAAAGCGTGTTATGTATTTCCTTTGAGAGGATAAACAATTGTGAGACTGAGGTAAGTCGGGACTTACCCACAGACTACAAAAATTGGTAAACCACTCTCGAGTAAATGTTTGTATCCTTCTATCTAATCCTTTATCATGATGACATGAAGGATGTTTATCTAAACAAAATAATTCTAAATGACATTATAATTTTTGTTTAAGACTATGTTTTTTTTACTTTTATCAACACTCTGTAACTGTATTAATGAATTCCAATAACGGACTGGTAGAAAATAAGTATCACAAGATCTACAATCGTTCAGTTTAAACAATATTTGTAAGAAATCTTGATAAAATATACTGGTTACGTATTTATAAGGTTCGTAATAAATCTATGTAACATTAATTATATATTCTAATACTTCTCCGACTCACCAACAAACCTTTAACTATTTATCGCATGCTGTTAATTACTCTGACGTGAGAAATAGACATTGTTCTTAAAGTAACAATTCTTAAATTGTTAAATGTTTAAGAATGTTGAATGTTGCGGATATTTAAATACATCTACTAAACTAAATGCATCTAAAATATGTAATGTACTTACTTACTTACTTATCGTCACGCCATATCCCTTGCGGGGTAGCCAGAGACGACGGAGCGCCAAACGCTACGGTCCCTGCATACCTCTTTCGCCTCGACCACAGACATTAACCTCTTCATACATGCCCTCCGGGGGGTCCTCATGCTTTTTACGTGACCTTCCTCCAGTATCGTAGCTACTGTGTTTTCGAAGGTCACTCGAGGCCTCCCCCTGTCTCTCTTACCGCTCACTTTACCTTTATAAATCTTTTTTACCATTCTTTCATCACTCATTCGTTCGACGTGCCCAAACCACCTGAGCACGTTCTTCTTCATTCTTACCGAAACATCTTCGCTAGTACCTGCCATTCTGTGGATCTCTTCATTGCGGATTCGGTCAGCTAAACTGACTCCGCATATTCGACGAAGAGATCGCATCTCCACAGCATTCATCTTTCTTACATTCTTCTTCTGTGTTACCCACGTCTGGCTGCCGTATAATAGCGTCGGTAGCAAAACTGCATTGTGTACAGCCAAACGTGCAGCTATGCTGACGTTTCGCCGTCTCAACAATGCAGCCAAAGCACCGTTGACTCTGTTACCGGCAGCAATACGCCTTTCCACATCCATTTCGTATCTTCCGTCTCTGCTAAACATACTTCCCAAATATACCGCTTCATTCACTTGTTCTATTATCTTACCATTCACGTTGATCTTACATTCTGTTCTTTCTTCATTTCTTTCAAATATCAGAACCTTGGTCTTATCTGCATTCAGGTTTAGACCATTATTTTCACACCCATCTTTCAGAGTGGTGACCAATGCCTGCAGATCGCATTCTGATGATGCAATGAGCACTGCATCATCTGCATAAAGCAAGCAATTGACCTTAAGGTCACCAACTTTCACTCCCATGTCACTGTCTTTCACGCCTTGGAGACAACTATCCAAATACAAGTTGAACAACCAAGCTGACATAGCGCAACCTTGCTTAACACCCGATTGGATGTCAAACCAGGGCGACATGTCAGCTCCTACTCGCACACAGGCTGAGTGATCTCTGTAAAGAGACTTTACAGCCTGTAGCAAGGGTCCGTTCACGTTGTATCGGGGCAGTATCTCCCATAACTTCTTTCTCACAACCCTGTCAAACGCCTTTTCCAAATCCACAAAAGCACAGAAAACCTTTTGGTTTAGGGCCAAAAACTTTTCCGTGATCATGCGGAGGGAAAAGATCTGATCTATACATCCTCTTCCAGGTCTAAAACCTCCTTGGGCCTCCCACAACAGCCTTTCAGATCTTTCTTGCATTCTTCTCGCTAATATTTTAGCATAAACTTTACTGCCCAAGCTGATCAAACTGATAGCCCTATAGCTTGCACAGTCTATCTGTGAACCTTTGCCTTTATACAAAGGTACGATGACTGCACCTCGCCAATCGCCTGGGACTTCCCCTGATTTCCAGCATAAATTGCACAAAAACCAGAACAAGTCCCAGACGCGTGGCCCACCATATTTGATCATCTCGGCAGTAACTTCATCCGCTCCCGCAGCTTTACCACATTTCAGACTTCGAATCGCGCTCTCCACTTCTTCCAAACTGATTTCACCATCGGCTACATCCGGACTCAGCATTTTACTGGTGCTCAAGGCCGAGGCGTCCTCACTTTCATACACCTCCTTGTAGAACTCCGCCCACCGCTGCAAAACGTGTGCTTGCTCAGATAAAATTTCACCGCTCTTCGAAAGCACCCCTTTCATTCTACAGGTTACCGAACAACCCCGGGAATCACTAACTTCTCGCCAGAAAAGCTTCGTATTTTCCCGGAAGTTGTTTGTCAACCTGTCGTCCCTTTCACGCTCAGAATTTTCACGCTTCATCTTTATAAGTGCTTTCGTTTTGTGCTTTTGCAGCTTGTACTCTCTTTTTCTTATCTCTCTCATACTTTTATCCTTACCCGAGGCTTTATAATCCAACCATGCTTTCTTCTTTAACTCTACAGCGTCTTTCACTTCATCATCCCACCATTCATCGCGCTTTTTACTAAAACCTCTTTTCCTTTTACCACATACCTCTGTCGCTACATTCACCATACCATTCCTAAGGTTCTGCCAGCATACTTCAACACTTTCATTTCCTGAATCACAGCTTTCAAGCTTCTTGGAAATCCTTTCTTGATATTCCTCTCTGATCGGTGGATCTTGAAGCTTCCAGCTTCTTATGCGATAATTCGACTCCAAGCTTGGACACGTCGTGCGGTTGCGCCAACCTGCAAACAGACCTCTTATTCTAGCAACGACTAGATAATGGTCTGTTCCCAGATCAGCACCCCTAAACACTCGCGTGTCCATAACTTGGCTTCGAATTCGCTGATCCACCAGGAATAAATCAATCATACTTCTTTCTTCCGCTCGCTCCCATGTGTACATGTGAATTTGTTTATGATCAAACATCGTGTTTGCCACAAACAAATTTCTCTCTTTACAAAATTCCAAAATAAGCTTTCCAGCCTCATTTACTCTCTTATCACCGTACTTGCCTAGCACGCTTTCGTAGCCACTTCGCGCGGTTCCAACCCATCCATTAACATCCCCACATACTATCAACTTTTCATTACTTCTGACACTACTTAGAACATCCCTGACACTCTCCCAAAACTCCTCGAGCTCGCTAATTTGAGCTGAGGATACTGGAGCATACACGGCTAACAAGAATAGTCTTGTTATCCCCAGCTTAAAGCGAACCCAAAGAAGCCTCGGGTTGATCGCCTTGTATTCTACCATAGCATTAACCATTCGAGAAGACAACAATACGCCTACACCTTGGCAACCTCGCCCACCCTCTGGAACCCCAGCCCAGAAAGCGACCCGGTTGCCAGGCAAATCGATCGTATCATTGCCTTTTCGCTTGGTCTCAGACACACAAATAACATCCAGATCTTTGTCATCCATCACATCTAATAATTCATTCATCTTCTGTTCCATTCCTCCTCTTACATTCCACGTAGCTATTTGTAGCTCCGTCCTCCACCTCCCGCCGTTCGGAACATGGCGTGTTGGTTGGCGGTCCCCAACGCCGCATTTGTTCATATTAAATATTACATACACACATTTTTATATAAACATACAATAATAAATACAAAAACTATATAAACTCATCTGGCACCGAAAAAATAGCAAACAATTATTGGTGAAATACTTAATATAATATACATTGCAATAGAAATTTAAGTTCAAAATAACGAATATAAAATTATTATAAAATTAAAAATTAACAACTTTTGTACTTCACCAGACAATAATAAATACAATATTTAAATACAAAAACTATATAAATTCATCTGGGACCGACAACTAGCAAACAATTATTGGTGAAATACTTAATATAATATACATTGCAATATAAATTTAAATTCAAAATAACGAATGTAAAAATTATTATAAAATTAAAAATAACAACTATTGTACTTCACCACAATGAATGGATACAACCTTTAAAACAAAAGGTAAAAAAATATGCTAATAATTCGCTCGATAATATTATTTAGAAATTATTATCTTCAATATATTTAAATTGTGCATTCAACATTAAATTGATTCAAACAAATAAAAAATAAAAACAAAAATAAACAACAAATTATTGTAAAACATACATATAAAAATATTATATTTGAAACTTATTTACACCTCATTATTATTCTACAATTTTATTAAACTACATCTCATTTTTACCATTATACAAAATAAATTATTAAATTAATCTTTCAATTGAAACAAATTCTAATATATATATAAAATTTAAATTGAAATTGTAATAACTAAAACTATAGAACATATTATTATATAAAATGTTCGTTATTATATCACATACAGGTCACCACACTAAGTTCTCTTTGTTATTTTACACTTTGCTTTTAGTTTTGAAATACCTTTTTTTTCCTTGTTTTTGTGCAGACACACTTGTTTTTTTGATTTCCATTTGTGGTGGAATTGATTTTTGAGTGCAGCTGGCGGCCAGACTTATTGCAATTAACTCTTTTTCTTGTTCTTTCTTCTTCTGTATTTCATGCAGTATATTCTTCTGTATTTCATATATTTTACAAGACTGGAGAGATAGTTAAATCTCTGTGGATTTTTGCACAGACATACATCATGTCTGGGCAATCAGACTGTATTTGATTTGACCTTTTTAATTAGCACCGGCATTTGACTCTGGTGACATGGTCAGTTCAGGAGAATTCACGGGAGCACAAACACATTATACCACACTACACATATACAATATTATCATATTATCAATATGTTGAATGTTGCGGATATTTAAATACATCTACTAAACTAAATGCATCTAAAATATGTAATGTGTTTTTATATTTTATAAAATATTAAATATCCTCTATATTTTTAAAAATATAAAAATGCTAGTTAAGCTATAAAAAGCTTAACTGTTAAAGATAAATATATCCCATAAAGATTTTGTTAGTCTTATAATTAGTACATCATTTCGTTCTATCTTTTACCAATTAAGCAGCGCACTTAAGAACTTAAAATCAAGACTTCCAAAGACACCCTGGTCTGAGAAGAGCAACACAACATACATTGTTGAATAAACATGGTCATAAATTTAAATTGTTTAAATTTATTTCTTAATAACTTTCGTAGTCTCGTATTGTCGATTAATCGTACAATTCTCTTCTGGAATTCGGTTTAATATGATACTACCAAAATAACTAAAGTAAACTATTCTGTTTCAACATTTGTCAACCAGCGTATTTTATTAAGCGCTTCTGACTAAGACTGTTCGACAAATCACATTTAGGAGGAACCTATTGCAATTTTGTATATAAGGTAATATTTAAATACGTAGTAGAATTAACTTAATCCAATTCCTCATTATTTAATGATACATTGGTTTCGACTTTTGACGTTTTATAAAGTAAATTTAATAATCTATTTTTTCTGTATTGAGGAACAGATTGCTAGCGTTAAACCACTGTAACATATCTGAGAGAACATTGTTTACATCGTCAACTATTGATTGCTTCCTATTTATTTTAAAAGTAAGATAAGTATCGTCACCAAACAACACTATCCCATGTTTATCCCTCATAAAGTAAGGTAGTTGAAAAAGATTGTCGCGTTCGTGGAGTTCAAACGCTTTATAGCATTGTAACTACTAAATAACTAATTAATATATAACATTATCTTATACTTATATTAATCTTATTATCTTATACTATAATTAATCTTAAGCTTATATTAAAATCTTATACTTAATATATATATATATACGTTAACAATAAAAGAAAAAAAAAATAGAAAAGAAACAAAGTTAAACATGTTCATAGCCTTAGATTTGTGATATGGGTAAATTCTTTTTTTTTCACATAAAAGTTCTTTACAATTTTCTTTGTTTGTTTCAAATTATGGCTTTTAATCTTTGTAATCAACTCCTTTGGTAACTTATTAAGGATACAAGGCAGGATGTTGGACCAAATTCTCTTTCCGTATACATGTTATATTTGGGTTGTATAAAATATGGTAAATATGATAGATTTCGCATGAAATCCACTCTGTCATTTCTTCCTAGCGTATTAATTTTATTTTGATATTGCGCTATAATTTCTAGGTTTACTCTTTCGTAAGCGTTAATTATGTTACAGTGTTTAAATAAATGGTCGTAGTTATCTCTAAATGTATGTTTAACTTTTAGCGGGACTATTGATTTTAATACTCACATTTGTAGGTTATAAATTCTTTCTAAATGAGTTTTATAGGTTCTGCCATAGCTTGAGATGTATAACTTATAATGGAATCTGCAAGTGACATATACAAAAGTCTTAAAATTGCATAGGGAAGGAAGCTTTTGTTTAAGTATACTCATTATTGCCAATATAGATCTCAGTTTACAACAAACTTCGTCTATGTGAGGACTCCAATTAAAATATGGGTCTATTTTTAAACCCAAATACATATAGTTAACATAAATTTTAGTCTTCTCTATGAGCTATTGAAAATAAAATATTTTTAAAACCGATAGTTTCTAAGATAAGAGAACACAAACTCATGCTCTAATTAATAAATACGTAATTATATCTCCAGCAGTTCTTTTCTAAACTCAGATAACGCAATTCCAACCATCTTGATTACTATGACATATTATTAATATTGTGTTCATACTTAACTAGAATTAACATTTGTTATAACTTACAAATTTATGAAAATATTGCTTTAAATATGTGAAACTTTTGTTTGAAAGTATTCAAGTATTAAGATTTATGTTACGAGAGTAATTAATTTGTAAAGTTCTTTGCCGTAAAATATTTTAACATATCGGCTTTGTGTTGAATATGTGATTATTATTTTAAGGTACTTTATTTTAAAATATATATAATATAACGTCTTCTTAACAGAACATAATCATTGTGAAAGTGAAAATTATAAAATTTAACTTCACCAAATTTTGTCGTATCCTTTTAACTCAAAGATAGGATGAAAATACCAAGACTTGCAGTACATGAACCGTTTTATTAAAATAAAATAATAATACCAATATCATATCAATAATAATAATAATAAACGTTTATTTCGGGACAAGCCAATATTTTGTTAGTAACAATTATTCTTAAAGACTAGTGTTAGTATTATAAATCAAAAATAAACAAATTATAACAGCAAGCTTAATCCAATGTTGCAGCATTGGACTCTCCCACCTATCAACAAATATTTTTAAAATACTATTACGGCTGCCGCGGAAACGCTTTAGTAACGATGCGCTTCTCTTACGCATAATAGCTTTGAAGTCATTAATGCGTCTTTCCGCGAACATCAGCGAGGCACTGCAGCGCCACGGCAGCCGCAACAGTATCCTGAGTCTATTATTATATTGTATGTGGAGGTCACTGGAAGCACGCAAGCTGTAATTTGTCCACAAATTACACATGTAAAATGAATGTTATCAATATCCAACTACAAACTTCACAATAATTTGTCGATACAAATCTTCAAATCACGAATGCCTTTAAGGTTTCATTAAGATATTAGAACTTAACTGCCAAACGGTATGCGGTGTTAGGACAGCCGAGTAAGTTATCACTTAACATATGTTTTATCAAAGCGGGCGTTAGCTAGCTCAGAGTGACGAAAGCACCCATAGTGCTGAAAGTCTAACTCTGTATATATACGCGCAATATCGTTTTTTTTATACAGGAGACCTTCTGGTATGAGTGTGGTATTTTTAGAAAGCCCTTGGCCCATAGACCCGGAAAATGCATTTACACTTAGCAATATACCTACCGCCTCACCTCTACGGCCGTTTGAAAAATGAGACTAAAATTTAGTTTTTGGCTCCGCACCAGTATAAAATCACTTATTTCCACCTTGAAAAACAAACAAACAAACAAAAAAAAATACAAACAAAAAATGTGAATGTGCTCGAAACGTTGCACAAATTGCATTTTTGATTTTATTTTATTAGATTGATCAAGGCAAGTTGGCAACGTTCCGAACACATTCACATTTTTTGTGTTTGTTTACGTTTGTGAATAAAAATGTTCGTGGTTTTTTTCGTCGCAAAATTCACATCAGGAGTTTTGTCAGTGGATTCGCTTTCGTCATTCGGTATTTACTTCGTTGAGAAGTTTTTGTTTTGATTTATATTTACATCTCACGTACTCGATCGAAAAATTGAAAATATATACAAACTTATCAAAAACACCCAAACTAAAAGCCCGTATTTAATTTCAAAAAGCTGCAGATTTATTATGTTTTTTTAATGTAGTTGAAGAATATCTTCATTAAAGGATATCTGCATTATCTGTAATAAAAATCTAAGGACAAAATGAACAATCGTTTTTAAATGATAGTTCATACGAACTTGTATGAGTAGTTGGTCCATGAAGGGTATTCTCTCTACAATACTACAATACAATACTCTTGAATAGTTCGCATAAACTATCTCTCTATTTTATACAAAAATAAAAAAAAACTTTTGTTGTTATGAAACATTTTGTTCTGTGGTGGTTTTCTTAGATATGGCAGTTTAATGATCGCTTTAATTATCCACCGGTGACGCTGTCATGACCAGAAGGGCTTACAGCGGAGATATTACAAAACAAAAAGCTTTAATTATTTTAATATAAATTATAACAAGTAATATCAAACAGAAAAAACATAATTTAATTTAATTCAAATATTTCGAAAACTTACACGACCACGGATCCGGTAAATATTTGATTTCAGATTTTTCTCATAAAAGAGTATTTTCAGATAAATGTATACTAATTTTATTTAAAAAAGTTTTTGGTTTTCATTTATTATATATTGCCGTGAAGAACAGAGAATATTCCACAATGAAAATAATATGTACCACACAATATTCTTGTTATTTTAAAATAATTCCATCATCGAAGTTAGCCGTGAGGCAGAGTGACAAACGTGCACATCCTTTTAAACTGTCGAGACAATAGTAGTGGCGGTTATACTCGTACATTTACGATAAACGATTAATGATATTTGAGATTAAGTTCATTGCATTCTTAATAACCCTGTTTGTAATAAGATGAATAGTTGTAAGCGTTGATTAAAAGTGCAATGAACTAATATTTTAAGGAAGGTAACTTTAAATATAATAAATGCATCCATTTATTTATTCTATAAATATTTTAACGATATTAAAAACACATTTTTAAATTAATATTATATGTTAAATTCATTTTTTTGTTTTCACTTCGACGAAACTTAAATGAATAGTATAAAAAGCTTTAGATAAGTTGATCTTTTAAAATAATTTTGCGTAGTTTTAGCGAATGAAAAAATGTTCCTTTCTTCAGTTGTGATGTTGAAATGTAAATATAATGTTCCAATAAGTATTAATTTATTAAAATATTGATTTTATTAACTTAAATAGAAAATGAAACTCACATTTTTTTACCTCAAAGATATTGAAATCGTATTTTGTAACTCATATACACTGTCTAGACTTCAGACCCTTTTATGTAATGTTTTATTTGAATATTCGTTCAGAACCTTTAGAAAATTAGTTTATTAAATAACACATTTCTCTGCAAATCTGGTTATGTTTTATTTTTCAATCTAGGTTGTAAATTTTTAAATTAATTTAAATGATTGCGTTTGTTTTTAATTATGAATGCCTACAGTATATCTTGACGTATCCATACCATACAACCGTTCCTTGATTACTTTTATGAATTTTCCGAGAGTTTGAAGGAGTGTTTTCATTGTATCATAAAATAGTTACTCAGTTTTATAAGTATAGTTTTAATTTTATATATAATCTGAAATAAAATAAAAACCAAACTATTTTGTGTTTGGTATTTGAATAAAACGACTTCAATTTGTTAACGTCTTATATAGTTAGTTAATATTTAATTGGTGTCCCCTTATTTTCTTTATTATATTGATAAAACTTGCTGATAAATTTTAACATACTTTTATTTAAATAAAAGTATGTTGTATGTTTGTATGTTGTATGTTTATAATCAAAAATATAATTTAAATCAAAAATAAATTAATTATGTCTTTCTTATCACGCTAATTAAACAAGTTAATATGAATGTTGTATTTATTTCGTGTCCACCGAGCTTTAGACCAATGAGCTTCAATAAGCTTCATTCGATATTCCCTTATTCTATGTTTTTGATTGCTTTTTATTAATTAGAATATGAAATTTAATATTTCGTGCATTATTTTTTTTTTATATACAGTTTTTTATGAAGTTTGTTTACTTTTTGGATACTAACATTGTTATAATTGAGTGTTAGCCTTAAAACATATCAGAAAGTATCATTTAACTTCATTCTCAATGGGAGCAAGATACAAATTATTTACTTATATTTTACCTATACTAATACAACATATGAAGTGCTTCTATCAATTTTGAACTCACTGTAATGGTTTTGAACTTAAAGATATAATAACCAAGGTCTGTATTCGAGACATATGGTCGTTGTTAGAACTTTGCAATTACATACAAAAAATAATACATTCTGATATTGGTCTACTTGTTTCCTGCTTAACAAATGTTGTAAACATAATTAACAAACCACAAGCTGTTCACTTAAGATACATTTTATATAAACAAATCATAGATCCTTCAGTACAGAGATAATAATTATACGACTAATAGCAGTTGATTGAACGATAGCCTGTTTTATTAGGTAGATTCCATAGATGAATCTACCTTTTGCAATCGATGCGATGACGGGACCCAGACCCCAGAGTAGGGGCGCTATACTTTTTATGAACTGGAGATTGAGAGTCCGTCGAAAAAAAAATAAGTATATATCCCTTTATATATATATATATATGTATATATGGTCTATCAGTCCAAATGCATCGTAGGCAAAATCTAACTTCACAGGTAGATAGGATAAATTAGTAGGACAAACGTAGCATCTCGTTTTTTTGGAAAAAGTGAAAGGGGGGGCTGGGAGGGGGGGTGAAAGTGCAAGCCTTTGGGACACGCTACAGGTCGCAAATATTAACGGAGGATTTTCAAACTTGGTATACCCATTTTTAAGGACAAAATAAAGGTTAAGTTCTTGAACGGGGGAAATTGGTCGGGGGGTTGGAGGGCTGGGGGGGGTTGAAAGTTAAAAACCGAAAAAAGTCATAGAAGAAGGCAAAATTTTGGCGTCGAAAAAATCTTAGAAAATTGACAAATTAAAAGAGGAAACTTTTTTGTCTAAAACGTTTTTTGATGCGACCCCCCGTTTAGGAAATAGGAGTGGGGGGTAGTTCCTCGCTCACCCAATATATGCAGAGTGACCCGTCATAAGATTCGTAACGACCAGTAGAATACTGCTGGCTAGTTTTTCTTTGTCGATCCGACCGACGGGAATCTACCTAACACGATCGACCCTGTCGAACGAGGTATTTTTCAATGAAACTACTAACTGTTTTATTTTACTTTTTATAGCGACAATTTTCATATAATGAAAACTCGGTTTCAAATCCCCTAAGGTTTAAATTTCAATTAACAATTCGTAATAGAAACTAATTAATTCATCTTAGGAATATTTTGTTTGGAAACAGGGACATCTCAATTCCAGACTGTTGATTGACTTTCTAATTGATTTGGAAGATATTGTTACATTAACTTTCTTTGGAAATGAAACAATTGTATAAAATGTTTGAAATTTAACAAAACTTCTAAATATTACAGATTTACTTAAAATATCTCTTCACCTTACAATTCGTAAATTCATATTAAATTATTTTTTTGATTACTCTTGTGTTATTAAATAAATATAAATTAAATTGATATGTGTGTATATTGCAGATATATGAACGGCACAAATCTCATAAAATTGTTTGATCCAGTTCCACCGGAACGACTAATTATTCTAAACCAAGAAGGTGATGAGATCAAATAAGGAGCTCTTAGTCTATACGATGAGGACTGAAGTCAATCTAACTTATTTATTAAAGTTTCTATAAGTTGTTCTTTTACTAGGAAATATTTAAATCCAATTCTCAAACCGTTCATAAGTCTTTAAAATTACAAAAGGACATGATCACAATCCTCAAACATTTATTGATTACATTTTAAGGTAATTATAAAACAATTGAGATTCTGGAGCATGCTTACAATAACAGTTGGGAGGGTTCACCTCTTTATGAACAATTACCGTATGAATTATCTGAAACTTTTCATCCCCTAACAAATTTCACGCACCTTTCTTTCGAGAGTTATTTTAGTAAAAACGTTAAATTTATGATCCCTTTTAGATTGGGACTAACTAATGGAAGACAGCGGATTTTGATGACCCTATAAAATTTATTAAGTTTTTATGATCAAATATTGATATCGCTCTGGACAGACTTTTTTAAAATATTAAATGTTTAGAATAATGAAAATTCTTTTGCGAAATCAATACCCATTTTCGATAAATGGTGATCGAAATTACGACTTGTAAGACATTGCTATTGAACGCCAAAAAATCAAACTTTTAAATGACTCTTGCTGTGTTATTATTATCAAAAGACGACAATAAATTATACCAATATACCATATATACCAAACGGAAATTTGTCGTTAATAATAAAATGAAGTGTCTTCAATAGTACCGCGCTTCGTTCTAATTGAGTGTCGTTTTAGTTTCTCTCATAACCCGTTGGTTTTTATGACAATTTTTTGACGCACGAAAAATGAAATGAACGAATTTTCAACGAATTTTTAGTCGAATCTGGACGCACGCACGCATATATATATATATATATATATATATATATATATAAATATATATAAACTTTTTGACCAATGGTCATTTCGGACTCAGGGGATCATAAGAAGACCTCCTGTGAAGAAATTTTTACAAAATTCGAAAGTCGGGTACAAATGAATGGGCAGAACGAATTCTTCGAGGTCTACCCAAAAGGATCGCATTCCAACGCAATCACCTGACTTGTAGTGCCAAACGCGTCGGGTCGTAGGTGTTGTGGCAGCCGGACGTTGAATGGGGACTACACTCCTTACTAGACAGTGATCAGAGGACTCTAGGGGCACCTCGACAGTGACCTGGTACTTTCCTGGATGTGTAGTCAGCAGTAGATTTAGCAAAGAGGGCATATGGCTATCCCCGTCAGGTAGGCGAGTGTGCGTATAAACTAGCTAAGACCGACCAATTCCTAGACCAAATTTAAACACAGATTTCCTCGCGTAGTCAGTGGCATGTGACCCTAGCCAATCGGTATCACAGAGTACTGATAAGTCTCCACCTTCAAAATTCTGAAGGAGATGGTTACAAATATCCTCCCTTATGAATATAGATACCTCAATATGTGGTATAAAATGATGTTCTACTTTATACCCGGGGTATGATAGGTACGCTGCGTCGTGAGATATCTGCGTCTCCGTCAACATCAACAAGGCCGTCTGCGCCGTCTCTAGGTGATAATGGACGGCGTTTAGGTTAGAGTGAAATCCAATAATGTCGCAAAAGTTCACATTTAGAATGGATCGGGGTGCCATTGTTTGCCGGCGTTTGCCCTCAACCTTACCCACCCTAGATAAAATGCGCGGCCCGAGCAAAATCCGAGAATCGTTCCCCCAATTTTTCTAGGGGAGTGGTTCTCAGGCTTCATCAAAGCAGGTACCCTCCTGGATTATACTTTTTTGAGGCATCGCTTTCATGTTTGCCTAGGGGAGGGTTGAGCTTCCGGATTCTCCCACTCACCGGTGGAACATAAACAAATGAATTTGGTTACTATATGTCTTCTGTAAGAGGGTGGTCCTTCCACGGTTGAGTCAGCCCAATACGAGCTGCAGTCAAATAACTACAGCTGGGCTCTTAAATTAAATTTTGATAAATAAATTGATTCTTAATAATCATATTTTTTTATTCTTTGCATTTATTTTTTTAAAGATTTTTTTTAGATAACTTGAACAGCCCTCTTCTGCACTAAAAAGATAGTATCAATATTTAATGCATTGACATGACAATATGAGTGTATCTAAGTAAATTATTCTAACTGTCTCAAAGTTTGTCAGCTGGCGTATTCTTTAAACCACGTATGTGGCAGAACTGAGTCGTTTCGAGAAACTACACGTACGAGAGCCACATTGTAATTTTAAATCTGCGGTAATGCGGTAAAAATTAATTAAATCGCGTTATTCATTTTTTAATTGTTCACTGGTTTTAACTTTTTTTTACATTGGGTTAGGTAAATTTAATAAATTTTGGGTTTGATTTTTCGTTCAGTAAGAGATTATTGGCGTTAAACCATTTTACAACAGCAGAACTTATTAAACAAATATAAAAACAATAAATTAAATGCCTTTTAAGTACTTTTGTGTAGAAAAGAGAGTAACTTTAAAACTGATATCCATGACCAAATTATTTAATGTTATAGTTTGTTTCCATACAAATATACAGACTATTTGTAAAACTTGTTGCTGAAATGAATTGTGGTATATATTTGAGAAAAGTATTGTACCGATCGTCCAGAGTTTTGACCTTTTGTGTAAAGTTTACCGTAATATTTAACTCAGTTTACGAGACGAGGTCGGAAAATGTTGAAAATATTGCGTTATTCAGGCCTTAATTTAATTATCAAAACAAAAACTTCTCAACGAAGTAAATACCGAGTGACGAAAGCGAATCCACTGACAAAACTCCTGATATGAATTTTGCGACGAAAAAAACCACGAACATTTTTATTCACAAACGTAAACAAACACAAAAAATGTGAATGTGTTCGGAACGATGCCAACTTGCCTTGATCAATCTAATAAAATAAAATCAAAAATGCAATTTGTGCAACGTTTCGAGCACATTCACATTTTTTGTTTGTATTTTTTTTTGTTTGTTTGTTTGTTTGGCAACGTTCCGAACACATTCACATTTTTTGTGTTTGTTTACGTGTACATGTTCAGTACAACAATGTGCTGAGGGCTTTGTTGAGGAAGCCTCGATACTGCAGTGCATCGGCAATGTTTGCGGAGGCTCGTGTAGACGACTTCTATGCGATAATACGAAAGCGGACCGCGTCCGCAATGACAAGATTACTGAACAGCTCCAACAGTCTTCTCAGCATATTGGCGTTAAAGCTAGACGCTCCCCTCTGGAGGTCCTGGGATAGTGTACACGTAGCATCGAAGCGTAGCGTATACTGACTGTAGGAGTATAGCGTTGAGTTATTTGTAGAATTAAAAAAAATAATAATAATTAGAACGATGATTTCCATGAATTTTATTTTATTTAATTTCTTTAATAGTATTTTATGATTTTAATTATATTTGATTTGAATTTAATTTATATTTATTTGAATTGAATTTATATTTAATTTTAATAATTTTATGAATTTTGTGCATTTTATTAATTTTATTTTTCTGTATAATTTGAGATTGTTATGTTGAATACTAACTACGAGTACTATTATAACATTAGTTACTTAAGTTAAAATTTTACTAACACTTATGGATGAATTATCTGAAATAAATTGATTTATTATTATTATTATTTGGAATAGTTGCCTGTGACAAAATGAGAGTGTTTTGGCTCAGAGGATGAGCGTTGTAATGACAAAGACGAGACCTCGAGTTCGATTCCCACAGGTGCCCGATTTTTTTTTCATTTGATTTTTTCAGTTTCCATTTATTTTTTTAATTCATTGCTTCAAAACAGAATTTCTTCAGAATTCGGATTTTTTTCTGTAAATTTTGTTTTATTGTTACAGACGGCAATGCGTTAGTGAGTTTATTCACTGTGCAACTAGCATTGAATTTTAACCGTGTTGTGAGTACGATTCTGACTTTAAAAGTCATTTTTTGGCAATTTTTGGTCATTTTTCATGATTTTTTGAACTTCTCACGGCCATATCTCGAAATAACGAGTTTTCCCAGATATATGCTATATACCAAATTTTAGCTCTAATTTGGGGCTACGAATGAGGAAATTTTCGAAAAAATCGTTGGCGCCGTTTTCGAGAAAATGGCCGATCTGTCCCCGGCCAGTTGGCCATTTTTTGCCTTTTGACCAAAAATGTCACGCCAACAAATGTTTTTGCCATTAAAATGGACATTATTCAAAAGATAAGCTTAAGCCCTTTCCAATGATGCCCAATTTGTCAATGTACGTCAACTGGTTTGGCCACAGTCCCTGTACGAAAAATGGCCATTTTTGGCCTTTCGAGGGCTGGCCACGGCCAACATGGCGGCCAAATCGAAATGTCGTAGAACAAAAAAGTCTTAGTTTTTGATGTACTTCAATCCCTGAAAGTTTGAACAAAATCAGTTGAAACTACGAATATACCCACACACAGACAAAGTAATCATCGATGGAGGCGCCAGTCAAAATTTTCAAAATGTCATATCTCATCAACCGGTGGTCGGATTTTGGCGTTTTTGGACTTGTTGAAAAGGTCTCGACGAGGACCTTTAGGAAAATCTTTTTCAACGTGGAAATAAGTGATTTTATACTGGTGCGGAGCCAAAAACTAAATTTTAGTCTCATTTTTCAAACGGCCGTAGAGGTGAGGCGGTAGGTATATTGCTAAGTGTAAATGCATTTTCTGGGTCTATGGGCCAAGGGCTTTCTAAAAATACCACACTCATACCAGAAGGTCTCGTGTATAAAAAAATCGATATTGCGCGTATATATACAGAGTTAGACTTTCAGCACTATGGGTGCTTTTGTCACTCTGAGCTAGCTAACGCCCGCTTTGATAAGCTTATAATTTTTATTAATGCAGTGACTGCACTTTAAACAATGCTATGTGTATTTTCAACGATAATCACTAACTAACTTATGAATACAATATTTACATCACGACAATACCTTTATTAAGTATATTAATATTGTGAATAGGGTCTTTAATATCTTTCATAGAAACCAACATTTACCATCTCTAAAAAACTTAATAATATAAAGTACTTTATATTGGATAGCTACGTGAATTTATTTTATCTTTTTTGCCGGGAACTAATCAAACAGCTTACTTACTTACTTACTTACCTTCACGCCATGTCCCTTGCGGGGTAGCCAGAGACGACGGAGCGCCAAACGCTACGGTCTCTGCATACCTCTTTCGCCTCGACAACAGACATCAACTTCTTCATACATGCCCTCCGGGGGGTCCTCATGCTTTTTACGTGACCTTCCTCCAGTATCATAGCTACTGTGTTTTTGAAGGTCACTCGAGGCCTCCCCCTGTCTCTCTTACCGCTCACTTTTCCTTTATAAATCTTTTTTACCATTCTTTCATCACTCATTCGTTCGACGTGCCCAAACCACCTCTGCACGTTCTTCTTTATTCTCACTGCGACAAACATCAAACAGCTCGATCTCAATAAAACAAATCGCTAAGAAAAGGAAAACCTTTTTATTTTATTATTTTTTTTTATGTAAGAGGAGGGCAAACGAGCTGGCGGGTCACGGATGGACGTGATCACCGCCGCCCATGAACTCTTGCAACATCCGAGGATTTACAAGAGTGTTGCCGGCCTTGTAGGTAGGAATAAACGCCTTTTTTGAAGGTACCCATGTCGTACCGATCTGGAAATACCGCCGAAGGTAGTTCGTTCCACAAGCGAGTGGAACGTGGAAAAAATGTCCTTGAGAACCGCACAGTGGAGGATCGCCACGCATCCAGGTGGTGAGGATGGTATTGGAGGCGATGGCGCGCTGTGCGATGAAATTCGGCGGCAGGCATCAGATCGAATAGTTCTTCGGAACACTCCCCGTTGTAAATGCGGTAAAAGACGCACAAAGAAGCTACGTCTCTACGCAATGCCAAAGAGTCCAGCCGTTCGCAGAACACCGGGTCCCCGACAATTCGAACGGCTCTCCGTTGTACGCGGTCAAATGGTAGAAGCTGATATTGGGGTGATCCGGACCAGAAATGAGAACAGTACTCCATGTGTTGCCTTATAGAGCGCAAGTCTTTGGCCAGGTTTGAAGTACTGCCTCGCTCTATTGATCACTCCCAATTTCTTCGAGGCCAACTTGGCCTTCCTCTCAGGTGACCACGAAACTGACAATCGCTCGAAATGTCGAGACCCAGTATTCTGATACTTGGCGAGGCAATGAGGGGAGTGCTCTCAAAAAGCGATGATACGACAAATGGGGTTTTCTTAGTGGTAAACGCGCAAACCTGCGTCTTCTTGGGATTGAATTGAACGTGGTTTAGTTCACCCCACTCAGAGACCATCCCCAAGGAAGTCTCTATGGAAGACACAAGTTTCTTTCGGCACTCGTCGACGTTTTCCCGAGAGAGACCTGCACAGCCGGAATATACCGTATCCTCAGTGCTGTCATCCACATAACAATGTATATTGGAGATATCCAACATATCATTGATGTGCAGGAGGAACAGAGTTGGGGATAGCACGCAGCCTTGGGGTACACCAGCGTTCACGGGCTTGGGGTCCGAGCAAAAACCGTCGAGAAAGACCTGTATGCTCCGCCCAGTGAGGAAGCTGGTGATCCACTTGCATAAACTCTCGGGAAGCCCATAGGAAGGTAACTTCGAAAGAAGCCCCTTGTGCCATACACGATCGAAGGCTTTCGCCATATCCAGACTAACTGCCAGACCCTCTCCCTTGCTTTCAATAACAGCTGCCCAACGGTGCGTAAGATATAACAGAAGATCACCAGCCGATCGACCACGGCGAAAGCCATATTGCCGGTCATTGACCAACTGGTGATCCTCGAGATAGGTTAGGAGCTGTTTATTGATGATGCTCTCCATTACTTTGGAGAGCAGAGAGGTAATGGCGATAGGTCTGTAGTTAGCTGGGTCCGAGCTATCACCTTTTTTAGGGATCGGATGGACAAGGGCACGCTTCCATGAGACCGGGACTACGCCTTTAAGATAGGAGTACCGAAATAGCACTGGAGTCAACTCAGGGGCACACGTTCGTAGCACCAATGGAGAAATGCCATCCGGCCCACTCGACTTATGAACATCCAAGGAAAATAGAGACTGCCTAATAGTTTTCTATCGAAAAACTATTTCCGGCATTGAGCTCTGACACCGCGGGATGATAGGCGGTGTCTTCCCCTGGTCATCCAAAGTCGAGTTGGAGGTGAAAAGAGTGCCCAAGAGATCGGCTTTCTCTTTTGCCGTGTGGGCCAGAGAGTCATTCCCCATGTGCAACGGCGGTAGGGACGGCTTGTTAAATTTGCCCAGAGTGGCCTTTGAAAGCGCCCAAAATTTGCGCGTGTTAGGCGGTAACTTTGCCAGCTGATCCCCAATTTTGACGATATGCTTGAACTTTGCTCTAGCGAGTTGCCGTTTGAAGAATCTGGAGGCACGATTATTACAATTAAAGATCAATACTTAATGTCCTTGTTCTAAATTCAAACTAAGTTCGATTTAACTTTTAAAATAAAGGACCAACTTTTCCTCTTTACATTTTACTCTTAGTTGAAATGACCAAGGTTACTGTTTTATTCTTAACTGGTGTGTTTTTATAATTGTTTTAATATAATCGACATATGTTAATGGATTGAAGTAAAACTTATATGGCTTCCTACAAACTCAATCTTTCAATCTGTTGTTCGCAGTGAGAAATGAAGAGACGAGATTGTAATTTATATCTTGTATTATAAGTAATGTCCGTTATAATATTTAAATAATTAAAGATCTAAAATATTGTAAGCCACTGCTGAATGGAGAGTAACAATTTTGTTATCTATTGTTAGGTATACAGTCTATAAACATTATAATCATTAAGAGTCAATTAAACTATGTACTGTTATAAGATATAAATAAATTTTTGTTTAATTAATAAGTGGATGTTACAATGTTAAAAGATAGATATAATATTAAAAAAACATAAATTACAAATTAATTATTTTCAATAAGTTAATTATAATATAAGTGCGAATTAATATTTAATTAAATAACAGAAAAACCATTTATACTCTAAATAAGTCAAGGGTCACTAAAGTCAGAGGTCATATAATTCAGTGATGATTCAGAATGTACAATAATTGCTGCACACTGGACCTCGATTAATCTATGTAAATTTTGCATTATCTTACTAAATTGTTTTTTCTTTGTTAATGTTAATGCATTTTAGAAAACAATTTACAGTAATATACGAGGACGTAACAGTTTATAAACATGTTATAGTTATTTTAAAATATTAATAAATTTTGAACAAAAACTGTTAGAAATATTGGTTAGGACTTTCTGAAGAAGTCTAATACATGTCCGTCCCGATTAAGACGATCATATATAAAATAGTTCAGCTCGGGCTCCAGTCTTATCCAACCCATTGAATTTTATATAAATCCACATTTATATAAAATTTACAGTATATAAAAAATTTAACAAAAATTTTACTTCATAATAAAATATATAATTCAAAAGACTTTTATACTTTTTAGATTTTTATTCAAATTAAATCTAAAGGAAGTGAATGACGTAATCAAAGTTAAATATATATAAAAATATTAGTAGACTAATATTAAACTGCTTACAATTGACGATAAAGTACACACGACTGTGCCCTGACTAAGCTCGTACCGTGCAGTCCAAATAAACATCGGACCCTTCTAATACCTTAATACTTGTAAAGCGATAAATCTAAAACAAGATTTCATTTTAATAATAAATACTTTCAATAATAATACTTCTATATAAAACTACTAAGACAATGTAATTAAAACTTGTTATCTTTATTGCAATATCTCTCGTTGTATCTCAGTGTGGTTGTTACACCCCACAAGATAGTACACAACCAGCATCGTGATAAAAGGAGCAAGGGTCGGGATAGTAGTGGTCACGTTGAATGACATTTATTATGGGTTAAGTACAAGTACACCCAAATGCGTGTTGCTATAATATTTATCCCGTGTGGGAATCGAATGTAAGACTCAGCAGTCCTAGTTACTAACTTTACCATCGGGCCATTCAGTTATTATTGTTGGTCTTAATAATATTTGAATTTTTTTGTAGATCTTACTCGGTATGAAATAATACATAACGTTGTCAAATCTGTTCGTACTCGAATTAAGTAAGTTAGCGTGGGCCTAAAGATTACACGTGCAAGTTGTGAATTATTTAAAATAAAGTAATATATTGGGTTAAAGTTCAATTCGTTGCGAGTTAAAAAAACTCACGAAAAAGGCTGTTAAAAAAAACTACAACGAATAAAAAAAACTACAGAATATATTAAAAGGTGCGCGTTGCAACAAATTGTTAAAAGTTGAATTCGTTTTCCTTTTGAACAATTTAATTCTAGAAACATACATACATACGTGCACTTTAAAGGTAGGAAAACTGTTCAAGTGCAAAATACATCTGCCGGAATATCACAAATAGTTTGCAAACTAAGCGAATTTTTGTTACAAGCCTTTAAACTCTTTGAATTTTTAAAAATAAAACTACATAACCCTTTCACCTTTACAAAGGTTCTTCGGAAGTTTCCAAAATCAGTCAATATCCTGGATAATATTATTTTTGAAATCGACATGCGTAAGTGAGACATGTCCATTCGTTTTAACAGATTTATCGTCTTTAATGATGATTTTTTTTCAGAGTAGCTGAAATCATGCACCCTGCTCGTGGGGCAGAATCTGGGATTAAGGACCTGAAAGATTTTGTCAACTCGAGCTTCGGTGAAAAAGTGACAACAAATTATTACCACCGTCTGTCCGTCCGTCGTCTAACACTAAATCTTTCACAATTAAGGCAGTTTTTTTTTTTTTTATGGAATACGAGGGCAAACGAGCTGGCGGGTCACAGATGATTTGTGATCACCGCCGCCCATGAACTCTTGCAACATCCGAGGATTTACAGGAGCGTTGCCGGCCTTAAAGGTGGAAGTAAACGCCTTTTTTGAAGGTACCCACGTCGTACCGATCTGGAAATACCGCCAGGCAGGCATATTCCAAACTATTATTATACTTTGGAATATGCCTGGAATTAATGAATATTGGAATACCCTCAGAATCAGAATCAGAATGGCAGAATGCTCGAAATGGCTAGTTTCATTTACAAGATCGATTATTTAATTATTACCTTTCTCTAGAATAAATTACAATTAACACTCTCGTTACTTATTACCGTCATTATGAACTATCTTTATATAGGTATTTATTTTTGTTTAGTATATATATATATATATATATATATATATATATATATATATATATATATATATATGTAGTTGTGTTTATTTGTCTCTATATATTACAGATTTATTATTCAATATGTATTTTATTTATTTGATAGTGTATTAAGTAATAAAAATTTTATAGTCCATTTCTTGAACTAATTACAGTTTTATTCTGTGTATATATTTTATGTACTATTTCTTCACATTAGAACAATCCCGTACTTGTTACTGAAATCTTTTCACCTGAATCTGAATCTGAGTGCTTTAATTATTATTAATCAGAATGCCTTTGCAAATTTTGTTTCCTTATACTCTTTTTGTTGCTTAATAATAATTGTAATGGCAATAAAGTGCTTACCTATTATTAAAAGAACAAACAATACTGCATAATCTATACTACCTATTTTAAAACACTTTAAATAATACCGTTCAAAAAGAAATGGAAAAGTTTATTCAAGTTTAATTGGATTAATTAAGGAGAAGGAATTAAGGGAAAACTTTTAAACTGAAAAGTAATTACCGAGTATGAAACTTTGTTAAGACACGGAGTAAACGGTACATTGACAATAAAGTTTGATTACTATTATTAACCTTTGAATTCAAAGTGTATTAAAAAAGTTATTAAATAAATTAATATTAATAGAACTCGCAATTGGTTTTAAGGGCAAGGGCTTTAAGGTATGTATATAATAAAAATGCAAAATTAAAGAATTTTTTAAATTTCTTTGGATTGAAGTTATTTCACAAAATATATTTTTATGAATACGTTGTTAGGTAAGAGTTAAGTCTTTTATATAAACTGGGATTCACAACTATATTTCATGCAGTGAAGTTAAAAATGAAAATAATAAAACGGGAGCAAGAGTATAAAATTTTGAGACATTAAATTTTAAGATAAAAAAGTATCAAGACAAGTTATAGTTGTCTGATAATTGAGTTCATTTACGGTGTTTTAATTTAAAATAATGGACCCGAATCATGAAGTCAAGGAAATTCAGTCTCACATCCGCCATCTTTATAATTAATAAGGAATTAAATCAAACCAAAATATATTTCAATATACTTTTATAATTTGATTTAGAAATGTTATGAGTTTCATATAACTTATTTATTGTTTGCTAAATCAAATTTGAGCAACATTGAGATAAAAGTTATCTTAAAAAAAACATTTTTACATAAATTGCCTTGTTTGTGATTAAGATAATTACCGTTAAAGTGTAATTATAACACATAATATTTAAAGAGATGACAGCTTGATATTAGAGGAGATAATCAAGGGGATTTGGTGGAATTATATTTAGCGGACAGCTTTTAAACTAACGTCAATTACGTCTTCTAACATCAAACCAAGTAACAATCATATAAAGTAAGAAATATTAATAATTGGTTATAAATAAAAATGTAAATCAAAAAAATTAATAATTAGTTAAGCTTATTTTGAAACTAAAACCGACTAGAATCCAATTAAGTAATAAATAATCAATAATTATTAATTTATGAACAGAGTTAATGCGGATACGGATTTTAATTCTTTAATAAGATGGAAGCCACAAAAGTTACTGAATCACAAAGCTTCCAAACTTGGATTTAAGAATAATATCCTAGCAAATAAATCAACATCACTAAGCATCCAATTTAAGCATAAAAATGATTGTTTTAAGTCTAAAAAGAGCCTCTGTGTCATTGATAATAAGATACATAATACTGTAACAAAGCAGAATATAACTCTCGGCATAATTTGTCTTGTTTTGTGCAAGAAATAGAGCAACGCCTTAACAAACGTATTTATCTTCATACATTTGGATTTAGAGTTATACTAAAGATACATAATACAGTGCTTTTCGATAATATAAATGATATTTATTTACACCTCATAAATAACATAGTTCGGTGTTAAATAATAATTGCAAGATCTGATATAGAATAAATTTATTAATACACATAAATTGACCCGGGCTCAGAAACGTTTGTTAGAAGCATCAAAAGATATTAAATTTTTGTCTGTCGCTCATGACAGCAATGTTTTTATTTGAACAATACTTTTTTAAAAATAAATAAAAATTAAATAGGCTATTAGCTAAGACGCTTATGCAATTTCAAAAATCCGCTAGTATTACTGGCTACATAATAAGCAATTTCTTAGAATTAGCGAAAGTCAGAAGACTCAGAAGTAATCGGGGATGATGAACTCATATTTTGCTACACCGGACCGACGAAAGGATTCCATGGAGTCGGTTTTTAGTGAAGATAAATATAAACATAATATAGAAAGCTATATTCTCATATCCAAAAGAATATGTCATACATTACATTACATTATATAATGTATCGTATATATAAGTATCTTTGCAAACGAGAAAGTATTTAGTACTTACAATTGATGTCTATAGATATCATTTCATAGCGCGGTGTGAAGGTCGGTCGATCACAGAGTAACAATATAATAGAAACTCATCTCTAATATAATCCTTATTACTATTTCATTCAAGAAATGAGAAATTCAGTAAAGAATATTACTAAAGTACGGCAAAAATTTTCCGTGATTAATATTTCAGACAATGAAGTAATCAAACCCTAACATACATTAGATAACAAAACACTTTAATGTCTTATTGAAGCTAATATATAAAAGAAAAGATTTGAGAAAAACAAAACTATATTAATAATATATAACAATAATCAATAATTGGTAAATTAATTTTGAGGTGTGACAAAGTAATTGAAAAGCAAGTTAATAAATATTTTACTTAGGATTAAACAATACTTACAGGACGAGGAAATGTAATAGTTTTAATATTTTTAAAAAGAAAAGATTAATTATAAAGTTCAAATAAAAAGAAACAAACATCTGATACAATAACCTGTAAGGAGGTGTAGTGTATTCAATGTAAAACGATCACGACACAATACATGACCGAGTGATATTTATTCACCGTTTTATATTTTCTATCGTCATTTTAAGTATTTACATAACAAGCATACGAGTACGTTAAATGCAAATAATTTAGGAAAAATTTAAAAGGAAAATATAAAAAGGAGTAGAATACAACAATTCTGGTAAAGTTACCTGACAAGTGATATCAGTTCGGTAATCGGGTCTCTGCAAAGTGAAGATCATGGCAGCTCCAGTCTCCGAGTTCGCGAGGAGTGGTAGGGATTTCCATCAGAATACCCTGGCCGCAGGACGCCCCGATGGAATAATGTGGTACAGTAATATTTTATCTACAATATAAACTCACTGTACTCAAAAGGCCATTTACATCTTTTAATAATTAGTACTACAATTACTTGTAAGGCGGATTATCTGTTTTTTTTAATTTTTATATGCAAGTGAAGGGCAAACAATTGTGCGGGTTATTGATGTCAAGTGATCACCGCTGTCCATAAAACTCTTGCAACATCCGAGGAATCACAAGGGCCGGCCATGTCGTATCGATCGGGAAATACCGTTCGTTTTACATCTCAGTAGTACGTGTAATAAAAGTTCTTAAAAACCACACACTAAAAGATTACCATGCATTACTTTGCCGGCTCAGGTACAAGAACCATTCCCCCAGTTTTGTTCCGGGTGGGGTTTTCCAGCTCCATCAAAGTTGGGCTTCTGGATTCTCTCGCCCACTGATTTCAGATAACCAAATAAATTTGATTACTACACGTCGATCTTCTGTGAGAGGGAGGTCCTTCCCGATCAAGCCAGTCCAATATGAGCTGCAGTCAGATGACTACAGCTAGGATCTACTACCAGTAGAGATAGAGGTAAAACTGGGGATTATTTTCATCAACTTCCATAACCGTCTAATTTACTAGCTATCGCTGGCCGTCGTCTTCTTCGTCTTTAATTTAACTCATACGAATCTGTTGTTTGTATGTTTGGTTATTTTTTTTTTCAACATTTTTTTTTCTACATCTAATTTTATGTTATAGATTATAAGTAAAATCAACGCAAAATTTCATAAGCATCCTTTTTACTTTGTAATATATTTAATAAATAAAAAAAATATATAAAAATTATAAATTTGTAATCTGCTTATGATAATATCACACTAAGCATTTTAATGCATGTTTTAATTTCTACAAGTATGTAAAAAAAAATATGCAATTTGTAAAATTAAGAAAATAATGTCTAATTTTATAATAAGTTAAAACGCACAAACAATATACGTAACAGGAAATAAACAGAAACAGAATATAAAAAGTGTAAAACAAAAACCGCCGTCGAATGTCAAAAAAATTACATGAAAACCAAAGGGTTATGAGAGAAAGTAAAACGAGACTCAATTAAAACCGTGGTATAATTGAAGGCACTTAATTTTATTATTTACTACAAATTTCGTTTGTCGTTATTTAAGCTGTGGTTTTATTGTTGTCTCTTGATAAAAACAAGACACCAAGAGGCATTTAATAAATTGATTTTATTGCATTCAATAGCAATCATAATTTCGATAAATATTTATCGGAAACAGGATTTTACTTTTGTAAAAGAGTATTCATTATTCTAAACATTTTCTGTAAAGTAAGTACCTAAGGTGGAAGTAATAAAGGTGGAACTCTTCAGAGCTTTATCATTATTTGAACATTAAAACTTGATAAATTTTATAACTTATTTAAGGTTGCGGTTGCGTGAAGGTTGTTAGGGTATGAAAACGAGTTTCAGACAATGGCGCTTGGGTTTAATTCATACAATAATTGTTAATAAAGAGGTGAACTCCTCCCAACTGTTATTGTTAGCATGCTCCAAAATATCAATTGCGTTCTTATTACCTCAGTATATTCTGAGGTCATAAGCAATAAATGTTTTAGGATTGTGATCATGTCCGTTTTGTAAATTTAAAAGACTGTGATAAATGGTTTGGAATTTGAATTAAATATCTACTAGCAGAAGAAAAACTAAGACTAACTTCAATTAATTAAGACTTAATATATTTAGACGATTATATCTCGGTTTAAGTTTGCATTGAAACTGACCTTAAGTATCTTTTTAGGTTACTCACCTCCAACTGCAACACAAGTAAGATTGACTTCAGTCTTCATCGTATAGACCAAGAACTCCAGCTTTGATCTTATCACCTTCCTGGTTAAGAATAATTAGTAGTTCCGGTGGAACTGGATCAAACAAACTTACACTTTGCGATGTACCGTTCACGTTATATGTAAAATATATACACATTGAAATTAATTTCAAGCTATTTAATACGACAATAAAAAATATACAAACTTAACACAAATTTTTGATTTGTAAAGAAAACATAGATAGTCAAATAATAATTAAACTTAAATTTTATTTGAAGTATTTGTCATAAGTCCGTAATATTTGAACATTCTATTAAATTATTAAACATTTTACATAACTGTTTCATTTCCAAAGCAAAGTAATGTCACAATATCTTCAAAATCAATTAGAAGCCAATCAACTTTCCAAGTGAATAAACAAGATGAATTAATTATTTTGTTTTATGAGTTGTTCGTTTAAATTTATACCTTAGGGGATTTAAAACAGAGTTTTGATTAGATGAGTATTGTCGCTATAAAAGGTAAAATAAAGCAATAAGTAGTTTCATTCAACAATAAAACAGGCAGTTATCAAGAGTTGACCGTACCTATGTATAATAAGTAATAAATGTAAAGGCAGATGTTATTAAATTTAAGTAATTATTATAAACTCTTTTTTTAATTGTCAGATATATTGATCATTGATCTTATCTAGTGATACACATTGTATAAGTAATATTTTTTTATAATATATTAAAATTATATAGAAGTAAATACTTACCGAGAACAAAAAGTTTTAATCTTGTTTTTGTCGTTGGAATTAAGATACAAAAACACTACTACATTGGAAGTAGTCCAATTTAATAATCGATTTTATATTTTCTTTTACTTTTATATAAGGTATTGGTTTAAGTTTTCAATAAATGATATTCCATTCAGTATAATTGAAAATCAATCAACAAAAAACTTTTTCTAAAATATTAATTAAAGCTTTCCAATAACTTTTATTTGAAGAAGTAATAAAAAGAGAAACCGCAACTTTCAAAATGGCTGAACACAACGCAAAGTTGTTATACAAAGTCTACTCGCTCCCCGCTCGTCATTATATTAAATGTATCATTCAAATATTTATAATAAAAACAAAGTGAACGAACCAGAATCCTAATAATGAATTGTGAAACATCTAAGGGATATACAAATTAACTAATACTTAAAACTTAATTATGGCCACTTTTTATTTCAAAAGAGTCCTAATTAATTGAACTGAACTGAACTAAACCCAAGTTAAACGACGACTCCAAAGTAGTTAAAAGAAACAGATATGACCAGACTTTAGCAATCCTTTAATGTTAGAATGTTTAAATAATTGTAATAATAAAATGTAGATTCTAACTAATAATTGAAGCTGTGTGATTTTTATAACGTCGTCCTCAATTGATAATAGTCATGTAATTATTTGTGTTGCTTTTTAATTGTCACCAACATCTCTCAACAAATAGATCAATATCAGAATATAATATTTTTTGTATATAATTGCAAAGTTCGAACAACGACCAAAAGTCGCTAACAACAGACCTTGGTTACTATATCTTTGAGTTGTTATCGATACAATATAAATAAATTATCTGTATTTTGCTCAAAATTGGAGTGAAGTTAAATTATAAATTCTGATATAAAAGATGCATTGATTAAAAACTAATAATAATATTGTTTCAAGAAACACCCGATACAAAACTCTATATATATAATATAAGACAATGCATGAAATTTCATATTTTAGTTTACAAAAAAAAAATAAAGAATTAGAATTAGAACCAAAGAATGTCAAATGGAGCTTATTAAGGCCTATTGAGGCTTAATGATCTAAAGCTCGGTGCACACGAAATAAATACAACATTCATATCAACTGTTTTCAATAAAAGAGAGAAAATAAGTCGAAACTAATTAATTTTTTTTCTTTAAATAAAAACATAAAAGTCACTCTTTTATTGTATTTCACATTCTCTTCTTTCACTGCACTCAAGATTGTGAACGAGAATTTAATAACATATTACTCCATACATAAGGTCGGTAATCAGTTATTACACTTATAAAACTGAATACCTATTATATGAGACAATGAATACACTTCTTTAAACTCTCGGTACGAGTTACCTTGTGTATCAAATTCATAAAAGTAATTAAAGAACGCTTGTGTTATGTGTTTACTCTGCTGGGCTACTTCAAGATATACCTACTATAGATATATAGATATAGAAAAAACCGCACTTATTTCAATTACTTTAGAATTTTACAATTTAGATTGAAAAATAAAACGGAATCAGATTTGCACAGAAATGTGTTATTTAATAAACATATTTTCGAAAGGTTCTGTGCGAATATTAAATATAAAACATTACATACGAATACAAGAGCCCGAAGTCTAGACAATGTATTTAAGTTACAAAATGGATTTCAATATCTTTGAAGTAAAAACAATTGGGAATTTGATTTACTATTTACGTTAATAGAGCGAAGCGAGCGGAGCGTTCTACTGAATACTTTTTCACATTCTTGGTCACGAATAGTCTCGAAAATAATTTGTAAGTAATAAAAGTATTTAAAAAGTTACTCTCCTCAAAATATCAGTTCATTGCACTATTAACGTTTTATCGACACATACAAACAGGGCCGTTAAGAGTGCAATGACCTTAATCTCAAATATTATTAATAGCATATCGCAAATGTAAAACCTCATCTAATATTGTTGGGACAGATTAAAAGGTTTTGTGTATAATTTGTCACTCTGTCATGGGGCACTGTCACTGTCACTTCAAGAATGGAATTAATTTAAAATAGAAATAATATTGTGTGGTTAAGGTTTATTGTCTATTTGTCTTTTGTCTATTGACTTCAATAAACAATGTTTTCAATTTTACATTATTTATTGAAGACATCACAAAAATCCCCGAAATAAAAAACAAATAAATCATATTTATTAACAACACGCCTTGTCTTAATAAAACATGTGAAACGTTATCGATCTTAGAAATATCACATTCTGTGTTCCACTTCACATAGAAATAATAACAAATGTATAATGTAAAGTTCAGTGCACACACTTCATTGGGTTACCATATTTTTGGTTTGGTTAATTAACGTGAAGAAATCTAATTACTTATTATATTTTACAGATCACATACTGTTGAATCAATAAATTAATGTATATTGCACTTTTTATAAACAAGTGTACAATTAAAAGTCGAACAAAGTTAATTAACAACAACTATTTCAATTATTCTTCGAAATGAAAAAATTATAATGAGTTAACGAATTCTAGAAACGCTTTGTGAAGTTACCGGAACTTTTTGATTTGTTACAATAAACACTAAGTAAAATAAAATAAAAGAGATCAAAAATGTTGTTTGACGCGCGGTGCCTTCAAATATTAGACTTGTTCAGACTAGGTTCACTGTATTTTTTTTTTCAATCCATCTAAATATACTAAAATAAATGAAGAAGAAAACAAACAAACTAATTTATGATTTACTCCGGGAATTTGACTTTTGTAATTTCATTTTAGATTTTTTTAGTATAATTTCGTTGTCCATCTGTCTGTATGTTTTTTCTTACAGAAAAATGTTTAAAACATATTTAAATGAAGAAAAAATAAAATCCTTAATTTATTGTCATCTAATATAACGTAAATATTTTTTGCAATTACGATATAACAAATATATTTGATATTTAACTGGAGAGTAAGTTTGTCAGAAATGTTAAATAGCATTCCCTTTACGGATCAACAACACGTACAAGTTTGTATGGGATCCTCCCGTGTATGACGTAAGAACTTTGCCGTTTTTTTAATAAAAGTAACCATTTTTAGTAATAAGCTCATTTCAAGTCTTTTGCGTCTCTAACTTTATTCAATACCATTTATGTGGAAGGTAAAAAACTATACAACTAAGATTGAATAGTGTACACACAGCATTATCATCACATTTATAAAAAAATACTTTCGTAGTTTCCGCAAGAAGCAATCCCGTTTTGAGCTGAGAATATATTTCAAACAAACTAAAATACTTCAAACAAGATGTTGCAAAATAAACGTATTATCTTACTTTATAATTAAAAAAAACACTTAAAAAATGGTGGTTACCAAATATAAGGTAATCATATTTCTTTTTTAGAGCCGCTAGCAACATACTTTTATACATTTGTAGTTGCGTAATATAAATTTATATATTATTTTGTATATTATACAATTATTATTTTAGACTCAGACGAATTAGATGAATTGTACAAAGCTGTAAGATCTTAACCATACATATATTGTATATTTAAGAAATAAATTAACAAAAAGTACAACGTTTTGTTTTCTATTACATAAAATATTCAAGAGCTCTAATTATTCAACAACATTTCCATATTAATACCGGAGTTCGAATTTACTAACGTTACACGTATGTCTTATCATTGATGCGATAATATATCCGTCTCGCTTATAAAACGTGGGAATGAAAGAGATGCCTTTTTATAACATTAGTTAAATTTGTTTGTTTTTAATTTAATGACACACATTAAAGCTATTCGAGATAAACCACAGTCATATAAATGTGATAAGAAGCACGGCCGCTGATATGCTCCTTCAAAATGAAGCTCTGGAGCCCGGAGTGAGTGAGAGGGTCTCGAACAGAGTGACGTTACACCCTCTTGTGTCCTTTTTGATATTAAATATATTGATAGTGCGATCGATAGCAGGTACATAGCAAAGCATAAGCCTTATAACTTTATTCTATCCTTAGATTTTATATAAAAAAATATTACAGTACAGTAAAACTCTTTATTATACATATTTTTCAACTATATTCATTAAATCATAATAAATCTGTAGTTTTTCAAACTCAAATCCGGCACACGTATGTACGAGGTTTTAATTTATATATACTATCGCCACTCCACGTAACTTTAGGTGTTTTTGGTACATTTGCATATATTTTTAATTTTTCGATATAGTTATTGGGATATAATATAAATAAAACATATGTTAGGTGGTAACTAACTCGGCTGTCGTCGTACAAACAGACCGACAGTCATATTTTATTGTAAGGCGTAGCGCACAATGTTGAACACAAGATTATCATGTTAATTTGAATTTGTATATTTTAATGGTGTTCTTTAAGATTAAAGAACATCATTAAAATATACGCGCGCGGGTGGCGGGGAATTGTGCGTCGTTTAATGCAATTTTAGTCACGATGGAGCGCTTCACGGGACAACAGCGTGCTTTTTGCGTAAAACAATTTTACAAAAACAACGATTCCTACATTACTGTACGACGCCTCTTTAGAGTTGAATACGGATTACAACGTGTAAGTGAGTGTCCAAGTGTTAATTTAATTAAAGCTTGGGTTAAAAAGTTTGATATAAACAGGATACAAACAGGATCGACAACGAATATTAAACAAACTGGGCGACCACGTTCAAGAAGAAGCGAAGAGAACATTCGGGAGGTTGAAATTTCTGTTAGGGACGATCCAGAATCATTTACGCGTAAGCGGTCGGCGGCTCTTGCTATACCAATAACTAGTCTGCGGCGAATCTTGCATTTTGATCTTAAATTGCACCCATATAAGCTGCAAATTGTACAGGAGATGAAACCAAACGATTACATTCAACGCAAGTTATTTGCTGACACTATACTGGAGCGATTTTCTAGCCTTGAGAATGTATTGTTTACGGACGAGGCCCATTTTCACATTAATGGTCACGTAAATAAACACAATTGTCGATATTGAAGCACGGAAAACCCTCACTATAAACATCAAAGCCTCTTCACTCACCAAAAACGACAGTGTGGGCTGCCATATCCGCAAAGGGCATAATCGGTCCATACTTCTTTGAAAATAATCAAGGAAATAACGTAACTGTGTACTCAATGGAATACGTGAAAATGCTGCGAGAGTTTTTGACACCACAGTTGCATGAATTTGAAGGATACAATATCCGGACTTGGATGCAACAAGATGGAGCAACATGCCATACATCAAACGTGACTCTACCGGTGGTCAAAGAAATGTCTCCTGACAAATTGATTTCTCGCAGAGGCGATATCCTATGGCCTCCCAGAAGCCCGGACCTTACACCTTGCGATTTTTTCTTATGGAGATATCTGAAGAGTCGAGAATACCTTAATAAACCGACGACCATATCCCAAATAAAAGAAAAAATCCACGAGGAGATAGCCGCGATTCCTCGCAGCATGTGTCAACGAGTTTTCCAAAGTTTGCGTAGTCGATTGCAGGAGTGCCAACGACGAGACGGAGCACATCTTGACGATGTCATTTTTAAAAAATATATTTCAATAAATGATAATTACGTTAAATAAATCATAAACAAAATAACATTTGTACTTTTATTTCTAGACATGTTTCAAAAGTGCAAAAAATTTTGGCCCACTGTGTATTAGGTAGATTCCATAGATGAATCTACCTATTGCAATCGATGCGATGACGGGACCCAGACCCCAGAGTAGGGGCACTACGCCGTTTATGAACTGGAGATTGAAAATCCGTCGAAAAAAAAAATTATATATCCCGATATATATAGGAGTATATGTATATATGATCCATCAGTCCAAATTAATCGTAGGCGAAATCTGACTTCACAGGTCGATAGGATAAATTAGTAGGACAAACGTAACATCTCGTTTTTTTTGGTAAAAGTGAAAGGGGGGCCTGGGAGGGGGGATGAAAGTGCAAACCTTTGGGGCACGCTACGGGTCGCAAATATTGACGGAGGATTGAATTTGGAGGTTGTCTCTCAACGGGGCATTTACAAAAGAAGGATTTGAACAGACCGTCGACCTGAAACAAGAATTTATTTAATGTTAATTATATTTTATCCCTACCGATGATGACCATGATTGCTCTAAAACTATTTAAACTTTTAAAGGTGGGAACTTAACAAAGCACTCAAGATATCAGTTAACTTTGGTTTGATGGTATTAAATGATATTAAGTTCAGATGACGACTCATAATTTGTTTCAAGAATTTTATCAACTCCCTAATCTTTACTCTCTATTCTTCAACGGTGTTTTTTGGGTTAGTATAATCCATTACAACCTCAGTTCCTCATTTCAAAGTAAATTATAAGCTATACGATGCTCCATAATAAAATAGTTACAACTACATGATCAAAAAATATTTAATTTAGTGATATTATACTAAAAAACTGAATGTCTTTAATTGATGACTTTCTAAGGTAATACTAATATATAAATAGGACAAGGTAGGCAACATCTATATAGCTGAAACGAATGACAGCTACTTTTAAATAGCAGTGTGTTATTATCTACATAATTAATGACTTAAGGAAAACAATCATCATCATCATCAGTAACCTCATGCTAGCGACATCTAACTTCTATGATAATACAAAATCTCACAGACTATTTGACTCTTTTAAATTAACTGTCAACAGATAATTAATAAACAAGATAAGGCGATCGACAAATGTCATAAAAATTGGAATGAGTTAGTATTTAAATTACTAGAGAAATTAAATTTATAACTAAAAGTAACCACAAAGTTATTATCCAATTAAAATCAGTCCAATATTGCGATCTATTTGAAGATTGCTTATTTATGTTAGGTTTAATCCTCCTACATCTCCTCCCGCGCACGTAATCTCTTACCACCGTTAAATTCCTAAATTATCACCCTACCACCATTTTATTCTTACCACCATTTAATTCTTAAGTAACCACCTTACCATCATTTTATTCTTACCACCATTTCATTCTTTAATTACCACCTTACCACCATTTTATTCTTACCACCATTTAATTCTTAAATTACCACCTTTCCACCATTTTATTCTTACCACCATTTAATTCTTAAATTACCACCTTACCACCATTTTATTTTTACCACCATTTAAGTCTTAAATTTAAAACAATGACAGTTATCAAGGATTCACGAAACTTTGAGTTACTGGTAGTAAGAGTTCAAGTTTTTACCCAACGTTGTACGATAACGAACATCGAGCAGCTCGATTGCTCCATCTTCCTAGATTTTATTTCCTTCTCCTTTACATATATGGTAAATAAGAGAGATAAATATACATCTGATTTTGGTCATATAATATGACTATTAACATTTAATATTTGGTAAAATTGATAAATAATATTATATTATTATTAGAAAAGAATTTCTTGAAAAATTATAACTTGAAAAAAGGAAAATGGTTGATAATTTCACTCTAGCACACAATATTCAATAACGGAACGTGCTTCAAGTCGACTGATCCTACATTATTAATGACTGCATTCGTTTCTGTGACCTTACAGAGATGAAGTCGACACGGTTTCAAGACCATTGAGTTCCTTGTTTTTATATAATTATAACACGTAATATGTATTTTTATAGGGAATTGTAATAATGTTATTACATTCGTTATTATATTATTATCATAAATCGGAATATGATGGAGCGTGTAAAAATAATCGACGAGATCTTAAATTCACTGAACAGCTATATTTTAGTGCTTTTCAATCACTATCCCTACTTGAAAAAAAACAACCACCTTTCAGCTCCTTGAATGAATAGCGACGGTAATTATTATTCCATCTTTAATAAAATTGTTAGCGTAACTTAAGTAAGATAAAGAATCACTGATAATATTTTATACAATTATTGATTCACAATACACTTTACAAGATTCTTAAAATTATAAACAACAATAAAAATATACCAACATGTGTGTAAAAATTAATTAAAAATTGTCAAACTGTAAATAAATGTTTAAAAGCAAAAGTCACTCAAAGTCATTTTAATAATTTTAGAGAAAGTACAAAATTTCTTATAATTTATTAATACTCTTTAATTAGACAAACATTTCTACACTAACTACAGTTAGACTAAGTCTAAGTCTGACTAGAGTTTTTTATGAAGACTAAATGTAAGAAAATGCGTTTGTTCATTTAACATATTGTAACAAACTGTAGTATATGTTATACATACTCGTATTACATAAACATTAGGTTTTAAGATTCAGGTCTTAGTTCTAAATTGTATATATTTTTTAATATCTAGTATTAAAGTATTCTTTGCTACTCTCAATTACTGCTTAAAGTTTCGAAACTTCTTACTAGTAGAAATTAGTTTCTTTGAGAGATTATTAATGTGCAGGACGACGATGGAGTTAAGTTATTTTAAGTGTTTTAAATGTGCATAAATTGTAGTGAAATAATTTAAATTCGTTCGTTAACTTATTAGAGACTTAAAACTTATAAAAATGTAAATAATTGTAATTACTCGTAAATAATTTGGATATATATGAATTGTAATAGTTAAAAATCATTTGTGAATAATTGGGATTTTAATAAGGCTCTCAAAAAGGTATTGCCAGCAAGCTCGTCTGTGATTGGCTAATTGTTAAAAAGTCCTTACTGTATGAAGAGGTATTATACTAATCACGTAGGCCGCTAATTAGTGATGACGATGTTTTATAAACAAATTGATTCACAATAAAATTTTATTTTAGAAGATCGATTACAAAAGAATAGTTTTTTATAACTTCGATAAAATAATCGATATTTTAGTCCGTAGATGTTTATTTTTTTCTTTATTATTTTTAGGGTATTTTACAATTATTGTAGTAAAAAATTTAGTATAAAATAATCAGAGAATATGTTTAAGTCCAAAATACATAAATTCTGTCATTGTTATAGTTAATGTGCGTTATTTCCATATGATAGGGACTCATAGGATACTCACACTCATAGTGATCATTTTACAGTTTTATTTAATTGAATAAATTGATATTTTTCTTTCTCGAATTGAGTAGGTAATGTACTTAAAGGACTTATTATTGTTTATTCTTATTTGCCCTTTTATTAAGTGGATACGATACAATTACACTCTATCACTTTATTTACAAGAATTAATGGAGTAATCTTAACCGATATATATTTAAAGTCTTATGTTTATTGTAGTTCTGTATGTTATGATAATGTTATTGTCTAATATATTATCCGAAATTATAACTCTGTTTATAGCATATATAGCAAACTAAAACATAAACTTAATTTTATTTCAGTAACAACTTTACTTAAGGACTAAAGTGACCGATAAAACCATGTCTTTATTTATAAAATGCATTTGCAATTAAACAACAATCACGAGAGATAATAAAGAGGACAGTCTTACTCAATGTTTCAAGTATACTCTCAGTAATGCCGCATACAGTGAATCTTAACGTCGATTGTATTGTGTGAGTAAAAGCCAAACCTTCTTCAACCAATTGTTTATTTTTCAAGTGGAAAACTCTCAATAAATGTAAATAGAAACTTGAAAATAAAAGGCAACAATAATATCTGAAAATTATCGCATCAATACAAAAAACTTGTTTTAGATATATGACAGAAATGTTATGATTTTAAACATGAAATCAACATTTCAAAAACATTGTCGCAACTTACTAGATAACAAATTAGAATTAAGTTCATTATTACTTATTAATATCTTATTTATCACTACACTTTGAAAAAGCAATATATATATTTGCGATAAACTCAAAAACCACCTAATATGTTTTCGTTCGGTTTCCACTAATAGATAGGAGGAGAATTCATGAGGAAGATTTAGGTGTATAATTTATTGTGGCTTATTATAAATAAGATGAAATATAACCATAATATATTCAAATAGTGTTGGCATAATACGTTTTATTTAAATCTTATCCAAAATATTAGACTCTAGTAATTATATTATTCACAATATACAATAATCTAAATTTAGGTAGATTTGATAACAGTGTTATAGGAAAAAACAATCGCGAAGCTTGTGTTCGCTACTAAAAAAACATTTGGATTTTTGATTCGACATATGGTATGTACCGAAAAAAGGCTCAGCTTTTCCCTGTATAAAAAAAACATATATGTACATACACATTCAGTGAGGATGACTGTGTACTAACAAGAGTCATCACAATTTTGATCTACAAAAAGTTCTGACAGTCTATCAAAACTGCATACATTCAACTACTTTTTTTCTCTTCTAGAGGATAGTATTGAAATGTACTGTGTGTACATATCGCAAGTTAAAATGTAAAGCTGCATTATTACTAATTGTTATTTTATTTTTTAACGGATCTACAATAAGCTACATTTTTAACCAACATGTTTTAGCATAGTCAAACAAGCAGAAGGTCCAGTCTAAGATAAGTGTTATGTACATATATGACGTCAATACTTATCGTATTGTGTTGACGTCCGTTTGCAAATAATAGTGCAAATGGTTTGCCACCCTCGACAAACGAAAGGGAATGAAGGCAGTTAGATAGGAATAGAGAGGAAAGGTTGTTGCTTGGGTTTTGTTCTCCCAAACACCAAACGATATGTAACTTTAGCTGCGTAACGCCGAAAACGGTTTGTACTAGCCTGGACGAGCCATAATGTATGAAGTGCAATCAACTAACTGCAGCTAAACTTTACCACCTCCTATCTACAAAATAAAATAAGCAAACATTTTACTTGCTGCGTCGTGAAACGTTGTTTTGCAAAACATTCGGAACGTCGACTAAATAATAAAAAAAATAAATACAGGCTAACGCAATTTGTTAAAAATTATCTTATTTTACTGAAGCTTAAAGGTCAAGTTTAAAGAGTTGCCAAGACTTGTATTGGAAACTATTTTAATTACTAAGATATTTGAAACATCTATATCCATTGAAATGATTGCTTGAATAATGACACTATTATTGTGTTTCTATTCATTATACGTTTTGTATTTGGCCAATATCATAAGAAATAAAGGAATTTCTTGTTATTATTTTGCATTCCGCGATTTCATTCTTTAATTGCTTTATTAATATTAGGTATCGTATAACGGTCTGTTAATTCACATCGAATTGTTTCAGTTAATTGTTTTTTGTTTTGCAGGATTCAATTCAAGAGGTTCATTTTAATAATAAATATAGTGACTTATTTATGTGCTTTTATATAAAGTTTAATTATTGAAATATGACTAAGTCGATATTTTATCATTTAAAACTATATTAACTTTTTACACCGATTTACTTAAAATTACTAAGAAATAAATTATATTTGAATATAAAACGAATTAAATTGATAAGAAGAGAAGAGAATGACGACCTTTGTATGATTAAATAGACCATAAATAGCTTTGTTGACACCATCTTCTTTATCAGTAGTTTATCGCTACACAACAGTCATTACTATTACAAATTAAAACTATTACAAAATTGCCTTATTTTATACCTCATAGTATTCATTATTCTGACTCTTTCCTAATTGATACGTAGGAAGAAATTATATTTCAAGTAAAGCATAGTACTAAAAGAAGGCTAGATAACTAATGATTCTAATACTAGTTCTAGGATGTTCTCATATTAACAAGGTATCAAGGATTCTATCCTTTAACATTAAAAATTTCTAGTCCAAAAAATATAACGTTGCAGTTTTATTTTCTTACGAAAACAACAATTCAATTGATTCAATAGAGTTATTTTTTCTTTCTTAAAAAAATGTAGGTAGCAAGTAAATTGAGCCATATATTCATATCCTTGATTAACATTCCTTAATATTGCCGTTGCTACAAACCTCCAAATATTTAACCTGTGTAGAACTCGTCCGATAATATATTGTATTATTTGGTGGGCGATTTTTCACCAAACTCACCAATTGGCCAGTGTACTGTGAATAATTTCAATGAGACCAAGTTCTCCTCCTAAGCATCCTATTTATGAATGGTAAACAAAAATAGTTTTGAAACAGTTTAGCACAATTTAAATAATGGTAGTTTTTAAGTTTCTGTTCCTTATAATAAACGTTAAGGGATATTATTATGTATTAATAAACACAGTTGGTCGTATTCTCATTATAATATTAACATTACATGATATTGTCACATTCTGATTTTTTATAAACGAAAAACACACAATGAAGTCCCACATATTCAGTTACTAATTACTGTCATTATTACAATACATATCCTGTTCATAAATGAAATGGAGTTAGGATTTTATGATTACAAATATTAATATTTTAGATCAGGTAAAATTTATGGGGGTGGTTATACAAAGTTTACCTTAATATTGACGTAGATTGAAGCACAAAGGTGAATGAATGACGTCATTTATCCAATCTAATGCGCACGTCATAATATTGCTTAAATTAAATAATTGTAATATAACTTTGTATAATAAAAAAAAAGATTATAATCTTCTCAGTCAATCTATTTAATAGGCTTAGAATTTATTCTATTATATCTATAATAATACATAAATTGTATATACATGTAAGTATATTATAACTATATTTAAGATAAATAAATAACTATGATCTGTTAAACTCAGTAGCTTTATCCACTGTAAGGTAGACATTAGCCGTAACTTAATAATGATTTAATTAGTATCGTGAATTATATTAAGCTGATGTTAAAACTTAGATGACCCTAGCAACAACAAAAAAATACTCAGGGGTAAATTTGAATGAAGATATCTCTAAAAGACTTTTCTTTCTATAAGTTGAATTTAATCTTGATAAAAATTAGTTTAGTGCCTTCGTATAATAATACGAGAGAGAATTATTCAACCAAAGAATGACAATGGCCAACCCATATAGCATGTAATACAATAAATACTATACACTATATTCACTAAAACAACTTAAATTGTAAAAGTTATCAGAAACAGTTTCTTTCGCTGTGAAACTGAATAAATCTGAATACAATGTAAGAGTATTGTCCTCTTCTTGTCTAGTTCTTGCAGAAAATCGTGCCAATATTTAAATAATACTCTATGGCTTTTGGCATAATGTTATCTTAAAGATTGAGGATTGAAGTATAGTCCTACATAAATTGAAATAATGTATAAAAGTGACTTGACTATGACTTTTTGACAAACCGATTCCTTGGAAAAACAAGGCCAAGTACCTAGGAGTGAAGCTGGACAAACAGCTAATATTCACCTCACATATCGAGGACGTTCGGAACAGAGCGGCCTTTATCCTAAGGCGACTTTATCCCCTGTTAGGCAAGCGGAGTAAAATGTCCCTTAGAAATAAGGTCACACTTTACAAAGCCTGCATACGCTCCGTCATGTCCTATGCAAGCGTTGCCTTCGCTCACGCGAACCTGAAGCCCCTTCAGGTGCTTCAGAACAGATTCATGCGGCTCGCCACTGGGGCACCGTGGTTTATGCGTAATATCGACTTGCACAGAGACTTAGACTTACCGACGATCGCACAGTATTTCAAGGGGCTCTCCAAAAGCTACTTTGACAATGCTGTGGGACACCCAAACCCGCTGGTGGTTAAGGCCACAGGATACACGGCCCGTAAGACTCCTAAAGTCAGAAAGAGAAGACCCAAGTCGGTACTTTTCGATCCGGACGACGCGATTACGTTAGGGAACGCTACGTAAAAGCGGCAAAGCGTACATAAATACTACACATACACACACACACAGCGTCTTCGCCGGCGAAGACGAGGCCCCCATCCAAGCAAGTTGCTCCGGCGTTCTGCCGTCGGAGGACGTTAGTGTCAAATCCTAACCCACATCCAACCCTCGCTTCCCACCTAACGGCGTCCTGAGCTGTGGTCCGAGCCTCACAGGAGGCGCCCTCAGGACGCGCGTTCCCTGGGGCCCTTCAGGCCCTCCTTATTCCAGGGCGGGTCTCTGCACCCGTCCATTCCTCCGGTGACGCTGTCATGGCCAGTAGGGCTAACAGCAGAGACAAAAAAAAAAAAAAAATGACTTTTCAAAAAAAAAAAAATCTTTTAACAGCATTTAATAATAAACATAACTGAAACTAAATCATTACAAAGTCGACTCAAGTATTGTTTTATTTTTAAAGTTCATTTTTTTTAACGAATACTATTTTCTATTGAATGCTGTTGTTGTATTAGTTGTATATTATAAAGTTGTATGTAAAAAAATATTACAAAATTCTTCTTTTATATATACTAATACCATTTTTGTTATTTTATGTACAGTAGCATCAAAGTAATTAATAAATAATCTCATAGTGTTGTGTAACACTGTTCAGGATAATCTGAGACATGATAGAGTTATTCTATTATTAGTTATTTTATTACAAACTGTAAAAAGTTACAGAAATAATAAAATAAAAAAGGCAATTTCAAATGTGTTTTAAGTACATATGTTCGGTATTCGTTCATTGACATTACACAAATTTAATTATAAAATTTGCCAACACAATATCATATCAATATCACAAATACCAAAAACGTTAAGGTTCAAATTTGCGGTTAGAAAAATGAGATGACGAACTATCACCACAGCGAGGTTAGTGTTTTTACATTACTGTCATAGTGTAGTATGTTACAACATACCGCTGTGGGGTCAGGGAAGATATGAAATCGATTTTTTTTTACAAAGAGATCTGTTCGAGCTATTTATGTCATGAAACCTCATTCCTCAGTCCTATTTCCGCTCAATTCTTGTCAAAATTGTATTTTTAAATATATTATATACATTCAAACCTAATTGCAAAACCTTATAATAATAATATTAACAATAGAGGTAATTTTAAAATAATAGTTCCTAAATTAAAACTCTACAACTACAAAAAATATTTTCCCAAAAAACTATCTTATCTCAAAATTTTAGAACTATATTGATGATAAAAAGAAAATGTAACGAACAGTGCAGTAGTTATTTATTTGAGACTTCTTTTCGTGTTTAGTAAAATAAAGAGATGCAAAGGTCTTAGAACCGATTGAAAGAATTCTTGAGTATTGAGTAAGATATGTTTATATTTTATATAAATCAGAATACCTATATATATATATATATAATTCAGAAAGCTATATATATATATATATATATATATAGCTTTCTGAATTTTTAATAAACAAAATAAAATTAGAGTCCACAGCGGCTGAATCTGCTACCTCTGCGAAAATTAAAGTATTAAAGCGAGGATTTTTTGAAATGACGTGACATACGAGTTGTATATATGTATATTTTAGAGTATAACAGTCATTTAAAAGTATCGAAAAAAGCAAATAAGCTGTTCGCAAAAATATAGTGTATGTATTTTTATCACATTTATAATGTTTAGTTAGTGTATGTAGTATGATATTTTATTGTCCAGATATAATTAATTAATTATGTAGTACTTTTATTCTATAAGGTAATGCGCATATTTAAGAGTATTTTTATTTAACACGAACTTTTTGACTTTTACTGCTATTAATAAGGTTCTTTTGCATTCATTTATCTTATACGAGCTCGTTATCTTTTAACAGACTTTAGTAGGTCTTCAGGAGGAGTTAGAAGAAAGGAACAATTGAATATAACGAATAATAAATATTATAAAAAAAATATTTAAAATTTGCAAGAAAAAGTGTCAGAAATAATATTCAATCCAATCATCTGACTAAAATTCACGTAAGCTATATTTTAATTGTAATATAGTGTTTTTTTTTGTTTTTTAATATGCGTCATTACTTTGAGAATGTACCTAATCGCGTTTAGCCGACAGGTAATAAACGAGAGACACGTTTCGAATGTTGGCCGAGAGTCAAAATTGAGACGTGACGTGACAAACATATTCGGGAGTTCAAGGATTTTGTGGAGTTTTATTGAAATGTGTACTACATTTTAATAAAACTATTTTACGGATTTAAGTCGATTATATTGATTACATTTTAATTTTAAATATCGCGTCAATTTCTTTGCAGCAATCTTGTTAATATACACAAAACTGTTACCTGGCAGTAAATCTTACAAAAAAAAAATTCTAGAAAATTCTAAAAAACTATAGAATTCAAATGTTTCAATTCTATTGAAACAAACAAAAATGGCGCCAGTGACTGGACCTCGCCACGGATATTGGTCAGCCTCTTCCCATTTCTGGAGGAACAAAGGGGCTCTCAACATGTCAGATTTGGGTTACGACAGCAGTAACACATCAAATTCAAGCAATCAATCAACAATCAAGCACAATAGCAACAAATAGATCGCAATCGCCACTGAAACAACTACTACCACGTTACAATCAGTTAGACTGCAACGTCTCCGTTAATCTCACCGATATTAATAATAGTAATTAAAAATAAGTAGACACACGCTAGGTGGTTCTTTTTTGCATCAGAGTATACTATGAAGTTTGTTTAAAATGTAAGAGCCACCACACTCATCCTTGAATGACTATATTTTATTTTTAATTACGAATAAAGTTCCATTAAACTACATCTGTATTGTAAATTTTATGTTTTATTTTTAATTTCATAAATAGGATTATCTTTTTACGGTTTTATACATTTGTCCAATAGGTAAAAAATACAAATTTTTAATCCGTCGTTAAATATACTAAAATCAAGTAATATGTGTTACCAATGAACTAAACAACGTAAAAGTATTCTGTAAAGTTATAAAAAAACATCCGTTTTTTACATTATAAACAACGGCAGCCATATAGAAAAGTTAAAAATTTAACAACATTGTACGGGATGGCGGATGCGCTGTTGTCAGTCTTCATATGTTGCTGATCCTTAGGACCGAGGATATGGATCCAGATTGACCTTAATAATGTTGTAATTTTATTATTTTAAATTTTTATTTGTTTGACATTTTTTCTTTTTCTAAATGAGAGTAGGAAATTAAGTTATAGGATTAATTATAGTTTAGTGTTACATTTCATTTGACTCTTAATGTATTGGATACTTTATACGTCAACACACGGTACACTATGTATTGGACCTATTTTTAGATCAGATTTTATTTAATTATATTAAAACAAAACAACATTTCATCTATTATAAAAATACAGAAATTTGTTTAAAATGTTGACAAAGGCTTGGGTTATTGGCCTCTTTATTTTATCAAGCAATAATTGAATTATAATAATATATTTCATTACTTGTACTACCTTACATACTCGTAAATGTTTTAGCGAGGTATTTATAAAAATAAAGTTTATGTTGAATTAAAAAAAAACATTATCACAAAAACTGAGTTGCTCTCGCTTACAGCACTGCTAAATTTCTTATTAACATATATAATTAAACTTTCTTAAGATTTAAATTCCTCGTTGATATTTCTTTCGTCTCTACTGACTGAATAACTAAATGCCACACACTGGAAATTTATGCTTCGATAAGAATTCTCATTTAATATTATACTATTGCACTGGTTGCCAAGCGCAGAGCAATATTGCAATATTACAGTAGGTTTGATATTGAAAGCCTCCTTCCTACATTATATACTTACTATTAATTATTGTTCTTACACTTTGGAGTACACGTAACACGTGACAAATTTATGTAAATAAAACAATAGAAAAATCTGAGTGTTTTAGACTACATTACCTTGGAATTATATTTCATAGCCCATTTACAGTGGAAGATTATTGGGCACCTATGTTAATTCAAACTCTACCCACCCATAACGATTCTGTGATGGTAAAATAATACAAATGAATTTTAAAAAGTAGGAACATATGGAAATCAATAACTAATCAATACTGCAAGCTAAATAGAATTGGCTCGTTTTTATTTCATTTTTAAAGGAGTTAAATATTCAAGGATACAGAGTAGAAACAATAATTTATAGAGATCGTTCACACAAGACTTGATCAGAAGAGAGAGCCACTAACAACAAGACGAACAGGCCGTCAAACGTTATTTAATCATTTTAATATATTTATTTTTTAATGTAGGGTGATTTATTTATTTTTCATTTAATTAAATTTTTAGTAATTTATTTTTGTTAAATAAACATTGCTATTTCTGTCACAATTAAAGCAATTTAATTATTACTACATAAGACTCAAGAGTCATAAAATGTGTATTGTCACAGTAATTATTTGAAAATAAAATAAACATGACATTTAACATATAAATTTATATATACATCATTAACAATATTTGACTACATTCAAACTGAAGTAAAACCATTAACAATATATACTCGTATCTAGGATCAGAAGTGAAAATAAAGCATTTAACAAACAATCAATCACCACTGCCTGCTTATAATTAACCCATGGCGGTAGCGCAGCTCTTTTTAAACACCGTGTAACCCTATGTCTTAATATATTATTACTGAAATAAATTGACATAATAAAAATACACGAAGTATTTTTCACTATTCGTAACATATTTACATCATAATTTATGCGGCTGCAAAGTATAAAAACAAATTAAACTATTGTTTGAAAGTTACATACATTAATATGTAAAGAAACTTTTCTCGTATTGTAAGGACTATATTTATCTTTTTAATTTTTAAGATAGTACAAGTCAATTATTTTTATATTAATAATGATTTTGTGTGATTGTAAAAACGAAGGCCGGTCAGAAATCTTACTAATTGCATAAAATTTAAATATTTATGCACGCCTTAATTGTGGTTGGTTGGTATACCACGTTATACCACATAAATAAAGAAAAGATAAGATTAGTTCCCACGTGTTATACGGAGTAGAGAACTAAAACTATATCCTTCTTAAAACCTAAACAGATTAACATCAACTAAACTAAAAATTAAATTTGAAATTCATATGCGGTCTGGAACTATTTTATATTAATATTTATATTTTTTGTAAAACTTAACTTATTAATTGCAAAATCATGACTTCGTCATTATGTATCTACATATTTTATAAGATATCATATACATATTAACTATACTAAAAATGTAATGCTTATTATAACCTCATTTCAATAAAATGAGCAGAATGTATTATTTTTGTTCAAATAATAAAAAGGTTCTACAGAAAAATCTCATTGATTTGCAAAATAATAATTATTTCACTGCTCGCTTATTATGATGTAATTAAATGAATTCGACTATGAAATTAAAGAAATAGACCGAGAGTTTTTGAAATGAACTAGAACAGTTGAATAACCTCTTCAAACAGATTAAACATTTTATTTTTAGTTCAATTAAAATTCTATTTAATATTTTTTTGTACTAATAATAAAATACAATATATTCTAATCAATAAATTATTTTCTAAATTAATAGACATAATTATGTTCTTTCATTTTAACTCAAATTTAAGTTGTTATATATCTTAGTATTGGGTCCTGCCTTTTTCCTACATACAAAACAAAACTCACAGAAACTGAATGCAGCGTCGCCTACTGGGTCTAAATTTACTTCAAAATCATTAAAAATATATGGAATTTCTAATAATATTATTTAAAAGCTTTTGTAATAGACAGATTGATGAATGATGAATGAGAGAGTTACATGACCGTTGTAGCTGTAGGTAAAATATTTGTAAGAAAATGTAGTCAATAACAAACAATTTTTGTTTCTTGTGGCCTTCTTAATACATTCCTAAATGTTGAGAACATTAAGCTTAACCAATTGTCTTAGCATACAAAATGTAGTTTAAATAAACATAGGCTCGGTATTTAAGGGAGTGAAAGCATTATCAGTCTCCTGTATAATATTATGTTAGGTCGTACTTAGTTAAGTACACTAATTAAGCACTCTATAATGAATTTAATCAAGAAAGCTTTTTATTATAATCACTAAACTTAGTAGATATTAAATTATAAATTTTACATTTCTCTCTTGTAGACTAGCACGTCTAGATAAAAGTTACTTTAATCTTTTCTTTTGAGAGGCTATGTATAATACTTATAGTTTTTTTACGTTTTAGAGTTTGTGCTGCCTTTAGAACTGAAGACTGAATAATTTTAAAACAATCTTCAGCATACCAAACACGTTCTTGTCGTTATTGCTATCTTATCAGTGTTGTAGTATTATAAGCTACCTACAATAGAGTTGTAGTTAGCATTATATGAAGGTATTACAAAATATAAGTAAGCTTGCAGACGGTTTTTATAATTTAATTTTTTTTATTTCTAGTTAAATAGTTTAGAGCTGGTTGTAATTATGTCTTGACTGAATTCACATCGCAAGATGGCTGTAACATATTTTAAAGAACGTTTTAAAATAGAAGATACCCATTATGTACACATACAGAAATGAAATCCGTTAAATCACAATAGCTTTCTTTAAAATATAATACTTTTCGATTATTTAACTGGTTTCTATCGAATTTGATCATAATTACGTTTACATATTGTATTACTCTTAATATGTCGATGTCGTGAACTTTTGAGTTCTTTTTATCGGTAGCACTTCCGAAATTAATATATTAATTAGCTTTTAGGCTAATTAAATATTATGGTATAATAATAATTCTTATTGTCTACATTTTCTGGGCAGTTTAAAAAGTAAGTGGGAAAAATCTATTGGTCCTATTTCGAAAATTTGAGACAACAGAGATTATTGTATTGCTTGCAAGCCCATTGTCCACCATAAGTAGTGGATATGAATAATGTGTACGACAAAAAATAATTGATTGCAGGATTATTGCTGTAACTGTAATTATATTTCGACTTTGAAATGTATTAGTGGAGCATGTTCACGTGACGCTTTCTAACATTTTCCTTAGCAAAAATTTCCTTTTCACTATATATAATATATTTAAATGTTGCATTCCCTGTTTTATCATTAAAAAGGAGGAAGTGGAAACATCGAATATATCATCTTGGGAAGACCTTCATAATTCCTCTCCGTTCGTTCATTCCTCTACATCGTAGGGTTCATTGGAAGGGGGAATGTCTGATTAGCATTAAGCCCGCCTCTTGTATTTTTTTATTTTTGTGAAATTGTCCAAAAAAAGTATTAAATAAATAACTATAATTTACTGCCACACTAAAACTAAGTTGAATTTAGAAAACTTTTTAAGAGTTCAAACCAATATTTCAAAATACCTCTTTCAAACAAAGTACTTGCTAAATTATATTTCTTTTTAACCATTATTATTATACCATATTTCTGAAGTTGTAGCTTCACGGCTCTGGTCCATAATAAGTATAATATACACTTATTTTGTGTGTCACTACACAATACAGGGTGTTGGCGTAAAACGAAGCGTCGCGTCATTTTCTCCCGGCATTCGATCATTACCCAGAGCGGCATCAGCCTATGGACTACTTTTAATAAGTCACTAAGTGTACGTGACCTTGAATATTTATATACCTTTCCTCTGTGGGGATTGTCTCAACATTTAAAGAAAAAAAATGATTTCTATAGTTGTTTCATAATAATGTCAAACGCCAAATGATTAAACACATCCGAACTATTCATTAAATTTTTTTTTCTCATTTTATATAAATAGAGAATACTCACTATAGCAAAGGTGAGGACAACAGTTAGACTAACTGTTCGCTGCTATGCACCTAGAGCTATATGAATCACAATACTTAATATTTTTACTAAAGGTCCTAAGATAATCTTTAATTTACATCTCAACATCTAGACGTGCACAAACACATCTAGATTTTAAATGTAATGTTTAATTGTATATTGTAATTAAATAAAAATATCTTTATTTATACATTTTACTGCGATAAAAAGGACAACGAAACTTTCTTTTCTGTTAAGAGTAAATTTTAAAAAGTAAATTTTGATTAAATTGAAATCAAGTAAAATGCAGTTCCTTACTTTAAAGTATATATTCATTAAAAAGAAAATATATATTTTTTAATGGTAATTGTACGATGGTATAATATTTTCATTATATTGTATCAGTATTCAAGAATTGTAACAATAGTAAATATATAACACATAACTTGTATTTCCTCATAATTGATGATTATGAATGTCTCTCTTGTATTCTAATATCGAGCAAGTCGTCATTTAAGTCATATTAATTGAAAAATGTATACTATTTATTTTTATTTTAAGCGTAGAAGATACAATATGCAAATAATTTTAAAGTTAATATAAAAATCTTAAATTCAAAACATGGTGTATAATATAATAGTTTCTAAAAGGAACCGTTTCATACTATGATAAGCACGTTGTCGCTTACAAAAAGACATCGATGACTAGAAAGTTCAGGAAATATTTATTAAACAAGGGTATAACGAAAGAGTCTACTAGAGAGCTACCATGAAACATTTTTCTACTATAAATATGTGAATCAGTATATAAGTTTTAACCTTATAGAAACTATAATTATATTATTTATTCTGATAAAAGTTTGCGCATCATTAAGTGAGAGATATACAACATTTATTTAAAACCAATTACAGAAAAGTTATACTTTTTATTTTAGTTTTTGGCGCAGTTCAAAAGTGGTGCGCGGACTTGTATGGTCACATTGTGCTTTTTTTCTAGTTAACCTGCAATTTTATATCTATTTTATTATCTACTTGATCTTGTCCTAATTCATTAAGGCGCAATATTTTATGCCCTTGTATCTGATATCATACTTAATGTTAGTGGAAACATTTTTTATTTTATTGTCTGTTCTGATACTTAAAGCCGTCCTCACCGACAAGAACAACAAACAGGGTATACAAGGATGCAATGTGAAGGTAACTATTATCAACAGAGAGAAGTAGGGGCTTATAGCCGACCCGATACAGTCTCTAAAATTATCGATATTACCGGAAGCCGTTCTGACATGGCTTGTAGACTGAACGTACAAAACACCTGTCAACGCTAAATACTGAACATCTTCTTTTTTTACGGCTCCAAATTTACGACGTACTCTGTTGTATGACAAACTTACGAGTGTCGCTCAATTAGTAAAGAGCAAATATGGCATCTGTAGTTCCTCATTCCGGGATAATGCCGAAATGATTTTGGGTGATTACATTTTGCATACGCAGGTCGCGGTCTTATGAGGTGCACTAGTGTACTCTTGCACGATTCCACGATTGAATCATCTCAAGACAACTGTTTGAAAAACAGAGTTAGCTACTTACATCCATCTTCTCTAATTATCTGCGTTACATTTATTAGTAAACCAACTGAACCTACTGATTTCCCATTTTTCATGGTTTGCATATTGTATTTCTGAGGATAAAACGAAGGATAATGTATGGTAATTTATGAAATTTACTTGTAAAATTAAGCATTCCAAATACAAATATCATTTAGGATTCTTACAAAATTTGCTGTGAAAGAAGTATAGGTAGTTCAAATAGTCATAAATAAATTATGAAAATATTTTAGTATTATATTTTGAATTTTTAATTTATTACAATTATAGTCTTTTATACATAATATGGTACTTCTTTAATATATAGAAATATTTCGTAAATATTTAATAAAATAACATGACATATATTTTGTTCTTAATATTATAAATTGGTGAAATTGCACGCGTCTGTTAATTCAAATTATATGTTAGTTTCCTCTCAATGTAAAATTATATTTGTTCTATATTGTTGCAGCGCAGGTAAGTAAAAGCAATGCAGGTTAAGATTTAATAAAAATTCTTAATGAAGGCACTGAAGTGCTCCAGCTTTATTCTTTTTATACAAAAACAATTCAGCGTAAATCGAAATATTCTATTTGGTTAAAAGTTGTATTCGTTCGTATATCTACAACTTAATGAACTTCGTGGAATAAATATAGTATACACGTTGATTCGTACGTAATTTACTGGCTTGTTAGTAGCTTTCAAAAAAGTAACTTAGCTTCACAAAGATACGTAAAAATATACCAATATATATACAATTTTCTGGTTCCCGTTTCTTAGAGGAAATTAACTTATTGCCATCACATATGGCATATTAGTAGGTTATTGATGAAACCAGTAAATATAAAGGTAAAGGAAACGAACCCTAAAGAATAATGAAAATATACATTTTTTTAGTAATAATCCTTTGCAGGAATTTCCTTTAACAGGATTGCCTCAGTAAGGACATTTAGGTAAAATATGTAGAAAGTAATTATTATAAATATGATTAGCCCTAAATTTAATTCAGTTATTTCAAATCATCGTTGTAATCACATTTATAAATAAACGATTACGTACAAATTTTTACATAGTTAAATACTTGTAAATTTTCACACATTTTGCATCTAATATTTATAAAAACTTGATAGCGAAATTGTAAATCATTTAAAAATACCTGTTTTCAAAATGTTAACAGCGTTCATACAGAGAATTGTAAACAATTTAAAATAAAATATCACATTATATATACAATGACGCGAATGTTATAATTCTAATTATTTTACTTTTGTTATATCTTGAATATATGATAGCGCTTTGCACTAAGTACGACAATTAATACGAGAAAAGAAAACTTTGTACCCTTTTTACGGAAATTACACGGGCGGAGAAGTAGGTAATTATGATATGAGAAAGTTTATATTTTTATAAATAATTAATTAGAATCACTGTTGTGGGTTTAATATTTTATGTTAAATTTAAATATTATTAGAAAAATATTAGTAATTAATTATTAATTACGCATAGTAGATATGATAGTTTATAATTTATACTTAATTTCGCTTATTTTACTAAGTGAGAGTGAGTGAGGAGAGAGAAAATATGAAACAATAGAACGCAAACGTACAAAATATATACTTTTCTTAAGATTTGCATAGTTTATGCATATATTAATGTTCACATGATCAAATATTTTTAGTCAACAAACGTCATCAATATTACTTTATTACGTAGAGTAAGCAAAGTTGGTTGACAACTATTTCAATTGTTTTTAGGGTTACGTTAAAACGAAAAAACATAACCCTGAAAGGATCACTTCGTTCTCCGTCTGTCCTTTGTGCAGTCTATCTGTCAAGGCCCTTTAATTCGTGGACGCGTGAAGATATCGAGTAGAAATGTAGTCTACATCCCCTTCAAGCTGTGAAAAATAAAACTTATAAATTATTTTTAAAAAAAAGATAAAGATACGATATATTTTTTTAAAAGATTAATGCGACAAAAACGCATGTTTCGACACTTTTAAGAAAAAATAATAATAATAGTACTTCCCGTAGACAAAGAACTATGAAATTTGGCAAGTAACATATTTTTATATTACCAGTCCGAGGAAAAACCTTACAACTATACAGTTGTAAGTGTAGAACTGCTAAAACATGTAAATCTTCTTAACTAAAATGAATGTCATAAGTTTTCAAAAGGTTTTAAAAAGATAGAAAAAAGTATGAACCGAATCCTATTTAAAATTAGGAAAATACGAATTTTATCACGATTATTTGATAATTTTAGTGTTTTTTGTTCTGAATAATTCAATGGGAATAATAATTTAATAGGATTCAAATAACAGTTACAAAGAAATATCATTTAGTGACAATATATGACGCCGGTATGTTATGGTCATCTTTATATTCATATTATACACTTAAACTAATATTATAAATGCGAAAGTGTGTGTATATCTGGAAAGTTGTTTCGGTTTCTTTTTTATTTGTTTTAATAGATATTAATAGACTAAATGTTACAAGAGACTTAGTTTCAGTGCACTCGCCTTCTCCCGGCTCAGATAATCATAAGCTAAGCTAAACAACACTTAGACTTTATTACAAATCCATACTTTGTGGGTTTTATTGTGATGAAATAATAAGCCTTGTTCATTATTGTTTTCTTTTTTTGAAAATTTATGATATTTTACACAAAAAACGATTCTTTATCCGACTTAGACAATGTTTATAACCAATTTATATCTACAGACAAATAAATACAAATACAATAAAATAATAATGTATCTAAAGCTTGTTTGTAAAGTAATTATGTATCTCGTTAACTTATTTAGTCCTGTGGTATATAAAGATTCGGTACACTAATATTTTTTTTAGTAATACTGTTTTTATCATTATCATTACAATAACTAACATGCTCAAAACATAAGCAAACTATTGAATTATATGTGCCTTAACAATGAACTTATATGTGTAAAATCATGCTAGTTTAACGGAGTCATGAACATTTTTATTTTTGGTCGAACAAAAAAGTAAAATATTTTTTAAAATATCTTCATCAAGCCTTTTCATATGAAATAACCATAGAGTCAGTTGAACTAGTTGATTCAACTTTAAAATTCGCCCTCGTATAAGAGTATATTTTTTATGATAGTATTGTTTTCATAGTTTTTCTTGTTACTTGTACTGTAAAGCGACGTAACTTGCCAGATACCCTATCGGTTTGATCCTTTAAGGGTGTCGTAATATGCGTTTTTGTGGCATAAGCAACCGTATAAATATTTTACGTTAATTTAGAAATATATTTTTTACATTTTCAAGGGGCTGTAGACTTACGTACATAATTTTAATTTCAACGCGATATCTCCACGCGTGCCCGATATCAAGAGTCATGCCAGACAAACAGACGAACGGGCGAAATGACGGACAAAACAGTGATGATGTAAGGGTTCCGTTTTACCCTTATATACTAAAGCATATAAGAGTAAAAGACATGTATGTATGTCTAAAGGTAAGGTATGTCTAAAGACAGACGATCTTTTAATTTAAAGACCTGCTCTTGTTTTTATTTGTATACTTAAATTTTTTTTAGCAATGACTCAATGTCTGGCAAAAGTACATAAATAGTTGTAGTATATACTTCGATTAATTATTAAATGAATATTTATTTAGGATCCCGAATTTAAATTTAGATAATGTTCTAAATATATTATTTTCCTTTGTTTTTATATTTTGTTTCTAGTTTTTAAATTTACTTAAACTTTCAATAACATACACACATACAACCCACCAAAATATCTGTGTTATTATTTGAAACAGTATTGTTATCGTAAAATAAAAAAAGAATGTATTTGTTCCAATTTAAATTTGATTTATGTTTTTGTTTTCATATAACATATATCTTACAACATTGTTACATTAAAAAAGAAAAACGAAACAAAAAAAAAATGTGGAAACATTTAATTATCTATTTTGAAAAACAAGTTCATGAAATGTGTTGAAAAATTAATTTGCTGATTGTTTTACATTTTATAATTTTTGTTCCTTATATTGCAACTGTAATGCTTTTAAATAGCTTATTAATTAGAGTGACAATAATATCCAATTTCCTGTTTTGAAGAATTATAACAAAAATATAGTATCAAGGCTGTATTAAACCCTAAAATAATAGACTTGTATTTGAAGCATTTGTTTCGGTAGACATTTTGGGACATTAGCTAAATGCTTTTTACACAAAATAATTAAATAGTGATCAGTGAACTGTGATATTTTTTCCCATAAATATATAAAACCGAATACATCTAAAAACAAATATTTTTTTTCTCTATTTGTGTCATACTTTTTTTACTTGAAATTAATCTTTTAGTAGCATAAACAGGGAAATCTTAAAGTATCCACTACTTCAAAAGTTTAAATTTATGGTTATACTGGCCACTAACAGCCTTAAATAAAGACCAGTTTTGTTCGCAGCGGCTATTTTTAAATTTACGAAAGTCGTGTAAAAAAGCTTCAAAACCTTTAAAGTAATCTAAAGACTGACATCGCTTCTACGTTTCCTCGGACACTGCAGAAGACCGTGGACGGCTGCAGTTTGTGTATCTGCTTTCAGCATTTTCGAAGTTATTAAGTCGGGAGCTGGGGATTTGCTGCTTTTAAGTGAGATTAAAGCTGCTAGCTTTTTTTCTGCGTGGTGGGGACGTGTCAATATCTAGCAGTTGGGGTATCGGTGTCTTTTGAAGGGAGTAAGGAGGTATTGCGGTCAATAAGCGGAACAACTCTTCGAATATTTCGCGCCATCTATTGATAGATGTCGTAATCAGCTTTTTTCGTATAGTCACGCGTCCCATCCAAAGTTTTGGTATGAATAGCTATATAGCTCTCTTAGATTGCCAGTATAGGCTACATGTTGTGCACGATCAGCCACATCGTCAGCTCATCTCCAACTATCTTTTCTGGTGCTGCGATACATCTGCGCTTTTGACGATAGTGCAATCGAAGATTGCCCCATTCTGTTTCACTGCGTGTATCCATAACTTTTAAGTGGAGCACTTTTCAAGCCTCAACTAGTTCCCAAGTTGACTGCGTTACCTATTCGTTGCGCTTCTTAATTTGGTGTCCTAAGACATCGAAGCTGGTTTCATAATAGATCATTTTGATGCGATTTCGCTTCGAATCTAATGTGGCTTCATCTGCCCCCAGAACGTAGAAGCGGTTCCGCAATTCAACTGCACACTTCCTGGGAACGACAGGCTCATCCAACTTACGTACGTTAACTCGTTTTCCCACCCTGCCGAAATACAATTTTCATTTTGAGCGACTACTTTTGGGTTACTTTTACTTTTGGGGTACTACCAGCGTGTGTCACTGTCAATATCGGCGCCACGTCTGATACGCACATTCAGCTGTGATGTTCGCCATCTGTAGCTTATAGCAAGGAGGTCAATCTGGTTTCAAGTAACAGCGTCGGGGTGATATCCAGGTGTACTTACGGATGTCTTTGTGCAGGAAAAGTGATCTTCCGACGGTCCGGATGTTATTCTGGCAGAATTTGAGGTACCTCTCCCCGTTGTCGTTCTTCGTTCCAAGCTCATGTTTTTCTAAATGCTTTTCACAGCCAGTGTTAGCGTTGCCCACTTTAGCGTTGTTGGTCTCCTGTAACGATAATGATATCTTACCTGTGTATGTTCTTCATAATGTTTTGAAGTGAGCTGTAGAAGCATCCTTGTCCTCTTTAATTAATATGAATTGTTATAATCCCGTAAAATATAACAAAATTTTCACGTTCTTTATTCGGCCGCCGTTTTTTATTTATTAAATTGATCTTAATAAATCAAAAAACAATGTTCGATTCCACCGAAAGTTCTTAATTTTTTTACATTTAATAATTGCTGTAATTGACATGACTTCAGTGATAAAATAGTGGTACTAAAAAAAAACCTTTACCAAACATTTAAAAACAGAATAAATTATTTTACAATTAAACAAAATTGTCTTTTTTTTTCTTTTTTCTCTCTAATTAGCGGCGAATTACAATAAATAACCTTTATTTTAAGTTTTTAACCTCTAATAAGAGTTAAAAAAAATCGAAAACTATGGCATTTATTGAAGATTCATGAAACTATGAGTTTATGATGTGATTAGTAGTAACTAGTATGAGTTTAAATTAGTTTCAACGTTTGTAACATATTAACCATCAAGTGACTCGACCATCTTTCTAGATTTTTTTTGCTTCTCCCTTACTTACATGGCAAATAAGAAAGACATATATATACGAGTATACTTCCGGTTTTGTTCATATAATATGGATAAGATATTTATAATCGATAAGTTTTAAAGAGTTGTGCAGGTTATATTTTTAACTGCACATTACTGTGAAACGGAGATTGAACATGTCTGATAATAAAACACTTCTCCTATTTAAAATGATTTTTTATTACAACAAACTTCCAGAAGCCCTTTACAATACGATATGGAGCAGTTCGGAGACTATTAATCTGTAAGTCACAGAGAAAATGTAATCCTATTTGCTCCTCGATCATAATTGTTATTTATTATTTATAACATTCCGACCCTCCTCTGGCGACTTTGATGAATTTGAAAATAAAATGGAGGATATTTTAACAACACTTTGTAATAAAAATAAGTCGGTGATAGTGTGCGGCGACTTCAATGTAGATATATTACAAGTAACTTCTTGTACTGTTCATTTATTAAATTTGTTGAAATCCTATAATTTGTTGAACGTCTTTTCGGAACCTCGTGTAACTAATGTTTCCGCGACTTGTATTGATAATGTGTTCTGTCACTGTAACGTATATGAAGAGAGGATAATATCAAATTTAAGTTCAGACCACTGTGGTCAACAATTTTCTCTCTTAATTAATCATGAAATTGAAAGACCCCAAAAATGTACTTGCAGACCGCTAACAAAATATAACTCACTATAAAAAAAAATCTGCGAAAAGAGTGGTTAAAGAAAATGTAACCAATGATAATCCTAAAAATTTATATAATAAAGTTTTCGATTTATTGTTAAATGAATTTAATAATATTTTTAAGCCAAAAACGTTTACGAAATACTTCAAAATTTAATTTAGTGATTGGGCTACATCGAGATTTATATGGTGAGAGGCAATGGATCATGATCCGGTGTTCTTGAATAGAGTTAGAAATGTATAGGATATTTATAAATTTGTTTTAAACAAATTAAAAAAAGACGCTCAATTTCAGAGACAATGTTTTTTGTTTACGATAAAGACAATGAACATAATTGAGCATTTCTATTCAAAGAATAACTTCATCACTTGATGACACCCATTCACACGGAGAGCACAAAACTCGAGTCTTGACTTCAAAAAGATTACACTTGAGCATCTGAAATACTTAAAACAAACCTTTTATTTGTTACAAAACACCGTAAGTGATTTATATTTTATTGAGATGAAGATTTTTATTTCACTGAATTAAAGTGAACCATAATGAATTGGTGCGGATATATATTTTATAAGCAGTTATATTTCATTCATGTTGCATTTAGTTAATGTACAAAAATACTTCATTTTAGGATTATATTAATATTGAACAAATATAATATTGAAAATTTCGAAGACGATTATATACATTTATAAAATTTTATCACATTTTTATATACTTTAAGCACCCAATTAATTCGTTTCTTTAGCTACAATTAAAACTAAAATATAATACTTCAAAAACGTTCTAATATCCCATAAATGTTTTCAGCAGGATAATTACCTCTTTAAGAAAAGAGATATTAGTCTCTTGTTTCACAGAAAATTATGTTGAAGAATTGCTTTGTACCTAAGTATCGACACGACTCCGCTACGTTTTGTACAATATCAAGCTTAAAAGGAGAAAATTACTTATCTACCTCTTATCTACCTCTTATCTACTTACGTAACTAGTAAGTAGATAAGGTACCTTGGCTTAATCTTAGATGAGTTAAATTATAACTTACAGTACACGCAACACAAGAGGACTAAAACTTTAACGCTAATTTTCGAATTCAAAAATAATCCAATTAAAACTCGTTTTGAACATGTAATATACTTTATTATTGGAAATAAAATAACGATTCTTTATTCTATGTTCGAAAAAAATACAATGTTTTTCCTTAAATCGATTTTGGTTCATTTAAAAACCTCTAAACGATAATTTTATAACTTTTCGAAGAAACTCGTACTGTAGGCCTAACGAATTATTATAATGAAACACACCTATTTGTACAAATTCGCTTACTCCATTGTTCAATTAAAATTTGTTTCACTACAGCACTTTAGCGGACTAAATAGCCCGTTGTGCGATCGCGTGGGTAATAAATAACATGCTCCAATTTGTATGAAAGGCTGTTGTGGTCGCGCGTTCATTTGGACCTCAATAGTTTGCGCTATTCAGCTTGCGAGCCAGTAATTTAAGCCTCTGTTATTGAAAAATAATCACGCTGGCTCGAAGGACCAATATTCTCCAATCTCGTTGAATAGACTTTTTCTTAACGTCTTTTACTTGTAAGGGTTAATTAATACACGAATGCTGCAATCATAAATCTAATTTTCACAAGAATTTGCTATTAAGTGTATCGTATCGTATCAACATTTTCCTTGAAAAATATTATTCTGAAAAAAAATATTGAAAAGCTATTTGTCAGTATTGAAACAAGATCATGACACAAACTATCACAGTAATTTTTTTAAATTAGAACGTGTACTTAATTAAATTTTAATATAAATATAGAATGAAAGACTCAACACAGGCACAAATCGAACTCCCGATCTGTGGAAAACCGACCCCGTCGCTATATTTCTACTCGCATCTAATGTTTTTAACTTATACACTATGGGATTAACATTGGAATGGAATTAACAATAGCAATTAATGCTTGATATTTAGATATCTTTATCTGGTTTACGTTACATGTAATTGGGACGGAAACTGTTTTTGACTACTACATACTACCAATGCTACCAATAAATGAGTTGGATATATAATATACATTTATATTCGAAATTACATTAATTATCTAGTCTCTTGAATAAGTCTGATAGGGATCGAACAAGTTGTGGCTAGATCACACAATAACAACAATATCACCGGAGTAGGTATCCTATGGAAGTGTAGCAGTATGTGGAACAATATAGATGGAAACTCGATAACTACACAATCGCAGCTAGTAACTGCTACAAAACTAGTCCGTTTATAAACATCTTAAGATTTAGCTTAAATGCAAAACTGACCGCTACCGCCTTATTGTTTTCCAATCACAATTTAGTTTTAACTTAGGCGTTTTTAGCAATTTATTAAAAATACACTTTTGTAGACGATTCGTCCAATAAGCTTAATGTTGTTTTAAATAATATTCCTACACACTACAAGTTGCCCCCGCCATATACGCTGGCTAAAAATTTACTTAAATAAAATGATTACAAGGAAGTTGGGAACACTGATTACACATATTATCGTATTTGACTTGGAATTTCCATTCCAATATTACTTATAAACTTTTAAACGTGCGTGGGAATTGACCCAAAAATTCTAATATAATGTTATTGACACATGACTTAGGCCATATTTCATGGACGTGGAAGTTTTTCAATTTACTTGACGAAGGACAGTTAAGTTTAATTAGTTTCAGGGCGGACATGAGACGACTAAGGCTTTTTTTGTTGAAATTTTCCGCCTTGCCTCCAAATTAAGATTGGAACTTAGCAATTAGTTGAAATAGGTGTTTGAATTTCTTTAGAATTTTTTTTTAATTTTATATTCAAGTCTATTTACAAACATCAAAAACTCGGTAATTAGTGAGTACGTTATTCTTGAAAGGGAAGAATGTTTCAGCTCTTTGCAGATGTTTTGTTAAAGTATGAAATGTTGTGATTATTATTATTTTTTTTTTTCATGATTATTTAGGGATAAAATGTATAAATGTTATTATGTAGTTATGTTATTTTACAAATCTATATTTAACATTATAAATATGGCAATATAAACAATTGGTATTAAAGTGCAATACAACCAAAGCAGCAAAGTTCTTTATAAAGTAATTGCTAATTACTTTATTACGAAGAATTGTTAAAGAATTGCAAATTTGACACTTGAAAAACGCATTTTGGGTCATTATCTGTAAGACAAATAATAACGGAATCAGTAAATACTTACTTCAAAACAAATAACACAAAAAATATATAAACCCATCAGGTAATGTATAAATGATTTAGAAATTCTCCTTTTCCTAGTTATTTAATACTTTGTCCGTTTCGGAACACTCAGCAAAAAATGTCTCATTATCCCAAACAAAAAACCCATCCTACAAGGCAAAAAAAATACAAATTTTATCTCCTCAGGCCCAAAATCTGTAGACCATCTCTTCATCTGCACGCTAGCGTTGTTTGATTACAGTAATTAGAGTTCAGTCGGTCGCCGTAGGCAACTTTCAACACATTGTATTTACCGAATTATCACTTCCACATTTCGGACATGCTGTGAACCTTTCAGTTTTTTTTACTCGCATTAGAAGTATTCAATAGAACACTATGCTCCAGATTTTTTTAGCATGCGTCCCATATTAGAAATTTTTTTAATCAGCATCTTTCGGTATAACTCTTGAACACATAAAAAGTCTTTAATGTATTGTGTCACTCTTGTAGATTTCCTTAACGTGTACTTTTACGCCTCATTAGGGAATACTCGTTGCCATTTCGCTGTCAAGGTTTTTGCTTACATTTCAGTATGCAGAATTTTAAAAAAGAATGGCTGCTTCTCTTATTTTAACGTTACCAAGATATTTTTATAAGTAAATATCGAACAAGTGTCAAAATAATATTTTCTTAAATATTGATTGAATTATAAAGTTGATAATTCTTGTTGAATCTTTAATTAAGTGGATATCGAGTAGAGTGCTGTTCATTTTAATTGGGTTAGAACAAACTGTTTTCTTTCTATGTTATTATGAAGTTTGTTATTTTTAATTTTCTACTGTATTCGATAATATAATATTTTTTATGAATATATATTATGTTTACAGTCTAATAAAGCACCTAATAATAATGAAAAGCTATGTGAACGCTCTGTACTTTTTGTAATGAGTGTTATTTTTTATTCAGGTTAAAATGCGAAGGTTTTTCATTTATGTGGTCTTTACAGTGAATATACTAACGCTAAATTAAACAACGAAATGTTTTAAACTTTTCCATTTAATTTAGCTCGTTACTTTAACATAAGTTATTATTTATAAAATACTTTTATACTTCACAGTACAAATTAATAAAAAGCCTTGAAATTACCGGCGAAATTCTAATATTATGTTGAGAAGAGTATTAAATTACCAAGTTAGACCATGTCCCAGGTTTTTAATTTGCATCCTCTCAGATGATTGTGGGTTGGGATTGTGGTTGCCAGTTCGACTTAGCGATAAATAGTTCAATTATAGATCGAATCGTTTATTTATGACGTTGATTTATATTTCTGTACGTAGAATGTAAATCAGCATTTAAATGTTCTAGAAACAATCATTTCTATTGTATAAATAAAAACCAAGTGCAATATTTTTTCAAATACAAAATCATAAATACGTTTCCCGCTGTCTATGCGTACCTACAGATGATCTCGTGATCCCTAGATCAAGTGTAGCTGACACGTAGCTGAATCCCAGTGTCCACGTGCTTGGAATTCGATATTTGTCTAACAATCGAGTACGAAAATAACGATTTATATAACACTGTTTGTCGAAAAGTAGAGTAACAAAAAACTGTCACTTTAGATAAAAAATTTAGTAACATCAGTTTCATAATTTGTACAACTTAATAAGATAATATTTAAGCTACTATTACAGTTAAGATAATATAAAAATAGTTTTAATACGGTAATAGTTTTTAAAGTGTCAAAAGCGTTTATCATTATTTCAATCGTTTTTTCACCATACAACAAAATATCAGACCATATCAATACTCAATACAAATTAATTTGTCATCACTTAATCTCTCATCTTAATCTTATATATTATTAGTTATAACTTAGCTATTTTACAAAATATCTACATACCTTATTTTATTAAGAACAATTATCCTACGTTCTATGTTATTTAAAAATAATACTTAATTTTCGACTCTTTGGAATCTGAAATTTACCTAGACACCAATTTGTTAGTATTTTATTTAGAAAAGTTACTAGAATTAATAGGATTTTTGGTTTATAGAGTCAGTAGAAAAGGGAAAAGTACCGATACAACCATTCAGGCTATCAAGCCCAGTTGTTAGCTTTTAACTTTTAATGATTAACATTCTTGTAGTAATGTTGCAAACACAAAAAAATAGACTAAATATTTTCTTTCGAGACATGTCTTGCCCAAATATGAAGTAAAACTTTAACGAACTTAAGAAAGCTAGAGCGACTTGACTGCGACACGAATACTTGACACTTGCTTTTATGAAGATTATATTTTATAAATGTATGAACTCGAAACGTCAGAACATGAACTAGGAAATAGAATTGAAACGAGTTTTTGTTTGGTTACATTTTTGTTGTTAGTTATTAAAACTAATCGTAAACTGACCAGCTTAACTGAGTCTCAGAAAATGTGTTTCAGTGATTCTTACATAAAGCAGAACCCCAGAAACCTAATATTCCCTTATTTTCTTTCCCTATCCGAGTTAACCTTTCAGCTCGTTTTAGTCTTGGCACTTATTTGTCCTTGTTTCTTATGTTTCAGATTACAGAAACTTCTAATCAGCAAAGTTTCGTTTAAAATTATGGCCAATATAAAACCTTTTATTCGTTCAAGGAAAGTAATGCAAAATAAACGCTATTTACTAACAGTCGCTAATACTCTAAGGTACACATTTCCATATTATTCGATCTTATATATTCTCTTTGACATCTAGAAATAGGTTAAAATTAAAGGTCTCCAATGTATTTTTTTTGTAACTGCAATTCTTGTAAGTTAATGACAGCAATTCAATGATTGCTTCCCTGTACGATGTTTACATATGTAATGTATTACCTAAGTAAAATAATAAAAATAATTTCACAAAAGTTACCTCGAAATGGTTAACCGTCGAGGAAATAGACGTTCCTCATCGAGGAACGTACGTCGAGTTTACGTTACAAAGTTTAATTGCCGCAATGTTCCAAAATAACTCCTCACAGTTGGTAGGTGCAATAGCGACGGGAATAAAGCGATGACACGTTTCTTCCGTTCCGTCTAACATACAATCTTAACTAGCTCATACCCGACAATGGTAACTAAGATATTAATGTTGAATAGTTAAAATTTTTGCAAATAGTACTGTATGATTTACTTTCTTATTCCAAATCTTTGTTTTAATTAGAGTGTTTTTGTTACAGGTACTTATCCCTATGAAACTACTGGTAGACCCGATCAGGTTCTTTAATAATCGAGAAAAATATTTTTTATTATTATAACTGTTCTAAACTATTACAATTTTATAAATATCTGAATAATATTGAAACTAACGAATAAAAATATTAAACTTATTTTTCCGATGTTGTGACCGTCTTTGAATATTTTTGTATTAATATAATAAATATATACTGTCCAAATAATAATATTGGAATGACGATACATATAGATATAAGTGACATAATGTAATTACAAAGGATAGTCTTGGGTCCAAGGAGGATTATGTCTTTCAATGTAGACGGTGCAAGGATTACAATAAATAAGGGAGACTGCTTTTGGGGAACATAATTGACAAATTCTAAGGTCTTTGGGTAAGTTGACTCCATAATTTAGAGGCAGTTTCACAAAGGATAGCACACGATTCTTTAATGGTGGTAGAGCCTAGCTGCAGTTATCTGACTGCAGCTCGTATTGGGCTGGCTCGACCGGGGAAGGACCACCCTCTCACAGAAGACCGACGCATAGTAATCAAACTCATTTGATTATGTTCCGTCGGTGAGTGAGAGAATCCGGAAGCCCAACCCCCCCCCCCCCGCCAAACATGAAAGTGATGCCGAAAAGAAAAATACCCCAGGAGGGTACCAGCTTTGATGAAGCCGGGGACCCTTTCCCCGAGCAAAATCGGGGAAATGATTCTCGGATTTTGCTCGGGCTGCCCGTCGTATCTGGGGCGGGCAAAGTATCGCCTTTTGTGTTTTTTGAGGGCAAACGACGAGTCAACGCAGCGGCCCCCCGACCCAATCTAAATGTGGACTTTTGCAACATCCAGGGACTTCATTCTAACTTGAACGCCGTCCACTATCACCTAGAGACGGCGCAGCCGGCCTTGTTGTTTCTGACGGAGACGCAGATATCTCAACCTAGCGACACAGCGTACCTGTCATACCCCGGGTATAAACTAGAACACCATTTTATACCACACGCCGGGGTATCTGTGTTCGTAAGGGAGGATATCTGCGACCGTCGCCTTCAGGTTTTTGAACTCTGTACTCTGGCTGTGCGTGTACATGGACGACCATGTCAGAGTCTACGCGTGCCTCTAGAGGTCCCATAGTGGTAATGCAGAAATGGTTCAACTCTTGGGCCATGTTCAGGCGAAGATTGACGATATGCCCTCTTTGTTGGATCTTCTGCTGACTACACATCCCGGAAAGTACCAAGTCACTGTCGAGGCTCCCTTAGGGTCCTCTGATCATTGCTTGGTACGGAGTGTAGTGCCCATTGAACGCCCAGCTCGCACAAGACCTGCGACTCGACGCGTTTGGCACTACAAGTCAGCGGATTGGGATGGAATGCGGTCCTTTTTTGCATCCTACCTATGGGGGCCGATTTGTTTCTCTTCCAATGATCCTAGTGACTGCGCTGCGGCTGTAGCTGATGTGGTACTTCAGGGCATGGAACTATTTGTACCAAGCTCTGTGGTACCACTGGGTGGCAGATCGCGGCCTTGGTTTGATGCGTCTGTCAGGGCTGCAGCAGCTGGCAAACGGCAGGCTTATCAAGCTTGGGCTAATGCGTTAGTCACTAAGGATCCGAACTCTAGAGTTCTGAAGAGGAAATATAATCGTGCCTCCAGATTCTTCAAACGGAAAATTGCTAGAGCAAAGTTCAAGCATGTCGTCAAAATTGGGGATCAGCTGGCAAAGTACCCGCCTGGCACGCGCAAGTTCTGGGCGCTGTCTAAAGCCACGCTGGGAAACTTCTGTGAGCCATCCCTACCGCCATTGCACACTGGGAACGACTCTCTGGCCTACACGGCAAAAGAGAAAGCCGATCTCTTGGGCACTATTTTTGCCTCAAACTCGACTTTGACGACTAGGGACACAAGACACCACCTATCATCCCGCGGTGTCCGAGCTTAATGCCGGAAATAGTTTTTCGGCAAAAACTCATCCGAAAAGCCCTCCTTTCCTTGGAAGTTCATAAGTCGAGTGGGCCAGATGGTATCTCTTCAGTTGTGCTACGAACATGTGCCCCTGAATAGACACCAGTGCTAACGCGTCTATTTCGGTACTCCTACCTTAAAGGCGTAGTCCCGGTCTCATGGAAGCGTGCCCTTGTCCATCCGATCCCTAAAAAAGGTGATAGCTTGGACCCAGCTAACTACAGACCTATCGCCATTACCTCTCTTCTCTCCAAAGTAATGGAGAGTATCATCAATAAGCAGCTCCTAACCTTCCTCGAGGATCGCCAGTTGGTCAATGACCGGCAATATGGCTTTCGCCATGGTCGATCGGCTGGTGATCTTCTGTTATATCTTACGCACCGTTGGGCAGCTGTTATTGAAAATAAGGGAGAGGGTCTGGCAGTTAGTCTGGATTTGGCGAAAGCCTTCGATCGTGTATGGCACAACGGGCTTCTTTCGAAGCTACCTTCCTATGGGCTTCCCGAGAGTTTATGCAAGTGGATCACCAGCTTCCTCACTGGGCGGAGCATACAGGTCGTTCTCGACGGTTTTTGCTCGGACCCCAAGCCCGTGAACGCTGGTGTACCCCAAGGCTGCGTGCTATCCCCAACTCTGTTCTTCCTGCACATCAATGATATGTTGGATATCTCCAACATACATTGTTATGCGGATGACAGTACTGGGGATGCGGTATATTCCTGCCGTGCAGGTCTCTCTCGGGAAAACGTCGACGAGTGCCGAAAGAAACTTGTGTCTTCTATAGAGACTTCCTTAGGGATAGTTTCTGAGTGGGGGGAACTGAACCACGTTCAGTTCAATCCCCAGAAGACACAGGTTTGCGCGTTTACCACTAAGAAAACCCCATTTGTCGTATCACCGCTCTTCGAGAACAATACTCTTATTGCCTCGCCAAGTATCAGAATACTGGGTCTCGACATTTCGAGCGATTGTCAGTTTCGTGGTCATCTGGAGAGCAAGGCCAAGTTGGCCTCGATGAAATTGGGAGTGATCAATAGAGCTAGGCAGTATTTCAAACCTGGCCAAAGACTTGCGCTCTATAAGGCGCAGGTCCGGCCTCACATGGAGTACTGTTTTCATCTCTGGTCCGGATCACCCCAATATCAGCTTCTACCATTTGACCGCGTACAACGGAGAGCCGTTCGGATTGTCGGGAACCCAATGCTCTGTGAACGGCTGGACTCTTTGGCATTGCGTAGAGACGTGGCTTCTTTGTGCGTCTTCTACCGCATTTACAACGGGGAGTGTTCCGAAGAACTATTCGATCTGATGCCTACCGCTGAATTCCATCACCGCACAGCGCGCCATCGCCTCCAATACCATCCCTACCACCTGGATGCGTGGCGATCCACCACTATGCGGTTCTAAAGTACATTTTTTCCTCGTACCACTCGAATGTGGAACTAACTCCCTTCGGCGGTATTTCCAGATCGGTACGACATGGGTACCTTCAAAAAAGACGTTTACTCCCACCTTCAAGGCCGGCAACGCTCCTGTAAATCCTCGGATGTTGCAAGAGTTCATGGGCGGCGGTGATCACAAGTCATCTGTGACCCGCCAGCTCGTTTGCCCTCCTATTCCATAAAAAAAAAAAAAAGGAATTGTTTTAGTAATCATTATTTAACAAGTTTAATTACATAACTTTTTGTAAGAATTACAACTAAATCATGTTTTTCTTTTTTATGTAAACATTCATAATAAAAAATAAGTTTTTTCCTGAAAATGTCTTTGCAGAGAAATAAAACATTTACAATATTTGTGTGATTTTAAAGAAAGGGGTTACAGTCTTATGATATTTATAAAAATATTTGATAACTAAATAAAGGCAATAAGAAATAGAAAGACGGATCAAACAATATAATATTACAAAGGCGATTGTTTCTATTATGAAATTGCTTTATTTCATGTAATTTTAATGAGTTTTCTGAAATAGAAGCAATTCTCGGAGATATTTATGTAATGCGAATATTTCATTATCTAATAACATCATATTTCTGGCTTATAAAATATTTTAAGCTTATTGGGAAATAGTTGATGATTGTGTTTTGGAAACCGATCATATTTTGTAGGTTACATAAAATAATAATCTCCTCAATGGTATTGTAAATTAAGATATTCATAAAATATCTGACATATTAATTATTTTTCTTGTAATTAACATAGTTCCATAAACTGTTCTATTTATTGACATTTTGAACTTAAGTAAAATATAGTTACAAAAGTGAGTCAAACAAATATGATGGATTTTTTTTTTTAATTTGGTGTCGGTTATATGATTATTATTTATTTAGATTTTAAAATTTTAAAAGAAGCGTCAAAGACATCCCTTCAGTTCTGATAAAAAGTTATAAATTTTAATTTATAAATATAGAACTATAAATTCATTACGCTCGTTTAGCCGAGCGACCCGTCTAAAAGGTGGTTTATTTTTTTACATATTTACTTTTTAATTCCCTACCTAACATTTCTACTGCAGCTTGTTTAAACAACGAGATGTAGCTGTATTACTAGTTTTTTTTGTTAGAGTAGGGGCTATCTGTAATCTGACTGCAGCTTTCATACAGCCTTGGCTTGGCCAAAATAGTATGTATCAGTTTCTTAATATGCCCGTATACGTATATTGTAAGAAGCACTTTTTATGTGATTTTTTTTACAGTAAAACGTGCAAAAAAAGTAAATCTATGCTAAAATTAAATCGTAATTGTGTTAAATACTCGTATTTAAGACTTGTGCTACAAATAAATTATAATGAAAGAAAAAATATGTAGAAATGTATGGTCTGATAATACGCTGAATTTAATTTAAACGTAAATGATCTTGTACATAATATAACAATAGTGATGATAATAAATCACATATCTATCGTTCAAGACCTTGATTCTAATCATATTTGTATTTCCACTGTTACGTTTAATACAAAAATATAGAGGTTTTATTTAACTTGTTGACAATCAATTTTGAATTCGAACATGCATATTCGCTACAAAGCGACATTTCAATGATTTTTGGTACAACTTTATTTCAACCTTTCAAAGGAAATATGAATAGTCTTTGTTTCGTTGCACTTTAATCTGTTTGCTTTTACTAAAAGAGAACATTGACGAGAATTGCACATTTTGATGTAGCACATGCTTTTTAAATTGTACAATTTTTGCTACGAAACGGAAGTATTTTGGGATTTTAGTTTTCATTTAAAAACACTTTTATTTTATTGAACAATTTTCTTATTCAGACAATTATATAAAATAAACGTAATTCGTATTATTAAATGACTTTTAACTGTATCCAATGTATTTAAAACTTAACAGAGCGGGTTGAGGTCACAAAACATAATCCTCACGGGGACATTAGGGATAACTCGGCCATTAAGCAATCTAAATTATTCTGGAATAATAGTTTGTATCCTTTAGTTTTAGATTCATATGATTTTGTTAATGTTTTAAGAGATGGTACTCAAAATACGTGATGTTAAATATTGTATAATATTATATTTTAAAGTATTTTTTTTAACGTTATTAACATTTATCTTCTAGTATATCAGCGGTTTCGCAAATAAAGACGTGTAAGTCTTTAGTCTATGAATATTTAATTTAAAACAGAAATCTTAAAATAATATTAAGAAACTTGTATGACAAAAAAAAAATCCGTACCCGCAGGGGGACACGCGTGGGTAGACCTCGTGTGTAACTCGTTTAAAATATAACTCACTACCTAACAATAATACATGATGCCGTTGTTTACATCAAACATTTTCAAGCAAAAAGCGGTTTTATTTTTTTTTCTCAGAAAAGGTATCTTTTTTGGAAATACTTTTGATACATAAATTTAGAGTAAAAAAAACCTTTGTATTAAAAATATTTGAGACTAGGGAATGTTACCAGAAAAAAGTTGACGTGGTTTTACCTACCTTAAATTTTCAAGCTAAAAGTGGTTTTTATTTTTTTTCTCAGAAACGGTACCTTTTACGGGAAAAACTTCTAATACTTAAATTTAAAGTAAAAAATAACCTTTCTATTAAAAATACTTGTGATGTAAGAATGTTTACCAGAAAAAAGTTATGAATTTTTTTCCAAAAATTTTCGGTTTTTTTACCCCCACCCCTAAGTTATTGAAGTTAGGTTTTCGGTTTATCTACATTAGTTATAGGTATTCATCAAAGACATCATATAATATGAACGCGATTAATCTTCTTTGTATAGGGAAAAAGTTATGGTGGAAAAACTAAAATCAGAAAAAGTGAGGCCCTAGCGCCCCCTGTGGTCCGATTTCTCTGGTTAACGAACTTGACCTTCATTTTAGGATGATTGATTTTTGTGCAAAGTTTGAAAGCGAACCGAGTGAAACTGCGGCCGCTATCGTGCTGACAAAAGTCGAATCTGGACGCACGCACGCATATATATATATATATATATATATATATAAACTTTTTGACCAATGGTCATTTCGGACTCAGCTGGTCATAAGAAGACCTCCTGTGAAGAAATTTTTCCAAAATTCGAAAGTAGGGGACAAATGAATGGGCAGACCGAATTCTTCGAGGTCTACCCAAAAAAACTATTATTATTTTCTTAATTTTAATGTCTTTTGTGGGAAATATTGTTTAATAAATTAAATATTTTTTTTACAAGAGAGTATTTCGAAGAATAGAGTAAATTGCTTTAAACCTCAATTTCGTTTTATATTTATCTTATTGTTTACCCAAAAAATAATTTCCGAACATTTTTTTAAAAGTATCCAGTCCACCCAATGATCCATTATCCAAATATAGATAATTGTAAATTCTTTGCCACCTTTACATATAGATATATGGAGGGATGAGAAGACTTGTGGATTGGATGAACAGCTTACTCGCTAATCTTTTGGGAGGGAATGGCAGGTTCTACTTCCAAACTAACAGAATGTATACGAATTGCAGTCAATTGACTACAGCAAATAAAAATTAATATATGTGTATTGCGGTTGGAAATTGACAATATTTCTCAGGTGTCAAAACCTTATTATAAAATTCTACTGAAAAAACATCTTAAATAAGATTATGGTAGACATATTTTTAAAAGCTATCTCAGATAAAAAACTTATATTACTAATTTTCAGAAAAATCCTTATAGATACATAGTATCCTGTGGTTACTCAAGTTCACTTCAAGTCATCCGGGGGGTCAAGTATGTTGATGTTAGGGGGGTCAAGAGTTCACAATTTTATAGGAGTCTTGGATCCTTAAGAATGGTTTGACAATAATTTATCTAATATTGAAAAGCAGGTTCTGTGTTCAGTTCACAGGCGTGTTTTATAGATAACAAACATTTATAGTGAAGCTTATAATAATGAATACTGTACTATGTAGTAATATTCATATTATTTTTTTTTTTTGAAATGCAGATATACAGAATCTATTTTGAATATACAAAACTGATATAAAAGCCTTTAATACAGCAATTTACCTACAATTAACTAGAACCCATTTAAAGCTTAAATGCAAATTACTAATAATGTTAAACCTAAATAGTAATAATGTATCGCATACAACGAAAACACGGCATTGCCGTCATAATAATAAAATACAGAATTTGTAATACCTTATAAGACTTATTTGAATAGCAGGTTGTAGACGCCTGGCTTAGTGGTCACAATGCTTGTCTTTGAATTTACAAATCCCGGGTTCCAACCTGTCTGTATTAAGAAAAACGTATAGTTATGCTTTTTATTAATCACAAGACATGACAAATGATTGAGGAAAACTGAAATAAAGCTCATTAATGTAATAGGTACCATAAAAGTTTCCCTATTTATAAAAGCAGTAATATAATAATATATTTTAGACTGTACTAAATATAGTTAATATAATATTTAATACTGCTGAATAGCTAATAGAAAATTGTAAGTTACGTCAACATTCACCTTTTACGCGATCTACATATTTAATTTGGGAATATTGTCAGCTGATTGACACAAGAAATGATTAATGAGCTCCATTAAATCAGTTTACCAATAAAGAAGACTGCCCAATTCCTTTAAAAATGTTTAGTTTTCATAGTTTATATATTCTTTAAAAGTTTTTGTAAAGTTGATTTATAATAGTTTTGACTTAATATAATATCAATTAATTCATCAGGAATATAGAAACATATCCTGTTAAACAGTCACTCAAATCATTCATCATTAAGGAAAAAAAAAATACTATTTTTTTTTTCTTCCATTTCTTTCCTCTATTTTGAAGTACATATATTATTGGATATCTTTAAAAATATATTAAACCTTATTCGAAAAGTTAACAAAGCGAAAAGACTTTTGATGAGGCAATTTAGTTCAGCATCAAAGACTCCGTGGTGGAGTGACAAATAAAAGCTTAAGTGATCCGTATTCTAGACCTGTAAGAGCCTAATTCATACAGCATCCGATACTATTAATTATAAATAAATCTCAGCAAGTGCAGTCAGCAGCAGTCAGTCAGTCAGTCAGTCAGTCAGTCAGTCAGCAGTCTCAGCAGTGTGTCAAGTCCTTAATCATTAAGTCCTGGTCCTGATGCAATTTAGAAGCTTTCCAAAAGACTTACAGCAGAGTTAAAAATTTTAGTTACGATATTATAATTATAATTATATATATTATATATTAATTTCTTCTTTTTTTTTACTAATCATAATATTATTGTATTTTTTTTTGTATTATTGTTTAATTATAATTTATGTTAATTTTAATTTAGTATTATATTTTTTTTTATATGTTGTAATTATGTAATAACCAATTTTTAATGATTTTATTATAGAATGAACGAATGCGGCGTTGGGAACCGCCAACCAACACGCCATGTTCCGAACGGCGGAAGGTGGAGGACGGAGCTACAAATAGCTATTTGGAATATAAGAGGTGGAATGGAACAGAAGATGAATGAATTATTAGATGTGATGTATGACAAAGATCTGGATGTTATTTGTGTGACTGAGACCAAGCGAAAAGGCAATGATACGACCGATTTACCTGGCAACCGGGTCGCTTTCTGGGCTGGGGTTCCAGAGGGTGAGCGAGGTTGCCAAGGTGTAGGCGTATTATTGTCCTCTCGAATGGTTAATGCAATGGTAGAATACAAGGCGATTAACCCGAGGCTTCTTTGGGTTCGCTTTAAACTAGGGATAACAAGAGTATTCTTGTTAGCCATGTATGCGCCAGTATCCTCAGCTCAAATGAGAGAGCTCGAGGAGTTTTGGGAGAATGTCAGGGATGTTCTAAGTAGTGTCAGAGATAATGAAAAGTTGATAGTATGTGGAGATATGAATGGATGGGTTGGAACCGCGCGAAGCGGTTACGAAAGCGTGCTAGGCAAATACGGTGATAGGAGGGTAAATGAGGCTGGAAAGCTTATTTTGGAATTTTGTAAGGAGAAAAATTTGTTTGTGGCAAACACAATGTTTGATCACAAACAAATTCACATGTACACATGGGAGCGAGCGGAAGAAAGAAATATGATTGATTTATTATTGACCAGCGTATTTGAAGTCAAGTTATGGACACGCGAGTGTTCAGAGGTGCTGATCTGGGAACGGACCACTATCTAGTCGTTGCTAGAATAAGAGGTCTGTTCGCAGGTTGGCGCAGCCGCACGACGTGTCCAAGCTTGGCGTCGAATTATCGCATAAGAAGCTGGAAGCTTCAAGATCCACCGATCAGAGAGGAATATCAAGAGAGGGTTTCCAAGAAGCTTGAAAGCTGTGATTCTGGAAATGAAAGTGTTGAAGTGTGCTGGCAGAACCTTAGAAATAGTATGGTGAAAGTAGCGACAGAAGTATGTGGTAAAAGGAAAAGAGGTTTTAGTAAAAAGCGCGATGAATGGTGGGATGATGAAGTGAAAGATGCTATAGAGTTAAAGAAGAAAGCATGGCTGGATTATAAAGCCCCTGGTAAGGATAAAAGTATGAGAGAGATAAGAGAAAGAGCGTACAAGCTGCAAAAGCACTTATAATGATGAAGCGTGAAAATTCTGAGAGAGAAAGGGATGAAAGGTTGACGAACAACTTCCGGGAAAACACGAAGTTTTTCTGGCGAGAAGTAAGTGGTTCCTGGGGTTGTTCGGTAACCTGTAGAATGAAAGGGTAGCTTTCGAAGAGCGGTAAAATTTTAACTGAGCAAGCACACGTTTTGCAGCGGTGGGCGGAATTCTATAAGGAGATGTATGAACGTGAGGACGGCTCGGTTTTGACTACCAGCGTAAAGCTGATGGTGAAATCAGTTTGGAAGAAGTAGAGAACGTGATTCGAAGTCTGAAATGTGGTAAGGCTGCGGGAGCAGATGAAGTTACTGCCGAGATGATCAAATATGGTGGGCCACGCGTCTGGGACTTTTTCTGGTTTTTGTGCAATTTATGCTGGAAATCTGGGGAGGTCCCAGACGATTGGCGAAGTGCAGTCATCGTACCTTTGTATAAAGGCAAAGGTTCACAGATAGACTGTGCAAGCTATAGGGCCATCAGTTTGATTAGCTTGGGTGGTAAAGTTTATGCTAAAATTTTAGTGAGAAGAATGCAAGAGAGATCTGAAAGGCTGTTGTGGGAGGCCCAAGGAGGTTTTAGACCTGGAAGAGGGTGTATAGATCAAATCTTTTCCCTCCGCATGATCACGGAAAAGTTTTTGGTCCTAAACCAAAAGGTTTTCTGTGCTTTTGTGGATTTGGAAAAGGCGTTTGACAGGGTTGTGAGAAAGAAGTTATGGGAGATAGTGCCCCGATACAATGTGAACGGACCCTTGCTACAGGCTGTAAGGTCTCTTTACCGAGATCACTCAGCCTGTGTGCAAGTAGGAGCTGGCATGTCGCCCTGGTTTGACATCCAATCGGGTGTTAAGCAAGGTTGCGCTATGTCAGCTTGGTTGTTCAATTTGTATTTGGATAGTTGTCTCCAAGAAGTGAAAGATAGTGACATGGGAGTGAAAGTAGGTGACCTTATGGTCAATTGCTTGCTATATGCAGATGATGCAGTGCTCATTGCATCATCAGAATGCAATTTGCAGGCATTGGTCACCACTCTGAAAGATGGGTGTGAAATTAATGGTCTTAACCTGAATGTAGATAAGACGAAGGTTCTGATATTTGAAAGAAATGAAGAAAGAACAGAATGTAAGATCAACGTGAATGATAAGATAATAGAACAAGTGAATGAAGTGGTATATTTGGGAAGTATGTTTAGCAGAGACGGAAGATACGAAATGGATGTGGAAAGGCGTTTTGCTGCCGGTAACAGAGTCAATGGTGCTTTGTCTTCATTGTTGAGACGGCAAAACGTCAGTATAGCTGCACGTTTGGCTATACACAATGCAGTTTTGCTACCGACGCTGTTATACGGCAGCCAAACGTGGGTAACACAGAAGAAGAATGTAAGAAAGATTAATGCTGTGGAAATGCGATCTCTTCGCAGAATATGCGGAGTCAGTCTAGCTGATTGAATCCGCAATGAAGAGATCCACAGAATGGCAGGTACTAGCGAAGATGTCACGGTGAGAATAAAGAAGAACGTGCTCAGGTGGTTTGGGCACGTCGAACGAATGAGTGATGAAAGAATGGTAAAAAAGATTTATATAGGAAAAGTGAGCGGTAAGCGGCGGTATGGCATTTGTTTTAAGGTGAGTAATTTACAGCATCATCCACCGACCTTGAACTAGCGAACTGTCTCTTACACACTCATTACTTACTTTATCTATTCTCGACACACATCACATGTTACACATCGTAACAACAGGTCGTATAATTTTATTATATTTTCTTTCTTTCCGTCTAAGAAAAAAATGGAGCCGCATATTTTTTCCGAATACTCTGGTCACCTGCCATCGACAATAGACTGTCGTGAGAAAACAGCGTACACCAAGGTGCCTCTATCGCTATCCAAAAGAAAGAGGTAATTGTTTAAAGCTGATGCGGGCACACTTAGACACTAAAATGGTCTTACCGGATGCCGTTCTGACATGAGCATCAGACCGTCTGTACATAGCATGGCTCAACTCCACATACTTAACAGACACCTTTCTTTTTCAGGACTCTCTATATAACCTTATTGCGTCTAGTACGCCTTTTCAAGATTCATAAGCAATGTTAAATGATGTATGTGGTTCCTTATTTCAGTATTAACTCGAACAATTTATTAATGAACATAATCTGACTATTACATTCAACTTTTCCAAGTATCTTCCTTACTTCTACTGGTGTACTATCTGGACTCAAGGCTGTCCCATTTCTTTCTTATCATTTTACCACGATGCAGCATTCTCTATCACTTTCTTCTCTTTCAATTTGCCAAAATCTTTATTCACTACTCTTCTTATACAGTTTGCCATTTCACTCCAACATTTATTTACTGTTTCTACTTAATCCCTACTCTTTAAGAGAATTAATATTCTATCAACAACATACTCACATAATCACTTTGTGTTCCTATACCACTTGATATCAGCAGGGAGTTTATATTTGTATTAAAAACTAACTATTGCTGTCAGACGAGTTCTTCCCCTTACCATACTTAAATATTTTTTAACAATTGATGATTCTCCTTTTTGCAAAAAAGTTATGTTGGTCTTAATGCCTTGTGAAGTTCCTTTTTTTCAAAATCAGGTCTTACGTGCAAAATCAAATACTCAGGCAGCTTGCAACAAGAATTTAGCTATTAGGGATTCGTAATTCATATTGCGGATGTCATACTCCGTATCTTACATAATTTCTAATGTCTTTCATTTATATTTCCCACTTGTCCATTAAAATCTCTGTCTACCTACATCTCTTAGATATTTCGAATATCTATCATTAAAATATCGAACTTCACAATTTCACAACAACAACAATTTCACTTTCATAAACTACTCAGTACCAGTGTGGTGCGTACACACTAACTTCATTTTAAACCAAATCCTTTCAAATGGCTTTCACTGCAATTATTTTTTTGGCAATTCTTTTCACATCTGTAACACTTTCATTTTATCCTCCGGTAATAGCGTTTTTAAATAATAAATCTTATACTTTTCAACAATTTCCCTCATTTTGGCTTTGTTTGTTTTACTTTGTTTTTTTATACAAATACCAATGTTTCAATTTTTTTTTATATATTCGTTAGTTCGCTTCCTATATCAGTCATTGTTCTTACATTTCAAATTGTACAACTCAATCGCACCTTTCTGGAAGTACGTATTGCTTTGCTGGGTGCTGCCCTTGCATGTTACCTGCAGGTTATGCTGTGTGACACTTTTTCTACTAGCTGTACTTATTTTTATGCAAAGCGATTTGGCAAAAGATTTTAACGTTTAAAGGGATTTTACAATAGATTTATCCAGTCTGACGTATATGCTCCTTGGGAAGGAGAGTTGGTGGAATTTTCGCAATCTTTCGCAATTTGATGGCAATGCATTTGAATTTTTACGTTAGTCTCCTAAGTATCCGGTGGTTTTATTCTAAACCAGCATTCTAAACTTAAAAATTTTATTTTATTTATTCAAAATAACAATTCTGTACTTAAGTAGTAATTTCGACGATTTATAATCAGAAATTAAACGTCTTGAAATTACAGAGTATTTTAGTAAATTTATTGAAGTGTTTTTCCAAGATCTTAAAAAATGGGGAGAGGGGAGAGGTTGAATTCGCGTGATACGTTTAAGCTTTGTGAAGTTGTATTTTGTGTAAACTAATTCCATTGTTACATTTCGTCCTTATCTTGGTTACAAGGATCAATCTTGATTTGTTTATATTATACATAACTAGTGCGCTATGATAACTGATGTTAATTCATTTAAGTTTTTATATCTGTTTATTTCGTTCGCGACACAAATTGATTTGTAAAAAACGTACTGTTCAAAAATATTTTTCGTTTAATTTTATCCTTAATATTGTTTTTTTACTGAAATTTAAAGCAATAAAATGTGTTACTGCCGAATAACGTTTAAAATTGAAATATATCTTAATATGTTTCGGGAGCAATAACTGTAGTTCATGTTTAATGTATCCACATAATATCAAATTGAACACAGAACGTGACGGGGGCAGCAATAAAACCGTCACCGGTTATTAATGTCACGCTACAGATCTAAAACAAACGAACTTTGAGCATTATGATATTAAAATGTTAAAACGCATTTTATTTATTAATTCCTATATATTATTATAAAAATACTGTAAATGTACAAACCACATTAATTTAATAACCTTAATTATTTTAATACTACTCCCAGTACGCTAAATTCTCAAGTTTAATTTATGTAAGTGGCTTCAAATACCTCAAAACCAAATGGATGTTCCGAAAAAACGATCTCACATTACCGTATTTCAAGATACTATTTCCTTTTATCAGTAGCGTAATGTAATATATTCGTTGTTATCGTGAATGTTACTGAAAATCGTTTTCGCAATCAAAGGGAAGGTCGGTATCAAAATCGTTAACATTTATGATTTTTGTGTATTGATGTTTTCAATTTGTTTATGTGTGTTTTATTTCCTTGCGGTTAATGTGTTAAGTGATTACATCTTTACATCAAACGAGCTTCTAAAGTTTGTTTCAAAATGTCGATTTTTATTAACGTTGAGCCACAAGAGTTTTTATGTTTCATGTTGTTTTATGTATCTTGCAATTTTTAAGTAATTTTTTGAGGCAAGAGGTACTCTCGTGTGAGATTTTTGAGATTATTTTTATTTTAATTAAACTTTTCTTTTTTCTTTTACTTTTTTACTTAATTAAATTCTTTTACTTAATTAAAGCGCGAGAAACCACAATACAATACTATAAGTAGCTTATGCTATAAAGTTACTTGAGAGTTGCCTTTTATCAATGAAAACTTAAAAGTGAAGTTTCATTCAATATGGATCAAAGGAACTCATCATAAATGAATGAATGAAATGACTTCTTGTCTTTCACACTGAAACAATATATCAGAGAACGGCTTAAAACGTTGGAACACCTGGGACTAGAGGAAAATTGTTTAACCAATAATTTCTAAACATAATTTACGTAGCAAATCTAATAAATACCCAAGTATTTACTTTAACTTAAACTTTATTTGTCGTCAGCAATAAACAGTAATTAATTTAATATAGACTGCTGGCGTGACACCCTCTACTCAACTATATTTCCATTAATATTATTTCATGCTACACTTGCCCTTATTGGTTATTAAGCTGTAAGTGAATTCAGCACTAGATAAGGATCGATCATGGCTCAATTTACTTAAATTATATTGATGCTATCCTGATAATCGCACTTTCCATATGATTAATAAATATTTAGAAAAAAACGTGACAAAATTTTCTTCTCACTTTATTCTAATTTAAAGTTGAAAGATATATCAAAATGAATTTGAAATGTTTTAACAGAGCATTAAATAAAAAATGTCAACCTCTTTGTGATGGCTTTTTTGCCAAATTGGAATTTTAATTAAACAAGAATTGCTTTCAGCGATCTCATACATAAGTGCAATTTAAAACAAATATTGAAGAGCTGAAGACAAAAACATTTTATAAATACATTAGGAAAAGTATCCAAGTATTATTTATTTCTACGTTGATTATATACCTTTCCGATACATTATTCTTCTTTTCTTATACATAGAAAATTGTCTTAAACAATAAAATAATTTAACTTTGTTGTTCTTACATATAGAAATAATAATATAAAATAATATAAATCTTTATTGTATTTTACGTTCGGGATATTAAAGGTTTAAATATTTAAGACTCATGATCAACCAAGTGCGCAATCCATTCCATAAAATTCCCATACAATGATATTGCACAATTAAGTTTACCAGCATTTTATAGGTCAAAAGCTACGACCCCAATTAAGAATGAAATGCTTGTATTGGGTAATTTTATTTTGACAGCCCTATATAACGGCTTTAAATCTGGTGGCTTTAGCGAGCAGTACATTTGTACTAAATATAACAAACATAACCCCGCTAACTTCGCTGCAATCAGTTAGAAATCTTAATCTCTAAATACCCGTTATTAAGCGAGGTATACGAGGAATTCTAGGAAGTAATTAAAACGGAAATTGTTTAGAAACGATGGTGTGCAATTAAAACTACGCTTCTTTACTTAAAGTTTACCGGATCAAGGTATTACACGATCGTGTAATGATGTTCTGGTTACATAATTTATTTTACTCGCATCGTACCAAAGCTGCGTGATTTAAATACAATGGACTTTAGACTTTATAAAGGACATTAAATCATTTTAAATGAGTCAGTTTATCCAAAAATCAGTTCTGGAAACATAAAAGGAAAAATAACTATGAAACAAATGTTGTGAGACAAAAATTTGGCAGATTCTTTTGATGTTTTATTTTTTTTTAACTTTTGAAGAAGGTAGAAAAATGTAAGATATATAATATAGCTAAGATAATAAAAAATAAGTCAAACAATATTTTTTTATCTATAGTTAAAATAAAACAAAAAGGATTTAGTAAAAAATATTGTTCATAGAACGTTAAAAAACAGACAAAATGAGAACTTAATTATTGTTAACATTTGTTAGTTACTAATGAGACATTTTATTGAGCGAAGCGAACGTAGCGAGCGGAGCGTTCGTTCTACTGGAGACTTTTTCACATTCTTTGTCTCGAATAGGCTCGAAAACTATTTGACAGAAAATTATGAAATTTTGCAAACAATAAGACACGCATTAAGTGAAGGTTTTAAAAAAAAATACGAAAAATGTCGTCAAAAATTAAAAATTCATGTCAAAAAACTGATATCCCATAGAAGTCAATGGGAAACGATGAGTCATTACACTGGGCTCGCTTCGCTCAATATGCAAACGGCACCCGAGATTTCACGAGTATAGCTAGTCGAAATTGAGGGTCTGTTGGCGCTCCTAGTTATAATATCTATACCTCAAGACACATTAATTTTTTATACACATTAAAGTTATATATATTTAAAGAATATAATTTAATAAGCGAAGTATCTCATATAAATACAAACTGCACAATTATAATTTAAGTCCTGACATAATTACAACCTTAACAAGATTTTATAATTAATGTTATTTTCTTTTATATGCATTATTCATTTCATCACTTAACAGTAAAATAAATGTTAAAAGACGTAGGTAGTTAATATCTGTTATGAATATTCTGGTGCTAGACTAAATTACACCGAAATATTGTGTTAAGTACTTAGAAGCTTTGGCTCCGTTTATACTTGACACTAAAACGCCTTTAATATATGACATATCTTTTAATTTTACTGTTAGAGTCCAATTTTCCTTTGCGTTATTTTCTTTTACTAGACACTATGTGTGGTAATGAAACTATTATATTTGCTATATAATAACTAGAATCAAGGCTAAAAATTAACTGTTTTTTCAGAAAATACAGAAATATTAACTAAGAGTTTTTACTCTCATATCTTTCAATTGAACGGTGTTACAATAATAATATGCATTAAGCTGTTAACCTTCAAATATATGTCAATAAATTTAACCCAAAATACTTTGAGGCTTTAAAATATATTATATTTTTACTTACGTTTCTTTAGCTATATTAGATATTATTCCTGCTAATTATACTGCACTGCGGGTTGGTAAGTTAACTTTAGTTATCATTTCATTATAATAATTTCGTCAAAAAAAATTTAAAAAATTAGAATTATTTATTTCATATATTGTTAAGCCAGTGCAGTTACATTTATAAGTACACCAAATCTTAAAAATATGCTTCACAATCGTATAACTGCTTAATTTGTGTTACCTCTTATTCTATGTATCTTGACCCAAAATACCACCAGCACAAATCTGAAGAGTTACATTAAAGGTAAGCAGCTCTTCATATGTGCCCCATTTTATCTTGCGTCGACCTAGTTGCACTACTGCAGGTGAAATATCAAAAAAAAATGTTCTAAAAACGATGCTAGTATAATTTTAAACCACGACACACTATAACACGTATGTAAATAAGAATTGAAATTTTATTTATTTAATAATGTTTATATTGTAATTTCAATTGATTTTATTAAAAATATTTGTTATTATGTAATTAAATTATTATCCAGACATTATGTCACAACGAGCTAAGTCCATGTCTACATCTTGTATCAATTTGCATACACAATGAACTAACGTAGCAATTTTCATATTAATTCTTGTTTTATCGGTATTTTATGATAAATATGACATTTACTTGACAGGGAGGATAATTTCTGACTTCTTTTTTTATATTTAATTATAGATGTTTTCATGAAATAGATTCATTTTTTAATGATTTTTAATGTTTTTTACCTTTATTATTATTTTTGTTTATAGCCGGCCATAACATATCTGAAAAACTTCATCATCATATCATGTTTTATTAATATGTTCTTTTTTTACATTTATTAGAGACTTAGTTTTTGATATTTTTTTATTAAAATTGCCATGAATTACTTAGCTTTGTTATGACTGGTCGATATTTATTTATAAATAATATTATTGTTGTGCCTTTACTTTTTGTTTAAACAAACTGAAAAAACTTCAATAAAATTTCAAACTAAATGGCATGAAATGCCACTGAGAGTTCCAAATATTTTTTAAAGTTAAACCTTCAAGCAGTTTTATATTGCATTTGATTCAGATTTTCCCGAAGTAGGACGAATTTAATTGGTACCGAAAATCATTCGTTTCGATGTATTTGAGTTACCAAAATTTACGTCAAATTGTACTTATATTTATGAATAAAAAACAATTCTTTTCATTCAAGGTTTCATGCCTTTTGATTTAAAATAAACAATGTCACGTTTCGTTTTACCTGTAACGTACTTGTGACACAGTACAAAAATGTAAAAAAAACATACCTTGATTTTCCTTTGCTTATAAAGAAAATCTCGTATTTCCCAAGTAATCTCGGTAATCTAAAAAGGTCCGAGATTCCTCACATCCTTTATATTCAGATAGTGATAGCAATCGATCCAAGCTTCAGGGCTGACACGTGACTTGTAAAAATAATTTTTACCTTTGACGACCCCAAGATACTTTGATGTTATTTTGTAAAAATATTTCATTACTAACCTAATTTATTGTCAGCATTCGATAATAACATTGTATTTATATATATATATATATATATATATAATGTGATATAGAGAATAGAACTTTTCATAATTAATAAACTCTAAAATATCTAATCTATTTTATTATTTCTTTCAAATTTAATTAAACGAAAATCCGAAATCTGAATTCGTAGTTATTCTTTTTCCACGAATAAATTTGTGATTAAAATCTTTAATATACATTTTAAAGTACATGCTGATAGTTATACTCTACCGAGCACTCGCTCTTAGAGTGAAACGTTTTCACAAGCAGTTTGTGAAAATGTTCTCTTGGTTTTGATAGCTTTCAAATGCAGATTTGAAAATTGTTCGTCTATTTTACTCACATTAAAAGATATTTTTTATCGTCTGTTTGAGTTTGAGTTTTTATACATTTTTTTTTTCTAATAATGCCTAATTTATTTGTAATTTTGTTTTCTTTCAGAGAAATGTATGTAATATTTTCGAGTATATATGTAATATTGATTAATGAAATAATGTTCTTTACTCTTCCCCACAACTCCCTATATACAAACATATTTTTTCAACCATGTTATTTACTTTTCAAATCATTATTTCGAACTAATTTAGAATATTAATAAGTTGTATAATAGTGGTATACGAGTATACGATGTTAAATCACATTACCTTACAACCTATAACTATGTATTGCAGTGACACGGGTCTTCCTGTGTGTCGCGGACGTCCGGTCGCAAATTATATTAGCACTACCTAGTATTGTAACTTTAATATTTATGGATAAGTTTGGCTGAATTTTCTAAAAATAAATTGTTATATCTCGTGTCATATTAACAGTTGCATTGAAATATTTATATAACCTTATTTTGTTTATAATTCTCCATATATAAGTTTGAAACAAAGTTTTTCTTGAAATCTATTAAATCACAATAAGAAATCGTGAAGATACACTCGTTTAACAAAAGGCTGTTTCTTTTATTGCTTTATTGTGAATCGATTTAAGGAGAAAACTTCTGGCAATTTGTTAACAAACTTAAATATTGAAACTCGATTAAAGATAGCATTTTATGACTACGCAACTGCTATGTATTATTTTTTCTGTTCAGAAATATACCAATTATTTTAAAAACATATTTTTTAATTCGTACATACTTGTTTGTCTTACTTGTATATTTTTTTTGTCGTTGTGTAGATTGAAAAAAATAAACTTATAGAATAATATTTATTAAGTAAACTTTTTATATTGAATGTTAATTATGAATTAATCATTAGAAAATTAATCTATTCTAACAATTTATTTAGTTCATTAGTCATTACTGAGTACGGTCAATCAAGGAAGTTATATTAAGATAAAAAGAATGCTTCATCTGACTTGGTGTTTTGTTTACGTTCCAGATTTTTAGAAATTCTGTTTATATTTTTATAATCCGGGATCGACTGGCGCCGGGTCGGATTTCAAATTTTAAACACTTCAACGTATATTATTTTAGTTAGACATTTTTTACATTTGAAAACTTCATTTAAAAAAATAGACATGTTTTGTTTATTTTATAATTAGATAAGATTTTTTTAAAAAGCTCTTATCCACAATAAGTAATTGAAGCTTAAGCTTTATAATTCTAATTTCGATATCTTATTTTAAACACACAACTTGACTCAACTTTATCCTTAAAAAATAACCATCGGTAGGAAAGTTTAATAGGTGCAAATGTAATAATAATCTTCCAGTTTTCTTGTTACTGGAACACGGGACACGTGTACTAAAGCACTTTCAGGCATCCGTGTTCCCGATTTCATTGATTTATAGACTACTTTATGGAAATGTGCTTCTACAAATGTTTTACAACTTCTAGAGCATACTGGAGTAATGGGTTATCGAGTTTAACATTAAAAATAATATCTTATTTCATTTCCATCCTTTATTGATATAATATACATATTTCAATGATTTCAATGATATACATATTTCAATGATTTTGATATTATTTTTAATAAATTCTCACCACTTTATGATGATGTAATTATCATGGGTGATCTAAACACCTGTTTATTAAAAAATGACCAAAGGTCTAAAAAATTAAGTTCACTTGTATCTTCTTACAGTATGTCTATTCTCCCTCTTTCAGCTACACATTATTGCCCAGCCTTCAATTCGTCTCTTTTGGATATTATCATAGTTCTTGAGCCTGAGAAAGTGCTAACACACGGTCAATTTAATGCTTCCTTTTCTTACCACGATCTTCTTTTTCTTCGCTATAATCTGTCAATTTCTAAGCTTAAAAGAAGAATAATTCTGCGCCGCAACCTTAAAATGATGGACAAAGAGGCTTTACATCGTGATGCCTCTAATTTAGATTGGTCACCCATTTATAACTCATCGACGGTAGATGAAAAGGTGGATGCTTTTAACTCGATACTTACTAGTTTATACGATTCACATGCACCGCTAAAACCTGTAAGGGTCAAACATCTGCCTGCGCCCTGGCTAACTCCTGTGATTAGGCAAACTATGCTTAGACGCAACAGAGCCAAAATTAAATGTAAGAAAAACCCAAGTGATCTGAACATAGCTGCCTACAAAAAGCTGCGAAATCTCTGTAATAGGATGTGCAGAGACGCAAAGCGCCGTCACATTTTTTCCTCTATCGAAAAATTTTCTCCTTCACAGAAGTGGAGGTTGTTCAATTCATTAGGTGTGGGTTAAGTCAACTGCTAACTTACCTAAACAGACTGACTTAAATTCACTTAATCTCCACTTCTCCTCCTTACCTATTACAATCGACAAATCGCTAAAGCTTTTAACTCTTCAAAAACTGTTATCTGAAACCCCATCTACCTGTGATATTTTTCGCTTTCATGATATTACGATGTTAAAAGGAGTATTCTAGCCATTTCGACGAAGGCAATTGGTAGTGATAGCATCAGCCGAGACATGCTTCTTCCCATCCTTGACATTGTAACCCCGTTAATCACCCATATTTTGAATTATTCCCTCTATACTAAAACTTATCCCGAAGCCTGGAAATTGGCACATGTCATTCCTCTACCCAAAACGTCTAACCCTATCTCTTTTTCTCAATTCCGTCCTATCTCAATATTACCTATCTTATCCAAGCTTTTGGAAGATGGGGTGTACAAGCAACTCACCTCTTTTCTAGCTCTCAATAATCTATATAATCCTTTCCAATCCAGCTTCCGTCCTTTACATAGCACTACAACTGCGTTGCTCAAAGTAACTGAAGATATTCGCCATGCCATGGACAATCAAAAGTTAACCGTACTCATCTTGTTAGACTTTAGCAATGCGTTCAATTCAGTCGACTTTGACGTAATGCTAGGAATATTACGCTCTTTTAATATCTCATCTCCAGTAATTGATTGGTTTTCCTCTTACCTTCATGGACGCCGGCAGAGGGTCTGCACAGATGAGAACTTCTCAGACTGGGCAGATGTCTCTGCAGGTGTGCCACAAGGCGGTGTATTATCTCCTCTTCTCTTTTCATTGTTTATTAACGAAATCACAAAAGTCATTTCATGTCACTACCATCTCTATGCAGATGATTTGCAGCTTTATCGTCACACTACAATAAAAGATCTGGCTTGTACTATCGAAGCTCTTAATAGTGATCTCAGTAGAATTAAGAAGTGGGCTGATGAATACGGCCTCCTTGTTAATCCAACGAAATCACAAGCCCTGATTATAGGTAGCAAGCAATTGCGCAACAAAATTATTACCTTAAATTTACCTTGCCTGACTTATGATTCTAATTTAATACCATTTGTCGACAAATCTAAAAATCTGGGAATTATTCTGGATTGTAATCTCTCATGGTCAGCTCAAATTGATGAAGTTAGCAGGAAATTATATTACTCACTTCACTCACTCAAGCGGTTGCAGAACTTCCTTCCCTTAAAATCTAAAATAATGCTAGCACAAACACTTCTCTTACCATTGCTCGACTACGCTGATGTCTGTTATTTAGATGCATCTGAGGAGCTGCTAAATAGACTCGATCGACTTCAAAATTTATGCATCCGCTTTGTATACGGACTGCGTAAATTTGGCCATATATCTCAATATCGAACTCAATTAAAGTGGCTCCCTATCCGCCTTCGCCGGAATGTACATATTCTCTCTCTTCTTTATAATATCTTACATAACTCCTCTCCTTCTTATTTACGTGAACGTTTTCAACTAACCCCATACAGAACAAGACCACATCGCTCGTGTGTCTCATTAAAATCTCTGGAAGTGCCTCACTTTAATACTTCTTTTTATTTAAATTCTTTTACTGTCGTTGCGGCTCGTCTTTGGAATTCTCTTCCGGGTAACATATTTCATGGAAATCCAACTCTTAGCTCATTTAAGCTTAGACTGAAACAATATTACCTCTCCTCTTCATAATAATTAATATATTTAAATTAGTATGTAATTTTTGTATGCCAATATTTATATATGTATAATAGTATATATATAGTATGTATATATAGTGTGTAAAAATATATATTCATGTTATGTTGTATAGGGTATGTGTTAATTTATACGTATTATATATTATATATATATATATAGATATATTAATTGTATTGTAGTATTATATTAATAATACTAAATTTGCTTAAATTTTTTATATATTTTTTTTTTACATGGTTTTTTTATACATTTTTTTATTTTTTATGTTTTTAACGTACCAATCCGCATTGTTATTTTAATTTTTCCTTTTTGCCGAAGGGTAACTGGCAGAGATCTCTTAAAGAGATAAGTTAAACCTTTGTACACTTTTTTTTTTGTCTTTGTATATTTTCTGTTCTGTAAGTTAATGGTACATAAATAAATAAATAAATAAATAATAAATAAATAAATATACAAAATCTATTTAGAGTATGGTGGATAAAAATCTTAAAATTGACTCAATCCGTATTCCTAGATCCTGATTAAATCATGCAAATATTCTGCATCCATATTTCCATATATAAGTACATATTATTACACATTTCTGAACCATTACTTGACAACGTAATGTTTTCCAATTACAGTTAAGGTTTTCAATTAGAGTTCAGTCCAGGGCAGGTTTGTACGGGGAATATTTATGAATAATTAAAATGTACAATTATAGTATTATTTCATACTAGCTGTGCGCATGACTTCATTCGCGCCTAATGTGTTTTTCAAAAGTAGCCTACGATCAACTGTCCGCCAGTGGAAAGCTGTTAATTTGGAATTATAAAAAGAAAATTTAATTTTATGTTGGTATAGATATAAATTCTGTCTTAAACAACATTTCCCGTTTTTGTATATTTAATTATAATAATCGATTGCCACACATTGAAATATTATGTGTATTCTTATAACTTAACTCATATTTTAGTAATAGTCTTAACAACTGAAAAAGCGGTTTCATATTTCAATGGTTGAAGCAATGCTTTGATTAATATCGATAATAGTTCACAGAAATATATGTATATGATATACATGTACCAATAACAATATTAATGAAATTGTATAAAAACGCCAACCTTCTTGTTTCGTTTTAATACGTCACAAACGAATAACCTTTATAGCGGGCCTAAATAAATTTATTTAGGCCTCCCGTGTGAAAGGAAGAGCATTTCATTTCGTCCGCCATAACATGTGATTTAGTACCGAATATTATTTGTAGGTAGGCGACGTTTTTTTGCTGATCCTTATCTTTATTAAACTTGTTTTTTCTGCCCGCTTTTAGTAAATGATACCGAAATATTATATGAACTTAAATAAAACGTTTATTCGTTCGAATTTGATTATCCAGCTATTTTCAAATATTTTTTTTATTGTATGTAACAAATAAATTGCATTATTATGTTGGTCCGAGACTGCGTTGTTTCAGTTGAGGTAAGAGTCAGTTTATTCCTTACAGCGTGTTTAAATTATGTCATAGATTCAGGAGTAAGGATAAAAATAGTAGGGCATTAACATGACCCCTGACCTAATTTGCTGGTAAGTAAACTTTTAGTTCTATATAGACGTGCACCCATGTTTCCTACATTTTTTATAAGTTTGAAGTGGTATTTGAAATATGAACTATAAATGGTATGTAATATACTTAATTTGAACATCAATAGAATTTATATTTTCATAAAATATTAATATGTATTATTTATAATGTCAATTTCAAATATTATTTTATACGGATTTAAAGTATTTTCTAAAGTAACATTTATCTGCTTCTCTAATTAAATACAAATAAAATCTAATCCACTTACAAAAGTTGTTTAATATTTTAAAGACGTAAATAGAAATTTTAGACAAACGAGGGTTGCCCTTAATTTACTCAGTAAAGTCATGGTCTCTTGTACAAATTTTAAACTAAAACAAGCCTAAGGACTTGGATTAATTAAGTTCTGATGTCAGTGACCCTGGATATTGAAGTCGACAACTTACCTTCAATATTTAAGGATTAAGAATATTAGTAAAATATTTGCTCTCCTTAAGATGCTTAATTCAAATACTTTTGTCTAATATATTATTTTTGATTATTTCAAATTATTTTATATTTTGTCAATTAATTTGATAAACAGTCATCATTAACACTAATGATAGTCCCTTATATTTTTAATTTTACATGTTATAGCAATAAAATTTTAAATTAATAATAATTCTTATATTATATTACGACAAAAGCTTTATACACTTAACAACTATAAATGTATGTATGTGCAGCATATGCTTTGGTCAAAACGAAAAACAAAATTCTCACTACACCGGACGCCACATTAACTAGTTCAATTAATTTTCCCTCAGAAATGCATAGGATTTCGGAAAACCTTGATTACATGAGCTTTTGTTATTTCGGAAAGCAACGAGATCTTATGCAGACATTCCATTGCTATAGTTTATGTAAATCAAATTATATTGAAGATCATAATTGAGTGTAAGTATACAGCAGTACATTTTAGAGGTAAAATTAACTACCTCTTATATTTAATACTTGAGACGAAAACTTAATCTTTACAAATGTTGAGTATATGTTTTGAATTTGCCTAACATTCAAAAGAATGTAAACAAACTACGAAAGCAAAAGCAATTTTGCCTTACTCAATTACTTCATAGAAGTTCAAAATACCTTCTATGCTAAGTTTTGGAGTCTATTCAAAGTTGCTTTTATATGGAGGAGGCGAAATTAAGTTCATGCATACAAGTTTGTTGAATATTTAGACTTGGGAGGCTATTCGTCCGTTCCTTTTAGATACACATTGTTAGAATCGTATTTCTCAGTGCATTTATACGTGAGAAATCAAATAAAAACTGCTCTTAAGACTTTTTTATCGGTAGATTGAATATATATTTATAGAACTCTATTAATCTCAGGAAACCTCTAAAGAACTAAAAGTTTAGAATACACTACAATACTTACAAAATTAGACCATGTTTAAGAATTTTTTTTTAAATATAATACAACTCAACGCTACAAAATGGTATAACATTTTCAATTTGTTATTTCTACCGCTACGAATCGTAGACTGCTACGTTCATGCTACGCCGCAGTTAATATAATATCCATGTACGTAGCACGAACATGAGTTAAATATTTGCATTATTATAAATATATTTTAAAATTCAATGGACGTTTTGTTCGATCATGTAATTTTAAGTAACTTACTTTGATTATTCTGTGCAGTAGTTATATCTATGTTTTACAAATTACCCGAATTATTTTATTTATTTATATTTTATTTTAAAGTTAAAGGGTCTTTCCTAATAACAATGTATGAATCCCATTGTATATAACACCCAGTTTATGTACTGGTAAATGAATTTTTAAATTTTGAAGATTCATAGACAATGACATATTTTGTTTTCTACTTCGAAGCCATCTAGTTTAAAACTTTGTTACTAAGGTCTGAAAATTGATTAATTGTGTTTAATCAAAATCTAAGCTCGTTTAATTTTGTAACTTTTTTCATATTTCAGGAAATTATTTTAATTTAATTTCCGTCATACACACGATTAATATCGTTATACTATAAAGTGGTTCCTACAGTGAGGATTTTAAATAAATGTCAATCGACGTATTAAGACTTGAAAGTATTATATTTTACGAGCTTCTTACTCTCTTATATAAATTTATGATGTAAATTTTGTTAATGATAATATTCATTCAAAAGAATCTTAAGGTTTCAAATAATTTATACTAAAGATTTCGGTAGTGATGTTGTCGATTGAAAAGTTATAATACCGACATTTATTAAAAGACTTCCCGATTTTTATCCACAATTAAAAGTTGGATAACAATATAAATATATTTGACTGTTGTATAAAGCTTAGAACAAAAAACTCTGTAGCTACTGTTCCATTTACAATTGATATAGAATTTTTAATTTACATTTTCATTTAGCTTTCGACTGTATATCAATTTTAAGCCGAGGCATACAATCATTAACATGCCTCAGATCATAAGGAAATTCATGGTACCATGAATTTTCACCAGGGTCGCGAACAAATGGGATGCCGACATCTTTTTCCTTAACGACGCCGTAAAATAGGCGACAGATTATATAGAGAAAACGGTTGGAAATTAAACTTTATTTCGCAGGTATAAGGACTACAGATGTGCGATACAGCACCTAGAGGACTTATATTGACGTTTTTACAACCCAACCACTAGCACTTCTGTGTAGGCGTCTGCATGGGATGTATAATCGTAACTCTGTCTCGGGAAAAGTGATGGAAACTATTTTAATCGGTCCCATATACCTATTTGTATTTGGGGATGAGGAATAATAGCATCCTAATGTTATCAAAAGTATATATTAGTTTTTAAAGCATGCGTAAAACGAATATAGTTGAACTTTATTCCTCTTTTTCTCAACATACATCAAGAGCTTTTGAATCATAAATTTCGGTTTAGTTGAAAACAAAGATAAAAAAAATATGGACTGAAATATGTTCAGAATATCTGAACCAGGCATGTATGTTCAAATCGCGGTACAGTCAAAGCGATGCTTGCTTTTGTAGGAGATTTCATATAAACCGCGAAATTGTAGTTGTGATATTGATAAGAATTTTAATATATTCTTTTAGCTCATTTTGTGTTATTGAGTGACAATCAAGAGGGTCAACTTGTTTCTGTATAATATAACTGATGCCCATACGGACGGAGATGAAATGAGGATTTAGCACTACTAACTTGCAGATTGGACTGGACTTAAAGGTGTATTAACTTTTTAACTACGTATATAGTTTAATCTCCCTGCACATTGTTATTAAAAGGCGTTTAATAAATATATATTTACATATGTATGAAACAATTATCAATTGATACCAAAAATATATGAAAAAAATTTAAAGAATATGAGTCTATAAGACTTAGAAGAAAGTTAAGTAATTAAAGTTTTTAAACATACAACATTTTTTTTTAATGCTTTTTATTTTTCTGGACTCGTAAACCGAGTAACGGGTGGGGTTTGCTTTCGTATAATAACACAACTTTTAGAGAGATTTTGGAACGCTTTTCAAATTTTATACCTTTCACAGAACACAAAGCTTATAAATTTAATACTTAAGTGTTGGGGCTTAAACGGGACTACAGCTTTTCCGGAGAACTGAAAAACATTAGAGATTAGATTCGAATTGAAATTCGAATTATTAACTAGAATTCTGACGATTATCAGGATTATTGTGTTGATTTCGTTCACGGAAGTTTATTGTTTAACTTTTTCTTCTTTTTTGTTTATTTAAATGGTAATGAATACAGATTTCTTGAGGATGCCAATCCAATTATGAAAAGAAAGTAAATACACAAGCCTTTTTAAAATATTATAAACGGTTTTTATAACTCCTTGATATCTTTCATTAAAAACAAGCATTATTAATATACGTCACTATGCCATGCGTAACTCATTTGTTCCTTCCTATTTAAAATAAATACGCTAGAAATCTCATCTCATCACTTAGTTTTGTTTTCTCTTTCTATTCTGAATATATTTATGATAAATTTAATAGTATTATGAATAATTGTATTTATCTTTCCAATTTACATTATATTACCAATAAGTCTAACCGATTACAAATACGCAATCTGTGTACACCTATTACTCACCTGACTGTGGTTTACGACGTTTACGATGTTTACGACGCTATAATTCTAACGTCTAACCATATTAATTGGCATATAATTTGTAAGATATTCAAGCAATTAAAGACAACTGGCATAATTTAGACATGTTTTAATATTAAAATTCCTTTTAAGTATTATTCAGGAAAATTATAAACGTCTGGGCTTAGAAGAAAAAAAAGTAATAATTTTCATTCATTTTTGGCTAAAATATGTCGACTGATAAGAAAATAAAGTAAAAATTTAATGTCGCGAAAAAAATATGAGAATGGCGATTCATTTCTAGCAGTTTGGTCAAGAATATGGAAGTAAAGTTGTATGTTTCTAGTGTCCTCATTATTATTGAGCACAAACATATCAGACTTTTTAACTGAAAGATGGAAGAGTTATTTTTCCGTTGGTTAAATTACCAACATTTATAAACTAAATACTCTTCACACAGATATCTTTATCTCGACAGGGCATCGAAGCCTGGACTTATCAGTAGATGGCGTTCCCTCTTTATAATTTTGTATAAGCAACCTACTTTAATCATTATAATTATATAGTGTGATATAGAGTTCATCTTTTTACAAGGAATAACAAAATTTCTGAAGATTAAACGGTTTACAACCGAATAAATTAACTAAGCCATGGTTTACCTTTGCTTCAATTTCTTTTACTAAATTATTCAAGAGATTACGTAAATAAGGCTACAATAAGAATTTTTTATAGTTACGGGAAATACTGCGGGTCTTGTTTGTTTATTTGATGTTTTGCATTTAATTTTTGCAGAAAAGAGTTTAATTTGCAAGTCAGCACTTAAAGTACTCAATTTGGAAAGATGCCAAGTAAGATAATATATTTAACTATTCATAGCACTGAAATCTTGGTGCTGTAATGTACATAAAAAATAAATCACATTTTGGCAAGAAAGTGTCACGTTATCAGTGTAAATGTCAGCATTAAATAGTTCTAATATCTGTGAGCATAATATACTTTGTTCTATAAAATTTTAATAACGTTATTCCTCTTGGGACCACTCTAAAGTTAATTGCCATCGTCCCTGTCATCTGTCACAGTTGTTATTAGTAAATATCCTCAATTATAACGGCTTTATTTCATATTTAAAAAATAGTTTATTCCTAAGAAAATTACACAATTATGCAGATGTTTGTTACTCAGACCTAACTGAAGAGCTTCTTAATAAACTGGAGCGCCATCTTAACAACTGTATCAGATACATTTTCGGTCTAAGAAAGTATGATCATATCTCTCAATACCGTAACTCCAGAATACTTTCCACGATATATTCAATTCTTAATAATTCAACTTCTCCTTCTTATTTATTGGAAAACTTTCAGTTGCTCTGCTCAACACACGACAGAGTGCTACGCTCTTCTACTAATTCTAGGGTTTTTATTCCACCGCACAGAACGGCATTTCTTCATAACTCTTTCTCTGTTCAGGCTATATTACTCTGGAACTCCTTGCCTTTATATATCAGAAATTCCCGACAAAGTTGTCATTTAAGCGACAGGTCCGACAACATCTGACACAACACGCTTAGTATGTATAAACTTATATACTCCTAAAGTAATGTATTTATTTCTATTATATTATTTTCATACTAATATTTATTATATTTTTTTTTATTTATTTAATCTTGTTATTATTTACTATCATTTCATTTTATTTAATTATTTATTATTTTTTATACCCTCTCATCATCACCACGGGTCGACTGGTAGAGACTGCCAACTGGCATTAAGTCCGCCCTTTGTATTCCTTAGTTTTAGGTTTATACAATAAAGTTTAAATAAATAAATAAATAAAATTATATTTGACGATGAATTGGTCGCTCTCGATACGTATATTTCTAGTAGGTATTTTTTCACAAAATATATTGAAATTGTAATTTCATTGGCTATAGAGCTATTTACTGTATTATCTAAGGGGTCGTTCATAAACTATATAAAGCGCTAAGGAGAGAGGAGGAGGGTGGCGTAGACTAAATATTATCATTCCTTACTATCATTGCCATTTTCTATTTCTCCACCTCCCATGCCTGAAGGGGGGGGGGGGGAAGTAGAGAAATAGAAAATAGACTCTAATCTTACGTAACATTTCGAATTATAAAAATTACTAGTTCTTTCAACACTGCCACTAATGTAAATTCTTTGTTACTTTAATCTCACTTATCTCCACAAAGCTAAGTTAGATTAGCCTTACAGGAAAGATCGAGAAATATGCGTAATCGTGTTAGGAAGATCACAAGGATCATCTATCTTGCTATATACAATTATATAACACTGTATATAGGTAACTATAGAAGGTATACCTTCTGAATATCTAAATACCCTATCAATTAACTGTTTTCCTGCTTGAACGTGAAATATAATTAAAGATCAGTTCCATATTACTTTACCAGGTAGAATAAGTCTCAGCTTGATAAGTGATAAACGTAACAATTAATAGGCTTATTGGGTACTTTAATTTAATTTTACATGAATTTTGTCATCCGTTCCCCGGTATAATTGAATTTGTCTTTATTATAATATAAATGAAATACTTCAATAAATAATTTCTTTATTTGAGATCTTCGCAACAAATAATACACATACATAAAGAATCTAATAAAACGGAGCGTAAACCGTTTTCCTTTGGAATACCATCGTAACTAAATATATTTGCCAATGCTGACACAACCTACTTCCAAGATATCTAGTTTCTTTCCACTTGGACACGAGTCGTGAAAAAGTAAATAACTAGGTTATTTTATAACTTTTTCTTGTTAGGGTTTGTTGATCACAGAATTTATATGGACTGGTTAGATTCAACTTTAGAACAATATTTGGTGTTCTATATACGTCTTAACGTCTTTTTAAATAATTGTTTTAACTGGTTGCAATTACAATTAACTATAACATTTTATCTCTTTATAATTTTGTCTAAAAATTTCAATATTAATTATCAAATTTATTATGAATCTCAAATCCCTATACTTTTTCGAAAATTATTCTTTAGAAATAATATGGAAGTGTCCATATTATTTCTGAAGAATTTAATTCAATTTTATTCTCTTTCTTTTTCTTTAAAGAATTAAATGTTCCTAACACTCTACAAGAAAAGTATAACTCATACATTATAATTCAGCGGAATGTTCAAAGTAGAATATATTCTTCTGACGTTTCCTACAACGCCTGTGACTTATATCTCCGATATTGTAACTTGGAGGTGCAATAAAATTGCAAATGTCAGAGGATTATGGTTAGAGCTGAGTCATTTTTATACCGTTTTGTTGTTGGCTTATGGCTATTAGTTTTCTGTCGGTTTGTAATATTAAAGGCAAGAATTGATTATTTTCTTATATTAGTTTTTTCTTATTAGTTAGACTATATGACTGCGATATATACATATTACACACTGTCATTAAGATCACTCTCTCGTCATTATGCAAAGTATCAGAAATGACAAAAGTAATAAATAAGAAAATAGTTTCTAAAAATAATTTCTGAATACAAAAATATTATTTAGGTGGTTTAATTTTTTATTTTTTTTAAATATCTTCGCGTTATGTTATTTTTCATTTTGAAACAAATTAGAAAATAAATGGTCATGCTTTTAAAATGTAATTTTATATCAAGTTTTATTCATCTCGTATCGTTTAATCAAAATGTACAAATATAATATTAGAAAAAAAAATAATAATAATTACTTATAGATAAATTACTACGACATAAAATTATTATAACTTTATCATGTAACCCTAGGCCTTTGGGAGGGGTCCCTGTTCCCGTACCCGCAATTACTCGGTACTGCGATAACAGACACAATTACAACAATTAGTACACAATGAACCAACATGGACTCATAACCATAAGCTGTTATTATAAATGGCCTCGTCTTCTCGGTATTCAAGGTAACCATCATGTTTTGGACAGACATTTCAAATGACAAATGATTTGTTGATATTGATGATGATGAACTGAGATTTGAGAAAATTTGTTATAGTTTCATAATAAACGATAAATATGTTACAAATTGTCTATCAACCGAATAATGTGTTCCGCTGTGGTATCTTTTTTTTATAAACTTTAAAATTATGAGACATTGATTAGTATTTTAGAAAGAATAAGATACATTTGTATACAGAATGCTAAATTCTTTCAGATGGGAAATAACGCAATAGCTTTGTTGGCATAGCGATGGAGACAATATTTCAAAGAATACAGGTTCAAGTCCTTCATGTGTTGATAATTTTTTCATTCTTTATTATTTCATAATTTAAGCAAACTGGACGTGGGTGACAAGTTTATATATTTTTTTTATACTTTTATACTCAACATTTTAAAACCTCCATTTAAGCTATAATTGTTATCTGGATACTTCAGCTGACCACTTTGAGCTCACATTAGATACGAGGTTTTGTCCGACCTTTAGAGTCACCTTGCTTTGCATTTTAGTTAAAATAAATTCACGTCGAGAGACAAATTAGCTGACAGTTTGCGAGAGTTAATCATCTTCCTCTCGGAGGCACCTTTGTTCTTGTCTGATGGTCTTTTTGAGACGATCACAAAGCGACTTCTCATTTCGAAAGGATGGAACATTTCAAGGTTCCTTTGTCCTCGTCGTTGACGGTACCATGCGCTGGCGATATATTTACTCCTTTAAGGTAAGAATATCAACATCAAATATAAAAGCCAGAATCATCATATTCCACAGCCACTTACAAAATTTAATTAATAAGAATCATTTTGCTATTTTGAAGTAAATACCTATTTAATAAATATTTAAACAGTAATCATTTTTAATAAAAAATAATTTGTTTTTAGTATTCTAATTTTAAGTGATAAGATAAATTTCGAAACACCAATAAGGACACTCCATTTCATAAAAATATTTATATGTAAATTGTGGAATTACAACATGTAGACGAAATATAAGTGGAAAAAAGGTCTAAGTCTGAACGGTTATGTGATTGATATGGGCTTCCTTTATTTCGGAACAGCCATGTCCGCATTTTTTGATATTGTTACAATGGTTCAAAGCTAATTCGGTTTGTACAGTTGAAATGATATGCCGTGAAAGGAATACTTTATTAGTTTCCATTTGTATGGTATGACGTGTAAATAATAATTCATAGGTAATATTCATTGTCAAGTTTTCTATTTATTCTAAAAACAAATGCACACAATTGGTTAATAGTAATCATTTAAATATTTTAAAGCAGAAGATAAGGATGTTATTTGATGTACATTACAATTTTAGCGAAAGGTTTTCTAACATAAAATATCAGAAATGTATCGAAAAACGGACGAGTGTAATGAATATAATGTTTAAATTATATTTACTAGGAATACTTTTCAAACAATGGTTTACTTTCTCTTTGTTTGAAATATAATTGGAATAAATCTAAAATAGAAAATGTAAACAACATCTAGACAGGAGATGTGTATTCTTGTTGCGAATTCCAAGAGAAACTTCATATATATTATGTCACTAACCATTCTGTATTAAAAAAAATAAACATGTGTTATTGGAAAATAACATTTAGAAGCGGATAATATCTATTCATCTTTTATTATAATATTATTTCTTTTTCTTTTCCTTGTTAAAATCGTATACTTCCTTCAATAATCGCAAGTCGGCGGATATCTGGATACCTTGTTTCATGACGTTTTAACATACTTTTCGGTTTTAAAATATAACAAATTTGTATATCTAAGCTTAGAATTTCGAAACATTTTGTTTCTTTTACCTTCATAATGTTTTACTTAATTTTTGTACTGTTCTATTATCATTTCCAAAATTATTTTAATTGTTTTTAATCTAAATAAATAAATAATTACTATTACATGGTGTAAACGTTATTTATAATTCAAATTAATTAAATTGTTGTCATGAAATTAATTTTATTTTGTATAATTGTATAATTGTATAATTTACTTACTTAGCTATTACTCTTCGGACTGTGGTTATAATTAACGATGAATATATGAAGTTAAAAACCTTGTGCCCTATAACAAAAAAAAATAAGTCGACCTTGTGTCATAAAACAAAAAATTTTGTGTATATTTAGGTCTGATTTATAAACGCTTCGATAAAATTTATCTAAAAAGTAAATGTTGTTTTGACAATTTTTTTATGGAATATATTTTGTTAAAATATAAAACTTATAAAGTTATCTGAGGTATGAAATATGGATTCAACTTTGAAACAACAAAGATAAATAAAATCTATATTATGATGAATTTAAATATTTATTTGAATATATTGAAAAAAATATTAAAAGCACTTAAAAGGGTGGATTTTCTTACTGCACTAAAATTTGTGAGTAATAACGTAACTGAAAATTTATTTAAGTTAAATCTAGTGGAAGAGAATGATGAGATGTTAGGAGCAGGAGGAGCCTCGAGTGTTTTGGACAAGATAACGGTCGAGGTAGACTGATTTTTATTTTGCGAGTTTGTTTTAAATATATTTATTTTGTAATGTAAATTTAACATTTGTTTTATGCATTCGGTATTTTCAGAATTATAATATTGCAATAATGAATATTTAGAATATATCAATGTGTTAAATCTTTTCCACCGTTATACTATTAAAATGATTTTTTATACGATATTAAATAATTTCTAAATATTATTCGCAAATTATATTACATAACAAACTCATTTTCATGTTTGTAATAAAATCGTGTATTTTTTAATATAAAAATGCGGTTTACTATGAATAATTATTATAAAAGAATACGTAATAAGACTGAAACGAATATAACTGAAACTATAATAATCAACTAAGTGGTCTTAGTGGTATACTCGATGCTTTGCTTATAAAAGCAACTTTAATTAATATATTTCAAAATTCAATTTATCTGACTTTGTATTTTATTTTGAGAAATTTGATTAAACAGAAATTTTATAACCCATTTAGAATTCATTTAATAAAAATATTTTAAACATTTATTATAAGTATCGTGTATCTATTCAAAGTAATGCCAATATAATAGACTCTTATAAATTCAAAATGCAGCAATTTCTTCTTTTATGAATGCGGTACTTTGATAGTCAAGTCTATTAATGATTCTTTTTTTATTGTAATTTAGGTAATTTTCGTTTTATAATTTTACCAAAGGAAACAAATGAACACTCCTAATAGTATTTGTACGTTCATTAGTAATATCCATTGTGGTATAGAATTTGTAGAAACAAATACACCGTCTATTCCCTCTGAATACTAAATATCTTCTAAATGGATTAGTTTCCCTCGTGATTCTAAGGAAGTAATTTAATATATTAAAATGTGGTTTTGTCGAAAACGATGAATCACCTACAGATAATAAAAGATATAAATTGTTTATATATTACCTATGGTCATTAAAATATTAATCTCTTTTTGTTCAGGGCCACCAGTAATTTGAATAAATAGTAATGTATAATATTTCTCAAGTTTTGTTAACAACAATAATATAAACGGAGGAAGTATTTTAAGGTTTAATATCAATGACGAATAAGAACACAAAGAAAAAAAAATGTTATGTAATATTATTCGATTACATTGCACGTCAAAAGTTTATCCACTTTTGACTTCTTTCTGACATTTCATAACTGCAATTTATGAGTATTTGAAATAAATAATGTTCACTCTCACTCACTATCCGTGAATCAAAATATTCGAAATTGAGGTATTAACATTAAAACTGAAAAGCTTTTAAGGTGTATGGAAATATAACTATTACTATTAACACGTTTTCATTCCAAGCGAATTGGACTTGGAACATAATCCAAATTCTGTGATTTGATATTGAATAACTCTAATATTATAAACGTTATATAAAAAGAGATTTCACTATCTCTAATGCAAAACAGTTCTCAACCGTTTTCCTCTTAGGAAACTGTTGTCACTCCAAATGTATTTACCGTCGCTGACACAACCTACTTCGAGTGTTATCTACTTTCTTTATCCGTCTTGTATTTGTACAAATACAGTTTAGTCAGAAACTTCAATATTTTTATATTCTTTAGTCATTCTAAAAGAGTAACAAGGACTAGTAGAATGTATTTGGTTCGAAATGGATTTTTTTTTGTACATATTATTTCTCACATTTAGTACATTATTTCTACTTTTTTTTTTATATAACTTCTGTATTTTAGCTAAAAACAATAGTTTTAAATTTATTATATTATATCCGGAAAATACCTAACTATTTTGTTTCAAAATTCAACGTCAAATTTATTAGGAGTAATAATAACAAGTTCAAATAACATAAGCCACGTAATATTTCAACTACGTATTTCAGACGAGACATTGTAAGGCTATATAGTTTTCGTGGTAATGGTTGTGATGTGATTTATAACCCTACTAGCTTTTGCCTGAGGCTTTTCTCGTGATACAGAGAACAGAACAGGTTTTAAGCTAACAAGGGTATGGCAGTGGTTAATAATTTTTAAAACACACTATATAAACCAAAAACCTTAGAATTATTTTAGAGATAAAATATAATAATATTACTTTATTAAATACAAACAAACCAATTTTCACATTTATAATATTAACTAGGATTCTCGTTATCCAATTTGATCGTATGAATGAAGTTTTCTTTATCAAGTATTTGAATTGTATTTGAGTTTATAATTTTCTTAAGCCTTTTTCTTTTTTTCTGTTACTGTGAATATTTAAGTTTCATTGTTTGGTTTTTAAAATAGGTATTATAGTATTTTTAAAATATTTAAGGTATAAATTGTGGTTCTGAGGGGTATTGCAATATTTATGATTTATTTTAAAAACAAAATTTTGATAACGCTTGTATTTCTCTGGTTTATTTAACAAATTTACATCACCTTATAAAAAAATAAAACTGAAAACTAGTTTATATATCAAAATTAAGAGTATTCTACATATTACGTCATATTACGTGACCCATATTCAATAAAAAATCCAATATTAGACTACTTAGATTTCTCTATTACTGAGCGCTCTGTCAATATGTCTTGTAACGAGATATCTTTTCTTTTTAACACTTCGAGAACTAAGTTAGCCTATATACGATTTGTTTTATTTCTTGTACCAGTTTTTAATACGTGCTCTTCAGGTTATATAATCTTATTTAAAGTATACAAGTATTCAACTGTATATTTAAACTTCTTATAACATTTTAATTTAGCTGAAAGATCTGAAGTATATATAATACTGTCTTAACTTAAATTGTCATAAAATTATAAGACGATGTGTGTTTGAAGATGTGTAATAAATTTTGAAAGGTATCCTAAGTAATAATGATGATAGATAATATGGTAAACTTTAACATCTCTCTGTCGAATCGATATCGTAGTCTACAGATAAGCCTTCGCCAGAAGGCTTTCTCGTATCAGTAATTACTTGGTAGTGCGGTAACAGCACTACACGCAATTATATTAATTAGTACATGTTGAATCAATATCGATATTACATGGGTTTTAAAATTATTAGAGGATTTCTAGATCTTGTTTAGATGTAATAAATATTGTAGATAAGTTAGTAATATTACAATAAAAATAACATCGCTCTTTCACTTATGCTTATTGTTTATTTTTTAATTTAAGTTTTTTTTATTAACAGATCAGTTATAAAAGGCAGTGCACAAAAATACCATTTCTATTGTAAGCTTAGCCTGGATCGGCTTTATTGAATATTTTTTCAGTGATTGCTAACAGTTTTGGGTGTTACTTAGAAATCCATTCAGATATACTTCACAAAATATTTTACTGTTGCAAATTTTCGAGAGGCCAATTCGCTCAAGATTTTAAAGATATTCGTTTTATTTATTGAGAAAATATTTGTCAAAGAGGCATTCTTTCACTTGATTGTTTTTATAACGATGTTGAGTAATGCCATATTCAGATATGTCATAGTATTTAGTGACTGCAAACGAAATCGTTCCCATTTCTGTTTGTGATGAAACTGATTCATAACAAACATATCGTTTACTTGTCTAATTTTTATAACGAATAGTTAAATTTGTTAATCAAATGTGTAAATTTGAATGATATTATATTAGTTGAACTGAATATTGCATAAAAAAATTGGTAGTCAAAAATTAAATTAAGGAAAATACGTGCACAACATCGTTACTACAAAAAGCATTCAACCATTAATTAACAAGTACTTCAATTTTAGAATAAATGGAATTTAGCAATAAATTCCGGTACCATATTCTCTTGTTTGAATGGGTGTCGAAACATTTATTTATGTCCAAATTTCAATAAAATTGTTATTTTATATAGTGAGCAGGAAATGGACATAATAATCAGTTTATCGTAATGATTTTTGTTTGAGGTCGGGCTGTATTTAGTATTTTTAACAGTCAACACGTGCAAAGTCTATCTCTGTCTATCTGTTACTTTTCTACACTATAATTTATTGTAACACTAAAAACGATTATTTTATTTTTTATTTATAAAAAATCTTAAAAGATATATAATTTATTTTATTACCGCGCACAAAACAAAGTTACACTTATAACCGAAGATAACCGAAGCTTATAATCTGAAGTAATAAAACGTTATACTTTAAGAAATATAATTTCCAAATGAATTGTTTTTGATTGTGAAGAATATCTCTTCTTTCATTTATTTTTAAGATAAGTATAGTGTTTTTATATATATTTTTTTATACAAAAATATTATCGACATAAATACAATTTACAGGCGCATAAAGCGTGATTGCTGAAAAGTATTTCTAACAGTTTTTGTAACATTTTGCATTCAATCTTAGTACGGATTTACAATTTACATTGCTTAATCCTGATTAAATTGGTAATGTGCCAAGACAATAACTACAATTCTATTTTGCTAACAGTACTGAAGCATATCTTGAAATATGAACGAAAAATAAAAACTTCACTAGGTTTCAAAATAAATATCCCGAACATTCTCAATTATGCAATAATTCTTCATTAAATGTCAACTTTTTGTCACTCATGTTTTACAGCTTTTATTGAGTTGAGATGTATATAATTGTAGATGAGTTATACTCATCTACAATCCAAGATTGTAGATGAGTTATAAACCAGAGAGAGAAATCAATTTTCTACAAATGTTGGTTATTCTCTCTATATCCTCCCTTGCATATACTACTTTAAAAACATAAAAATTTACAAAGCTATATAACAACAACGAACAAAATTATTCTAATTTAAAATCCACTTTGTTTTCGAATTGTTCTGAAGAAGTTTGTTTAACTTGTTAACAAAAAGTTCTCGTACTCTCTTACCAAAGCCAAGTAGAATATAACGAAGTCCTAATGGTGCTCTGTAATCTTTTAGTGAATAGTTTACAATAATTGAAAAAAGGGATCAATAAAATATATAACGAATATTGAAATTTCGCTTTAGAGTCTTTAGAAATGAGGACGAAAAATAATTATTATTCAGTTAATATTAGTTAGTTACATTTTAATTTTTGTCATCTAATAGTTTTTGATAAGAAATGTGACGTCAACATAGGTAGTGTTTTAATTAATTTTAAATTCCTTCTGAATAATAAAATCTAAATATAAAATATCTTCTGGATGGATACCTTCCCCTGGGACTCCAAGGGATTGAATTGATTATAATTAAGCATTGTTAATAATAATGAATCACCCACAAGTCACACCTGTCGCTTAAATGGAGCAAAATAATATGTAATAGACGTACATATATTTTATAACTGGGTTATTTATTCCTTTAACTTTACTAGTATAATTTGACCTATTATTTTTTGATAGAAATGTTCAGAGGACAGCAACCAAAAGCAACAACTTATTAATCAAAGATTGATAGATTGATATCAATTTAACAGAATGTAGGAACTTTTAATCAATATTGATTATAAAATCCCATCTCAGTGTACAAAAAGTTTTTATTTCATTATATATGCATATTGTAATAAACCGGGTCTTACACTTTTCCTCTTCAACAAACTATCGTGACTTTTCTCTTCGAATGTATTTGCAGTCTCGTTCAACCTACTTTCATGATAGCTACTATCCACTTGGACAAGAGTTGCGGCAAAGTATATACAGTTACTTTACAGCTTCTACAAGTTTTTCTTATTAGGATTCTGCTCGTCTGTTTATTAAATTAGAAGATTGTTTTGTGTGATTCAAGGTTTGGCGTTAGCTTGTCTTTCCTTAAATTTACTATATTCATATATTCTTTTTTATATAAATAACATTTATATACGTATATCACGAGCTTTACAATAGATTCCGTTTCATTAATCTGGATAACCAATAATGCCACAGCGCTGGATCTGTTAGCGGTTACAATCACAGCAGATGTGTGTCGAGATGAGTAATGAATGAAGGATATCATTGTAAATAGGAACAATTACGATATTATCTTTAGAGCTAAGTTACATACATTTATATATTTTTTTACATTATACTTAACTTGTAATTTTCTATTATATATTTGGCATAAGAACAAACATACTGCGGAAGTCAAAAACCGAATTTAAGCCTTAAAAACATTTTATTATAAAGCGGCGCCGTCATTTTAATGGCTATCTTTATCTGTACAATCTTATGTATTTAATATTATGTTCTCTGAAACGTCTTGATCGCTTTCAATGCATTTTTATGTATGTTCGAGAGGACACTTGGATGGTTTAGGTTTCAGAAAATAAGTTTACAATATTACATTTTATATTTTTTTATCTTATTTTATAATATGTTTTTTATTCTTGGTATTAATACTGTATTTCACATTGCAGTTATAACGTTAAAGCTTAATGTATGTAAGACGACACGTCCCATTTCATGATTCAGTGGTTTTTGAATAATCCAAGTAGAGTATTACTTTGTTCTGACGTTTATTGCTGTGGATATGACTTTTATTCCTTTCGTTGGTATACATACTTCAAGAAGCAATAAAACTGTAAATAATTTATGATAATTGCTGTTAAAGTGTATTTAATATTGACTACTATCAGTTTAATGAATAATCTTGTAGCATTTAGATGACAAATGAGGCATAGAAGCTAGAAACTTCTAGACTGGGAATAGTTAATGATTGAAAAGTTCTAGAGCAATGAAGTTACGTTTGACGATTTTAAGTTTCGACTAACAAAACTTGAGTCTATTTTAAAGACTTAGATTTTGTATAAGACGATTATATTTTTTTGACAAGATTTTCTTGTTTTAACTTTTTTATGGCATAAGCTTATATAAGACCGCGATAAATAAAAGTAAGCTCATTTTCTAAATATTTTCACAACTTTAAACCTTTAAAAATATTCTTGTTAGTTGAATATTTTGAAGCAAATAAAAATATAATTTAATACTAAAGTAATTTAAAATATATTCTTTGTACAAAAGCTCTATATTAGAAGTTTAACTGTGGAATAATTTTCTAAAATATAAACTAAAAGTACCTTATAAAAAGACACGTATTTTTATAATTTTTTAACAACGTTGGCATATTTACAGCGGATCAGGTAGGTAGGTAGAACCTTATTATATTTCATGCCTTAATATTTTAATATCTCTAGTCATTTAAATAAAAACAAGATAAATAGTCAGCAACAAAATTACAGTAAATGTTATTTCAAAAAACATGCCGAGTACGAGTACGAGTCCGAGTACTAATGCAATACTTGTCCGACTACTAATGCGAGTACTAGTTCGAGTACTAATGAGAGTACTAGTCCGAGTACTAATGCAATACTTGCCCGAGTACTAATGCAAGTACTAGTCCGAGTACTAATGAGAGTACTATTCCGAGTACTAATGCAATACTTGTCCGAGTACTAATGCGAGTACTAGTCCGAGTACTAATGCGATCACTAGTACTTGTACTAGTACTTAGCATCTAAATCTTTAAAAGTATCTTTACGTAAATTCTTTAAGTTGATCTTTAGTTCATAAAAAAATATTTCCTAACTTGTGATTCAACCATATCTGTTTCAGATATTGAACGATCACTAAATATCTCATTACCTTTAGTGCGATCTATATTAAATTAAAAATAATATATAGTTTTTGTCACTAACATAAAGTAAAGGATTATTAATATGCGATAGTTAAAGGCGATAATAAAAAAAATATATCTTAGATTGTATAGAAACAATAATCAAGACATCTGTCTGTTGTTTAATATTAAAAACAAGTTGAAAGTAAGCACAAATAATAATATAGAGCAATTAATTTAATCTCATGCATTTGCTTTGTTGATTTTGGGTCACAGTCTGCTCTGACAGACAGACAACACACCTATACCTGTAATTGTTGCCCGGTGCTAGTGGGAGTACATCATAAATGGACATCCTAATTACACAATTTTTATTAATAATATTAACAATATAGCAAAACATAGCGAATTTAATATTAAAAAATCTATGTATTCTGTGCTATAACGCTAAATTAATATTTTAATGTTATATATGTTTGTAATTCATATAAATACACCTCGTAACAAAAATGTCATCCGTGTAATAATAATTAAAGGTTTAGCCTGTGACATCTATTCAGTTCGTTAACCAGAGATTCTTTATAATCCACTATAGATATATTTAACAAGAATACCATTGTTCGCACTAACATATTTGTTATATAAAGGAGTTTTCAGAATTATTACCTCTTTAAAACAACGTGGGTAATATTTTATGCGCTGGTAAAAGTATTCCGTTGATACAAAAGGAGAAAAAACGAGAAATCTTACGAGGCTTTTTGGCTAAGATCCATGTATCATTTTCTTTATTAATGAGAGTAATTCATAACATACATATTGTTTTTATCTCATTTATGTACTTCTTTATGTATTAAAGACATAAAAAATATTTTTACTTAACATAATGTATGAACGTTATAATAAGAAAATAACATTGTTTTTAATTAATATTCACCCTGAATTTAAACTTCAAGGTCTGATTAATTATATACTGTATAACTATCACAAAGAAATATATATATCTCACAAGTAATTATTTTAAAACCCCAAACCGAAACAAGAATAAACATATAACAGCACTAAAGTCACTTCACGTGATGGGTGAAGAACATTTATATGTAAATTGAGGAATTACAACATAAAGAGGAAAACAAGTGGAAAAAGGTCTAAATCTGAACGGTTATGTGATTGATATGGGATTCCTTCATTTTAGAAAAGAGATTTTTACATTTTTGGTTGTTATTGTTCACTGTTACGTAACGCACGGACGGCATTGTTTAAAATAATCTAAACACTCGTATATCAAGTATCACCGCCACTTTACCTCACCATACTATGAGTAGATCTAACTTGGTCCATGTCTTGAGGAAACTTCAAAAATTTAATTTAATAAATCTAATTAAAAAATGATAATGTTCAAAGTATTCAACTTTACAGCTTCAGTTAAACTTTTGCCTTAACTGACAAGACACCGGGAACAGAATTTAAAGCAGACCGCAGCGGTTCCAATGTTAAGAAACTTATTTAAACCTATCTGGTATAATTTCGTTATTTTGTAATTAAACAACTTGAATATCGGTTTTTCATTGTAAATGAAATAATCACATAAAGTTTAAAATAATTTATGAAGCGCAAATAGTAATTTTTGCTTGGAATATGGAGTAGTTGGTGTTTTTATTAATACAATTTAGTCATCCCTGACTGATTATATTTTTTCTAGCATCAAATGAATGTTTTCCGAGATGAAGTGGACGGCTTTGTATTAAATGCCGTATGAATTATTTATAAGTTCAATATTTTCTGTCTGAGCCAAGTGTATTAAATCCCCCACGTCAGTCTTGTTATTTATGTCAAATAATACTTTTATTAAATTAAAAACTGGAGAAAGGTGCCTTATTTTTAAGAAAATTTAATATTTCTGAATTTAATTATAAATTAAATTCAAAATTCTGTGTATTTTATTATTCAAGTGGAGTCTAAATAGAACAAATAAACTTTATTTTTGTTCTTTTGTCATAATATGAGATATGCTCGAATATTACATACATATTTTCATGTATGTACAAATATACTCATAAGAGGGCAATGCTCCGTTTTAACATATAGACGCTTTTAAGATTATTATTATGGAACTTTATTAATCCTTGAATTTAATTAATTATATCATTAACTTAACTTTAATAATAAGTGTTTAACTATATGAAGATAATTAATATTTTTATGGTAGAAAAAATCTTATATAACATTATTAAGACTCGTTTAAGTTATATACTATTTTTAGGTTTCTGGAAGTTATTTATCAGCTTATAGAAGTTTTATTGTGAACTACAAAGAAACTTAGAAAGAGATCCAAGCTATTTAGAAAGTGCGATTTATAACTTAATTTGAGTGAGTTCCTGATACTTATTTGTTTAGTGATATCATAAATTATGGCCAAGCACTGTGTGGGTGGTCTGTTTGTACGTTTGTCCATAAAACGATGTAGGTTATGGGTGTCAGAACGTGTTTATTCCATGATTCAAATGCTTTGTTTCATTAGTATGTTACACTTTGAATTCTAAATTGTTTTATTTCTATTATAGTCATTATTGCAAAAATTCTCGGTAATTCATGACGCTGTAATCGCAGGTAACAACAGATAATATTGAATAGTAATATTTAAAATTAATTATTAAAAATACAAATATAATGTAATTTATATTATAATTTATTATTAAGTTAGTTTTAAAAGCGTACTTTTCAGTTAGATAAAAAGTCAATTTATCGAAAACATGTAAGCAACAAGAATTCGTTTGTTAAACTGGCTAGGATTATCCCACATATAGAGGATAAATCCGTCTATCACGCGTGCAAAAAATGTGACCCTGTGTGGAATAACCAAATAAAAATTGTATCCAACCTATAAATATTGAGGAATTTATGATACAAAAATAGCTTGTGTGATGTTATCCTGTTTTCGATTTTTTTGTTCCTGACAATCTTGACGACGTATGTATTTTTATGTCAGATTTAAAAACTCATAAATTTTTAATAATTTCTTGCAAATTAGATAAAACATAGTATTAATTAATTGGGTTTACAAACACATATTTCAAACTTCAAAACTCAAGCACCAAGTTCGCTATTTCGAGCGCAGACAAGCGGATTATAGCACCTCAAATGAGCCGGTTTTTATCACAAAATTTTCTCATTTTCAAGGAAAAATATTTTTCAACTTAATTCGGCCGTGACTTCGCGAAATTGCTTTGACTTAGATCTCCGTTGGCGTCATCTTTTAAAAAGCGTCATTAATCTCCCGCATGGTAATTTAGACACGCTACCTGCCGGCTAATGAAATATAGAATGAGAGACGCGATAATCACTTTATATTATCGTCACTTTATCCACCAGAAAATATAATTTAACTCCGAAGGACCAAGGAGATATTATGTATTTAAACACAGGATATTTTATTAGTGACACTAATCGAAATGGCTTTATTCTTGTTTCTTTATTAAAGTTAATTACTTTGGATATCGTGGGAGCTAATATCGAACTTTTACTAACTAATAAAAAAATTATTTAAACATATATATTTGTTGAGTCTAAGTGTGTTTTATTTAACAGAAGTCATTTGACGTTAAATATCCCTGCGTCAAATCGATATCTGCAGTCTAGTAGTTATTTCTGCTATATTAATACCATACACTTCATTACGCGTGGTTATTAAAAGAATATGAAACCATTAATGACGTTTATGTAATGGAAAATAATTGTTTGGTGAAACTAAAATCAAACCAATTGCTTCACACAATTCTGTAATGACTTAATTTGATCCAGTCAATCAGTTAACGTTCACCAATTATAAAATTATGTTTATGGTCTAATTAAATATATATAATATAATTAATTTGGTTTTATTACGTCTAAATGAAGGGTGGCAAAATTTATGTTATTCAATACAATGTTATAATTTAATAATATTAATATAAACTTTATTATTACATATATATTAATTTTTTCAATATTATTAATGACTTTAGTTGATAGAAGGATATTGGCAGCGAATATTAAATTTTTCTTTTATTCTTTCTGTCTCTTTTATCTGTACTCATTTCTTAAGAACATTTGCAAATTTATTAGTTTTTATTTAACACAATAACCGTCTGCTCGTTTATCAAACAAACCTATTAAAAGGCTAATAATTATTGGATTACACAACACCCGCAGCAGATTAAACTTTTGTTTCAGGATAAGCAAAGCCTCAATGTTTAGATATTTATTACGTTTCAACGGCAATAATATTTTTAATCACCGAAAATCACATTTATACAAAATACATTAATTTGATGAAGATTATTAATGTTTTGTATTGTATTTTGCTATCATTGTCTGCCTTTAGTAATTAAAATTTATTTTTGTTTCAGATCCCCGCGCTGTTGATTGAACAATGACATCGGAATTCGGATGTACTGGTTATGTTATTATTTGAAAGTATCATATTATATTAATGTGTTTGTACGGCGTGTGCGATAATGTAACAGAGTGAAATAAGAGTAACAATAATGTTGTCTCACTCACGGTTAGCTCTTTTCTTGATTAACATCGTCATGTTCTGTGTCAAAAGTCACCAAGAAGTTCTTATAGAAGAATCGAGTAAGTATATTTTTATAATGCAATATATTTTATTCATAAAAGCATTTACAGAAAATTATATCAATATAAAGAAAACTGAGTTTTTGACGATTTTCAAATCAAGGTTTAAATTTAGATTAATCGTCTTCTTTACCTTTTCATTCATGTTATATTTCACTCCTTATATGAAACAAATATTTTATCAACACTATCTATGCTTATAGTATTATGACGTCGATTGTTACGTATAACGCATATTCCAAACTGTTCGCTAATTTACGAATCCTATTACGTTTACAAAAATAGATTATTATTCAACAATGCCCGCATCCGCGCTCCAATTGGATCTCCCCGGAGTATCCCGAGTGATATTTTAATTAAATTAATTAAGCACTTCCATTTATAATTGGGAATAAGATAGTCATGCTTAGAGCTCTGCTTTGAAACGATCCCGTCCTATTGCGAAGGGTATTGTGGTTTGTAATAAGATTACTAATATATGACAATTCCTTTAATTGGTATAAATTTTACTATTTTAGATTTACATTCTCATTTCGTACACATGTTAATAAGTCATTCCTTATAAAATCACATTATTATATTTTTATCAATTTTAATTAGATATGATGTTTTCAATCTATTTATAAACATTGTTTACATCCATTTTTTTCTATCTGCCCGTCACGACAATATTGTATATAATATATTAATCCACATTTGATAGGATATAAGTGATTAAAATAAAAATACTAAAAATATAAAACTTGTAACTTCATAGACATATCCAATTATTTTTTTTAATTAGTTTGTTCTGAAATTACTTTTCAATGAGACGAGCTTTCAGTTTTCGTCAGACAAACGTGACAAACGTGACAGGAATATTTTTGATTCAAAAATCAATTAATTCTATTTCCATTAAAAATGTGATTTTATTTTTCATTTAATCTGTTATCTTTAAATTGTATTAATTATATTGTATATTATATTTTATTTCTCTATTACAACATAGTGTAAATACTTTTAGTTAGTATGATGTATCTCTAAACCACGTTATGTTTCAAACTCAGGCCACTAATTAAGCTAATTAAAAACAACGAGGGCCGCGTTAACATTATCACAATTATGGTACGAACTCTGCTAAATTATTTTATACATAGTTCTAACATCGTATTATTATAATGTAAATTGTTGAACTATACTTTAATTTCTTAATTTATAGTTTTAAATATATTTTATGTCTTTGTATTATTTTAAAAGCAAACCGATCATTACTTAATACTGATTTTGTCTCAGTTGAGTTTTTGTGTCATAACTCTAGAAATACTAACTTTATTCTACAATATATAAATTTAAATCATCAAATGTAAAATAAAAAAGAGCTTTAATAAAACAGCGTTAACATTTCTCGATAAATTTATTTATTATATTTATCTAAAGCTTCATTCACACCATGATATTACTTTTTGTAAAAAAATCTCAATTTAACTTTTATTATTGTTAAAAAAAGTTTAAATTTATGATTAAAATTCAATATCACAGTTAAATTATAATCTTTTTCAATCATTATAATTTTTTTTTGCTTAAAGAATCGCGAAGAAATCAAACCATCCTAATATTTAGAATATTATTAGCAATGTTCGATAAAAACTCGAATAATTGTTAACATAAAATCAGATACTAAATTAGTGTGAACTATTTAAGTAATACATATTTATGAATGTCTATTTATTTTATTACATATTATAATATCGTACACGAAATAATATTGTTAATTTGTATTGTTTGTTATCAATCATAATATAAATAATATAATATTTCATGAACGACCCGACCCGAATTCCATATGTTAAATCAAAAGTTTCAACTCAACTCCAACCGAATCAATTTGACAGCCATTGTGATTGATACTGTTATGTAACTTGTTATCTTTTGATATGAAGAGAACATTAATTAGTTAATGAGAAACATTCATGTGGTGGGCTTGTTTTTACTCTCATAATTTTTTATCGCCTCTGCAAGATTAAGATTATATCGTTATATTGAAAAAATAAATAAATAAGTAATTAAAAAAAAACCTTTCAGTCTAATTTACTCAGATTTTTATATAAAACATAAATATAAGTATAAAAATATGTATCATTTTTTTATGTTTTTTATTTTGTTTATAGATTATCGATGTTATAAATACACCCTAGCCGTCGGTTAGGCCACACACGGCTATCGAGTTACAAAGCAAACACCGCTTCACTTAATATAAAATATTTATATCTCTTTCACTCCCACGCTTCTCATAATAAGATAGACCGAGACACGCCGGAAGGATAGAATACTCACAAGTGGCCAATTCGGGGTAATTGAGATAACTTATAAGAGTGAGATAGTTCTTAAAGCAAGGGCAAGTGGAGAATCTTTATAAGTGATGAGACTAATGATTTACATATATAATAAAATACATATATAAGCGAACAGACGATAAAACGATTATTTCAAAACATTTGTTTAATATATTTTATTTTATGATAATATTTTAGGTTCATTTGACTTAAAAATATTTTAACTGCTTGTTTTATATTTTTATTCACAAGCTTAAATAAATTCATTTCGAATGTACGATGAAATAATAGTTTTGAACAATACGGCTTTAACGCTGGTTTTATTCAATAAATTCTTATTTTCAATAGTGACTTGTTATTTTGTATGAAGGAATCATAAATAAAATCAGAAGTTGCCATTGCATGAATTTCTTTCAATTCCCGTAATATAACAGGTAATCGTGACTCGAAACATAAAGCGCTAATCATTTTAACAATGGCTCCTTTGTGTCGGGACTGAAGTAAAAATACGTCATAATTACTCAAGAAATGTTGTAGGTTTATGCGATTTTTTTTTCACAACTTATGATTTTTTTATTTTTTTACTTTCATTGTATCTTACTTTTTTTGGGAGTGAAATAAACATGAAGCTTTCAACACACACGTCAACAGAAAGTCATAAAACTTGATATTGGTTAAATATTCCATTCATTAATTTAATGTGAATGAAGACATCATTTAATGAATTAATAATTTAATCTCAAAATGTGTAATTTACAGCCTTTTTAGTATATCGAAAATTGTATAATAGATATGATTGATATCACCTCGAAAAGGTACGCAGTTCGTCTCCGGAAATCCGACCCCGATATAAAACTCAACTCATGTGTAAATTATAAATATTTTTGTAAGGAAGAAACCATAAATCCGTCTTCCGGACCCAAGATCTTCAAATACACTGCCTCATAATACAGAATATTCTCTTCTTTCCGGGAAATTAGTATCATTTGTGTTTTTGTTCCCTATTTTATATATGTAAGTATAAGCTTCATGCTTTTGCACCATTAGTACGTACGATTATGTGTATATAATAGACTGATTTTTATCACCTATATAGCGTGAGCGAGACAGCTTACAATAGGTACCTAATATATTGATAATAATGTTTAAAAATAATATAAATTAGATATTTCTATAGATTTATTGTTTAGGCAGGATGTCTTAAAGTTTTGAATTTGAATCGTCCATTTTTAATCACCGAGATGACTCGTTAGAAAAAAACTCTTTTTTTGTTTTCATTGATTGAGTTTTGAAGATTTGCCTTTATAAAATTGAAATATTCTTTCCTTATTTCTAATTTATAAAAGCGCTGTGATTTTTTTTAATAATTCGTCTTTAATCGAGATTAAAGCTGAATGTCTATGAATAATATTAAAGTAGATTTGAGTAACTTTTTAAAAAGCCGTAGATTACTTTTTATTTTTACGGAATAAAGTAAAAATTTTAGGAATTATCATCTGGCATGGTTGTATCGTCATAGTGATAGTGAACTGACCACGGACATGTACAAAGAAACTACTCTATTCTCTAGATTCTTTTGAGTATTTTCTTCCAAGGGTTATCCGTATCCAAAGCAAATTAGATAAAGATATAAGACAATGGGTCATCGTCAAAGAGATTCGAAGTGAAGCAGATCTGGTATCCAATTAAGGTTGAGAACAATAGAGTTCTTTTATTAATGGTTTCACACCTTATCTGCAGCTTTCTTTGGTCTGAGGTTATGTATGTTATTGTGCCTATCAGTGTGCTCTACTGACTGATATATATTATATATTTTGTAGTAATACTACTTAAATATAAATATGTAAAATGAACACTTTGATTTGTTTACAGTTTTATATAAATATAAAATTGCTAACCCTAGCCTTTATTGTTTTGAACTCAGAACCTTACGAGATGTACTTCATACGTTTTCGAATATTAAATAAGGACTTTAAAAAGGACTTTCATCAGCAGTAATAAAATAATTTTAACGAAGACAATTCAGTGAATTAGGTACAAAGGTTGTTTCATTTGTAAAACATAAACAGGGAATTAACAAGGAAATGTTATTTCCGTACCTGGTACATACTCTTAATACAAACCATTGGGCTTTTATGGTGGTCATCTTATCATTTAAGTACTTTTTCTATCAAATTTCAAAGTATATTCAAAATTAAATCTAGCGTATTTAGGTTTAATTTTTAAAATGTTAATTTAAAATAATTAATTTCTATTTCTAAAGTGATTTGTCCTGACTGACAGATCTATCAGCGTCATTTCTAAACTGGTCAGAAACGTGTTTCTTTTTTTAATTTGCAATGATAAGATATTTTTATATTCCACATTTATATATGTAAACAAAAATTTATAATACTAATCTTTGAAGTGCGTTATGTTTGTGGTAAATTTTAAACTAAAAAGTTACATTTCATAATTGTCAGCGAAACGAGTTAAATGTATTACAAACATACTCGTAAATGTGTAAGCGTATTTTTGATATTTCGAGATTCCGTTACAGTAGACATGATGTTAAATTAGTCGTAGAGGATTCGTTCAAATCTCTCGACTAATATGTTTGCTTAAAAACTGTTAGCTTAGTTGGATCCGAGTTCAGCGCGTTCTTTGTTTGAGCACTTAATGAAATTGTGAAACGGATATTAGATATACTACTATAAATGTATTTTTAATATTAAAATATTTATAACGTGATTTAATAATCACGTAAATAGACTTATTGAATATTATATTTTTGCAATAATCGTATTCCTGTTAACTATATTTTTCTGTACTTTCAATCATAGAAATGTATATATAATATATATATATATCTATTATATAAAAATGAATCGTAAAATGTGTTGGTAAGCGCACAACTCAACAACGCATGGACCAATCTTAACAATTCTTTTTTTTAAATATTCCTTGAAGCCCAAGGATGGTTCTTACGGCGAGAAAAATTCGAATAATTTCCAGGAAAACCTTAAAAGAGCCCTTTTCTTTTTCCTATACAAATATTTTCTAACTAAAGGACAACGGGCAAAATGTACCCACCGACCAATAACGACCAGACGTATGTCGTTAGATAGCTCTTTTCATGACTATCATTTGTTATTATGGGGGCTAGTCTCAATTCGTTGTGGGAAAAATGTTATAGTTACTTAAATGATATCTATAAAATAAAAGTTGTTAGTTATATATATAAAAAAAAACAGTTTTTGTGTAGACTCCATGTACTTTCAGCGTTAACTTTACATGAGTTAAATATTAGGACAGTCAAATTGTAAAAAAGAAACCTATAATAAAAAAAAATCGTTTATTACTGATTTACAAACAGAATTCTTATTATTTAAAAACTAGTCATCTATGTTGTCTACAATTACATCATTTAAAAATGCTGCTGGATGGAAAAGGATTGAATACCTCATGCCTTGAGTAACCAATATACAATATAATTGAAGTCAAAAAATAAAAAAATAAAATACTAAATACGCCGTTCCGTACAAATAAAGGCGGCGATCGGGGGCGCGACGGGCGGCCGGCGGGTGACGCGTTACACCTTGCATTAAGGGTTTACGTAGGGATTTTTAACTTTTAAACACATTTTTTTAAATATATGGAAGACCCCACAACTATATGAGACTAGCCCCCATAATAACAAAGATAAAATATCTGGAACTAACTACTTTTATTTTAATAGATATCATTTAAGTAACTATAACATTTTTCCCACAACGAATTGAGACTAGCCCCCATAATAACAAATTATAGTCATGAAAAGAGCTTTCTAACGACATACGTCTGGTCGTTATTGGTCGTGGGTACACATCCCATACATTTTTGCCCATCATCTTTTAGAGTCAATTTGAACTGTATTGCTATACAATAAAGTTCATACTCGTATTAAATTACAAGCACTCATTTTTGTCTTAACAATGTAGGTGTGTTGCTAACGTCGAAGAGTCAATTCGCACTTTATTGTCTCTGCACAAAGTTCAAATTCAATCAAATATATGTGTGTGCAGGTTCACGCAAAAGTGATAATATCGTGAACCCGACCAAATTGAAAAGCCAAAAAATTTAAGAGCTATAGATTTGATTGGCCTTGGAATATTCTTTCTTTTGTTTTAGTTTTGGAATGCGACATAAATTGTCATCAGTTTTCACGTCATTGCATCTGTCAAACAAACCGCGTTAAAAAGCGTTTATAATATTTAATAATCAATTTTGATTGTTTTATATCGTGTTTTGTGCAAAGTGTTTTAATACCTGTGATTAATAATTATTGCATGTGACATAAGTTAGGTAAGTATATCCTATAAGACGAAGTAATTTAGGTAGAAGAACCCGAAATGCTACAAACCAAACTAATTACCGATCTTATCATACTGCACAAGAACGTGACGACCGAAAAGAACGTGAAAGCATTCGTATATCACGAACGCGGGAAGCGAGAGCGAGAGATTCAACCAATAATCCCGAAAGTTTGAATCGAGCTGCTTTCAATTATGATTTGTCAATTGACTACAGTAACCACCAATGTGTTACTATTGGATCTATGAACTTGGTTTGCTCTCATTGTAAGGCAAATGAAGCCAATGGATTGTGTTGCACAAATGGGAAAGTGAAATTGATACCATTGGATCTACCACCAGAGCCATTGTACTAAGAAGAATTGTAGGAATAGAACCAGATTCCATACACTTTTTGTAAAATATCCAACAATATAACAATTGCTTTCAAATGACGTCATTTGGGGCAACAAAAGTTCGGGAAAATTTCATGCCAAATTTTAAGGTAGGTATTATAGCAGTTAATCAATATTATTTTAGTGAACAAAATTTCCTGTTAATTAAGTAAAGGTGTGTCATTCAACCTTCAGTTCCTTAATCCCCAAGAAATATATTACTTAGTCATAATATTATTTGGTGATTCAGTATTAGCAATACTTTTATTATTTTGAAACACAATATAATTATTTGATGATGGATATTAGTTACAACTAATTATTACATATTGACATACCTAAGCATATCAATTATAAATTGGGGATTCAAATTAGGAGACAGATATACTTTTTACGAACAAATATTATTTATATTTGACAAAAAACATTTTTTTAATTTACACATACAAGGCCAACTATATCATAGCGCAGGTTCACTGTTACCAGTGTCAGATAGCAATTACAAATTCCTGCAAATTTATTTCATTGGCAATTCACCACAAGAAATTGATATGCGTTGTTCAAATAACAATTCAGTAAAGAGGTCTATTGTATAACAATTACAAACTTTATTTCATGAGTACAATCAATTGATTATGTTGTTTAAAACTGCACTGGATCTGATGCCATCTGATAATCACAAAATTGTAATCAGAGCTGATAAAACACCTGTTGGCCAACATGGAAGACGTTTTAATGCACCAACTATTGATGAAGTTGCCATCGTTGTAGTTGGAGAAAACTTGAAATCCCTTGATATTGTTTTACATCGTCGGAATGATCAATTACAACGTATAAAAGAAACACACCGCTCATATAACGCATTGCAATATCACATTATATTTTGGCAAGGTGAAGATGGCTATGATTTCTCAAACAAGATGATAAATCCCATTACAGGTAATAAAAAATATTAGTTTAGCAAGGAGATATATTATCAGTCACTATATTATTTTTTTTTTATTTTCAATGTTATGAAAACAAAAATCTATTTTCAGGTTTTAAAACCAACAAAAAAGTCAGTTCAATGAACTATTATTCCTACCGCCTAATGATGACAATCACATACTCAAACGTCGGCGATTATATCACAAGTATGTTGTAGACATGTATGTTAAAATTGAAACGGAGAGATTAACATTCATCAGGTTGAATCAGACAAAACTCAGATCTGAAGAGTATATTCACCTTCGAGATGCGATTAATACTGATGGTAATGCACAGAATCTTAGTCGAATAAATATTCTTCCAGCAACATACATCGTAAGCCCTCGACATATGCATGAATATGCTCCAAATGACAAGTCATGTTTGTCATTATGGTACAGCAGATTTGTTCATCACATTTACATGCAATCCACACTGGATAGAAATAGACACAGCCAGAGTCTTTATAGAAAAGTTGAAATCTTTAATGGATTTCATTGTGAAACATTATGTGTTTGGAGAGACACGCTGCTGGATGTATTCTGTGGAGTGGCAGAAACGGGGATTGCCACATGCACACATTTTGATTTGGTTAGTTGAAAAGATAAGGCCAAATGAAGTTGATGCAGTAATATCAGCTGAAATCCCTAATGTAGAAGTAGATCCTGGATTGCATGAGGTAGTTATCAAAAACATGGCACATGGTCCCTGTAGAACTCATAATCAAAATTTACCATGTATAGTGGATGGTAAATGTTCAAAATTATATCCACGGACATTAATATCTGAAACAATCACTGGTATTGACGGTTATCCTTTGTATCGTCGCCGATCGACAGCAGAAAATAGAAGACCAACAATTGTCAAATTAAATCAACAAGATATTGAAATAGATAATCGCTGGATTGTTCCATATTCACCCATTTTATCAAAGACCTTCAAAGCGCACATCAACGTTGAATCTTGCCATTCAGTAAAATCTATTAAATACATTTGCAAATATGTAACCAAAGGGAGTGATATGGCTGTGATTGGTATTAATGCAGAGAATTCCAAAGATGAAGTTACCCAATACCAAATGGGTCGCTATGTTAGTAGTAATGAAGCAGTTTGGCGAATATTTTCTTTTCCTATTCATGAGAGACACCCTACTGTTGTTCATTTAACTGTGCATTTAGAAAATGGACAAAGAGTATATTTTACAGCACAGAACGCAGTACAAAGAGCTGTACAGCCACCATCTATTACATTAAACAGTTTTTTTTGACATGCCAAAACGATGCTTTTGCTCAAACATTGTTATATTCTGAAATGCCAAAATATTATACTTGGAATCAATCCTCAAGGAGATTTATACCACGGAATCAAGGAAAACCAGTTTCAGGATACCCAGATGTATATTCCACCGATGCGATTGGTCGAATTTATTCAGTACATCAAAGCAATGATGAAAGTTTTTATTCACGACTGCTATTAGACAATGTACGTGGCCCAACATCATTCCAACATGTACGAACTGTTGATGGTGATTTGTGTGGATCATACAAAAAAGCTTGCCAACGTTTGCGATTGCTAGAAAAATGCTCATTGGGATCAAACTCTCAATGATGCTGTAATATCATCACAAGCTCATAAAATACGAACATTGTTTTCTATAATTATATCTACATGCTTCCCATCAAACCCAAAGGATTTGTGGATCAAGTACAAAGATAATATGTGTGATGATATTTTGTATCAAATACGGATTAGAAGGAGAAATCCAAATATACAAATAAGCAAAGAAATTTACAATGAAGTATTGATTTCAATTGAGGACATGTGCTTGATGATGTCAAACAATCTATTATTTCAATTAGGCCTGGCCGCGCCCAATCGTCCAATGCATGATGCTTTTAACCAAGAGTTGCACAGAGAAAAACTGTATGATCTCAATACTTTGAAAGAATTAATTCAAACAAATCTTCCACTATTGAATGAACAATAGAAGTATGTATTTGATACACTTATGAAAGTAATAAATGATAAAAGAGGAGGGATTTACTTCTTAGCTGCACCTGGTGGTACAGGATTTTTTTTTTTTGGGTTCATTGATATTAGCAACAATTCGCTCACAAAATAAAATTACACTTACACTCGCTTCGTGGGGAATCGCATCAACTTTGCTTGAAAGTGGTAGAACAGCTCATTCAGCACTAAAATTGCCATTACACGTGCAAAGCAACGAAACCACAACCTGCAACATTTCGAAGAACTCTGCAATGGCAAAGGTTTTGCAGCAATGTAAATTGATTGTTTGGGATGAATGCACGATGGCACATAAAAAATCTTTTGAGGCTTTAGATAGAACCTCACAAGATCTACGGAGCAATCATAATCCATTTGGTGGTGCAATGATTTTATTAGCAGGAGATTTTCGTCAAATATTGCCAGTGATTCTACGATCAGCGCCAGCTGATGAACTTAATGCATATTTAAAGTCTTCCAATTTGTGGAAGCATGTGAAGGTATTACATTTAAGCAAGAATATGCGTGTCAAGTTGCAAAATCTGGAGACATATTCTCTAAACAACTCATTGACATTGGTAATGGCAAATTTCCTATAGACACCTTGACTGGTTGCATTAGCTTTCCTCAAAGTTTTTGTCAGTTAACTAGATCAAAAGATGAATTTATTCAAAAGGTGTTTCCAGATGTTGCTCAAAATTACAGAAACCATGATTGGTTGAGCGAAAGGGCTATATTGGCTGCAAAAAAACATAGATGTAAATGAATTAAATTTCAAAATTCAAGAACAAATTACAGGCGAATTAAGGATATATCAGTTGATTCGGCTAACCAAGATGATGTCGTCAACTATCCGCCTGAATTTTTAAATTCGCTGGATTTACCAGGATTGCCACCTCACAATCTTTAATTAAACCTTTAATTAGCGTTAGTTATAATGTTGAGAAATATCAACCAATCACGTCTTTGCAACGGCACGCGGTTAGTGATAAAAAAATTATTGAACAACGTGATAGAAACAACTATACTGAAAGGAAAGTATAAAGGAGAAGACGTGTTGATACCACGCATCGCAATGATTCCGACTGACAGTTTCCAGTGCGGCTTGCTTTTGCTATGACCATAAATAAGTCCCAGGGGTCAATTGTATGTTGCCTGTTCCCATGTTGGAAAACCATCAGATTTGTTTGTATTCACCAGGTAATCAAATAAAAAACATTGTGTATCATAAAGCACTACAATAAAAATAAAACAGATTTTTGTTATTAATACGATTACTGAAAATACTTATATAAGTTTTATTTCATTATTCTTTATTTCATCTTATTAAAATGATAAAGTAACATATTAAAAAAAGGACAATTTTACGATTTATTTATCATATTATTTAAAATAATAATAATAATAATAATAATAATCTTTATTGGAACCAAAAAAGATAGTACATAAGAAATCAGTGATCGAAAATGCTTGCATTAGTTATAAAACTGTGTCGCATACATTAACGCCCACCTCCAAACAATTATTATTCCAGAGAACATACAATATAAATAAAACAATAATAGTAGTTATAAAAACAAAAAGAAACAGAAAACAAAAACAATACAAAAAACATGTTATCCAAAAATAAGGTGCTCCTTTAGGTGTTTGTGTGTGTGTGTGTGTGTGTGTGTGTGTGTGTGTGTGTGTGTGTGTGTGTGTGTGTGTGTGTGTGTGTGTGTGTGTGTGTGTGTGTGTGTGTGTGTGTGTGTGTGTGTGTGTGTGTGTGTGTGTGTGTGTGTGTGTGTGTGTGTGCGTGCGCGTGTGTGCGTGTGTGCGTGTGCGCGTGCATGTGTGTGTGTGTGTGTGTGTGTGTTGTGTATGTGTGTGTGTGTGTTTGCGTGTGTGTGTGTATGTGTGTGTGTGTGTGTGTGTGTCATGTAGGGGGATTTATAAGTAAACTTATAATATTTTCGGTATCATCATAGTTTAGGCATTTTAACCATTCCAAAACTCGTCTTTTACATTTCATTACACTACAAGGATAAATATCCAATAATTCATTTATCCTATTGTACAACCTACTTGCCAAATAGCAATATTGTCGCCTTGAGACTACTAGCCTGCTGTTGTTAATACTACAAACTTTTTGCATTCTACGTTTATTTACATTTGGCTTATAGGGAATTTCATAGTGTTTTCGTAATACTGTGTTTAAAATAAATAACTGCCTTACCGAAAATAACTTTGCGAGGTTGTATAATTCAACAGTAGGAAAGCGTACAGGTTTAAAGAGAATAACTTTTAGTAATCCTCTTTGTGCTCTTTCTAGGCTCAGCAAAAGAGTCTTTGGAGCACATCCCCAAACAGGAATACAATAAGAAATTATCGATTGAGCAAGAGCAGAATAGACAATTTTAAGAGTAGGGAAGTCAAGAGAATTTCTAAGATTCTTGAAAACATATATCAGTTTTCTGACTTTGGATGCAGTTACCATAATATGTGCATTCCACGAAAGATTATAGTCAACGTTAACTCCAAGATACTTTATTTTGGTAGTACTAGTAATCTTTAAACAACTACAATCTAGATTTCTGTTACAATTATTTGTATGAATAGATATAGTGAAAGGTAAGTTTGGCAGGGACACCGCGTTAAGTGCAAAAGGCAATATTTTAGTCTTTGCAATATTAAGTGTTAGAAAATTAGAGGAGAGCCAACACATAACAGAAGATAGCGCTAGTTCAGCACGTTTATACATTCAAACCAATTACTACCTTGAACAAGTAAAACTGTATCATCGGCATAAGTTATGATATTACAATTCAGTAACTTCAGATTGCAAAGGTCGTTTATATAAATAAGAAATAAGGTAGGTCCGAGAACACTACCCTGAGGTACACCGAATTCAACAGTTACTTCTTGATTGATAGTATCTCCAATTTTAGTACATTGTTTTCGGTCAGTGAGGTAACTTTGAAATATGTCATGAACTATGGTTCACTAGAAATTATTGGTGTTAGAGGTATGCCTCTAACACCAATAATTTCTAGTTTTTTAAGAAGAATATCAATAGAGACGGTATCAAAGGCTTTGCTTAAATCTAAAAATATACCAATAGTTTTCAGTTTAGTATTGAAATTTTGAGCTATAGAATTTGTAAGGTCCATGACAGCATCCTCAGTAGACTTACCCTTTCTAAATCCATACTGATTATTTGCAATTATATTATTTTTATTAAGATGACTTATCAATCTGTTATTGAGGAGTTTTTCTAAAATCTTGGATAAGGTAGTCAATATCGTAATAGGTCGATAGTTAATTAAATCTTGTTTCGTACCACTTTTGTATACGGGATGTAAAATACCTGTTTTAAAGATTTCAGGGAAGGTGCCTGTCGCAAAACATAGATTACAAATATGCACAAATGTAGGTATAAGAGATGACCGAGCACTCTTTATAATTGAAACAGGTATGCCATCAGAACCAGTGCTAGATGTATTTTTGAGACCCAGAATGAGGCTTTCAATTTCGATATTGTCTGTTTTCAGAAGTGACATTGAATTTATCGAAGTTGGTGTTGTTAATAAAACTCTTGGATCGCTTACTGGAGAAATAATTCCTGACGCTAATTTTTTTCCAACATTTGCAAAGTAATTATTTATGGAGTTAATTGTAATAGATGGATTTGACGATGCAGTTAAAAGTTCAGTGTTACAAGAAGTTTCCTTAGTTATGTTACCAATTTTTTTGATTAGTGCCCATGTATCTTTTGGATTTTTGCTTAATCGTTGAAATTCATTACGTTCGTGAGCCTTTTTTATCCTTTTTAATAAATTGTTACAGAAATTTCTGTATCTAATGTAAGTAGTTTTAATAGTCGTGTTTTCAGGGTTCTGTTTAAACTTTTTAAATAATTTATCTCGGTTTCGTATACATCGCAAAAGGCCAGGCGTAATCCAAGGTTTTAAAATACTTTTTCTGTTGGGAATTTTTACAATAAAAGTATTTTTCTTGATGATATTACTAATAATATTTACAAAAAGATTGGCGGCGATGTCAGCATTTCGACTAGCTAATATATGACTGTAATCAGTATTTTTTAAATGTGTCACACATGCAGCTTTATCTATACGTTGCAATGTGCGTTTCATTTTAGCTGTTTTTATTTTTAAGTCACAACTGAGGATTACAGGAGCATGATCCGTGATAAGTGAATTTAAAATAAGCGTTGGTGCATTGCTTTTAGTTTTTAAAATAATGTGGTCCAGGCAGTTGTTGTTTCGGGTTGGCATTGTATGAGTTGGCAATAATGCATGAGACATAAGAGTGTTTAGGTAAGAATCACAATTGTAGTCTGTACTCTCCATAGCGATATTAATATTGATACCTCCAACGACAGCAATGTTTTGATAGTTACTTAGTAATTTTAGGGTGTTATCTAAAGAATTTATGAAATTATCAATGTTTCTAAAGGACGGAGATCTATATAACGCAATTATAGCTAATATATTATTATATTTTAAAATCAAGCAGTTTGCATCATCAAAAGATGGATATTCGACTGTAAAATTAATATCATTTCTAATATAAATTACAAAACCATCATTTTGATGGTTGAAAGAGGATTTATATGAAACATAGCCGGCTAAGGAAGGAATGTATGGAGATTTGCTTAACCAGCACTCTGATAGTATGATAACATCTAACTTTATCGGTATCCTGTGCAATAACAATAAAAAATTGTCGAAATTGCAGCCGATGCTTCTAATATTGACGTGAATTATTTTTATACAAGTGACATTATCGTATATATATAAATTACATTGTTCCGGTGAACATACATAAGACTTTGACACGCCTATTTGTTCAAGTTCATTACCAATTACACTGCTATTCATTTATAATAATAAAATTTTATAAAAATTTAAGAACTATTTAAAAAGTTTTACCAAAAATATAATACAAAAGGATAGTTATATAAGGGCAACACGGGAGTCAATGATGTTAGCGGAGAAACCGATATACTTTTAAAGTTACACAGATCGACCTTGTAGGTTATCAATAAATCTAAAGGTATATGATAAATGTTGAACATAGATCTTGTGGGTAAACAAGAAGTGGTTAAGTGTATTGAAATGAAGACATGATTGTTTGATGTATGCCTATGATTGTATATATGATTTAATATTTTAGTGTAAAAAAGTGTAATTAGTGTTATGTGTGGTATAGTTGTAAATGTAGAAAATTTATTAGACAAAAATAAATTTGAACAATTATTATAAACAAAACAAAAGGTAACAGACCAATTTAGTATGGCATAATTTTAATATACTAGTCAAATAGACATTGATTTTAACTTCAACAGATCCTCTTCCGATTTTACGCGTATTTGAGGTGAGCCTTCTTTTTTACGTAGATATATACACCCACGTGAGGTCCAACAGAAAGAATACTCATTTGTTTTTGCAAAATCACGCGACAGGTAGAAAATTCTCTTGGTATAACGAGTTAGTAACTTGGATATATATATTGGTTGAGGAGGGCCTGCCATATTAATATTTGAAGTATTTAACCTCATACCGTTTTTCAGCTTATTAAATTTCTTATAATTTAAGATGACATTTCTTTAATAAAGATACTTGAAAATTCCACTACAATTGTTTTACTGACCTCTGACTTGGAGAACAATCTATAATTATCCTTGATATCCGAAGGCTGTAGATTCACAGAAAGTTTAGAGCACAAATCCAAAACAATAATCCTTAGGTCGTCCCTGGACTCGTTCTGTTTAGTCTTTGGAATATTTCGAAGCTCGACACATGAAGCTAATGATTTCCGTTCCAAGTTTTCAATTTTATTTTCTAGTGTACAAATATATGATTGATGTTGTTTACGCTCGGCTTCGCACTTATCCAAGCGGTTTTTAATTTCATCATATTCCTGAGATAAATATTCAATACTTTTAATTATTTCCGAATTTTGTAATTTAATATCATTAATGATGTCCTGCAAACCTGATAGCTTTTTATCTTGTTCTGTAGTAAAAGTCTGAAACATCATACGCATCTCTAATAATATTGATTGCGGTACACTGTTGTCTTCTTTAGCGGTATAATTTCGCCTCGAGCGAGCAGTAATATTAATATTACCGTCGGTAGATAAACATTTCCCTGTCTCGACGTCGCTGTGTTTATGCATTGTACGGAGAACGGGGGTAGCAGCGGTTGATGACGACTTCGCGGTGCTAGACATATTCTTACAAAGTACCAGGGTAATAGAAACGAAAAGATATCGTCAAGGATCTATGTTGAGGAAAATCACTTTTATGATGTTTGCTTTAGTAATTAGATTTGAACTAAACCCACCAGGCGTATTTTTTGATGCGACAACTTAAGCAATATTGGCCCTTACGCAGTTTAGTTGATGGTGCAGATTTGCGTAATTCTAATGCTTTAGTTCGTCACTTGATGTTAATGGTTATCACTTACTAGTAGCACTTTAAGCACTCCTAATATATTTAATGATTTTTTGAATTAATTTTTACAACTTCTATATTTATTGTCAACAAAAAACACGTCTTCTTTGATACAAGGTTCGAAGGGGAATATTAAATAATAAAAAAGATCCACCAGAAATCTTAATATGTATAAATCACGTGTCACGTTGTTTGTCCACGATGGACTCCTAAACTACTTAACCGATTTTAATAAAATTACACACCACGTACAGCTTGACCTAACTTAAAAGATATATAATAATTTTCAACTCAATTCATAGTCGCAATATTATTTTATTTGTTTATTATTTTGCAGTTAGCTCCTAACAATTCTAAAAGATGGCGGTATCTGTTGACTGGATTGAATAATTACGAATGATGTATCTACCCTACCTACCTCATTCGTAAGTTTAGTGTTCCAAGTTATTTACTAAAAACTTTGTAATTTACAAATAGTGTTATATATTTGGATTAAATTTAAAAAATAATTTTGTTTCTATTTTTGCTTAATATCGACTGTAAGAAAACATTATGATTTTCATGACAGAAGTACTCTGAACGTTACCCCTTAAATAGATTACTACAATGTAATATATCAAAAACAATAGTCACAGCAACGCGTGACCGGGTCTGCTAGTATATATATATATATATATATATATATATATATATATATATATATATATTATTTTATATTTTTCCCCGAACTAAAACAAACATTAAGACATTTAATAATAAAATGTTAGATTCAAAAATTCGATTATTTAGTTCTAATAATAAATTTATCTTCGATATGAATTATCTTCATGGAATAAAAATGAATATTAATGCCGGTTGAAGTCAAGTCTATTCAAGCTATCTATATATCTATCTTTTTATAAGATTCATAATGATATCATATTCAAAACATACGTTTAATTTTAAATTAAAAACTGCATATAGATGTATTAAATATATTATGGTTCATTTAAGAAAAAAAACTTCTTTATACGTTAAAATATTATAAATATAACTTTTAACTCCCTAGTTATTAACGAGGAGTGTTATGATTATTATATAGAGGTAAATTGTGTGATTATGTATGTCTGTGACGTCATAATTCTCAAAGCATGTTAATACAGATTTGGAACCTGCATATTAAAGGCTGATCAACTGATGTTACACTATTAGACGATCAATAGTAGGTATTATATACATTTGTATATATATATATATATATATATATATATATATATATATATATATATATATATATATATATATATACAAATGTATGTGTATCATGAACAACTAAATATACAGTATACATGTATATATATATATATATATATATATATATATATATATACATGTATACTGTATATTTAGTTGTTCATGATAATTATTAGGTAAGTATTATTAATTCACTTAATGGGTACGTATGAATTTTAGTCTATTCTCGCAAATTTACAAGAATACGTGAATACTTGTTTGAATAAGTTTTACTTTAATAAGTAGGTTTAAATAGGTAGTTAAAAAAATATGACACTGCATATAGTATAGTCACAATATAATATCTAATTATTATATTAATAGTAACACTTGTTTACTGTTAATAATTTCATCATTTAAAAATATATTGAAGTCTCAATACTATTATGAATGTGACAATAAAAACAACCCTTTTATACGAAAGTTAGTATGATCTTTCTTTTCATAATACATATGTATAGTAAGTTATTTTGAATTCGTATTTATGTCTTACATACTAGTAAGTGTTAGTTTGTCCTATATTGTGACAGCGAAGTGCAACTAAATCTGAACACTAAGTGTCAAACTTCTTTTCATCTTGGAAATCAGAGCGAAGTCGTGGCATGTAGCTAGTGTACAAAGCGTATAATGTATACGTTATGTAATCTTAATATATTTCTTTGGCGATCTTAAATTATTATTCATCGTGAATAGCAAGTCGTGACTGCGATGCAATCTGCATATGACTTACGTACTTATTTAAAAAAGAACTATTTACAACCAGAACTATTAATAAATACTGGTTTTGTCTGTTCAGTTTTTAAAATAAATAATTGGTATCTCAATTGTGAAAAAAACGGATGCATTATTATCCATTCTGTTATAATAAACACATTAAAAAAAATCTTCTTTCTTTCATAAGAATATTATAGAAAAGGTATTGAAATTAAGAAAAATATTTGATTCTATAAATTATTATCAGTTCTGGATACTACTATCGCGTTCTTCGTTTTAGTTTAAATTAGCATTAACAGACACGATATCTGATAAAATATTGATAACATTCTACTCTCCATTCTCTGTGGAACAGCGATAACAATAATGATGACTGGAAGGGTCCTGGGTTCGTTCCCTGCCTTTTATCTAATGTGTTTAATAGAGATTGTTGTGTAACATAACTAGCTTTGCATACATTTTGCTCTGTCCAATGACGCGTAATGAATGTATTTAATATATTAACTTTTCGTCTGTACTTGTGTATTGATTACAAACATTTATTTAAACTTAAAATTGTTTAATTTGCTATTATTTTTATATCTTTTAAAGTGTAACATTATGTAAGCTTCAATTCCTTGACAGTTAACTATTCTCCGATATTTTAAAGTGCCCTTCAGATCTGGCGACTTGCCATTTTTGTTCTCATGTTAACTAAGAACTATCGGATAAGCTGAGTTGGTAAGATTCCAACGGATTAGAGATGATTTGGATCGAGAAATTAAAAATACCAGTTGATGAGGTGGTGCTTATAAAATGTAAAGCTAAACTCAATTTTAGCACGAAATGGATATTTTTCTAAAAATAGATTTTTGTTATATGGTTAAATTATAATATTTGGTACACAAAAGCTTAATTTAATTAGTTATATTAAATGTTAATTAAATATTATATTACAATTAATTTCTAAACTAATGTATACACTATTATTGTAACTCATTATAATAATTTCATAAATAATTTTCCTAAAATTAATAGAACGGCACAGTTTAGAAATTTAAAATAACTAGATTGGTGTGTTATAAATAGATATTATTTTTATTAAAATCAGTATCCAATAGACGAAATGATCTTCAAAGATGATAAATTACGCTGATGAATGGACAGTGACCTGCGAGTTCATGATAGTTTACATGTACTCAATACATCCCCATGGTAGAGGGAGGACCTTACAGCATATAATACGCCTTTCATACTATTCCTCAGATATAAAGTGATAAATGAGGGTTTTGAAATCAATAAAAGACTGCTCCATAACTTAATTTTAGCGAATATAATAAAAACATTTTTTATTATACTTTATATTTTATAAAATTGAAGTTTCAAAAAGCTTAGATATTAGACGTCAAACGCAGCACCTCTAGATGAAAACACCATTTTAAATATTGACTTTAAACTCTATAACATGTATTTAACAACTTCAACAACTTTGTCTGTTAGTCTAGTAATTGGATATCGTCAAAAGTTAAGAACAAATTTTGTTATGTGAATAACATATAAAGGTTGTCTTCACTTGATCACTCACTCAAGAGAAATCTCTGAAACTATAAAACATGAACTTGAAATTAGGAATGGCGGTTTCTTGTTTCACCGAAATCTCGTGAGATCAGACATCACACAAAGTATTAAAATTATTAAAATATTAAAATTATATAATATAAGTTTAAAGGATATTTAAATAATAAAATAACAGAAAACCTGTGTTTAAACACATTGTGTTGATTATTAACAATTAATATACTAATAAAAAAAGGTTTCAAAAGGTAATTCCTTATAAACTTCAGGGTAATCGTAAGATATGGGCTACATAACTAAGTTAGACTCACGATTAAAGCCTAACCTTAGGTATTTTTTTAAGGGAAAAAATACGATACAAAATGTAAATAGAGGTCCAACACGCAGACCCGTAACTGTAAGTTATGTATTCGGCTTCGGTAGAAATGGATAAATTTTTCAGACTATATTCTAAGAACTGTATTTTATTAATATTAAATTATACTTCAAAATGAATATTGAAGTAAAAACATAAACATTGACATTAAAAAATTGATACAAAGTAATGGAACAATTATGGGATGCTTAGATCTTTGTTCTTAGTTATTAATTTTTATAGAAGGAAACCGAATTATATTACTTTCAAAGCAATTGTCTTTGATGAACGATATGAACTTGAATTTAAATTTGATTCTCAATCATTTTAAGTTAATTACAAATTATTTTAATTAGCTTTAATTGATTGACACATTTAAATGGGTAACAGAATAATGTTATTACGGTGGTAATATTATGTTCATTTATAAATATCAATTCATGCGATTAAACAAAGAAATATGAATATCCTAAAATTAATATGTACTGGATTGATATTTAAACTGAATAATCACCAAAGAATTGTCTTTCGTCACCATCATCGCATTTAAATCAAATCAAATCGAATCCTTTAAAAGCGTTTTAGTTTATTTGTTATTAAAAGTAGTCCGTTTCGAGTACAATTGTTAACAAGACAACTTATTAACAATTTAAACTCATGTAATCTAATCTAATTTAAAAAAGATTATATGTTACATAAATATAAACAATAAATTTATAATATCAATAAGAACAACCCTTTATGAAATATAAACCATTCCTCACACAAATTCATGTAAGTATGGCATTTGTTATACAGACTAATAACTTAACTCGGCGGGTGGTCGACCTAATAAAGAGCCGTACTGAGGTTATCTTAAAAGTAAAAAACAATACGTTTTGTGTGAACGCACCCTTTTTTGGAGTTGCATATGGTATGTGGGCGGTTATTAATGTAGACGATCGTGTTTGGTTGGGTTCCGTACAAATGTCACATTATTTTACTTCAATTATTACAGTATTAATGTTGACTACCGATGTGATATTAAATAACGAATCGTATTACTTCTTCATACCTTATAAAAATATTGTATATTTGATAATTTTTAAATAAAAATATATTTTATTATACTACGGAACCAGGTTTCTATAAGCGATGTATTATGTGACGTTAATTTATATTCATAGGAGCAGTCCTGAATAGATTAACAGACAATAAAAATATAATAATATAAGTACACCATAACATTTGTAACTAAGTTTTTTATGTAAGTAATATTTTTTAATCATAAAAAATAATCTCAACTTTGATAGAACATATATTACACAGGAAAGTTTCGTATCCTTTATTAATATTAAATCAACCACAAATGCTATATTTTTAACATACTAGTTGTGCCGACGACTTGGTTCGCCTTGAATGTGTTTTTTAAAATAAAGTTATCTAAGTTACTCTTTATAATATCAGCTATCGGCCAGTGAAACTTCTGGTAAAGTCGGTCCACACATTTCAGAGACTTGTCGGATTAAACAGACGGACAAACAGAGAATAAAAGTACCATATATACTTTCATTTGCATTTAGTGAAAACTTCTTAATTTGTTACAAACAGACACTCAAATTTTATTTAAATGTATATGATCGAAACTATATGGAAAAGGTTGATTTATATAAAATATTATTGAACTGCGGATGTCTCATTACCGTCTTTAATTAATTAAAGCCATTGATTAATACCATTGATAACTTAATCGAGTGCTGTCATAAATCAATTGCATCAAACAACGTCACGATTTAATGAGAATCATAATAATAATAATTCAGTATTGTCCCGACCCGATGTTAAATCAATAACGTATTTACCGATCCGTGATATTCCCGTTTATCTCTTATCGGAATATTTTCCATCAAGTGAAATAAATAATTCTGCCTTCAAACGCAAACAGGCAGGCTCGTTACTATGTTTTGGACTATTTACGAATCAAAATTATTACTTTCTTTTTTTACCCATATTTATTATACTTACGTAAATGATTATTACCATAATGGTTTATATGTATTATATAAATTAAATTCATTGAGAAATCGCAATGGATGTTGAATATTAATGTGACATGTCAATAACTGTTGTACTTCTGTACTGCGGATGTCAGTACTATATACACCGAATCGTAACTGAAAATGCACAAAAGCTTGGCAAATAGACATCAATAAGTAACCGTCAAAATTATTGTTCTCATAATAAAAGGTAATAATCCTTCGAAAATATATACCTGTTGAAAACATTACTGAAAGCACGAGTACGAAGAACGCATTATTTATCCACCAGTTGACAATGCACGCGACTTTTTAATACTTCACCGCTGTCGTTTCATTTGTTATTTGACATCAGATAAAATCAAGTGCACAGCAGACTTCCACTTCGATATTACTGAAAAATCTGATTTGAAAACCAAATGGGAAAGTGCCAATCTGCACCGGCTGGCAATTATAGGGGATAGGAAAGGCTGGCCACTGATTGCATCTTTGGTATTATGGACTTATACCTAACGTTTGATTTATATTGATTTAATAAAGATGTTGTCTTTAATTATTTGATCTAAATTATTTTTCTATGTACTGTTGTTTTATGAATAAATCCAGAAACCCTATACAGATCTTTCAAAATCAAAACTATCGGTTTAAAATCCATTCAAGAATATTTTCTTTTTTTACTAACCTTTTGTTATCGAACTTAAAACCTTCAAAATTTTAATATGCGTCTAGCAATTTAAGTTCCATAGTTTCAAGATTAAACGCGTGGATTCCTTAATAGAGTTACGTAGTCCACTAGGAACATTTAAAATGTGGTCATGTTCATCCTTCTTTTCGTTTGTCCTCAGTTTAGCCCAGAAACTTTTAGTATTAGAAAGCTGTAAATCGGTATGAACTTATATTAGCTGTATATAATAGCCGAAGGGTTAGATTCGAATGTGTTCAATACAACAACATTATTAACGATTCAAAATATTGGAATCACTCGTTAGCCGAAAACTTCAAAAAGGTAGTACCCATAAGCATAAAAATCACATGTTGGACAGATTTTATATTTTTTTATATTTGTTAAATTCTATTTAGAGTATTTTTTGTAACTAAGGGACAAATGAGCAGACGATCTGATGATCAGGGGTTACCGTCGTTCTTGAATACCGTAAATATGGATTCAAGGACTATTCCTTGTAATAGTCCTTGAATGTGTGTAACTTGTCTATACTTGTATAAGGAGAGTTGAAGGAAAGGAATTTCTACACACAAAATAAGATCAAACTCAAATCAAAATATTAAAAACTTTTTACATTCGTATACACAAATTTCTGTGAATAACATTTTTCTGTTGTACATCGAATTACTTAAGAAATCGCGCTACAGGTGTCCTAATTTAGAACAATGTATTCGTTTACTGCAGGGGTGACCAAATGCTAAAGTTTTATTTAAATGTAAAATTTTAAATTCATACTAAATTTATATAAATATATTGATTTATAATAAATAATTAGGCAAAAATTTTTCAACGAAAATAGGGTAAGAAAAACCATGAGTTTAATGAATTACGTGGCTCGGTTGTTTTTATAAATTTGATGTATGCAGCCCCTCATGCAACATGTTGATCACCCCTGACCCACATCCTTTCCTCCCAACTCTTACACTGATGTTATAAATCTTCCATCACAGCGGCATTTAAGTTTACAATCAAAACAAATTACTCCATGATTAATGGTTATATTCTGAATTGATTAATTATATAAGTGTAACGATATTTATCAAAATTAAACATTCTTTAGATTTCAAAATTATCTAAATATTTATAAAATTTAAAGTATATATAATATAATTATATTATAAAAAAAGTATTTATCATTTTCATGAGTGCACAACAAGTTATGTGTAAAATTTTATAGGATAAGTAAAATTTACTATAAATTTATTCATAATTATATTGTTTTAACCAAATGTTGTGGTTATCTTACTTATTAATAATATTATTGTATTAATCATCTGAATATAAAAGAAATTATGATACAACATTTACACAAATACTACAATAATTAATATAAATTAAACTTTTAAACTTAAACAGAGTGAGAGCGGTAAGTTAAGATGTAAGATAATTTAATTATAAAGATAATTCTCTTAATTTCACATAAGACAGGATAGTATTATCAGTAGATAATTAGTTGTCTTATAACATATTTTTTTATTGTTGATTAGTTATACATTTGTGTGCGATTTTAACCAGTTGTATTGAACAATAAGTAACTAAATAATACAATAAATAATCTTTTTATAATTATATTATTGATTTAAATAATGTGACCCAAATAAAATTTTATCTACCTATGTACGTTAAATGAACATAAAATAATTTCTTTTAAAAAAAGATAAAAGAGAAAGCATTTGTAGATCTTATTATTTATACAAAACTTGTAAATATTTGAAAATAAGTAATTTTTGAAACAAAGAGATAAATTAAGACAGCTATTTGTAACCGGGATTAAAACAAGGGATTAAGGGATTTTTGTTTCGACGTCAGACAAAATTAATGTAACTGTTATATAAATTGAATCGTTATCAAACAGATCATTTATTTTTACGATTAAGGACCAGAGGAAGAATTGAAAGACCTTAGAACATTTATATCCTTACAAATAAATAGGGATTCAAATTACCTGACTGCATTCCTTTTTAAACGTAATTTGTACGCTGGGAACCATTGGAACGTGTGAAGGATGAACACATATTCAATGCAAATATATATTTTATGAACTAAAGAGATAATAATGATCTTACTAACAAGTATAAAGGCTTATAATAAAAGTGTATTGTATATGAAAACACTATTTTTTCAAAACCTAGCAACCTACAAACAACATTTTAACTTTTTGACTCTTTGACATTTTATTAAAGTATTTACAAAACAATAACGAAATCAGAATATTCAATACAACAAAAACATTTGTATATCGAAATGTTAACTCCCGACTCAATATGCAGTAAACAAGTGAAATTTACTATAACTATACAAATTGCTGTCACACGGATGCACTAAAACTATCAAATTGAATGTAACGCAGTATGAGGTGACAGCGCAGTGGGATAACAAAACTATTCGTAACAAGCTACGATAATTTTAATAAGATGGTTCTTTAAATGACTTTTTAATGATAGAATAATGTAAAATCCTCGCTCTATACGTACGTATCTTTGTCTTTTGTTTCCCAGTTTTTGTCTCCATTTTTTATGCCCTTTTGGATATAATAATAGTTTTATCCTGCATCATATACTTAAGACATGCTTAAATAATCATTACTGTTCAAATACATGGAATATTCAAACGAATACAAGTATTTAGATCCAATCAACCATATTACGCTTATATCAAACATATTTGTCTAACAAAAACAGGGTAACTGAACAATATGAAATTGTCATTATTAGATAGGAACAGAATACGTTAAGCTTAACAAAGCAAAACGCCTGAACAGGCGACAATATTAAATGCAGGAAGTATAGAGTCAGACAAATTTGCAATGCATAGACCGCACGTGTCACCGGCTCGTAAAACTCGGTTAAGCTACTCGACACGAAATGAGTTCCGGATTATGTTTAAATAGCGATTATCTTACTATTAATTGTTTTAAATCTATATAAATTTAATATCACAGATAAAGTAAGTAATAAAAAACTTACAAAAAGCATCTAAAAGATAGTTTATAGATGAGGTCTTCGAAAAATTTCAATTCAGTTTCGTAGCAGAGTCGAACTTTATTGGAATTAAATCTGACAGCCGGTGCTAAGTTCAGATTAGATTTATTTTTTAATTTAAATATTAAAAATACGCTTAGGATATTTACTAAAATGAATGAATATTAAAATTATTAAGTTATCTTAGGAAGCAAAAACAATACAGTGTTTACAATACTTATAGAGATGTTGTTAAATTATTTAATAAAATATATATTTACCATATATATTTTATTAAATAATTTAACCATATAAATAACAATTTTAAACTTCCAACAAATCATCACAAATGTTTATGGTTATACCATAAAATATCTTTATCAGTTTGATCCGGGAGCCATAAACCCCATAATATGAAACGATGTAACCCCATGGATTCTCGTTCTCTTGATAGTGCTGTCTGCGCTAGTTTATGACTAAATTATAACGTGAGATTTCAGCTCTACTTGTGGTTCTCGAGTACAACTCGATCGTGGGAAGAGAGAAACGTGAAATGATGATGAGGTGTAATATACTTTTATATTGTAATAAAATACAAAACTGTTTGAAACGCAGTATAAAACTTTCATTAGTAAGATCAATGTACGTAACAACGTACTTTACTAACTACGTTGTGACTGATCTCAGTAATAAGTACCCTAATTTAAAATCAAACAACACAAGTGTTCAATTAAAATACTTTATTACGTATCATGTACGTGTAGCAAAAGGCAAAGGATTTTGAGTATGTATCGTATGCATAAAAATAAAAATTAAAAATATATCTATTACATAGAATACATTCCGTGTTAAAATAAAATTTTATAATGCATATCATATGGAACATCGTAAAAATATTTTTGACCTCCTAAATATTTTATATAAATATTTTACCGTCTCGAGCTTTAAAATGTTTAATAAAATGTGTTTAATAAAATGTTGTTTTGTTAGTGTAAATATTATTATTGTACGGTAATTAAATGTGTCTAAACTGCGATACAAGGGTTACTTATTCTGCTTCTAATTGGGGTGTTGTTTAAAAGATAGTCATAAAATAATATCTTTAATAATAAGGTAATCAGTAATTAAGGAATATTAATACTAAATATAACTTTGTTGTATATATTATAATGATTCTATTTGATTTATTGCCAAATTTTATTTGAATATAAAATATATTATATTATATAACTTAACTTCATAAATATAAGATATACAAATTTAAAACAACGTATTTTTTCATTTACATGACGAAGACAAATGAGACGCATTGAAAGAAATAAGAGATTATCAAAATTCTATAATAACTAAGTTGTTGTAGATCGGCCAGTGATGGATAAATTAAATATTTTTTATAACGGATCGAGAACTCGTAGTAGCAAACGATAACGACCTATCGTTAAAGGCCGACTTGAATTTACGAGGTGCTTGCGGTCAACCCTCATTGGCTTAAGAGCAACTATTTTGATTCCGGTGTAAGACTTTATGATTTTCAAATCTTATTACCTTAGAAACGAATACTGATAAGTTAATTTTTGTTTAATTAACTATATAATTACCTAGAAATATTATTTTTCTATTTTTACCGTTTCCGATGTGTGCTCTTTTTCGGTTAGTACATAGATTAGATAAGATTAAGATATTAATCTTTAAATATTAAAAGAACATTATAAAGAAATATTACTCAACTTTGATGATTTAACTTATTTCTAGAACTATTATTAAACTCCTAATCACACTTTAAATGTTTTCCTTCATCTTTTCGTTAATTAAGTTACGGTTGGCTTACCATGCATATCTGGATAACAAACGTCTAAACCTTGATTGATAATGATTATTTAATTACATTATACGTATAATAAACTTCACTTACAGTGCAACGATATTTAATAACCCCATCCAATCGTGATGAGCGTTAAAGAAGTACTGATAATGCCATAAGTATTCATTTTGTCTTTAATTCTGAACATTTGATTCATTACTGTTGCTTTGCTAATCCATAATATAAATATTCTTAATTTCTCTATTGCATTCTGTAACAATGTAACTAAATAAAAGCTTTTAACAATTTCTGAACTAATAAAAATTCACTGAGCACAGCTGTGTCTTGACTACACTCTTTTACGATTCAAGTGCTCGCAACATTAATTTAAACAATGTTATTCGCTGCAGTAAAAACGATGTTTTCGAATCCAAATTATTACAATGTTGCAATCTCTAGTTTTAATTGCGATTGTAACTTTTACTACGATTGTAAAATGTGTGCGTTTATATAGGTGTATATATGTGTTCGTATAAATAAATAGATACATGCGGTCCAATTGGTTGTAATAAACCGAATTACACACGCAAAAGCCGTTTGGACCATCATTCAAAGCAACTATAACCCAACGTTTAATCTTTGTCGAATATTGATCGTTATGTTTAAAGCAATAAAGATTAAAGTCGTTTCCAGTGGCTATGTTTTCTGATTGTCGTGATGCGCAGTTAGGACTTTAAATTTTTTCTGTAACGGCCTTTTTGAATGATGTTTTGTATCGCATGTTTTTTATGGGTTGTTTGAACAATTTACAATTATAAAACTTGACTGCAATTGGACGTGGTTATCGTATTTTTATATTATACTCCGAGGAATTTAGGGGTTTTGTAATTTTAATATAAATTTAAATGTACTTTCCCAGCAGTTGGTGGAATGAAATTATTAAGCATTTTGTTGTTTGTTTGTCTTTGTACAAGAACTATAGTTAAAACAAATTTTCATTATAAATTTACTTATTCTCATTTATTTTCTAGCAAATATCTGTTTCTCTCTTTAATTAAATAGGTATCTTGTCTTAATATTAATCTTGACATTTTGGGCTCCTGGCAATTATTAAATTTTTAAGATCACTGCACATGTTGCCCCATCGACCACTTGTCTACTGTTTTCATACGTTGTCTATTTACCATTCTTATAATTATTTATTATATTATTGTTTCATTTATTTCGATTTATTTAAAATATTCATGTGCAATGTATTTCTATGTATTTAAAATTTAAAAAAAAATGTGAATCAGCAACACTACAATATATATATAATATATACAAAAATAATAAAATATATATAAATAATAGTCTTGTTTTGCTTTTAAAAGCGATGATTACAAACGGAAGTTTTTATAAATGGAAATTGTCAAGTTGAAAAGCACCGCTTTTCTGTATCTAAATTATTTAACATGAAAACATTAAACATAAGATTCAAATTACAGAAAATTTTATAGTTAATTTTAATTATAAATTTTATTATTCATTAGCAATTAAAATTTTATTTTGATACGAGTATTACAGTAAATTTATTAATATTTACTAATTAGAAAATATAATAAACACTAAAACATATTTACTATTTGACATACTTGAACGTGTTATGTTAGTACAACCTTGTATATTCTTTTATGTTACTAGTATTCCAAGCTGAGACAATAATACTAAACAGACCCAGCTTATGTTGTCTACAATAATGAAATATAAGATAAACTTGGGATGACTACAGTTTGAATACTTCAAATGTAATCGTCTAGCTTAGTGTGGAAAAGGCAACTGGCAATGTGAAGAAGGCAAAACCTACTGCTGAACTTCAAACAAATGGCGATAATAAAAATTAAGTCATTTTAATGAACTATATATGTCGGGATCAAGATTTCTGGGAACAATATTGAAATTAAATTAAAAAGTAATTAAATACCCTTAAAACATTTGTATTTAAATATATAAAAAATGTGGTTCTTCCCGTCTCTAACAAGATTGCGTCTATTTTAATAGATTATATTCAAGGCTCAGGGCCTTTTATTTATACTTACGACCATTAAATTAAAGAAACTATGAATCGAACTTGAACACTATAATCGAAACAAACATTGCTATCAAATAAATTTTAAACTTTTGATGTTTCCAATGGAGTCCATTTCTTTAGCTTAGTGGTAGTTCTTATTTACACTTTACATAACAGCAGAAATAAAATGGTTTTAGTGAGTCTAACCAACAAAAAATATTCCCAGCTGATTTATACATATTAATTAATATTTTTAAAAGTATTGACTAGTTTCAATAAATAATTACATAAGAATGAGTATCAAAGAAATACAAACAAAGCATATTACATACAAATATAAAACTGCTTAAATAAATAAAACTTTCAATGTAACGGTATATATATTTTTAAGTAAAAATGTTATTTACGTATCGTGTTGAAAATATTCCATAATTCATTTCATTCATTATTAACAGGAGATAATTACTTCCAACTTACAGTGTAATTACATCAAACTTAAGATCAAACGTTATATTAAAGATGAGAATTCTAATTTTCGTTATAAGGTACAGTGAACCAGACATGTCCTTAAAGCTCCTTTTAAGAATAAAACGATGAGGTGAAATAAAATAAAATGATGATCTATAGTCATAATAATGGGTGCTAGAGTTCGAAATCGTGAGGAAAGAATCTTGAATTTTAGCATTCTTAGACTACTTTTGACCCCGAGGGCAGTAGATTCTTGGAAGACCTAAATAGAACCAAGAATAATATATTTTTTAGGTAGATTCCATAGATGAATCTACCTATTGCAATCGATGCGATGACGGGACCCAGACCCCAGAGTAGGGGCGCTACGCCGTTTATGAACTGGAGCTTGAGAATCCGTCGAAAAAAAAAATTTATATATCCCGCTATATATATATATATATATATATATATATATATATGTATATATGATCCATCAGTCCAAATTCATCTTAGGCGAAATCTGACTTCACAGGTCGATAGAATAAAATAGTAGGACAAACGTAGCATCTCGTTTTTTTGGAATAAATGAAAGGGGGAGCTGGGAGGGGGGGTGAAAGTGCAAACCTTTAGGACACGCTACAGGTCGCAAATATTGACGAAGGACTTTCAAACTCGGTATACACATTCTTAAGAACAAAATAAAGGTTAAGTTCTTGAACGGGGGAAATCGGTCGGGGGGTTGGGGGACTGGGGGGGTTTAAAGTTAAAAACTGAAAAAAGTCACAGAAGAAGGCAAAATTTTGCGGTCGGAAAAATCTTAGAAAATTAACAAATTAAAAGAGGAAACTTTTTGTCCGAAAAGTTTTTTGATGCGACCCCCCGTTTAGGAGATAGGGGTGGGGGGTGGTTCCCCCCTCACCCAATATATGCAGAGTGACCCGTCATAAGACTCGTAATGACCAGTAAAATATTGCAGGCTAGTTTTTCTTTGTGGATCCGACCGACGGGAATCTACCTAACACGATCGACCCTTCTTTTTTTTTTTTTTTACCGTTGGAAAAATCCGTTACGGATACCCGCCGACCAAGAAGGTGATGGCCGGAGGGTTATGTGGGACTACCCGGCAGCATAGAGGACGCTGCCATTTTTAAGGTTACCCACTAAAAAACCAACGGTTTTCAACGCCTTAATGGGACGCCACGGGATCGCTTGCGCACTCACCGTGACGCTCCGGCGGTAACCCCCCGTGTAAGGGTGCTCCAAGCAACTAAGAGTAGCCTCACGACGTAGGCCTGTAATAAGTGAGAGAGGTCACCCTCCCCTCCCACCAAGGCGGTACAGCTGGGGAAGGAAGCGGCGGGCGTACTCCCGTCTCCTTCTTCCCAGCCTTCCCCTACGGAGTGGGTCAGCGGTGGAGGCCTGCTCCCTGACCCGCTCCGCGGCCTCCTTCGCGGCGATGACCTGCTCGCAGAAGGAGGCCATTGTGACCCAACACCTCTCGCTGTCGATCATTGTGCCTGTAAGGCGCGGCAGCGAGAGGTCCCCGCCCACCACGGCCACCAGCTCAACACGCTGGTGGTCCCAGGCTGCGCACTCCGCCAAGGTGTGACGAGCCGTGTCTACGGCCTCGTCACAGTGGTGGCAGGATGGGGTCGCCTGCCTTCGTGCGATCTTGTGCAGATACTCCCCGAAGCACCCATGCCCAGTGAGCACCTGCACAAGACGGAACGTAAGCGTTCCATGCCGCCGGTTGATCCAACGATCGAGGTGAAGACGGATCGCCCCCACAGCCGTCAGCCTGGCGGCAGGGGACCCTAGGTCCCTCTCCCACCGTCGAATCAGGGCTCGGTGAGCTAGAGCCCTGACCCGAGCCGCCTCGGGCCTTACCCCCCTGGCCCTGGCTTCTGCCCGGTGCCAATACACCCCGGCGAGCACTTCCGCCTGTAGCTCCCAAGGCGGATCACTCGCCAAAAGCGTGGCTCAGTGTACGACACCGTACGATACCCCCGAAACACGATCAGCCCTGTCGAACGAGGTATTTCCCTTAAAAAGAGAATCTTTTTTATAAAAAAAAAAGACACAACACATGGACTTACAATAACAATCTGTGGATGACACAAATAACTGTTCTTGATAGAATCGCACCAATTGAATCTGAATCTAAGACTATCTCGGCAAACCTACACCGATTGTTATAAAACATTGCCTATATTAAATACGAAATTAAATTTCCTCAAAATTATTTCGAAAACTACAAGGCTTTAATCAAAATAAATTCACATTATAAATTTTGTATCAAAGATAAATTATTTGTAAGGATAATTTAGATATTGTTTGACTTCAAAGAGCTGCAATAACAGTTCATTATAAAGTGCTAACGGCGAAACGAGACTAGTCAGTTATTAGATAGGCTTAACATTTGAAATCTGTACGTTAATAGTTATAAAGATATCTATTAATTTCATACGGAATATAAATATTAATAAAATAAATATTATTTAATATAATAAAATAAAAACAAACCAAAATACAAACTACAGCTACATAAATTCTTGTTGTAACAAATACAACAAAAATCTCTCTTTGTCTCGGTCTAATCCACATTGGAGTAATCAATCACATGAAAATAAGTCTTAAGAAAAAACCGCTCGTTAGAGTCGTATTGATCTTAATGTAATGGAAACCATAACTATATTTATTGGATTTAATCTTTTCACCAACTTTATTAAAATATAGGTAATTCAGTAAGTATATATTATACTTTGTTAAGGATTATCTCTTCTGGATCTATTATATTAAGTGAAACATTTAATATAATTGTCATGATGTCATTTACAATGATAAAAGTAGTATTTTAATAAATTTATTGAATAATTTAGTGGCAGTAATGTTGAGGAACATAAACCTTAAATCTCGTATTTTTTTTATTAACAAACAATAATTATACAAAAACTGCACGTATAAAAGTGTAGTATAATTATTACGCAATACGACCGACGCATACTTATACGACTGTTGGAATGAAATTCAAAAAATTACTAGTACTTGAAAAATTATATTTAAAATTAAATGACTACATGATATAAATATAAATAAAACTCGCAGTATATGTTAACGAGAATATGTGTAAATTGTTAGAATTTTGGCACACTGTACCGGAGTTTCAAATCCTTCCCTGTATTGATACTTATCCATGCCTTTAAATTGACTTGTCCTGGCTTCGATCCCGCTCCTAAAGTTAGACCAACATTTAGTTACTTCGTTTCTATAATTCAAATACCCAATACTACATATACTCCTTAAAAGCAAAGTTAAAATTTTCGGATCATGTTCTAGTAAAATTGTTAAAAAGTTCTATGAAAATTTGGTCAATTATTCCTAACATAGACATAATATAGAACTCGTTATACTTTTAGGTGAGATAATTAACAGACTTAGTAGATGGTGTTCCCATATAATTTTCGCAACGTTTATAATTCATCCACTAATGACTTGCCTACAGTAACGGAAGGTGCGGAGCGGAATAATTTAGGTGCGAGTGAAATTTGTGATGTTCTCCTTATTGTGTATTCTGCTGAAGCACTTTTGAGTTATATTTTAATAGTTGTTAAACTCTTTAATAATATTTATAGAACACAACTTTTTTTACTAACTTGTAAACAATTATTTTACTGATTATTTAGATTTATTATGTTCAAATGATGTGGTACTGTAAAATAATATTATTGGTTGAAAAAAAATATTGTGGGGCTTTATTTACTTTACAAAAAAAAGCCAGATTATTTTATATTATTAAATGGACAGTGTTTTCCGCTAGATTATTTTTTTTACTCTAGTTACTTTGTACTTCATTTCATATAATATTTAAAACTTAAACAAATTTCTTTGATTGTCTTTGAACCTATCGATGTGAAAAATTCAATCGATGTGACTTAATCGAAAAAATAACTTTAAAATAACTTTGCTTATCAAATATATAGAATTATTTAAATTTGTATTTAGTACGTGAGTGATTCTTAATTATCATTACACTAAATCTCATGTGCAAGGATTATCCAAGAATAGCAAGTGGTCAGCCGCATTGATATCGAGTTCTGATGAATTACGACGGATTCACTGCATCTATTACACATGCTATAAATAGATTCGTATTTATACCATATTCTGCATTAATCGAGTTTGTGTATAACGTTCCGCTTGTATAAACTTTATTTATATGTCGGTTGGTAGCTTAGTTTAATATTATTAGCTTTACTGAATCCTAAACTCATCCTTACGTAAGTTTCAGACTAAAAGCCGCCATCGTAGTTAGTGCTCAAAAGACAGACGCAATAAAGGCACGTTAAATGCATTCATTGAGTGATTAAGAGACTGGTAACAAGCCAATCTATTTCGCGACCGTGTCATATCAATTCAGATACTCTCTAAAGTGACAGAACTCAATTGCTCTTGATTTATTGGTACATTAACCGGAGAACACTTAATATCCTTGATATCTGCAGTTTATATTCAAAGTTATTTCAATGGGTTTGAACTTGCAGTTTATGCCAAGAATTTTAATTAATTCTTCCTTAACAACAGTATTTCATTTTTTCATGACTAAGTCTCAAATAAATTTATTGTTTGTTTCATGTTTCATTACTCTGAAAATTATAAAGTTATTAGATATTAACACATTCAAGACCTTATCATTGTATTTAATTAGATTTTTTCTATCCAATAAAAATAAGCATTTTCATATTTTATCTTACTTAAAATATCGAAATAGTGACCACATACACGTCAAGATGATCCATCGGCCGATCCATTGCTGTGACAGCATCTCGTGAGAAAAGATGCCCTCTACGATACATTATCCCTTCTGTCCCATATCGTAAGATATATGAAGTAAGTGCTGAGTCTTGCTACAACCGATGATGACCCCTTTTTTATTGATGACAATGTAAATAAATGTATATGCAAATTGAGTTTGAAAGCTTCTAGCTGTTTAACCGCAGTAGGAAAACCAGTATTTTGCAACGGTATTTTAACTTTAATCCAGTTAATTGCTAAATCATATGCTTCTGAAGTACTATAACCTAAATAAATATGTTGTCATGAAAAAAACATATCGATGAATAAATTTTAATAACTAAAGCAATATTATTAAAAGAATTTCAATTTAATGAAATATGTTTTTTCATACCTTATAGTCAATATTCCTTGCAAATCTATATTTAGAATTAGGATAAGGAGGAAAAAGCGTAGAAATATGCTTTATATTGAATACAAACCTTTGGATTTTCTTATTGTAACCCTTCATATTTTACTCTAGGATACAAAAAGTAATATTGGAAAGGAATACCAAAAAATGTTTTACGATAAAAGATCCTTTAATCCAATAAAATAAGATCATATTAAATAAGATCATCCGAAAAGTTATTTGAAAATTTATGATGAGTTGATGTCACTAGTTATAGCTGTAACATAACTACATCACAGTAAGCAGTGAAAATTTCGATCCTTAACATCGTTCAATTGCAATGAAAACTTAACACATCAACGTAAATCAGATAAGAGATTTAAGTTTGATCGTTCTACAAATATTACTGAAGAATACCCAACATTAAGTACCAATTGAATAATTCATTTGAAAATGAATAATTCAATTAAATAATTAATGACATACAGGTTCCCCTACTAAGTGTTCGACAGAGGAGGATTTAATTTTAAAATCTCACATCCGACAAATCACCCGGAGAATTTCATTACAAAGCTATGACGTGACGTTACTGGGTCACGTTAAATAACGTGCCAAGATATTGCTTCTTAAATCCGTTTATTCTGTTCTTTATAAAGCTTAATAAAAAAAACTATCCTGCGTAATGTTTGATGTTTTTGGTAAACATAATGACTTTCGCGAAAATATTCACACAGCTTGATTAAAAAAATGTTTCATTATTGTCCTTTTCTGAACGTCAGCATTTTGTAAAATAAAATATAATACTGACCCCATTTTTTATTAATTGTGATATTTTCTTATCTGAAGAGAAACTCATTACTTATTACCATCCTTTGGTAATCACATTTTCCTTATCCCAAAACACGCTATTCTTAAAAAATTAAGACTTTTTATGTTTTTTCTTTTCCCCTTGCCTAATTTTATCATAATGTTTTTCTTCGTCGCAGCGCATGTTTCTCCTTAATCAAGCACTTAAGTTTTGAGTCAGAAACTTTTAAAATACTATGTAAATTTTTGTATAACTTGAACCAAGCGTGAACATAGTATTGACAACTTTGTTATTTTAAAACTATACTTGTATGCTTTTGCAATTCATTTGACTTTGTTTTTAAAGATATTCTGAGATATATATTTTTAGCAATATCCACAAAAAAGGCGATAAACCGCCTCGCTTGAGTCCTACGTCACAAACTTTGGAGGGCGGTTTTATTTACGATTGCCCTTAACTTGCTATGACCATAAAACATTTTTATGCCCTTACAAACTTTTACGTGCTACTTCCTAAGTTTACGTTATTGTCTATAAAACTTATGAATGCCAATAACAACCGGTTAGAGGGAATTATCCTGAAGTTGACACGTACGGCGTATAAAACAGAGTAATCTTGGTTGTTGAATCTAAAAGGAATGTTTTTACTTTAAACGGATCTGACTCCTAAATGGTCTTTGTCAACAAAAACTTTCAAAGTAGCTCTTCCACCGGATTCAAATGTCTGAATTTATTCAGAACTGTGTCTTCAACTTTGGTCGGTGTCTACGCTGTTTGGTTTTATTAACTTTCGGATTCCACGCTTTAAAATGTCTTTGTAAGTATCCATATTGTTGTTGTCCCCATTATATGCAAAAATATTATTTTTGTAGAACGCGTATCTTATACAAGAAACGGGACAGTGCAGTTTACTTATTGTAATGGTTCAAAACTAACTATGCACACTATTTTATAAAGTTATATGAAGGAAAAAATAAGAACAATAAAAGGTTTATTTTGAATTAAAAATATTTACAAAGGTTGTATTTTCTTCAAGGCCTGCCTAGTTTGTGATTTAATGGTCAAGGTCGTGTCGAGATCTTTTTAAGACAAGATAGTTCCAGAAGCATCTTTAGAAAATTGAGATCATAATTGCAACCACTGCTTTTTGAAAGCATTGCATTTTTATAAGTATTCCCAGAGCAGATGAAGATGAGGTCATTGGAGTAGAGAGGTTTTGTTAATAAAAGAAAGATTGCTCCACTCTTTAATAGAACTGACATTAATGATTAGTATAAGAAGTCTTACAAAATTTAACCGACTAATATCATAATTATTTTTTATTTTATTGCTAGGACTTTAATACAAAATACCAGTATAACTCAACTTGTGCATTGTGCTTGTAGTTGAGTATCCTAATATACTTTTAGTTCTAGTAATTGCCATTATTGATAAACAGAATGAAGATATTGAATATTTCGTAATTATCTAATTTAGTTACAGTTAAACTGCTATTTAATGGAACTCAAATTATAAATCGCATTAAGTTAGCAACTTGAACATTTGTCTTTTTGTAGCAAAGGCTGCTTGGCTCTGATAACAGATGAATAATTTAAATTTCTAGGGGTGTTAAGTGTTACACTAATGTGTGGATGTCGAAATATTAATAAATATGGCTGGAACATTTCAAGTGAGTTTCGGTCTTATGATAATTTATTACTTTTTTGTGTTTATTGACTTGCTTAAAATTTAATTATTTATTTAATTAAGAAAGCAGTTATTATAAACCACCTTAAGTTTCTAAAAACAATTTAAATTTTTAATTTAATTTCCTAACTTCACTTAATATTCAAGACATTTAAATAGTTCAATCTATTTTTCGAATTGACCTAAATTCTTCGAATCGCTACCTACCTACGTACTTCTTTTCAAAGTTACGCCCGCTTTATAGTACAGCTCGGTGCCTCCCTAAGGACATGTAAATAGCTGTTCGGAGAATCATAAAAGGGATTTAGGTAACAATAAATGTCGGCTTACTGTAATCTTCTCAGATTTTAATAATAATAATATATAAATATCATCAAATCATAAAATTCTATTTATACAACCCCTGCTTTATATTACATATTTTTCACATCAGTAATTTAATATAGAAGGTCTAAAAATGAATTTTCTTTAGAAATGAAATCATTTATTTTTATTTACTGAGTATTTCATAATAAAGTATATGAATATATAAGTATGACTGCATGATTAAATTATATTCATACATATTATGAATTCAATTTGTCATGGAGGTTTGTCCATTATAACATAACAAACATAACGAAGCAATAATAATTTAAAATGTAAATTCGATAAATCATTTATACAGTAAGTTCTGAACTTAAAAAATTAAGTTATCAAATTTGCAATCTATTGTGCCCCATTTGCATATATTTTCAATCCGTTGACAAGAAGAGTATAAAATACACAATGCTAGCGGCACTTGAACAAAGAATGAACTAACATATATCAATTCTTTAAAAAGAAACACAAAGCCCGTTTATCATACACTCTTTTCTTTGTGGATACCATTGAATGTAACCATGAAAGTATAAAATAAATAATATAATTAATACAATAAAACTTATAAAGTATCGTGGAAGTAAAAATTAATAGGTACTACTGGAACGAGATGTGAAATCCCTCGGGCCTCGGGCCGTGAGGGTGTAATTACGTCGGCTCTTGCGCTACTTTTTTCATCGGTTCTGTGTCTTTTTATGCAAAGGTAATTTTGTTGTCAAGTATTTAAGTGGTTTTAAGCGGAGGTTACTAGTTTTCATATAACGTGACGTAAAAAAATATATATAATTAAAATCGGCATTCTAATACAAGAAATAATTGAGAAAGGTGAGATAACATCATTTTTAAATTTGATATTATTTGTATTTTTTGTTGTATTTTAGATATTATTAAATTAAATTATGTTACCTAATTTTAAACTAAATAAGAATAATATCTTACGTTTTGCGGTTCCACTTAATTTAGTTTTAAACCGAACAAAACCAAAAAATACACAATAGACGTGCCCGCTTTATTTTTTTTCCGAACCGGCGTCAAAGGCACCTCATTATTATTCCACAATAATGAGTCGTTCGATTCCTGCTCGATTATCTAAGATTCAGAGAACTTTGGATTATGAACGGTCTCTTTGTTGGATGTTGATTCTGGATCAGATTGTGAACACCTGGCGTGGGACGTTTTTGTTATGATAGTGATGCGCTGGATCGATGTATCGTATCGATGTGTATCGACATCGATACGTGTATTCATGTTTTAAAACAATCATATATTTTGTATGTAACCGTCAATTAGCAATTATTTTTCTTACGAAAATACTCAATTTACAGATTTCACTTCCAACAAAAAACCTTTCTTATTAATACAAAACGAAATTTCTGGACCTACCAACAATGTCCATATTTAAAAGTGCTAAGTACTGCAGCTGTAATTATAAAACAACTTGTCTTCAATTAAAACTCACAACGGACTCTAATTGCAGTTTAATTATGCTTTAATTATTTAATAATGGTTATTTTACTTTCATGTAATATATATTTAATAAAATATTAATACTTTAATTCAAACTTAAAAACACTGATAATTGTATCGTAATAATAATATAAATAATCTACAGCATTAGACAAAAATTGATATCGATTAGTCAGTATATCCTACGTGACATCACTAAATCCAATCGATTAGGACCGTCCGGTCGTAAAATTGTACAAAAGAATTCCTTTACCGAGACTTGATTCTTTAAAACTGCACATTTTAAATAATATTCTCAATGGTATTGGTTGAAATGGTTCAATATTATAGAAATGTTGATGTCTTTTGTTACATTCGGGACATTAATGCGTCATTTCTGTCATTTTTCTGTGTTAAAATGTGAGGTAGTGTGCGTGTTTGTGATATATAATAAAATTGTAAAAATATTGTTGTGTCAACCAATATCACAACCACATTGAAAATCATAATAAAATGCTTATCATTGGTTGCAACTCATCTAGATTCAATTATTATCTTTCTGCCATATTTTATAACCTAATAAATTAAATTTATTTAAAAGCTCACTAATTTTTAAATTGTTTAACTTTTTTAATTTTAACAAAGTTTGTAAAGTCATTTATATTCTAAAGTCTTTCTGTTCTATCCGGTTCCAATAAATCTCTTGTGGGTCGGTGGTACATTACATTTTTTATATTTCATCTTATTTATTATCTGAGTTCAATTGTATTCATTTATTTTTTCTGTTGAAAGCGTGAATTTGAAAATATTTTATTGGAGTATTTCTGATAATACGTTGTTTACAAGTGCAACAAATAGTATAATTTATTAATATGACAATATTACAATTTATTCCACACAAAAAAGATCAAATGTTTTATTCATAAACTTTGCTATCTATCTTTTTCATTAATTAAAAATTTCATTTAAATTTTTATAAACACTACACATTTTAACTTAATTATATTTTACTAATTACAAATATAAATAAATATTTTTATTACATTGTTATTTACATAATAATAAATATATAACAAATTAAATATTATTAGTATGTAAACCAACCGGTAATATTCACTTCTTACCGGTTACGTAGTAATATTAGCATAATACCCTTTTAAAGTATTGTATGAGTTTTGAAGAGAAGGTTGAAGGCGTTAAGCATCACCTTTCGGTTGTACCCTTATGGGACTGAAGTAGGGTTACCGTGCATGTTTATAAAACAGGAAATATTTGACAAATACTTAACTTAAAATACTCCCCTATTTTTTAATTTTCTATTATACACTTCTCTTTAAACCATATATTTTTTTATCAATTTTCTTTGACTAACATTAAGCATGGTGACCCTAAAATTAAGTACAATTCACCGTTATTTATCAAATAATGCATCCATGGCGTGTTTGCATGCAATTGTTAAGGTGACAAAGATCTTTATCCCTTGCTTTAAAGGAATTCTATGTATTAAAAGGAAACCATAAACAATGGTTAAGAGGTTTTCTTTTATCTTAAAAGGAAATGGGTTGAATTATGTAGAATTAATTTATGGGGTATTTAAATGTGTTTAAAGTACTTTGTGGAACGTTACAATGTAGTCCAAATTTAACTTACACTCGAGATTGCTTTGCTTGCTTGAATTGTACATAAAATATACACGAACATCGAAGCTCAAAGTTAACCAAATTAGTTTACTTTCATAACTGTTTATTGATAAATGAGTTTCGACAGCCCATTGACTGAGCGATGGTATTCTATTCTAGAGGAAATCGACGACATTCACGTATTTAAATATTAATGTTCATAAAGTTATTAAATAAAAGTAAAGAACTTTCAATTTAAAATAAATTTATTATTTCATTAAAAATATGAACATAATAAGTTCGAGTTCGAGTTTCCATTACAGAAATGGCTCCAAGACTTAAGACAAGCTGTCCAATAAATCCCAGCTGTGGAGATTTCATTCTAGTATTAGAATATAAATCGATTTATTTGATGAAACTGTCACAAAATAATAAAGTCATTTTGATTATCCTTTTGAACAAAAATAAAATATTCAGAATTTATTATTTTGTAGTCATCTTAAGTAAATTAGTGATAATAATATTCATCACTACAATTGTATTTATATGAAAATTCCCTAAACTATTTATTTTCATTTAGATTCATAAGAAGAGTTGCCGAAAACGGTCAACATTGTATGAATTTATTTGACGTCTTCTTATTCATTTTTTATGTAAATGTTCATCATTATCATCTACAGAACTTATTAATTTTTTTTGTGGGATAATACTTGGGTTTCCTCTTTTGTACTAAAAAAAAATCATATAAAAATACTTCGTGTTTTTTGTTACTTATATTTATAAAATTAAAGTTTTTCGTGATTGCAAAATTATTTATTGTTAGGAGTTCAACAAACGACAAACACAATAAACTAATTAGATTTACCGGATTTAACCTGATGCATGGAACTCAAACACCACCTGGCTGTAATATCATTTACCACTTCGGTTCATTCATTCCAACAATTGCATTAACTGGAGATAATTTAACTACAAATTAATCAATTAAATTCTAAAATTTTTATCACCTTTTCAAATTCATTTTTATACTCTTACCTCCGTTGCCTAGATTTATTCTCCAATCACTAAGGTTTTAATATAATTTTAATCTAATTAACCAAAAATGAGATTCTTATTTCTTAAAATAAAAATATTGAGCATTTATTTGTTTTTTGACTGAAATTTTTGACAATACTTGCAATACTAAAACAAAAGTGCCCACAAATCGTTATTCGAGTTTCATAAATCTTGTGGATATGTCTATACCAGCACAGCTCATTATAATGCAAGCAGTATATTGTAGTGAATATTGAGTTTCACATTTGTCCCTTATTCTTTAAATGCTAATTTAAACTCGATTTGTACACTTTTATTAATAATACAGTATTAGAAAACTTACTTCCAGGTGTAAAAAAGATAAATTCTATAAAATTGTTTGAATTCATTTTATAAAATTTATAGGTATTTTTTTTAATATGTTCGTTCATAAGATTTTATTAAATAAATAAAATTATTTAATTAAATATATTTTTTTACAGTATAAATATTAAAAGTACTTTAATACTTCGTTATATACATACATATACGTAAATGTTGATAAGATGACTTTTGAATTATCCCGCTGAAGGTTATATTAAAATTTTTTAAATATATTTATGTCATAATTTTGAAAGGCATATTGAATTCAGATGTTTTGATTGCCTTATTTATTTGATTTAAAATAACAATATGAGAAATATATACAATCGTGACTGAACATGTAATAAAGTTCTAATTATAATTCTAGCTTACTTTTGATTAGATACATTTTTAATAAATCCATATGGGTGTGGATTTCGGACTAAAAAAGTGTGAATCGGGGGCGAACACAATTTGTTCGGAATTTTCAATATGGCGGATCAAATCCTCAGATAGGCTTATTAGAAATTCCTCAGTAAAATTTGATCTTTATTCACCTCGAGCGATTTCCAGCCAGCCGCATTACAAGATATATTGTACAAAATTATATAGACTTTCTTTCCGATTTTACATTATTAGTGGGTAGTTGAAAGTAATAATGGTCTCTTATATTCTTAAGTAAGAAGCATCTCTTAGCAGCGTTTTAAATTCTGATTGATAGCCTCAAATTGTGGGTAACAACTTTAAGTCTCTGATGGCTAAATTGCCGTTAAGTAAATGTATTCTTACACCTTTTATATATAGCTTCTGATACACTTTATTGTTCCGGTAGAAAAAATAAGCTCGTAAAAAGAATTTCAATTTTAAAGATAAGTAGGATTAATTTATTATATTCGTTTCAGCGACTATCGAATCTCTGCATGCACCAACAGGCGGCACCGTAGAGCTACCATGTGACGTCACTCCTGCACTTCCTTACGACCGCATGGGACTTGTCATTTGGTATAAGCAAGGCCACAATGCACCTATATACTCGTAAGTTTAAAATAAAATCTTATATAAATGAAAAAAAAAAACCTAAAATTTTTAAAAATTTTAGTACCTAAAAGGGCACGAGGGATTCTAAAAGCGTTTTGTGTTATAATAAAGGACTTAATTGTGCCGGTTTTAACGTGATCCTGTATGTTCTGAAAAATAAAAAAACGTCTATTTTCAGCAGAAGCCTTAAAGCCTTAAAGGCAAATCCATTATTATTAGGTAAAACTCACATCATTCTAAAGAGATTGTGAAAAATTATTATGAATTATTATAATTACTAGCAGACCCGGTCACGCGTTGCTGTGACTATTGTTTTTGATATATTACATTGTAGTAAACTATTTGAGGGGTAACGTTCAGAGTACTTCTGTCATGAAAATCATAATGTTTTCTTACAGTCGATATTAAGCAAAAATAGAAACAAAATTATTTTTTAAATTTAATCCAAATTTATAACACTATTTGTAAATTACAAAGTTTTTAGTAAATAACTTGGAACACTAAACTTACGAATGAGGTAGGTAGGGTAGATACATCACTCGTAATTATTCAATCCAGTCAACAGATACCGCCACCTTTTAGAATTGTTAGGAGCTTACTGCAAAATAATAAACAAATAAAATAATATTGCGACTATGAATTGAGTTGAAAATTATTATATATCTTTTAAGTTAGGTCAAACTGAATTTAATTTAATTTTGAGCAACATCTGGAAACACCTTTTGAATAAGTTCATCTTTTGATCTAGTTAACTGACAAAAACTTTGAGGAAAGTTAACGCAACCAGTCAAGGTGTCTATAGGAAATTTGCCATTACCAATGTCAATGAGTTGTTTAGAGAATATGTCTCCAGATTGGTCACTTTGCAACTTGACACGCATATTCTTGCTTAAATGTAATACCTTCACATGCTTCCACAAATTGGAGGACTTTAAATATGCATTAAGTTCATCAGCTGGCGTTGATCGTAGAATCACTGGCAATATTTGACGAAAATCTCCTGCTAATAAAATCATTGCACCACCAAATGGGTTATGATTGCTCCGTAGATCTTGTACGGTTCTATCTAAAGCCTCAAAAGATTTTTTATGTGCCATCGTGCATTCATCCCAAACAATCAATTCACATTGCTGCAAAACCTTTGCCATTGCAGAGTTCTTCGAAATGTTGCAGGTTGTGGTTTCGTTGCTTTGCATGTGTAATGGCAATTTTAGTGCTGAATGAGCTGTTCTACCACTTTCAAGCAAAGTTGATGCGATTCCCCACGAAGCGAGTGTAAGTGCAATTGTATTTTGTGAGCGAATTGTTGCTAATATCAAAGAAATAAAAAAAAAATCCTGTACCACCAGGTGCATCTAAGAAGTAAATCCCTCCTCTTTTATCATTTATTACTTTCATAAGTGTATCAAATACATACTTCTATTGTTCATTCAATAGTGGAAGATTTGTTTGAATTAATTCTTTCAAAATATTGAGATCATACAGTTTTTCTCGGTGCAACTCTTGGTTAAAAGCATCATGCATTGGACGATTGGGCGTGGCCAGGCCTAATTGAAATAATAGTTTGTTTGACATCATCAAGCACATGTCCTCAATTGAAATCAATACTTCATTGTAAATTTCTCCGCTTATTTGAATATTTAGATTTCCCCTTCTAATCCGTATTTGATACAAAATATCATCACACATATTATCTTTGTACTTGATCCACAAATCCTTTGGGTTTGATGGGAAGCATGTAGATATGATTATAGAAAACAATGTTCGTATTTGATGAGCTTGTGATAATATTACAGCATCATTGAGAGATTGATCCCAATGAGCATTTTTCTAGCAATCGCAAACGTTGGCAAGCTTTTTTGTATGATCCACACAAATCACCATCAACAGTTCGTACATGTTGGAATGATGTTGGGCCACGTACATTGTCTAATAGCAGTCGTGAATAAAAACTTTCATCATTGCTTTGATGTACTGAATAAATTCGACCAATCGCATCGGTAGAATATACATCTGGGTATCCTGAAACTGGTTTTCCTTGATTCCGTGGTATAAATCTCCTTAAGGATTGATTCCAAGTATAATATTTTGGCATTTCAGAATATAACAATGTTTGAGCAAAAGCATCGTTTTGGCATGACAAAAAAAAACTGGTTAATTTAATAGATGGTGGCTGTACAGCTCTTTGTACTGCGTTCTGTGCTGTAAAATATACTCTTTGTCCATTTTCTAAATGCACAGCTAAATGAACAACAGTAGGGTGTCTCTCATGAATAGGAAAAGAAAATATTCGCCAAACTGCTACATAGCGACCCATTTGGTATTGGGTAACTTCATCATTGAAATTCTCTGCATTAATACCAATCACAGCCATATCACTCCCTTTGGTTACATATTTGCAAATGTATTTAATAGATTTTACTGAATGGCAAGATTCAACGTTGATGTGCACTTTGAAGGTCTTTGATAAAATGGGTGAATATGGAACAATCCAGCGATTAGCTATTTCAATATCTTGTTGATTTAATTTGACAATTGTTGATCTTCCATTTTCTGCTGTCGATCGGCGACGATACAAAGGATAACCGTCAATGCCAGTGATTGTTTCAGATATTAATGTCCGTGGATATCGTTTTTAACATTTACCATCCACCATACATGGTAAATTTTGATTATGAGTTCCACAGGGACCATGTACCATGTTTTTGATAACTACCTCATGCAATCCAGGATCTACTTCTACATTAGGGATTTCAGCTGATATTACTGCATCAATTTCATTTGACTTTATCTTGTCAACTAACCAAATTAAAATATGTGCATGTGGCAATCCCCGTTTCTGCAACTCCACAGAATGCATCCAGCGGCGTGTCTCTCCAAACACAAAATGTTTCACAATGAAATCCATTAAAGATTTCAACTTTTGTATAAAGACTCTGGCTGTGTCTATTTCTATCCAGTGTGGATTGCATGTAAATGTGATGAACAAATCTGCTGCACTATCATGACAAACATATGACATCAGTATTAATCGCATCTCGAAGGTGAATATACTCTTTAGATCTGAGTTTTGTCTGATTCAACCTGATGAATGTTAATCTCTCCGTTTCAATTTTAACATACATGTCTACAACATACTTGTGATATAATCGCCGACGTTTGAGTATGTGATTGTCATCATTAGGCGGTAGGAATAATAGTTCATTGAACTGACTTTTTTGTTGGTTTTAGAACCTGAAAATAGATTTTTGTTTTCATAACATTGAAAATTAAAAAAAAATAATATAGTGACTGATAATATATCTCCTTGCTAAACTAATATTTTTTATTACCTGTAATGGATTTATCATCTTGTTTGAGAAATCATAGCCATCTTCACGTTGCCAAAATATAATGGGATATTGCAATGCGTCATATGAGCGGTGTGTTTCCTTTAGACGTTGTAATTGATCATTACGACGATGTAAAACAATATCAAGGGATTCCAAGTTTTCTCCAACTACAACAACTTGATCAATAGTTGGTGCATTAAAACGTCTTGCATGTTGGCCAACAGGTGTTTTATCAGCTCTGATTACAATTTTGTGATTATCAGATGGCATCAGATCCAGTGCAGTTTTAAACAACATAATCAATTGATTGTACTCATGAAATAAAGTTTGTAATTATTATACAATAGACCTCTTTACTGAATTGTTATTTGAACAACGCATATCAATTTCTTGTGGTGAATTGCCAATGAAATAAATTTGCAGGAATTTGTAATTGCTATCTGACACTGGTAACAGTGAACCTGCGCTATGATATAGTTGGCCTTGTATCTGTAAATTAAAAAAAATGTTTTTTGTCAAATATAAATAATATTTGTTCGTAAAAAGTATATTTGTCTCCTAATTTGAATCCCCTATTTATAATTGATATGCTTAGGTATGTCAATATATAATAATTAGTTGTAACTAATATCCATCATCAAATAATTATATTGTGTTTCAAAATAATAAAAGTATTGCTAATACTGTATCACCAAATAATAATATGACTAAGTAATATATTTCTTCGGGATTAAGGAACTGAAGGTTAATGACACACCTTTACTTAATTAACAGGAAATTTTGTTCACTAAAATAATAATGATTAACTGTTATAATACCTACCTTAAAATTTGGCATGAAATTTTCCCGAACTACGTTTGTTGCCCCAAATGACGTCATTTGAAAGCAATTGTTATATTGTTGGATATTCAACAAAAAGTGTATGGAATCTGGTTCTATTCCTGAAACCAATGAGTACAATGGCTCTGGTGGTAGATCCAATGGTATCAATTTCACTTTCCCATTTGCGTAACACAATCCATTGGCTTCATTTGCCTTACAATGAGAGCAAACCAAGTTCATAGATCCAATAGTAACACATTGGTGGTTACTGTAGTCAATTGACAAATCATAATTGAAAGCAGCTCGATTCAAACTTTCGGGATTATTGGTTGAATCTTTCGCTCTCGCTTCCCGCGTTCGTGATATACGAATTCTTTCACGTTCTTTTCGGTTGTCACGTTCTTGTGCAGTATGATAAGATCGGTAATTAGTTTGGTTTCTAGCATTTCGGGTTCTTCTACCTAAATTACTTCGTCTTATAGGAGGCATATCGAATATACTCACCTAAATTATGTCACATGCAATAATTATTAATCACAGGTATTAAAACATTTTGCACAAAACACAATATAAAACAATCAAAATTAATTATTAAATATTATAAACGCTTTTTAACGCGGTTTGTTTGACAAATGCAATGACGTGAAAACTGATGACAATTTATGTCGCATTCCAAAACTAAAACAAAAGAAAGAATATTCCAAGGCCAATCAAATCTATAGCTCTTAAATTTTTTGACTTTTCAATTTGGTCGGGTTCACGATATTATCACTTTTGCGTGAACCTGCACATACATATATTTGATTGAATTTTAACTTTGTGGAGAGACAATAAAGCACGAATTGACTCTTCGACGTTAGCCACATACCTAAATTGTTTAGATAACAATGAGTGCTTGTAATTTAATATAAACTTTATTGAATAACAATACAGTTCAAATTGGCTCTACATTTAGTTATTTATTCTATATTTAAAATATTTGTATAGGAAAAAGAAAAGGGCTCTTTTAGGGTTTTCCTGGAAATTATTCGAATTTTTCTCGCCGTTAGAACCATCCTTGGGCTTCAAGGAATATTTTAAAAAAAGAATTGTTAAGATTGGTCCATGCGTTGTTGAGTTGTGCGCTTACCAACACATTTTGCGATTCATTTTTATATAATAGAAGATTATAAACTATTGTGAACAAATCATTCTATTAAATATAATGGAATTTGAAGAGAATTTAACATTTGTATTAATTATTTATATTAAATTGAGGTCATCATACAACAATAAATTATTATTATTGTTATTTCAGTTTGATACATAAATTATTTCCTAGCTTTATCATACGGTATTATTTTCTGACTTAATTTTGAAATCAGTCCATACTTTAGTCTTTTTCGATCGCTCTCGTCTCTTACTCTTATAATTCCAATTTCCTACTTAATAATCTATTCTTTTTATTGTATTTATGTATATTGTATGTGTATTTTGGCTTAGATTTTTTTGTGTTTATTTATTTAAGCATGTATATGATAGAAGGCAAAGGTTATTCTATCGTGTTGAAAATTATAATTGAATAATTTATGACTAAATCTGTTTTGTTTCGGGCATCGTATGAAGTGATTTGTTCAAAATTAATTTCGTATCGCATTAACAACCTTCTGAATAGTTTATTGCGACTGATTGGCCATCGACTAACGCAATTATAGTTCTATTTGTAATCATTTTGGTGGTAATTTTCAGATATTCGGTTTTTGATATAATGATAATTGCATTTAATTTACATTGTATATTCTATTGGTAAGAGAACATGTTGTCTGCTATAATAATGGAATATTTAATAGAATATGAAGCTAACTTTTATTTATATTAAAATAGCTATTGTTGTATAATATATATATATATAAATTGAACGTGTCTCGATAGCGACCGTAATAATTTTGATGCAAATTTCTGATTTAGTTACGTCTTTTGCATAATGAAGTAATGAAATGTTAACATATTGGGTGTTATTAATAATATGACACACAGTTTTAACCACCTATTATAACAAATTTAGGTATGTCTAAGTGTACGTGTCTAAGTGATATCTTCAGATGATACACGGGCTGATACTATAGGGTTATATAATATCCACATAGGAGATGGGTGTTGAATCTGTTCAAGTTATAATTAGATTTTTTCTTTCCTCAAATTTTTGTTTTCTTCAATCTTCTATTCTATTCCATTTTCCATTGCGTCTTATTAAATAAAAATTTGTCTCACTTAATATGAATAATACTATAATGGATTTACATAACTAAATTATGTGTGTATAGAAATACACTATCGAGTTGAACTCCGCACATAATTCTGATTAAAACCTAGGACAATTTTGTTTCTTTGAAAGGAAAAATATTCTTCAATAAAACTCTCTGAAATAAACACGACAGCTTGCTTTAATTTTGTTGTTAAGATATTTTTTATTCTTATTTAAAAGGTTTTGCTTAAAGTGAAACCTATTTTTTTTGGTTTGATTTTTTCCGTTTACGAGTATTAACAGAATTTTAATTTAAGCCTTTTCAAATAAGAATCCGTTTTGATTGCGAAAAGTTAAATTCACCTCTTTTTTGACATTGATTGATTGGATCAAATTCTAAAATTTTAGCTTGTTAGTTATGTGAATCACCGCTTGTCACATTAGGAAAAAGATTAGTTTAAATCATAATTACAATGCATATAATTTAAACCTAATTTAAACTCCAAAACTGTTTTATATTATACAATTAATTATCGCATTATCAGTTACTGAATAGTTAATTGGCTCATTGGCAATGTAATATCCGACTAAGATTAATTTGGGCTGCGATTTTCTGATATTGGGCTTAGACTAATTGACAATGAATGAATGATCGGAATGGGTTATTATATAATGCTTATTAATGTTTAATAGATTTGATTGTATTACAGTTTTTTTATGTAATGTGTTATATAATTAAGGATGATCATAAACAACAACCATTGGATTTTTGAATAAAAATACCATGACATTGAGTTTGGAAGATGAGTTGTTATTTTCTTGTTATCTCATTGATTCTGACAGCAAATCAGGTGTCTTTTTAATGGTGGGCTAAAATCAGTTAATTAATCCGTTTATATCTTGTTATTATATTAAATTTAAGAGACAAGTCACTCGTTAGACACAGAATAAATATTAAATTTTTAATGGATTCTCTATGATACAATCAACGTTGTGTTATCTATGAATTGTTTGTTTGATTGTTTGTTAGATGTGCCCTAGTTTCTCTGAAGCGCCTTATACAAACAAAGTTTGTTTGTCTTCATGCTTGGCAGCTTTCGAGTTTCGGTTTGATCGCCATTGATGATGGACGACGCAAGGTATATAAATAACATAACTTAATCTTATAAAAAAGATATTTTGTACTGGTGGCTGAATTTTGAGATTTGACAAGGTAAAATTAACTAATTTCGTAAAAAAGTTATCTTTTTATGTGCCAAAACATTCTGTCTTCGGCAAATTTAATATCCGTTTTTATTGTATTTAAAAAAATTTAATGAAGTAATAAAATTTGTTTATTAATACTGGTTAAAAATACTTTTAGTGTTATTAATGAGCCCATAAATATTAAATATTTTTAAAACTAATAGTTTTTGAGATTAAACAAAAATAATATCATATAAAGTCTTTGTATTAGCGGATCATTAAAATATATTCGTACTACTCATACCTCTTGTTATCAAACTATAAAACTCTTCGCCCAATCAAAATATTATATTATAATGTTTAATTAAATTCAGTCTAAATAACTATTAAAGCAGCGAGAGTTATTTCACACGAAGAAACACTTCTTTGGTAAATATGTTAAATAGTCCACAGATGTATTAAAGTTAAACTTGATTACCTGTGTTTCGTCTCTTTGCTCCAAAATTCCTTCAAATTATTTGATATTCATTTGCGACCAGCGTAGTTCATGAAACTTTCACAGAAGTTTATCAAAAGTTTCTATTATGTCCTCCTCGTCTGCAAAGCTCATTTCTTCTTCCTTATCTCTTCATCATAATTTCGCACATGAAAGATTCCAAACAAAATTTTTACTTTTAAATAAATTTCATCCTTCATATGTATCATCAAAGTTCAGGCTTTTATAGAGTATTTGTATTAGTTGTGTCATACTTATATTACGTACTATTAATATTAAATTAACGCTTGCCAGGTCTTGATATTATATGGAGTGATTGAATCGCAATCAATGATGTTATAATCAATTATGGTCCATTAAATAGTAACTTGCCACTAATTGGCCCAAATTATACACAGATTAATTCGCTTTGCGATTTTCTGATGAGATTAGAAGTAATTAGTTATTTGCAGAAAGGTGATACTTACCATAATAATGATAATGATGATGTTTAAGTATATGGTCAAAATAGAATTAAATCATGTCTCTAGTGCGGTTCTGTATTATTACTATTAGTTCTTTTACAGGAAATTATACGTAATAAATCGACAGCACCTACTTTTTTGTTATATTTTTTTTTTCTATTGTATGATCAAAACATACATCAATTTGATTGCTTTATTTCAAGACACATAACATAGCACCCAACGTAAAATAAATAATTGTTCCTTGGTGGTGACTTGAGTGATTTAACAATATTATATGTAACTAATTACGCTCCGTTACTATTCATCCCGACTTACACCTGGCACAGAAAGATTTAAGATTTTAAATACTGCTATTTGATTCTAGTTTTTGTCTAGTTTGGTTTTGGTATAAATATTGTTCTTTGGGTATATATTATAAGTTTTGTAGCAATCATGAAAAAAATATGAATAAAATTAATGGCATTCGAGAGAGCTGGGGAGTGTTCGTACCAATTAAAGGCGGCAAAGGATACTTCTGAAAATCCTACCAATGAACTACAACTTTGTTCTTCGTAAATTAAAATATTAACCAATTATATTTTGAAAATTGAAGGTATACCAGATAAAACTTTATTTGCGTTTAGTATCAAGGTTGTATCATGTGAAGAGTAGATTGGATTTTATCATTCCAATCGAGGAAAAGATATTAACTGTTGTAATAATTTGAAGAAGTTAGTTGATGCGTTATTATAAAAGCTGGAAGAAGAAGATAAAACGATTGATGTACAAATTCTACCTGCAAACGACAAACATATTTTACAAGAAAGATTAGGGATTCTCGGGAAACAAATTTTAAAGAAACTAAAGGACGATGGCCAATTAGAAGAGCACGCTCTGGAGAATAGTATGGATCTGAGCAATTACACAGGCACACAAAAAAAAAAAGTCATGAACCAGAGGGGAGACCCCATTATTCTTAGGTTTTTGGGATCGCTGAAACCGAATATGACAATAAAAACTAATTTTAAATGCCCTTTTTCCCGCTAGCACCCCCTTACTACCTCTTAAGGGGTGAAAATTTAAATTTTTGTATAAAATCAAGATAGATGTGTATTTCTATGTTTTTTGGGATGCTGAAACCGAAAATGATAACTAAAAATAAATTCATGGCCACTATCACCCCCTACCATCCCTTACAGGGGGTGAAAATTTCAATTTTTTCTATAAAATCAAGACAGATGTGTATTTCTACGTTTTTTGTGATACTGAAACCGAAAATGATAACTAAAAATAAATTCATGACCACTATCACCCCCTACCACCCTTACAGGTGGTGAAAATATCAATTTTTCTATAAAATCAAGATAGATGTATATTTCTACGTTTTTTGGGATGCTGGAACCGAAAATGATAACTAAAAATAAATTCATGACTACTATCACCCCCTTACCATACCTTAAAGGGGGTGAAAATTTCAATTTTTGTATAAAATCAAGATAGATATGTATTTCTACGTTTTTTACGATGCTGGAACCGAAAATGATTACTAAAAATAAATTTAAGACCTCTATCACCCATTAACATCTCTCACCAACCCTTACGGAGGGTGAACATTTCAATTTTATATAAAATCAAGATAGATGTGAATTTCTATGTTTTTCAAGATGCTGAGAGAAAAAATGATTATAAAGTATATGGTAACCTTATTGTATGCATATATTTGTTATTATGATGCTAAGACTGAATCATGATTTTTGTCCTATTCTTAACAAGTTTTTTCATCATTTGTTTTTTTTTTTGTTTTCTATTTAATTCTACTTATACTGTTATCCATCCGGCAGTCTTGTAAAACGCTTAAAGGATGCTGAACCTAATTCTATGCCTCCGAAATAGAAGGAACTATTTTCCTGACAATTTAGGAGACTACAGTGAGGAGCAAGATGAAAGGTTCCATCAGGATCTTAAGACAATGGAACAGCGCTATCAGGGTAAATGGGATGTCAATATGTTAGCAGACTACTGTTGGAATTTAAAAAGAGATTTGCCAGAAGAGAAAAGAACCAATAAACGGAAACCACTTAGAAGAACCTTTGACAACAAGAGAGTTCGTTCGAAACAGGTAGACGCTGAATAGTGAGAGGCAAGGGGACTCACTTTAATTCAGCACCCCGGATAGTGAGAGGCAAGGGGACTCACTTTAATCCAGCACCCCAAAAGGGAACAGAAATCTACTACGTCCACGCCGTTGTTCCTGGGTTACGCTAAGAGTAGAATTAAATCATAAATATATATCAGATACTTCTGATCGATAAAGCAATTGAATTTCTAATATAAGAGCTAAGAGTAATCTCAAACTAGTTTTATAAACATGTCATTTACTGTAAGTCGTTAAAATTTCTTCATACATCTTGATTATATACAAAATTGAAACTACCCCCCCCCCCCGTTAGGGGTGGTTAGGGGGTGGTATTGAGTAAAAGAGGTATCGAATTCACTTTTGGTTGTCATTTTCGGTTTCATCATACCAAAAAACATAGAAATACACATTCATCTTTATTTTATACAAAAATGGAAAACTTCACTCCCCATAAGGGGTAGTAAGAAAGTGTTAATGGGTTATGGAGGTCTTGAATTAATTTTTAGTTATCATTTTCGGTTTCAGCATCCCAAAAAACATAGAAATACACATCTATCTTGATTTTATACAAAAATTTAAATTTTCACCCCTTAAGAGGTAGTAAGGGGGTGCTAGCGAGAAACGGGCATTTAAAATTAGTTTTTATTGTCATATTCCGTTTCAGCGATCCCAAAAACCTAAGAATAATGGGGTCTCCCCTCTGGTTCATGACTTTTTTTTTGTGTGCCTGTGTTATCTGTAAGAATTCAAAGTAAATGAGAAGTGTAAATCATTACCATTATTACGTAACTCAACGATGAATGAAGATATCTCCAGAAGAAAATTGTTAAATAAATCAATGGCGGTTAAAGTTTTCTGGAAATAGTAGTATAAGTGTTAACGCTTTATCGAAAGGGTTAATTCAAGGACTGAAGAATGATGAATGATGCTACTGATAGAGATCTGTGGTGATAAAATTGATTTTTTTGAGGGATATGCGCTAATTTAGTATAGAGCCTATAAAGAATATGTTTCCAATTGGAAGGAACTAGCAATTTTACTTTAAAGAACGTTTCAACCGCATAGTTATCAGAGAAACTCTGAGAGGAGATAATGGCTACAAAACAGGTATATATTGATCAATTGAAAGATCGTGATGTGATACATCGGGAAGTAAAGATACAATTATGAAAATCGCATAGTTGTAGTCAAAGGCGGTATGATTCAAGTCGAAGAATTGCTATCTTTAATGAAAGTGACTTAGGCTGGAAGAAGATTAAATATTTATCCACAGCAACACACAAATTTATGTATAAGCTAGCTCCTAAATTTGAGAAAGCTATTGTAATTAAGAACCTATCAAACAGTGTCTATAGATTAAACGACCTTTATAAAGACTTAGGAATATGGCATGTATTCATAAAGCCAAGTAAAAAAAAAAACACGTCGCTGTTTTTTTAAAAACATATCATTGTAGAAGCGTTCTGATTAAGTCACTTCTTGTCACTCCTTGCATTTGAGATTAAATCTTTACATTTCTAATATTTATAGAATAAAAACTTTTTTCTTAAAAAAATATTACAAATAAAAAAAATATATAATTATCAATGCAGTAATAAAATAATGATCGATGCAATGAAAAATGGTATCTAATGGTAATTCAATATTATGGGATACATTTAATTAAAGAATAAAATCTCTTAAAGAAAATAACTAGATTAATCAAACATACAAATAATTAAATCATAGTGTGAAATATATAGAAGTCAGTTCTTCGTTAACATCATGTGTAAAATAAATTATATAAAAATAAAAAAAAAGATTGCTGAAATACTCGTCGTCACAGACAAATTTACAAAATTGCTGACAATGACGGAATGAACAAATATTCGTAAATACAATTTCATTTATGGCAATGAAAATAATCTTCTTAAATATAATAATTTAAAATAATATAAGATCGAAAATATATAAAGCAACACACTCTGACAAGACTATAATTTGTAAATACGTAATTATATTCCCAGTATTTCCATTCTACCCTCAGGCATTCCAACTCCATCTTAAATGCGATGACTTATATTATCAATATTGTGTTTATACTTGACTAGAATTAAATATTAGTTGCATCTTACTTTTTGTATTAAACTTTAAATAAATGTTATTTCGTTTGAAAGTATTCAAAAATTAAGATTTATGTTCAAAGAATAATTAATTTGGAAAGTTCTTTGCCGTAAAATATTTTATCATATCGGCTTTCTGTGAAGTCCGTGTGATATTTATTATTTTATTGTGTATCTTCTGTGTGTCTTTTTCCAAAACAAAATCATTGTTAAACTATAAGTAGTTAGCCTTATACCTAACTCAACGTTGTATCTTTTTTTTATTTTTAATGGTAAAATGATTCAATGTTTAACAATCATATAATATATGGAAAATAATCAATAAAAATAAAACTGACGTGAATAGGCATTGCATAATATAATGAATTAAATAGAATATACCTCAGAATGGGAAATATTGCAATAAAATATTTATTTTATCTATATAGCGTTGAAGAAGCGATTGAAGTGCAGACAAAGTTGTATTATAATAAAAGATATCACAAATTATAGACAAAAATACAATTATTCTACTTCTTTATAGAAGTAATTTAAATTTAATTAATACTAAATAAAAAATAATAAAAAAAAATATATGTGACAGTTATATAATTAAAATGCTTCTAAGTTCACTAAATCTTGACAGTAACCCAATTAACTCAAGGATGGGATCAAAATATTGGTATTTCTCTTCTTCATGTACTCCGAGTGTTGGCACTCGGAGTACATGAAGCGTTTTATTAAAATAATATCTACATATCAATACCGAACTTCAAACCTCACAATACTTTCTCGATACAAATCTTCAAATCACGAATGCCTTTTAAGGTTTCATTAAGATATTAAAACTCAACTGACAGACGGTATGCGGTATTAGGGCTGGGTCACACGATCAGTTGTTTTTAGACATATTTGAACATGTATGATATAAACATATAACAAAATACCGCAGCTAAATCTGTATATTGCCTATTTCTGAATCTCATTGACAATAGTTATTGACGTTTTTCATTATACTGTCACCAACGAATAAATACCTTAAGATAAACAAAAAAACATAAACGAATGTGGCCAGCCCGGTACGGTGTATTTAGTTATCTATTCTTTAAATATACTGTTTCTTCCTAATATAAATTAAAGAAGACCATTAAAATATACATATTCAAATAAACAAGATAATCTTGTGTTCAACATTGTGCGCTACGCCTTACAATAAAATATGACCGTCGGTTTGTTTGTACGATGACGGCCGAGTTAGTTAACACCTAACATATGTTTTATATATGTAATATAAATATCTCACGCACTTTATCGACAAATTGAAAATATATGCAAATTTACCAACAAAACCTAAAGTTACGTGTGTTACGCAAGCATAGCCAAGGGCAATTGTTATAGTAAGAACCAACTTAGTTTCACACGGTTAAATGCTGACACCACGCTTCGAGTATCCTGAAGACGACACCATACGGCTTGGGTTCTCACCATCGATGGGAATCGAGGATAAAATATATTTATTCTTGGGTCAATCGCTGACCTGGAATCACCTTTTTTTAGTATTCATTAATTATAAGTTTTAATTGTAACTCTTTAATATAATTTTATAAAATAATTGTTTTTCTTTGCATCCTTCGCTGCCACCAAACTTAATTGGCGCAGTCGGTAGGATATTCGAGATATATTCGGTACGCGTCGCGTCAAGATTTCCCCTAATATCGGTGCGAGATCCCGCGTGACTAACCGATTTCGAGTATCCGAATCTACATACATCGTGGAGGCCAGCGGAGGTGAATCCGAAAATCGATTCGGCAAGAAAATCATTTTCATGTAAGTACTCTGATTCTTTCAGGTCCTTACCTTTCCTAATTTTTAACCTTAATCTTTACCTAATCGTAATATTTTTTTTATTTCAAGTAAATTACTATTTAAAGTATTTTTTGAAGTTACTTAGAACTTTAAAGCATACATCGATATATCCTGAGTGAATTACTTTTTTATTTGTCTATTTGTAGTGTTTTAAATTAGTTTTAGATTTTCTATTCAAAAGAATCGAGTAGCTGTAGTTTGTAGAAGTAGACCTGGCAGCATTAGTAAAAAAATATAAGTCAAAATTTAAAAAAAAAACAGGAATTATTTCAATTTGTTGATTTAAGACTAACTATTCTCATAACTAGCGATAACGTTGATAGGTTATCATAAGAGATATCTAAGCTACAGAATTTTTTAGCTTTTGTAAACAACATTTACAGCTGACTATGAAGTTTTTAATTTAAACTCTGATAGAACTATAATTAATAAGTAACGTAGTATATATGGCAGTAATGAAGTATTAAATATACGAGCGAGAGAATATTAAGATATGATACAGTTAAAGAAATAATCATAGTATATCAATTCCTAATTTTTCTATTCCACACATGATTTATATAAGATATCCATAGTAACTAACGAAAATCATGAGATTCCTGTCCCTCACTTCCAATACCCTGCAATCCATCTGAAAGATTTCAAGTACACAGAGGCAGAATGCCCGAAGGTCACTAAAGGGTATCTATGTGAAGAGATACACAACATACATAGTCCTACATCGCCGAATTGTGTAACAGCCCTCGTTACTACGCAGCAAAAACTCCCCGAAAGTAAACCAGTCACCGTATCCCTACTTACTCGAGAAACTCGACGATCGCCACTACACCATCAGCTTTCCAACTCTTACTAAAGTATCCTGCGATCAAGATATCTACAAGATGTTGCAAGGAAGTTATCTCGCTATAATTCCATATGATTGTTTCATTCAAACAACAGAATTCATCATCTCGAACTTCAACGATCGACTAAAAGGTCAAGCCTTGAAGATAATAGATGTCCCTATTGAAAATACACTCAGTTCAGCAGTACATCTGATATTCAAATTTAACTCCATTAATTTGACTAATCTTCACGCTACCAATAGAGAGGTTATTCTACAGTCACCAGTAAACTTAAGCAAGAACAACGATATAAGCGTCTACCATACAAAAATACCTTTATATGCGTTACTATTCGGTGCATGTGTACTAATTAGCGGCCTTGCAAACCGGAAATACCGACTTAAACATACGAAACATACCATCCAAAAAACTCAAAGGGATGAATCAGAACTTCCAGCGCAATTTACAACGAAGGTCTTCAATAGTCGCTGTTCTACGGGGGGAGGTGTTACGCAAGCATAGCCAAGGGCAATTGTTATAGTAAGAACCAACTTGGTTTCACACGGTTAAATGCTGACACCACGCTTCGAGTATCCTGAAGACGACACCATACGGCTTGGGTTCTCACCATCGATGGGAATCGAGGATAAAATATATTTATTCTTGGGTCAATCGCTGACCTGGAATCACCTTTTTTTAGTATTCATTAATTATAAGTTTTAATTGTAACTCTTTAATATAATTTTATAAAATAATTGTTTTTCTTTGCATCCTTCGCTGCCACCAAACTTAATTGGCGCAGTCGGTAGGATATTCGAGATATATTCGGTACGCGTCGCGTCAAGATTTCCCCTAATATCGGTGCGAGATCCCGCGTGACTAACCGATTTCGAGTATCCGAATCTACATACATCGTGGAGGCCAGCGGAGGTGAATCCGAAAATCGATTCGGCAAGAAAATCATTTTCATGTAAGTACTCTGATTCTTTCAGGTCCTTACCTTTCCTAATTTTTAACCTTAATCTTTACCTAATCGTAATATTTTTTTTATTTCAAGTAAATTACTATTTAAAGTATTTTTTGAAGTTACTTAGAACTTTAAAGCATACATCGATATATTCTGAGTGAATTACTTTTTTATTTGTCTATTTGTAGTGTTTTAAATTAGTTTTAGATTTTCTATTCAAAAGAATCGAGTAGCTGTAGTTTGTAGAAGTAGACCTGGCAGCATTAGTAAAAAAATATAAGTCAAAATTTAAAAAAAAAACAGGAATTATTTCAATTTGTTGATTTAAGACTAACTATTCTCATAACTAGCGATAACGTTGATAGGTTATCATAAGAGATATCTAAGCTACAGAATTTTTTAGCTTTTGTAAACAACATTTACAGCTGACTATGAAGTTTTTAATTTAAACTCTGATAGAACTATAATTAATAAGTAACGTAGTATATATGGCAGTAATGAAGTATTAAATATACGAGCGAGAGAATATTAAGATATGATACAGTTAAAGAAATAATCATAGTATATCAATTCCTAATTTTTCTATTCCACACATGATTTATATAAGATATCCATAGTAACTAACGAAAATCATGAGATTCCTGTCCCTCACTTCCAATACCCTGCAATCCATCTGAAAGATTTCAAGTACACAGAGGCAGAATGCCCGAAGGTCACTAAAGGGTATCTATGTGAAGAGATACACAACATACATAGTCCTACATCGCCGAATTGTGTAACAGCCCTCGTTACTACGCAGCAAAAACTCCCCGAAAGTAAACCAGTCACCGTATCCCTACTTACTCGAGAAACTCGACGATCGCCACTACACCATCAGCTTTCCAACTCTTACTAAAGTATCCTGCGATCAAGATATCTACAAGATGTTGCAAGGAAGTTATCTCGCTATAATTCCATATGATTGTTTCATTCAAACAACAGAATTCATCATCTCGAACTTCAACGATCGACTAAAAGGTCAAGCCTTGAAGATAATAGATGTCCCTATTGAAAATACACTCAGTTCAGCAGTACATCTGATATTCAAATTTAACTCCATTAATTTGACTAATCTTCACGCTACCAATAGAGAGGTTATTCTACAGTCACCAGTAAACTTAAGCAAGAACAACGATATAAGCGTCTACCATACAAAAATACCTTTATATGCGTTACTATTCGGTGCATGTGTACTAATTAGCGGCCTTGCAAACCGGAAATACCGACTTAAACATACGAAACATACCATCCAAAAAACTCAAAGGGATGAATCAGAACTTCCAGCGCAATTTACAACGAAGGTCTTCAATAGTCGCTGTTCTACGGGGGGAGGTGTTACGCAAGCATAGCCAAGGGCAATTGTTATAGTAAGAACCAACTTGGTTTCACACGGTTAAATGCTGACACCACGCTTCGAGTATCCTGAAGACGACACCATACGGCTTGGGTTCTCACCATCGATGGGAATCGAGGATAAAATATATTTATTCTTGGGTCAATCGCTGACCTGGAATCACCTTTTTTTAGTATTCATTAATTATAAGTTTTAATTGTAACTCTTTAATATAATTTTATAAAATAATTGTTTTTCTTTGCATCCTTCGCTGCCACCAAACTTAATTGGCGCAGTCGGTAGGATATTCGAGATATATTCGGTACGCGTCGCGTCAAGATTTCCCCTAATATCGGTGCGAGATCCCGCGTGACTAACCGATTTCGAGTATCCGAATCTACATACATCGTGGAGGCCAGCGGAGGTGAATCCGAAAATCGATTCGGCAAGAAAATCATTTTCATGTAAGTACTCTGATTCTTTCAGGTCCTTACCTTTCCTAATTTTTAACCTTAATCTTTACCTAATCGTAATATTTTTTTTATTTCAAGTAAATTACTATTTAAAGTATTTTTTGAAGTTACTTAGAACTTTAAAGCATACATCGATATATTCTGAGTGAATTACTTTTTTATTTGTCTATTTGTAGTGTTTTAAATTAGTTTTAGATTTTCTATTCAAAAGAATCGAGTAGCTGTAGTTTGTAGAAGTAGACCTGGCAGCATTAGTAAAAAAATATAAGTCAAAATTTAAAAAAAAAACAGGAATTATTTCAATTTGTTGATTTAAGACTAACTATTCTCATAACTAGCGATAACGTTGATAGGTTATCATAAGAGATATCTAAGCTACAGAATTTTTTAGCTTTTGTAAACAACATTTACAGCTGACTATGAAGTTTTTAATTTAAACTCTGATAGAACTATAATTAATAAGTAACGTAGTATATATGGCAGTAATGAAGTATTAAATATACGAGCGAGAGAATATTAAGATATGATACAGTTAAAGAAATAATCATAGTATATCAATTCCTAATTTTTCTATTCCACACATGATTTATATAAGATATCCATAGTAACTAACGAAAATCATGAGATTCCTGTCCCTCACTTCCAATACCCTGCAATCCATCTGAAAGATTTCAAGTACACAGAGGCAGAATGCCCGAAGGTCACTAAAGGGTATCTATGTGAAGAGATACACAACATACATAGTCCTACATCGCCGAATTGTGTAACAGCCCTCGTTACTACGCAGCAAAAACTCCCCGAAAGTAAACCAGTCACCGTATCCCTACTTACTCGAGAAACTCGACGATCGCCACTACACCATCAGCTTTCCAACTCTTACTAAAGTATCCTGCGATCAAGATATCTACAAGATGTTGCAAGGAAGTTATCTCGCTATAATTCCATATGATTGTTTCATTCAAACAACAGAATTCATCATCTCGAACTTCAACGATCGACTAAAAGGTCAAGCCTTGAAGATAATAGATGTCCCTATTGAAAATACACTCAGTTCAGCAGTACATCTGATATTCAAATTTAACTCCATTAATTTGACTAATCTTCACGCTACCAATAGAGAGGTTATTCTACAGTCACCAGTAAACTTAAGCAAGAACAACGATATAAGCGTCTACCATACAAAAATACCTTTATATGCGTTACTATTCGGTGCATGTGTACTAATTAGCGGCCTTGCAAACCGGAAATACCGACTTAAACATACGAAACATACCATCCAAAAAACTCAAAGGGATGAATCAGAACTTCCAGCGCAATTTACAACGAAGGTCTTCAATAGTCGCTGTTCTACGGGGGGAGGTGTTACGCAAGCATAGCCAAGGGCAATTGTTATAGTAAGAACCAACTTGGTTTCACACGGTTAAATGCTGACACCACGCTTCGAGTATCCTGAAGACGACACCATACGGCTTGGGTTCTCACCATCGATGGGAATCGAGGATAAAATATATTTATTCTTGGGTCAATCGCTGACCTGGAATCACCTTTTTTTAGTATTCATTAATTATAAGTTTTAATTGTAACTCTTTAATATAATTTTATAAAATAATTGTTTTTCTTTGCATCCTTCGCTGCCACCAAACTTAATTCGTGGAGTGGCGATAGTATTTATAAATAAAAAATCCGTACATACATATTCCGGATTTGATTTCAAAAAGTTATTAGGAGTTTTTTATTATAGTTGAAAAAAGCTTACATTAAAGGATATCTATAATATTTTTAATAAAAAATCTAAGGATAGAAACAACTTATAAGACTTATGACGTCGATATACCTACTAGAGATCAACACTTAATATATTTAATGGTAAATGTATTCTTTTCCCAGATTGGATACAAGAGAAGGTGTGACGTCACACTGGTCGGATCCCGCGACTCTGGGCTCCAGAGCTTCATTTAGAAGTAGCACATCACCTGCCGTGCTGCTTGTTACGAAGCTGAGGTAAAATTTATATGACTTAGTTTATGTAAGATAACTTCGTTTATATGACAATAAATTAAAAAACCAATAAATTTAATTACTGTTATAAAAAGACATCTTTTTCATACCCACGTTTTATAAGCAAGACGGATAAACTATCGTAATCAATGATAAGACATACGTTTAGCGTTAGTAAATTCGAACTCCAGTATGCAAATGTTTTTGAATAATTAGAGCTCTTGAATATATTATGTAATAGAAAGCAAAACGTTGTACTTTGTGTTAATTTATGGCTTAGATATATAACATATGTGTATAGTTAAGAACTTACAGATTTGTACAATTCATTAAATACTTTTAATGTATATTTTCTAAGATTCTAGATTACTTATCGAGTTCTCTAATAGAAAAATTGTATACAAAATAATCTATAACTTTATGTTATAAAACTATAAATGTACAAAAGTTTTTCCCTGACTAATAGCTCTAAAAAGAAATAAGATTACCTGATATTTGGTATGCCGTTATCTCAATTTTTTTTAAGTTTTTTTTACTTATAAAGTAAGATAATACGTTTATTTCGCAACATCTTGTTTGAAGTATTTTAGTTTGCTTTGAAATATAATCTCTGCTTAAACGGGATCGCTTCTTGTGTAAACTGAACTCACAAAAGTTAATTCATATAAATGTCGTTATAACGCTGTGTGTACACTATTCAATTTTATTTATTTAGTTCTTCATCTTCCAAATAAATGGTATTGGAAAAAGTTTAAAGCGGAAAAGACTTGAAATGAGCTTATAACTAACTCTGACAATAGTCTCTAAATGGCTATTCTTATTAAAAAAACCGGTACAGTTCTAACGTCATATTCGTACACCCGAGGATTCCATACAAACTTGTATCTGTAGCTTATCCATAAAGGGAATACTTTTGAACAGTTCTCACAAACTTAATCTGAAGTTCAACTTCATTTCTGATTTCTTGTGAAACATCAAATATATATATATATATATATATATATACAATATATTTAGTTCTATGATAATTGCAAAAAATATTTACGTTATATAAGATATAAATGAATGAAGGATTTCAATTTAAAAATGTTTTAAAACATTTCTCATTAAACAATCATTGTTTTGGAATCATTAATATTCAATTGTATACTTAAACACCGTTATGAAGATAAATGTTCTAAACATACACGCAGACGGAAAACGAAATTAGTGTAAAAGTACCCTAAAGTGAAATTACCAATGTCCAATTCCCGGAGTAAATCATAAATTAGTTTGTTAGATATTCCTTTTCATTTAGTTTAGTATATTTAGATGGATTGAAGAAAAAAAATACAGTGAACCAAGTCTGAACAAGTCAAATATTTGAAGGCACCGCGCGTCAAACAACATCTTTGATCTCTTTTATTTTGTTTTACTTAGTGATTATTGTAACGGCCGTTTTAATATGATCGGTTCTATAAAACTAATCTTAAAACGTCAAAGTTGTTGTTCTTTCATTATTTTGTTTCTTTGTTTGTTTCTCTTCAAATATTCGTTTGAAAATAAAAATCGAGTCAAAAAGATCCGTTAACTTTACAAAGAGTTTCTAGAACTCGTTTATTTATTTTCATTTTCCACCGAAGATTAATTGAAATAGTTGTTGTTAAATTTGTTCGACTTTTAACTGTGCATTTGTTCATAAAAAAGTGCAATATACTTTAATTTGTTGATACAACAGTATGCTGTCTATAAAATATAGTAAATAATTAGTTTTCTTAATGTTAACCAAAAATAAAAGTAAACGATGAAATGTGTGCACCGAGCTTTACATTGATAATAAGCCTCATTCAACATTCCTTGTTTTTGTTGGTATTTCTATGTGAATTGGAACACAGAATATGATATTTTTAAGATAGATAACATTTCACATGTTTTGTTAAGGCAAAGCTTGTTCTTAATAAATATAATTTATTAGTTTTTCTTCCTACATTCAGCAATATTGTGTAATATAAATAAATTTTGCGATACATCTATTTTTCTTTCCAATCTATACTTACTGTATTAATAAAAAATATATATGTTTTTCATTCTGTTTGTTTATAGAGAGTAACATCAGTGTTACATGATAAAATCATTAATAATTTGAAGAGTACTTTGTGCCAGAGAATTATATACTAATTATTGCCGAGATTAAAAGTATTTAATTGAGTTTTATATTGATAAATTACACGGATGATTAAATGAATGATATTAATATGTCTTCAATAAATAATGTTTTAATTAACTATTTACAACTCTACTTAATTGTAGCTTAATACAACTAATTGGAATAGAAAGTATATTAACTTTCAAAATAAATGTTCTAAAAAGTTGTTGTCAATTATTTGAACGCGTTAAATCATTATTTGTATAAAATTCCAATAAAAACAATATATGCATTATATTTATTACATCTGGTCTTCTTGTGGCCATTACTTTATGTAACTATTACACAAGCTAGTTGTCCGTAAACAAGAAATGATAAAGAATTAATGGATCACACTTTTAAGTAAAACAGAATTATAAAATATTTCATTTTAACAGTGTGTATATTGATTTAATTAAGAAATTGTACAACAAAAAATGTTCAAAATATGGACGTTATAAATAGATATTTGTTTAAAATTTCTACGTTTCCCGAAATTTAAATAAGTCTTTGATAATAAAGTGATTCTCTTTATACACTTGAATATAAAGTTGAACTTAATATGTATGATTAATAAAAATTTTAAGAAGATATTTTCTGAGTATATAATATTAATTTTTTCTGTGGTGGTTTTGTAGATATTGAAGTTTTTAATTTTATCTTTATTTTGTATAAGTCTGCCGTAATCATAGTTTTAATTTTCTTATACTAGGTACGCCAACAAACCCTCAATTTCGACTCGCTGCGCTCGCGAAATCGAGCCCCGTGTATTGACTCATCGTTTCCCAGTGACTTCAATGGGATATCAGTTTTTTAACGTGATATAAAAAAAAAACTTTTTTTTGAGGAAATTTTTCAAAATATTTTTTAAACCCCTAATGTGTGTCTTTTTGATTGCAAAGTTTCATAATTTTCCGTCAAGTAGTTTTTGAGCCCCTTCGTGACAAAGATTGTAAAAAGTCTCCAGTAAAACGCTCCGCTCACTTCGTTCGCTTCGCTCAATAAAATGTAAGGTGTAATATTAAATAGACAAATCATAATTTTTAACTCAAATTAGCTATTCTAAATCGTACATAATTACGGATCCCAGAAATCTTAGAACTTCAGTTTTTTCTACTAAAAGAGTATTTTCTGTTAAAGTATGAAGTAATTTTATCTAAATCCGTCCTTTGGTTTTCAATTATTCTATATTGCCAAGAAAAAGAGAATATTCCATAAGGAAAATAATGTTTATAATTAATTTGACAATAATCCATACCCACACATTTTTTTTTTAATTAATTACATTTTTAAGTTATCCGTGACAGAATGACAAACATACACATCCTTTTAAACTGTCTCAACAATATTAGTTGAGGTTATATATTTGCGATAAGAATAAGTTAATTGCACTATTAACAACTCTGTTTGTATTTGGATCGATAGTTGTAAGTGTTAATGTAAAACATGAATAGTGCAATGAACAAATATTTTGAGGAGAGTAACTTTTTCAATATAATTTTATATTTCTTTACCTACCGTCTTATTATTTTCTAAGTTTGCTTAAATTTTAGTAACAAAGGTCTAATACGATAATAAAAATCGATGTATCAAATTATAAGATATTTTAATTTCACCTTCATGTTTTCATTTCGATGAAACTTAATTTAATACTATAAATCTAAAATCTTTCATTAAGTTGCTCTTTTAAAATAATTTTTCGTAGTTTTAACATTTGAAAAAATGTTCTTTGCTTCAGTTGTGACTTTGAAATCAAAATATAATGTTGCATTTAAAACTCTTATATATGTTAGGCATTAATTTATTAAAATATGGATAATATTACCTTAAATGGTAAATCAAAAAAACCTTTTTTTATGGTTATTATCTAAAGAAAAAGACTTCAATTTATTAGCTTCTTATATAATTACTTAAGATTTAATTCGTTTCACCTTATATTTTTCTCTTCGATTGAATAAAACTTTCAGATAAACCAAACTTTTAATTCGATACAGAAATTAAAAACAGAGTTAAGATCATAGAATAAATTAAGTATGTCTTTCTTATCACGCTAATTAAACTATTTAATAAAATTGTTGTATTTATTTCGTGTACACCGAGATTTAGAGCAATTAGCTTCAATAAGCCTTAATAAGCTTCACTCGACATTCCTTATTTATATTTTTCTTTATTACTTTTTATTAAATAGAATATGAAATTTCATATTTCATGCATTATCCTATATTATAAGGTATTACAGTTTCTTTATAAGTTTTCTTTATTTAAAATATGTTTGTGGATGTTGTAATAATTGGGTGTAAATCTTGAAACAATAAATAAATTTAAATAAATGCATCTTAGAGCAAAATACAGATAATTTATTTATATTGTCTCGATAAGAACTTAAAGATATAATAACCAAGATCTATTAGTATTAGAAACGTATTATTTCTGCTTGTTAGGTAAACGGTGTTGCTTATGCTAAATACAAAAATAAATAAATAATTTTATATGTAACTATAACGCTATGTTTGTTATTTGTTATACAGAGTCCTCATAAAACATTATTTGTATATTAATTACATTTATAGATTTCTTTTTATTTAAGGCCAGAAGACAGTGGGCAGTACAGATGTCGAGTGGATTTTATCAGATCTCCAACGAAAAATACAAGATTAAATCTTACTGTTCTCAGTACGTATTTACTTTTCTATAAACTTTAAGTAGATAATACAAATTATTGCTTATACAATGTGTATCACTAGATAAGATCAATGATAAATATATCTGACAATTACCATAAACAGTTTTTAATAATTATTCAAATTTAATAACATCTGCCTTTACATTTAGTACTTATTATACATAGGTACGGTTCACTCTTGATAACGACTGCCTGTTTTATTGTTCATTGAAACTACTAATTGCTTTATTTTACCTTTTATAGAGGCAACATTCATCTATTCAAAACTCTGTTTCGAATCCCCTAAGGTATAAATTTCAATCAACAACTCATAAGAGAAAGTAATTAATTCATCTAAAGTATACTTTATTTTGTTTGGAAACAGGGACATCTCATTTTCAGACAGTTGATTGGCCTTCTAATTGATTTGGAAGATATTGTTACATTAAATTGCTTTGGTAATGATACACTTGTTAAAAAGGTTTAGAAATTTAATAGAACTTCTAAATATTAGGGAATTAGTTTAAATATTTCAATTAAAAATTAAGTTAAATTACTATCTGATTATTTCTGTTTTCTTTACAATTCATAAATTAATGTTAAGTTATACTTAATAATTTAGAATTAATTTCGATGTAGATAAATTGTATATACAACATAAATGGCACATCGCAAAGTGTAATCTCATAACTTTGTTTGATCCAGTTCCACCGGAACGACTAATTATTCTAAACCAAGAATGTGATGAGATCAAAGGCGGAGTTCTCGGTCCATATGATGAGGGGATAGAAGCCAATCTAACTTGTGTTGCAGTTGGAGGTAAGTAACGTAAATAGATACTCAAAATATTATTAGTTTAATTGCAAACTTCATCTAAGATATAATTATCTAAATATCTTAAGTCTTAGTTACTTAAAGTTAGTCTCAGTTGTTCTTTTACTAAGAAATATTTAATTCCAATTCTCAAAACGTTCGTAAGTCTTTAAATATTACAAAACGGACATGATCATAATCCTCAAACATTTATTGCTTATATTTTGAGTTAATTAGAAAACAATTGAGATTCTGGAGCATGCTTACAATAACAGTTGGGAGGGTTCACTTCTTTTTAAACAAATACCCGTATGAATTAAACCCAAGCGCCATTATCTGAAACTCGTTTTCATCCCCTAACAAACTTCAGGCACTTTTGTTTCGAGGTTGCCAAGGGTTGTTTTAGTGAAACCGTTAAATTTATGAACCCTTATAGATGGGGATCAAATAAGTGGAGACAGCGGATTTTGATGAACTTATAAAAATTATAAATTACATTATTAATATTAAATTCACAGCTTAAATACCAAAATGAAGTGTCTTCAATTGTACCGGGGCTTGTTCTAATTGAGTGTCGTTTTACTTTCTCTCATAACCCGTTGGGTTTTCATGTCAATTTTTTTGACGCACTCGACGGCTCCCTTTTGTTTTACACTTTTTATATGCCTATTCGTGGCTCATTTCCTGTTCCGTTTATTGTTTTAGTGTTTCCCCTAATTTAAAAAATTCGACAACCGCTGGTTTTGAAATAATTTTACAGCTTGCATATTTTTTTATACATTAAATTGGTTTAATTTTTTATACTCTAGAATAACAAGATTCAGTTGTAGATTTTTTTAACAATTCTTACAAGTATCTTGGAGTACTTATCGACCTTAGTTTATTGGAATGTTATTATCACTGGAAAAATCAACGTTTATATTTTTTTCTATTTATGTATTATATATTATAAAATAAACACATATTAATAAAATTTTGCGACGAATTTAGTTATTACCTGGAGAAACCCTTCTTAAGCAAAACAGGGAATGATTCTCGGATTTTGCTCGGATTGTCCGTGGTATCTGGGGCCGGCAAAGTGTCACATTTTGTGATTTCTGAAGGTAAATGAAAAGTTGACACAGCGGCAACCCATTCCATTCTAAATGTATACTTTTGGAATATCCGGGGATTTCATTCCAACCTAAATTTCATCCACTATCACCTAGACACGGCGCTGCCGGCCTTGCTGTTTTTGACGGCGACGCAGATATATCGATTTGCTAGCGGTGCCTATCGCCATTGCACATGACACTCTGACCCACTTGCCAAAAGAGAAAGCCGATCTTTTGGGCACTTTTTTCACCTCAAACTTGATTTTAGACGACTAAGGGAACCGCCGACAAACCCGTAGTGTCAGGGCTCAATGCCGGAAATTGTTCTAGTGCAAAAAATCATCTGAAAAACTCTATTTTCTTTGGGCGTTTGTAAGTCGAATTGGCCGGATGGCATTTTCTCAGTGATGCTACGAACTGACTGCCCCAGAGTTGACTCCAGTGCTATCGCATTTATTTCTGCACTCTGGCAGTTAGTCTGGAGAGGCAGTTTGGCAGATAGTTCGGATATGGCAGAAGTCTTTGATCGTGTATGGCACAACGGGGTTCTTTCGAAGCTTTCTACCTATAGGCTTCCCCAAATTTTATGCAAGTGGATCACCGGGTGGAGCATACAGGTCATTCTCGAGGGTAATTGCTCTAAGCTCTAACTCTAAGCTCGTGAATGCTGGTGTACCCCAGAGCTGCGTGCTCTTTCTACCCAACTTAGTTTCTCCTGTACATCGATACGTTGGATATCTCTATAATATACATTATTATGCAGATGAAAGCACTGGCCGTGCAGTGCTCTCTTAGACAACCGTCAACAAGCGCCGAAATAAACTTGCCTTCTATCAAAATATCAAGCCACTGTCGGTTTTGTGATCATCTTTTGAGTGATCAATAGAGCCAGGCAGTATTGATCACTCCCAACCTCCAGATGAGCCTGGTCAAATACTTGTATATAAACAATAAATATTGTCGGGGTGCTCTGCGAACGCCTGGACTCTCTGGCATTGCGTATAGACCTGGCTTCTTTGAGCATCTTCATTCATAACGGAAAGTATTCGAAAGAGCGGTATGATCTAATGCCTGCCGCAAAATTTTATCACCACACAGCATGTCATTGCCTGCAATACCATCCCTACCACCTCGATGCATGGCAAACTTCTAATGTGCGGTTTTCAAGGACTTTTCTTTTACGTATTAATAATATGTGGACTGACCTTTCTTCGGCGGTATTTCCGGATCGATAAGACATGGTCGGAAACGCTCTTGCGAATTTACCGAATGTTGCAAGAGTTTTTGGGCGGCGGGGATTATTTGAAATCACTGACCCCCAACCTCATTTGCCCTTTCCTTGCATAAAAAAAACAAAAAACAAAACAGATAATCCTCCTTACAATTAACTGTACTATTAATCATTAAAAGACGTCAATGGACTTTTTAATGCATTGCTACCTTATTCTACTAGGTCGTCTTCTGGCCAGGGTATCCTGGTGGAAATCCCACGCACTCCTTGCCAACTCCGAGACCAGAGCTGCCGTAACATTCACTCTTCAGAGACCCGATTACGGAACTGATATTACTTGTCAAGTAACTTTACAAAATTGTTGTCTTCAACTCTTTTTTAGTTTTGCTTTTTAAACTTTTCATAAATTATAATTATAATACTTAAGTCACGAAATACAAATATGCAACAATATGGTTTATTTGCATTTGCAACGTATGCATGTAATGTAAATATTTAAAATGATGATAAAAAATTAAAAACGGTGAATAAATATCACTCGGTCATGCATTGTGTCGTGATCGTGTTAAATTGAATACAATACACCGCCTTACAGTTGATTACATCTAGTATTTATTTCTTTTCATATTTGGAGTTTATAATAAAATTTTATTTTTTTCATATTAAAATTATTACATTCCATTCTTAGCAGAGAGTTTAACCGATACGAATTTATCATCTTGTCATTATTGTTTATATCGTAAGTATTGTTTGTATCGCATTTATTAATTTTGTTTTCAATTATGTTGTGATACCTTAAAATTTATTTATCAGTTAATGATTATGTTCTTATATTACTATTATTATTTTGTTTCTTAAATCAATTTTTGTATATATTGTCTTTAATAAGACATTGTAATGTTAGTTATCACTGGGTATGTTACAAACACTAGTATGTTAGGGTTTAATAAATAAATAATCAAAGAAAATTTTAACCCTACTATACTTTTTTATTTTATTATTACTAAACTTCTAATTTCCAGGTAGAAACAATTATAAAGAGCTTATGAGATATGAGTTTTTATTATTTTGTTACAGGCTGTGACCGACCCAACCATCACACCACTCTCCGAAAATATATCTATAGACGTCAATTGTAAGTACTTTTCTAATATTGAAAGTTACATATATATTACATTATATAATTCAATGTACTGTAATGCAATGTCATGTAACGTAACGTAACGTAACGTAACGTAACGTAACGTAACGTAACGTAATGTAACGTAACATAATGTATTAATTTGAACGAAGTTGTTTAACTACATTTATCTTTCATAATGTTTAAATTAATACAATAATAGTTAACTAAAATTTATCAGTGTAGTCGGATAGCATTAAATTAAACATTACTTTTTTTTTCTTATCGTTATAATTCCTTATATCATAGCTATTAACCCGCGTGACTGGCACGCATCTGTCCCTCTCTATCATGTACGTAAATGCAGTTCATGTCTCTTTCTAATGGACTTATCATGTCAATCGCCTGACAGTCCCTTAATATGTTGGTTTAGGTTTGGGGTTCACCATAACTATTCAGTGAGAGAATATACTCACACACATATATATAGGTATATATATATGTGTGTGAGTATATTCTCTCACTGTGGCAAAAGTATGATATCATAAAAATTATTAATATATCGCTTATTAACTAAACAAGAACCCCTACTCAAGTTAGTGACGTAATACATAATTTCAATAAAATTTGTCGAAAGTCAGCAACAGCAAAAAGTTACAAAGTCGGAAATTTCCTAAAATAATGTGCACAAAGTCGCGAATAAAAGTGTTCTTATAGCTATTAGCTTACAATATAATAGGAATGATATTATATTATTATTAATATTAAATTTAACTCTAATAAGTTAAAATAAAATAAATAGGTCTACCGACAGTAAACACCACAGGGAATTGAAGATAAACTAAACATTAAGGTGAAATAAACGGCGATATTCTGAAGAAGACATAGAATTATTTATAATCATAAATCTAAAAGGGATCGTCATAATCCGGCCATTTGTATCCCACAAGATGATAATCTCTGGAACTTTTTAATTGACAACATGATATAGTTCCCGGGATTTTCTCTTTTCTATCGTGAAATATGTTTCAGGTAGACCTTTTAAATTGACATCAGTCCGGCATCTTTAAGTTTGATTTGTTACTCTTGTTATAAATGCTTGTAAAAGTTATGTCATTTAAATGTTAATGATCTTTAGACGAATAAATGAATGATAATAAACATATTCTTTAATAGTGGTATTCGCATAAGGTGTAATAGACCAATAACTCATTATCACTGTATTACACAACCAAAAATTTGTAACATGCGTTTTCAAGCATAATGTACGGATAATCAATGGTGTATTTAAATGAACAGGTGTTTGATGCGATTTTATTATTTTCAAATATATTATATATGTGGCAGCAGGATATTCTTCGGTATATTAAGTCCTAAAGCATGATCGCTCACACGTCTATCACTTTTTTATACCGAGCAAAGGTGGTGTCGGGCGGTTGGACTTTTCAATGATATATCTAATAAGCAAGATGATAGTTTATTGCCAACCTGTAAGTAACCTTTTTGAGTACTGTGTAACAGAAATTTTACCAGTTGTTACTCATTCAAGGGGCCAGTGTAAACAGAGCCTCGTACTGCTGGCATAGAAATTTAAACTGTATGAGTACGGTGTATTCGTATAATAATAATAATATTAATAACATTCTTTTTTCTAAGGCATACATATTCACAATTTGGTACAATAAAAATGTTGGTACAAACCATTGGTACAATAAATATACATAAAAATGTCATGGCCCCTTATGCATATAGGTCTCTTCCAAACACCCCCATCTCTTTCTATCTTTCGCTTAGATTCGCTTTCGCTGCTACTTTGAGTTTTTTCGTCGATCCTGCTATCTTGAGTCTGTCTTTTTTTTTTGCTTCCAGGACCTTTCCATTCCTTTAACAGTTTTGACTATCTCTCATTTGGGTAACGAGCAACGTGTTTTGCCGTTACCCAGATGAGATGGTGATGATGATGACCTAATATAACATTAGTTTTGCGCCTAATGTAATCTATGAACTTGATGCCAAGTTCTAGCAGCATTTGCTCTACCTGTTTTGATGTATTGTATGTAAGATAACTTAGATATTTAACATTTATCACTATTTCTTTTTTATTTCAGTCTTGGTTCTTCATTATATTTTTTAAGACATTTATAAATGTCTTTGGTGATAAGGAAGGGGTGTGTCCCCTTTACTTCTCTGGGAATATTAAATTCTGATTCTTGTTTTTTCCCTGTCTATGTTTTTTATGATATTTATATATGTATTTAGGATGTTACTTTAAGGTAAAATAGATTCAAACGCTTTTGCGTAATACAATTATGCAAAATAGAGATGACTTTTAAATTCAACATGTTTTTCTATATTTTGTTCCAAAGTATGTAACATATTTGGTCGACTAATGTATAACTGTGGCGAAATCCTGCTTGTTCTACAGATTGGCTCTTATCTATAATTAGCTCTGTTATTTTCTTAAAGCACTGCAAATAATTTATACATAGTTGGAATTAACTAATTGCTCCTAGTTAGTTATTTAATATCTGTGAGGTCTACTTTTTTGTACAATAGCATTATTTGTGATTATGTCCAGGTCTTAGCTATTTCCTGTAATTCCAGAATTTTATTAAACAAAGTGATAATATGGGTTAACAGCTATATCTTAGATATCTTCCACATATTAACGCTTCGTTTGAAATTTTGCCTGGACATGTTTTTTTTCTTTCCAATTATTTTCATCATTTCTTTGCTGTTGAAAACTTTCACAATTTCATTTACCCGTCCTAGATCATTTGATAGCTTTTTGTTGCTACTCGTTCTATTGGTATTTTCTTCGTACACTTTCTGTTAGACGTCTGAGGCTTCGTTTACTAGATCCGGCCTTGTTTGTTATATATTTTTTCATACTTGGTTGGATTGCAGCTTTTAGCAGTTTTTAATTGTTTATATGTTTTGTTTGTTGTTTTGACTTCTTTTGTTTTTCAATTATTTCCATTCTGTAATTGTTGTAATCTTTTTTCAGTATCCTATTTGTGTTTTTATAAAGTGATGAAAGTTTATTTTTATTTTATCTTTTTTGTTTATGAAGCTATGTATTGAAGATCGTTACGTCCTTTTATTAGGTTATTCGTTTCTATACATATTATTACTTTTGTTGTTCAGATATTTTGTACGGCTGATTCTATTTTGTTATAGTTAGTATCTATATATCTAACTTCTTGCTAGTATATTTGGTTTTATTTTGTTTCTAAGGTGGATAGGTAGGGCTCTTGAGATTTATCACTTGATAAGCTTAATGAGGCTCCATTGATAGTAGATTAGCTTTTCTAAGAATTTCATAGACTTGTCGTACCTCTCAGAAGTTCATGATAGCTGGCAAAGTCTTTTCTTCACTAAAAACCAACTCCTTAAATTCTTTTCATTTGTCCGGTATGACAAAATATGTGTTAGTTATTCTCGACTATGTTACTACTAAGCTAATCCGGTGATCTATTTGATATTGTTAACGGAAAACTTTAAAAGTACCATCCATTGTTGTGAGAATAAAATTCTTATATTGTAAAAGTAATGTAGAGTTTATGGTATGTGTCCAATATTGGTTTAAGTATAGGTCTCCTGTGGTAAGAAGCCATGTTGGGAGATTGAGAGAGGGCGACGATAGTTGCAATTTAAAATTTTGGTTTGAGAAGTGTGCCTGTAGAGGAAACTTTTCAGGGAATGTGAGCGCAGGTTTTTTATTAAAAGGTGTTTAAAGTTATTACTCTTATTTATTTTTGTAGGTTGTACTTAATTCGTCTTATAATATTATAATAATCGTATTTTAAATAATAAATTACTATATATTTTAATAGGATTTTTTATTTTAACTTGATTAAATAAAATTTTATTTTATTATTGATTTAATAAAATGCAATTTTATTTAATCATATCACAAACCATGGACAAAATGTTTATTTTTTTTTGTACTACTAAGATAGGATTCTGAGCCGGAGTCACTTTATGTGTATTAATAAAATTATTCTATAACGGACCTTGCAATCATTATTTAAAACCGAATTATGATATTTTTGAGGTGAGAATAAATATAATTTATATTTTCTAAAAGAATTTTACTATGTATCTTTAGTATAACTCTAAATCCAACTGTATTAAGATAAATATGTTTGTTAAGGTGTTGCTCTATATCTTGCACAGAACAAGAAATTTAAGCTGAGTGTTATATTTCAGATTGTTAAAGTATTATGTTTCTTATGCCCAACGACAAAGAGGCTCTTTTTAAACATAAAATATTCTTCTTTATGCTAAATTTGGTTGATAGTGATGTTGATTTATTTACTATGATATTATTCGTAAAGCCAAGCCAAGCGAAGAAGCTTTGTGAATCGCAAGCTTTTGTGGCTTCCATCTTATTAATTAATTAAAACCATCGGCCTTAGCTCTGTTTATTAATAATGATTGTTTATTTATTATTACTCAATTGGATTCTATTCGGTTTTAGTTAAAATAAGCTTAACTAATTTTGATTTTGTTTAATTTATTGTTACTTTATTTTATATTTAATTTATGGTAGAAGAAGTAATTATCGTTGATTCAAAGGTTATCCGGTAATCGTGGATTTATTTACAAATTTAATAAATGATGTATTATTGTAGAACATATCGCATATTCTTTTACACTGCTATCGATAGTAATAATAATAAATAAGTTGGTAACAAATCATATTAACGTTTGTTTTATGATATTTTTGAAACTAATCAATGTTTAAAAATATACCACATTTCTTTTAAAAATTTATGTCATTAAACTTTTAATTTAATTAAATATAGACTGGAAAATCCTTTAACTCGAGAAGGAGTCGATCCTGTGACTTTGTAAATGTTATGTAAATGTAAAATGTACTTATATTTACAACACATACCAAAACATAAATAACATGAACTTATAATATGATATAATTAACTTGGTTCAAAGCAATAAACTAAGTCCTTATTGTTTATAACAACATTAATTTTGACAGTTTCGTTGTAAATTGAATTATAATGATAGCGGATGTCAAACTTACTTTCCTTTTTTGAGACGAAATTCCTTGACTTTTTGAGACGAGTCCATTATCTTAAATTAAAAACGGTAAATGAACTCGAGTATCAGACAACTATAACCTACCGTCCCAAGATTTAATATTCTTGCTCCTGTTTAATTATTTTCATTTTCACTATTTAAAATATAATATCGTGCCCCCGTTTTTTTAAATACTTTACTCTTATTACTCTTACCTAACAAAGTATTCATAAAAAATATATACTGCGAAAAAACTTTGAAGCGTTGAAATTAAAGAAAGTTCTTTTAATTAATAAATTCTATTATACACCTTGAAGCCCTATACTAAAGGTAGGAAATATTTTATAAATATTGGTGCATATATTACGTACACAGAGTACAGTACATCGAGACTCGGAATAATTCTCTGTGGACTATTTCTCCTATTTAGAAATCGAAAGCAATCTTTTGTTCAGGGGTCAGAGCTAACAGGGTCACTAATCTTTGGACCAACAAGCATTATATTATGTGTATTGGTTAACAGGAGTTAAAATAAATTATATTTGTTATCCATTAGGTAGAGGTGTATCTTTTTTGTTGTACTTGACTTGATCGTGTAAAGCTCATTAAAAACAAATACAAATTTCCTGCCCTTTTTCCTACTTGTCTTAAGGTGGATGTATAAAGTACAACGTACATTGGATGTTTCATAAGTATATTATGCGTGGAGAACCTTCATAAACAAAATCATCAATGTTTGTTCCTAAAATAACCCATTGCCCACAGCTGCCGGTGGAACAGCTAATGCCCCCGGAACTGTACACACCTTCTATTTACACATCGGCTAGCCGGAATCCTCTCAATCTATCCCAAATGCCGGAATTGGATCCGTTCAGTGGTTCAAGGACGAGATCGCCCCCCGTGAGGATGAACGCTGATAACAACAGCGCATATTATAATGTTGATAGACATAATCATACGTTGCCGCTAAGAAGAACTGGTAAATATATTATTTAGCTAGTAGTCATATACTAGTAGTGTAAAAATTAAATAAACTTAAATTTGAATATAAACTTTTAATATTATATATAATTAATATACAATAAAAACTCATGAATAAGATTGACATTCGAACCTGTGACAAGGCAAATTACTCTGCTAACAATTGAACTAAAATTATATTATTAACAAACACCAATCTATAGTTTTTTCATTTGTATATTATATTGAAACCGGAGAAAAACACTCAGAATATTCTTAAAGAAGTTAAAACTTTTACTTTTTTCTTTCTGAAACAGGTTATTCACTAGTTTATAAAATTTGTTGTTCTTTCGTTATGATGTTCTGTTGATATATATAATTATATTATATTATTTCAATATCTGTCCAATTTACCTATAATAGTATAAATCTATCTATGGTATGTCTAAATCTATATTTATTTTTACTTTAGGAGGCATGTCTTATGTATTTTAATATGTAATTTAATGGAATATCTCTTCCAGGGAATCATCAATTAGATCCAAAGGCAAGTCAAATTAAATCGGCTGATAATATAAAACAACCGGAAACAAGATGAGAACTTTCCGAATACTACCTGGAGACCAAGAGTTAGTGTAATATTATACAAAAAACATTCAGAAAAATACACGAAATTGAGTGAACATTTAATGTTGAAGCTCCATTAAGCTGATATATATATAAAGTGTAATATTCGTTCCGTGTGGTCTGAGTTTAAAGATACCTTATTAAAACACTAAAGTGATCGTCAATTGCTACCCGTGTGTTAAAATACTTTATAAGGTTATCGTTGTTTGCATTTTCTAAAGTCTTGAGACTGAAATTTTAGTGTAAGTTAATTATGAATAATTTTGTTTGGAACATAAATAAAATAAAGTATTTGATAATTAATTATTCGATTGTTACGACTTGTAAATAATTATTGTAAATATAATTATGTACAGATATTGATAACGAATGTTGCCATAATAGATAAGATTATTATTATTTTAATTGGCGTAAGAAATCATGAGCTTCTATTGCATAATGGAAGTTGAATTTACCAATAATTTAAGTTTAAAGAATTCTCGTATTTAGTTCATTTTGTACTTATTAATAATATAATTGTATCATTAATGTGTGTTTAAATGTTTTGTGTCTATTCTTTATGTATCCTTTTTCTACCAGGAAAAATAATTTTGAGGTTATATCTTTTAGTTTGCAGTTAAAATATTTTTTTTTCATTTTTATAACTTTTAAAATCTTTCTCTTTTAAATTTGTATGTTTTTTCATAAAATTAATAATATTTTAACTGTCTACAATAAATATTATAGTTTAATTAATAAAAATATATCTTGTTTGTTGGTTATTGTAAAGTTATTTATCTGAAATGTAATAAGAGTAAACGGGACTAAACATTTTTACTTATTGACTATAGAATATAATATAATTTAAAGAATTTAATTTCTCTCAAAGATATAAATGTAATTTATGTGTCAATGTAGTTTTATTGTTGTGACATCCCAACATCTAAAAATAATTTTGAAAATATTTTGTTTGCGTAGAAGTAGTGTATAGTTAGTACAATGGGTTGTATTTTCTTTTTCTCGAGTACTTCATATTGTGATATTATTAAGTAAGTCTTTAACAACATTTTACATAGGTGTATAAATATTGTGTTCGGATACATTGCAAAAAGATGAATAAATCTCAAAAGACAGATCAAAATAATGTAGTATTGTGTAATTATATGTCTAATTAAATTAGTGAGAGGTGTTGAATATTCAGATAATATATAGATTAAAAAAGTCCTTATAAAAAAATAAATTCAAAAATATCAGATATTTAAAATGCGGAGGCAGAGCGAAGATATTAGTGTTCGAACAGGCAGTGGTCGGCGGCCGGACGCATCCTCTTTAACATAATCGCCTCTGATTTCTATTAAGCAGTTGTTGATGTTTATTTTAAAACTTTAGAAAATGGTAGAGCCTAGCTATTGTTATTTAACTGCAGCTTGTATTTTTCTGGTCCGACCAGGGGAGGACTAACCTCTCACAGAAGATCTACGTGTAGTAAACAAAATTAATTTGGTTATGTTCCATTAGTGAGTGACAGAATCCGGAAGACTAACCCGCCATCCTCGTCGCCAGGGATCCAAACGAAATTTTTGCAAATAAATTTTGCTTGGAATTCTAATGCACGGTGTCGAATGAAATTAAACGTGTTTCTCCAAGCCACTTTTGATCGTAAGAAGAAAAATCTAGATATACGAATATCCTGGTAGACTTTAGGTCGGAACATAGGGAAACCTGACACCATGCACCCCATTGTCTTCAGACCCGTACTGAGCGAGGGATATCCAGCTCTTTGATAAGGGACCACGTGGGAGGTAAGAGGAATAATAGAGAAAATTCCCTTGCAAAAAAAACGACCAAGCGGAAGACGCGCTCCGACTACGTCCTGTGTCCCATATTCTATAGAAAACGAGGGATCAGGAAAAATTGTGTAAAGCAATGGGAGCATAGATATCAGAACAATCCGGACTTATTGCTGACCAAGCTGTTCTTCCCATTAATCAAGGCGGCTAACGGGATAGCCAGAAAAATAAAATTCAGCCCAGCGCTTGAGCAAGTATCGATAGGTCACATGCTACTAGACTGGAATATATTCGGAAAACAAAGATTATATCTTTGTTATCGTAGAATAAGAACTGTAAATATAGAAAACCTGAAAATTATATCGGCAGACAAAATGTAAAGAAATAAATTTATGCAATATGCGGAAAACAATCAAGAGACTCAATTTAGAAAACAAAAAAAAAGCATTAGTGAGTAAGCAAAGGCAATTAGAAACACATAAACAAGCTACAACTAAGCAACAAAGATAGTAAGTACGGAAATTGTATTTTATATATATGAAAGAGCGTCAGAATAGGCTTCATAACGGTCTTGGCTATCATTGTCCATTGCGAGCGTTGTAATGGCAGAAACCCAAAAATATAAGCACAGTGGTGTTGTCCAAAACGTTATTATTTAATTGTCAAACAGTAATATACAAATTCACACACAGTTAACATGATTAAACCAGATAAAGAGCCGATACAGTGTGTGCACCTCGTATGACAGCTGTTAACAGAATGACAGCCGCCATGACCCATAGCGACACCCACTACCCTATTCGATTTTACCCGCTCATATTTTAATAATTTCTATTACAATGGTTTACAGAATCAAATAAAACTAAACTAATATTAATAAATGAAGTTATGATAAATAATAAAATAAGTAAGGTAATCATTGCGTAGATTATATTATAATTAAAACAAACTACAATAGCGCCGTCATATTCGCATAGTCATAATAAATAGACTTTAAATCATGAATATTAGGCATAAGACCAAATAATAAAAATATAAGCGTTACTAAATTTGTTTATTTTATTTCATTTTATTTTACACGCTTTGAAAATAAAATATTTTAAATTTTTTACACGATTTTATTCTATTTAGCACGATAACATTTTTTGGTCTTAATTTTTTTTTGTCAAATTTAATTTCTGCGAAATATGTTCATATCACAAATTTAGGAGATTTCGCTTTTTGGGCATACAAGGAAATTTACTGGTAAGAGTAATTGAAATGTGTTAATATTTTGTGAATAATCTTCAATAACTATGCTTGTAAAAATAAACATTGTATATATGATTTAATTAAATAAACATGAATACTTGTTCTTAAAAAATCCTTGTTTTTCACAAATTTTAATAAGTTTTAGAGATTAGGAACCAATCACCTATTTTTGTCCTGTCAATGTCTTTTTTAAAACGGTTTTGTTTACACGGTTTTTTGTGGAACCAATCTACCGTGTAAAACAGACTTAGGTGTATAGGGTACAACAGTAAAGTAAAGTAAAATACAAATACAAAGTAACGAAGTAATTTCAATAAAAAAAATTTAGATCCCAAAAATTACCCACAGCAGCGAAAACGGACATAAAAATAAAGACTGGATTTGAGAAAAGTTGGACACCCCCTCTTTCCAGAGATACGTTGGAAGAGTAAACTATGGGAAGACAAAAAAAAATATCGGCTACCGAAACCGTTAACATTTCGATGCCATGCCAAATATAAGTTAAGGGAAGTAGTCACTAATCTTTATTTTATACAAAAAATCTATTGAATCATGATTTCTAAATTGTATTTGAGCTTATATTACATTACATTTGTTACCTTTTTGTAAAGTATTATATGGTCTGTTCCATGTCGTGACGCTCGCATACGATTCATGAATTGGCCTTACATCCAATATCAGTATATTATTCAGTGTAATTTACTTACAGAATATTTTATGATTTAATAATTACACAGGCACACAAAAAAAATCATGAACCAGAGGGGAGACCCCATTATTCTTAGGTTTTTTGATCGCTGAAACCCTAATTTTAATAGCCCGTTTTCCCGCTAGCACCCCCTTACTACCTCTAAAGGGGTGAAAATTTAAATTTTTGTAAATAATCAAGATAGAAGTGTATTTCTACGTTATTTGGGATGCTGAAACCGAAATTTTAACTAAAAATTAATTCAAGACCTCCATAACCCATTAACACTTTTTTACTACCCCTTATGGGGAGTGAAGTTTTCCATTTTTGTATAAAATAAAGATGAATGTGTATTTCTATGATTTTTGGTATGATGAAACCGCAAATGACAACCAAAAGTGAATTTGATACCTCTTTTACTCAATACCCCCCACCCTAACCACCCCTTGAAGAAATTTTAACGACTTACAGTAAATGACATGTTTATCAAACTAGTTTGAGGTTACTCTTAGCTCTTATATTAGAAATTCAAATGCTTTATCGATCAGAAGTATTTGATATATATTCATGATTCTACTCTTAGCGTAACCCAGGAACAACGGCGTAAAAACCTATATATGGTATACTTAATCTAGTATAATAAAAATACACTAAAAAAAAGGGTAGCACCAGACGTTATGTATGTTTATAGTTATTTAACCCGTAAATTAGTTTAATGAGAGGACAAATAGATTTATTTATGGTTTTACGAGTTACCGGTGACAAATGGCTCTTTTATTGGATATATTCGTTTTAAGTATCCACTATGGTTGGATGGATGTGTCTGTTAATTAAACAAATATTATATAAATAAAATATATATTTACAGTCTACAAGGTTTTCAAACATATAATTCAAAATGGGTTAGTTTATTTATTAGCAAAGCAGAGTATAATCAATCAAACTAACAATTTAACGTCTTCAAAGTACAAGCTATAACTAAATTAAGTGACATCGAATAAGTCAACGGGACATAATCGACCGCCATATTTTAAAACTCTTAAATATGAATCATTCATTTATAGTTTTGTGACCTTTTTTAAATAATTTTTGTAATTTTTAATTAAAATAGTTTATTTGAACAAACTAAGAATCAGATAAGTCAAAATTTGTCTGACTCAATCTAAAAAAAGATTTTCATAAAAAGTAAACCGAATATTAAAGTTATTTTATAAAATTATTCTTTTTTTATAATTTTTTCTTCGAAGGAACGTGTATATATGAAATGAACAGATGAGAGTATTCGTTGGTTTGATTTGCATTCAAAGTTTTTTACAAATCGCAGTTGATTTATTATGACCGCGGTTATTATTATACCCTGATATTTATTGCCACTAAGTGGGCAATAACTTAAATTATTAATACCCGATTATATCAATAATAATATATTTTTTATGATGTTCGATAACTAAATTAAATATGATTTCATATCCTATAAAGAAACGAGTGCTAATCATCTAACAAAATAAATTTTAATATCTTTATTGGCTTGTGTTTTTGGTTTATCGAAATCACTACCGTGAACGAGAGCTGTCAGAACAATATAAATAATGATTTAATATACTCATGTTATGTTATTTTATAAAAATGATGTATTTGCTATTAGATCGTGGTCAATCAAATATAATAAGACAAGAAACATTTTTTTTTTATCCATCAATCCTTCAATATAAAGGAAAAAGCTGTTCTACATAAGACAATAAACAATGTACTGCTTACATTATAAGATCGACGGAAGTGACATCTTTATTGTGTCACTCAAATATCCGGCAATGGTAATAAATAAAGTCACAATGTGCAAAGGAGCCACATAATAATGCGCTGTAATGAGATATCGTGTTGATCTGTATGTATCTCGACATCTGAGGATGCGGGAATACACAAATAACTACCTGAAGGTCGCTTTCGGTTTCTTTCATCTGGATATTTAGATGCTTGGGTTTAAAACGTATATTGTTTTAAGCCCACCCATTTTTCCTTTTACTAAATAAATAGGTTTTGGCTGTAATTATAATATGTACAACAAAACCACAGAATAGATTTTATTGAAATTTATTGGGCGTTGTCGTTTTATCAAAGTCAACATAGAGGAAGCTCTTAATTCTCTTAAATTGAGTAATTTAGCGGGCAAACAAAAAATAATTGTTTCGGCAATAATAAAAAATAGCCAAAAATGTATGTATAAATTTCAAGTAATAATGAAGGAGTTATGGTCGATGTCAGAAGAGCGCGGGACCTATGAAAACGCTGACAACAGCTAGAATATATAACATACAATATTATGAGAGAGTAATATGAGACACAAAAATATATTTTAATATACAAATACCTGCGAGTAACTCGTCGAGTTTCCTGTTGGAAGTCGTTTCGTGTCCTGTGAGATTTAAACTACCGTGGAACGAGATTTTTATCAAGGTTATAAACATGTCGTACTTGCAATTATAATAAACATTCCATGTATGTTGTTGTTTATTTATAAGCCAAAAGTTTAAAAATATGCACCTACTGTAATTGCTCAAATCTCGTTTTGTTGTGAAAATGAGATAATTTTAGACATTCTAAATCTAATAAAATCACTCTTTATGCTGACTAATTCAATGACCTAGTAAAATAAATAGTTTTCTATTGAGAACTGTGAACGAACGAACTAAAAGATAAAAGTAATACTTTTACAGAGTAATTTTTACAATCTTGTTTTTTTTTAATAAATCTCTTAGTTTTGCAAATATTATTATTTGAATTTCCTATATCTTTATTATAATATGTATTAGTTGACAGAAAAAACCTTATTAATATTTCTTAAAATGTCTTAAATATAATTATCCTATGTTAGTCGATGCTTACGTTATAATATTAACGTATGTTACTAACGTCCTATTTAAGATTTTCAAACTTCATTTTCAATTTCGTTAGCAACTGGCATCATTATAATCATTTAAAAAATAAATAATAAAAATCCACAAGCACCAATATGCTATTACGATAATTAAAATACTTCATAATATTAAGTAATCTGATGTAGTTCAGTATAAATTAAATTAAGACATACTGATTATTTTATACGAATTCCCGTTTGGATTTTATTGTAATTTACATAAGTACAAAAATATAATGCTCTGCTAAAATAACTGTTGACATAATATAGTTTTTAATTACTATATATTCAGATATCTGTTCCGATCCGTATAAAAAAACTGCAAGATAATACAATTAATACAATTTAAATGGCCTTATTTGATGACTCCAAAAAACGGATTGACTATTTTATCAATCAATAAAGTGAGTGGACACGAGCAGCACCGCCCGCCCAGCTTTTAGCCAGACTCGACAGCAGCTACAGTTGATTGACTATAATTAGACTTCATCGCCTACAGTTATTAGACGATATTGCAACATAAGCTTCCGTATGTTGTGTTTCGTATCTTTAAATATCTATTAAGCTCAATATACAAATATGCGGTGCGCTATCCTTCTAATCCAGTCTCTATATACTTACTTGATATCGTGATCTTTTTTCAATCAAATGTAGTGTTTGCAATCTCATAATATTTTTGTTTTCGTAATATTTATAATATATTTTTCTTATATGTGATAAATAACTATAATATAATATCTTTGTAAAAATCAATAATCTCTATAATTTATCATACGTAGCTAGAATCATCAATTATTGAGTTTGAAATAGTTGTTAGCATTTTCATAGCGCGATTGAGACTTATTTGAGCTCATTCGTTGTTATTCATAAAAAAATTGTAGACAAATAATGACAAAGATATAACAAGCTTATCTAAAAGGCATCAAATATTGAAAAATTAAAAAATTCTTCCACAACAACACGTACCGTTATTCAAAGTCAGCTAGAGATATTTATATTTAACATGGACGGACAGTTTTCAAACGAATTATAAAAAAATGTGATTCTATCCAGACACGTGATTGCATGTAAATAATAAAAAGTTATACATGTATCAATACTGTTTATTTTGTGTAGAAATTAAAATAGTTATGTTAAGGGATTTGAGCTTGTCAAAACTTTGCTAGGTCATTATAGTTACAGACGTACATTAAGAGTTCTTGATTCTTTTTTAATGATATACAGTTTTTAATAAAGTATTTACCAAAGACTTTACAGACTTACAGCCTGTCTTAATTTTTATCAAAATACAATTTTGATATATTTTATAAGTACTTAATATATACGAGTACTAGACATAAGTTTTGTTTAATAACAAAAATTAAATTAATTCCTGTTTTATAAATGAAGTTCTATGAAAACGTCTCATTTGAAAATCTGAGTAATTAACCGGCTCTGTAATTAGTTACAATTATAGAAGTTCAAAGGAGTTTTTAATCACATATTATTATATGATGGGTTCGTATTAAATTGTTCATAAACTACGGAGTTAAAACTTATATTATTTGTTAAAATTTGAATTATAATATAAAGATAAGTATTATGTCTTTTTTTTAATTACTTTCACTTAGAATCAAAATGGTGTTCCGGATAATTAATTTAGGATTGCTTTGTAATGAGTTCATATTAAACATAACTAAATAATAGTCTGTGTTATCAGTTCAATCAATCAACGCTAACTAAAGATAACGAACAGCTCTAAAACTACAAGCAGGTTATTTAAAAAAATATGATTTAATGATATTTATCTCTTACATTCTATTATGTGAATATCTTACATCGTGACGAGCGATATATTTGTATTATATAATACATAACGTCAACCATGTTTCTTACAAAATGTTTGTACATGAATGCTGGAGGGTGTTACATGTTTGGAGCACAAAATAATATTCTCAACATATATAATTAGTCCTTTTATCAGTATTCACTTTCTAATACAGGTGGTAAGGATCAAAGTCTAATTTTAAACAACTAATTATCAAATACAAAAAAAAACTGTCGGGTAATAACAAAAATAAAGCTAAACTTTTTCGTCTTCAGCTAAAAGTTCACTTATTCAAATATAATAACTTAATATAAAATGTTATTAAGATAGTCTGTATTCATTTATCTCTATTAAGAGTTGATTCTCCACTAACTGGAAAATAGCTCCTCTGCTCTGATCAAAATTATAATTTAATATTTATTGTGATATTGCAAAATATCAGAGTAAATAATAATATTACAACTGTAGTAGCTTAACGTCTATAATTGTTTAAAGTAAATTGCAAGTAATTAATTATGAAGTTATTTAAATTATGCCGTAATAAGAGTAATTAATTGTTATTATATCAGTTTCAGTACTGAGTCAAACCAAATCAGATTGTGACAATGAAAAGAACATTATTATTTAAAATAATATTAAATATATAATCAATATTAATATTTAAGTTGATGTGAACAAATATAATGAACTACTTTGATGCTACAAATGGAACAATTTCTGCAATTCCGTTTAAATTTTCATTCTCCAGTAAGTACAATTTCATGCAAACTTGCATACTCCCTAATTGTGCTCTCGGCTTAGTTTGGTTCTTCCTTTATGCACACATTCCCCCCCCCCCCCCCCACACACACACAAATACATATATTATATTCCGAGTATGTACACATTTCTTTATCCATTGAGTTGAATTCGAAAGACTGTATAAGTAGTCGTTATAAAATTTTTATGTAATCGTTCTCTCTCTCTTTCTTTACATATGTGTATAAAAAACACACAAAATATATGTTTCATATTTATCGCCTGACCTTTTAATTTATTTCAACTTATATTTTATTCATTGCTCCCTCTAAGGATGTCCATTCTTCATGAAAGAAATTAACATTTTTGCTTGTTAAAAACAGTTAATCAGAAAACATAGAATAATGTCGCTTAGTAATGGAGAACTTATTACTGAACATATATATATATATATATATATATATATTGATATATATATATATATATATATATATATATATATATATATATAATTATTGCATATTTTATTATTAACAACATTTGTGAAAATTCTTTTGTATGTACCCTGGAGGTACCACCTTTTCTGTAGTGCTACAAAAAAAAAAGCAAATCCAAAATGTTGTAGTTATATACTAACTTTTATATTGATATTTGCATTCAAAATTGCTACCAAATTGCGTTTGATTTATTTTGCTCTATCCTCTTATTTTACATATTTGTAGTCGCTAAGTGTAGTGAGGCCTTAATTGTTCTTGCCCTGAGGTTATGATAACGATCTGTGTTATGATAATATAGTAAATGAAAAACTATTTGTTTGCACGTTTACTTATCACGTTGTATAAAACATTTTTTTTAAAGTTACTTTTTATAATAAATTTGGAATGGTTAGTCAAGTCTTATCCACCAGTAGTTTGTGTCATTTCTCTGGTGTTGAAAGAGACAACTTATTTTAATTTTAAAAAATTATTACATATATAAAACAATAAAAATAAAATCATTAAAAATGTATTTTGTATGTATGATGTGTCCCAATTATATTTTCATAGACTAAACTACTTCTTATGACTCCTCTTATATATTTATATTATATAATGAAATAGATTTTATACACAATAAATAAGAAATTATTGTTTTTAAATAAATACAGTTTATAAAAAAAAAATATTTAATATCTAATTTTGAAACGATTTGAACATGAATTTGGCTGAACTTTACTTTAGCGAAATATTTTTTTAAATATAACCTATATATATTCTGAACCTACTCGACGAGCTGAGCACAACGACACCATGCACGACTGGCGCAAACGAAAAAAAAATAAAAAAAATTCACAGCAAAGTCTATGGCGAACACATGTTAGAGAAGTAAAACGTTAAGTATAAATAGCGATGCACCTGTGCGAGTACGAATGGAGACGCGAGTGCAGGAAGAATGGAATAGACCTACTAGAAGCAATTCGAGCTGAGTTCGCAGACTACTAGTCGTCCCATTAAGGCGTTGAGGGCAACCGTTGGTTTTTTAATAGGTAGCCTTAAAAATGGCACTCTATGCCGCCGGGTAGTCCCACATAACCCTCCGGTCATCACCTTCCTGGCCGGCGGGTATCCGTAACGGATTTTTCCAATGCAAAAAAAAAAAAAGGTTAGGTTAGGTTCACTAAAAAACCAACGGTTGCCCTCAACGCTAAGGTTAGGTTAGGTTAGGTTAGAACAGAAAAAAAAAAAAAAAAAGTTAGGTTAGGTTCACTAAAAAACCAACGGTTGCCCTCAACGCTAAGGTTAGGTTAGGTTAGGTTAGAACAGAAAAAAAAAAAAGTTAGGTTAGGTTAGGTTCACTAAAAAACCAACGGTTGCCCTCAACGCCAAGGTTGGGTTAGGTTAGGTTAGGACAGAAAAAAAAAAAAAAAGGTTAGGTTAGATGAATCAGGTTATGTTAATTAAATTAGGTTAGGTTAGGTTATATTTGTTTCATTATTATGGTTAGGTTACGTTAATTTCACTTAGAATATGCCAAATTTAGTTTACTAAAAAAATTTGTAACTTTTTTATTTTTCGTTTGCGCCAGTCGAGCATGGTATCGTTGTGCTCAGCTCGTCGAGTAGGTTCAGAATATATATGGGTTTCACGTAAAAAAATATTTCGCTAAAGTAAATTCTTACCATGAATTTTGTTACTTAAGTCTTCTGGGTCAAAAATATTTTGATCATTAATCGAAAAAAAGGCCACAAAATTTCATATGTATTATATTAAAAGTTTATATAAATTCCGTCGATTAAATTTAGTAATATGACTTATTTTTACAGATAATATTTTATACATTACATTAAAAGTTGCAAGAAATAAATAAGTCCACGACATAAAGCCAGTCGATTATTACTAAATACTACATACTCTGCTTTATTAAAATATTTAAAGAGTAGTAAATTTGTTGTACCCACTTTTTTCGTGGGTAGGAGTGAAAAAAGTGAACATCGTTTTTTGAGCCTTACATCTTTGTCTAATTAATTTAAATAGTTAAAGTATAAAATTTCCTACACAAAGTAATTAATTTCTATATATGTGAATTAATCTACCCACCAGTGCATAAAATCCTTATATATCTCTTCATTTGAACTTCATCACTATCTTAAACAACTTCATCACTGTCTCAACAAAAGTCACCACAATATGGATTCCATCAAAGACTCTCTTGATGCCATGGTCAATATGTTCAATAGTAGGATGAACGAGTTTCAGCAAGACCTTCACAAAACTACATCACCAGTTTCTTCAAGTTCCCTTGCAACTGAATTTACTACATTTAGAAGCTTTATATTATCTGCTCTCAATGGGCTGCAAAGGCAAGTTGAATTTCTAGCCAAGGAAATTGATCGCCAAGAGCTCCAACGTAGAAAGAAAATGCTTCTTTTGCATGGTGTCGCTGAGGATAAGGCTGAGAACTTATCAGTGCGAGTTACAAACATATTTGCCGAGCATTTAGATCTTCAAAATTTTTCTACAGCAAGCATTAAATACTCCCATCGACTGGGCCGGACATCCGAAAATAAACCTCGGCCTATCATGATTAAGTTTACAGACACATCTATCCGCGATAAGGTTTGGTTTACAAAAACCAACTTGAAGGGCACCGGCATAACTCAATCCGAGTTTCTTACTAAAAGTCGTCACAATGTGTTTCTTGAAGCCCGAAAACGTTACGGCGTTGGTAAATGCTGGACACGGGAAGGGTGCATTCATGTTATTGCCGCGGACGGATCCCACCATCGAGTAGAATGTCTTGCAGACCTTAATAGTATTTGTATACCGAACTCAATGTCTCCTGATCATCCTCCTATAACCACTGAGATTAAAGATCCCGTGGCAGCTTCTTCGCGCACTAGGAGAGGAGCCGTAAGGAAACAGTAACTTTAGTTGTGTAATTTACTCAGTTTATTAATATATTTACTCTAATTTTTAATAAATTTTCTACTTTTAATTTTTTTAATTTAGTTTTTAATTTGTTTTGACGTTTGACAAATGTTTATTGTTAAATGTCACTGTTTGTGAAACGTTTAGAAATGTATTGATTAAATTCCATAGATAATATTGTTCCTTAAATTAGGTAATTATTTTACGTCTATCTTTTTCTTTTTTTTTTTTTTATTGTTTTTATTTTTATTTAATTTAACTTTTTATTATTGTTTTTTTTTTTCTATATTTTTTGTTGTAAAGATTTTTATGATGAAAATCTACTTTTTTAGCAACTGGCGGTTAGGTATTGGTTGCATATTGAGAATTTATCTTTTTTTTTTTTATTTTTTTATTTTATTATTTTGATTATTTTTGATTATTATTTTTTTAATTATTATTAATACTATTTTCATTGTTATTAATATTTTATATTATTATTATTAATATTTTTATTACATTTCTCTTTTTTTTTAATTCTTAAATTCTTTTATTATTATCATATTACTATTTTTTACTTCATTTACCTTATTATTTTATTTATACTATTCAGTTTTAAGTAGCTTTATTTTGTTCTATTTTATTCTATTTATTTATTTTTATTTATTTATTATTATTATTATTATTATTTATTTAGTCCATTTTTACTACACAGTTTATTTTTTATTTTAGATCTTTTTGAGATGTCTTTTAATGGTAGCCCTAATGATAGTTTTTACTCTTTTTCTTCCGATGAATTAAGCAGTGGTAGCAGTTTCCATAGTCTTCCTTCTCTTAATGAATCTCTTAACTCACATTTCTTAAACTTACAGAAAAACTTCAACATAGTTCATATAAACGCTCAAAGTATTCCGGCACACTATCCTGATTTATTATCCTCTTTCGACAATAAAAATATTCATGCTATCTTAATTTCCGAAACATGGTTCAAGCCTTGCCACTCTTCAACTTCATATTTATTGCCCGGGTTCAGTCTAATACGCAATGACCGTATTGGGAGATCTGGTGGAGGCGTTGCTATTTATCTTCGTTCTCACATTCCTTACTCTATTAAAAGTAAATCGCTAACGCAACACCGAGACGAGGCTGAACATCTATTTGTCGAAGTAGTCCTCTCCCACAGTAAAATACTTCTTGGCGTCTTTTATAGTGCATCTATGACGATAGACTATTTTTTATCATTTGAGAACCTTCTGGAACAATTCTCTCCGATATATAACCATACTTTAATTATGGGCGATTTTAACACGTGTCTTTTAAAAAATGATAATAGATCAAGCCGACTTAATACACTGGTAAATGCATCCAACCTTCACATCCTGCCGTTATCTCCTACACACGTTTTTCCCAATTGTGCCCCCTCACTTCTAGATTTAATTCTTGTGTCATCCTTGGATCATGTTGAAAAACACGGCCAATGTACTGCTGCAGCATTCTCGTACCACGATCTTATATATTTATCGTATAAACTGAAACCACCTAAAGCAAAGCCAAAAATCTTTCTACAGCGAAATTTTCGAGATATGAATCTTGAGAAATTGTGTCATGATGCTTCCAATATAGACTGGCTGCAGATAACTAATTGTGATAGTCTTGATGAACAAATTGCAACATTTAATTTCCTTATTGTTCAGTTGTATGACAAACACGCACCGATCAGGCCAGTTCGTATGAAACATCTCCCTGCTCCATGGCTCACTGATGAAATTAAAAAGTTGCAGGAGAAAAAGAACTTGGCCAAATTAAAATTTAAAGCATCTCCTACTGATATAAACAAAGAAAAATACCATAAAGCACGTAATCGTTGCAACACGGTGTGTAGAGATTCACGACGACACCATATTCACCGATCTGTAATCGAAGAGGAAGATCCAGATAAAGTTTGGATGTTTCTTAAGTCACTTGGAGTTGGGCGAACTCAGGAACATGCAAATTTTTCTAATATTAACTTAAATGACCTTAACCGGCACTTCTCCTCAACTGTTACCATAGATGGTTCGACTAAACTTAACACTTTAAATCAACTCGCAAGCTTATCCACTCCTGGCAGTATCTTTTTTACTTTAAGTCAAGTTTCTGAAAGTGATGTTAAGAGGAACGTACTTGCCGTTAAGTCGGATGCCATCGGTTCTGACTGCATTAGTCGGAAAATGATCATTCCCATTATCAACATACTTACACCTGTCATTACTGTAATATTTAACAGTTCTATTCATCTCAATCAATTTCCTTCTGTCTGGAAAGATGCACAAATTATTCCGATCCCTAAAAAAAAGAATCCTACCTCTTTCTCTGACTATCGTCCAATTTCCATCCTTCCTTTCCTGTCAAAAGTCTTGGAACGACTTATACATAATCAGTTAAGTTGTTTCCTTTCCAGTAATAAAATTATTAATCCTATGCAATCCGGTTTCCGCCCTGGTCACAGCACGACTACTGCGCTGGTTAAGATTACTGATGACATCTGACTGGGCATGGATAACCAACAAGTCACCATAATGTCTTTGTTGGATTTTTCAAGTGCCTTCAACAATGTCGATTTCGACATTCTTCTTAATATATTACGTTCTCTTAGCGTATCTCCTGAAGTAATTGACTGGCTTCATAGTTACTTGTTTGGACGCCGGCAACGCATTCGTATCAATGATTCCTATTCTGAGTGGTCCCTAATGCATGCTGGTGTCCCGCAAGGTGGTGTGTTGTCTCCTCTCCTGTTCTCAATTTTTATGGACACTATCTGCAAATCAATATCTTCTCTCTACCACCTGTACGCTGACGACCTACAAATTTATTTAAGTTCTAAATTAGATGAACTCCCGCAAAGTATAAACACATTAAACGCCCAACTTACAAGTATTCATCAGTGGAGTATTTCCTTTGGACTCAATATCAATCCTTCAAAATCCCAAGTGATAATTATAGGTAGTCAAAGATTGATATCGAGAATTAACTGGTCTTGTCTTGCACAAGTTTATATAAATGGTGTCCAGGTTCCTTACAGTAAAAAAGTAAAAAACCTGGGCATCATTTTCGATCAACATTTATCTTGGACCCCGCAGATAGGCGAGGTCAGTAGAAAGATTTTTGCCACGATCGCATCTCTTCGTTGTTTACGCAATTTTCTTCCGGTTCCCACAAAGATAGCGCTCACTAAATCCCTTCTCTTGCCTATACTTGACTACGCTGACGTGTGTTATCTAGATTTAAAAGAAGAGCATTTAAATAAACTTGAGAGACTCCAAAATCTTTGCATCAGGTTCATATTTGGACTACGCAAATATGACCGTATCTCTGAATTTCGTAAACATCTCAAGCTGCTCCCTATCCGCTTCCGCCGGAATACACATATTCTTAACCTGCTGTACTGTACGCTGTTCCATTCTTCTACTCCTCCGTATTTAAAACAACAATTTAAATTTTTAACTAATTCTCATTCTTTTTCCTTACGTTCTGATAACAATTTCCTCTTAAAAATTCCTTCACATTCTACTACATTTTATACTAATTCCTTTTCTGTAAAAGCTTGTCGTTTATGGAATTCCCTCCCCTTACAAGTTAGACTATCTAAATCTCTTGCTGTTTTTAAGAAACTCGTCCATGATTTCTATTCATCCCAATGTCAATAAATTTTAATTTATATGTAACTTTGTCCTTTTTTATTCTTCGTCCTCACTGGTTACTTTTATTATATGTGATATATATATATGTTTATATATGTATATGTGTGTGTAGGTGTATGTATGTATGTGTATATGTATATGTGTGTATGTATGTGTATGGATATATATGTATATTAATAAATTTTATTCATGTATGTAGGTATGCTTCTGTGTACTGTTATGATGTATGTGCTTTTTATTATATTGTAGTTTTATTTAATTGTTGCACCCCTACTCGCAAACATTAGTTTTTAAATTATACAAGGTTCTGTACCCCAAGGTTGCCTGACAGAGATCGCTGCTTTAGCGATAAGGCCGCCTCTTGTACATTAATTGAACATGTTATGTATAATTTCTACTTTTGTTATTGTTTTTGTTTTATTTTTATTTAATTACTTTTGTTATTTTTTTTATTTTAGTGTACAATAAAGAGTATTATTATTATTATTATTATTATTAAATAAAGTCATTATCCCTCAGGCGTGGGTAATATTTACGTGCATCTTTTGAATTGCAAATAAATTTATCTTTCATCAAAGACGCTATTACCATTATTGAAATAAACTCCGGAGGGCGAAGGAATTTAAAAATAAATTATTTTATGAATTAATTATTCAAGTAATGTTAATACACACAAATGATTGATGTTGTATGTATTAACTAATTATAGTTTAACGGGTAATTTATTGTACGACATAATCTCCTATGATTCTAATCTTTAATTATATAATTCCATATACATTCAAAGGTGATAGCAAAATGTTATAACATATAAAACCATACTATTTCACAATCCATTAATAAGGAAAGCAATTCCTTTCCAGTTAATAATTTAATCGGCTTAGAGTTTAACTAAAACTAATCCTACATTTCTTGTAATAATATATTTAACAATAAAACAGTTTGATAAATTCAGTTACAATATGTTGTCGTTACCTTAAAGTCGGTGAATTATCTGTTTAAATAAAACACTATATTACTGATGACCTAATTTATGACTAGAATTTAAAATAATATAAATACAAGAAGTATGCCAGCTAGTATCAGCGGTAGATCACTTGAGATCACTATTATAAGGATAATCCCTTATACCAAAATCTTAGGTTAAGCAATAACAACTTGTAGACATGGCTCAGAAGTGAGATGGGTCTATAATTTTTTAGCAAGGTATTATCACCATTTTTGTGGAACAACACCACCTCACTTCTGCTCCATGCTTGTGACGTCTTGCCTTTATGAAGCACAGTAATAAATAGTTTCTGAAAGTTTTTCATGAAGGTGTTTCATGGCTAGTCGTCTGCCTGCCTTCAGAAGCTTACCCATTATATAATGTAATGTAATGTAATGTAATGTAATGTAATGTAATGTAATGTAATGTAATGTAATGTAATGTAATGTAATGTAATGTAATGTAATGTAATGTAATGTAATGTAATGTAATGTAATGTAATGTAATGTAATGTAATGTAATGTAATGTAATGTAATGTAATGTAATGTAATGTAATGTAATGTAATGTAATGTAATGTAATGTAATGTAATGTAATGTAATGTAATGTAATGTAATGTAATGTAATGTAATGTAATGTAATGTAATGTAATGTAATGTAATGTAATGTAATGTAATGTAATGTAATGTAATGTAATGTAATGTAATGTAATGTAATGTAATGTAATGTAATGTAATGTAATGTAATGTAATGTAATGTAATGTAATGTAATGTAATGTAATGTAATGTAATGTAATGTAATGTAATGTAATGTAATGTAATGTAATGTAATGTAATGTAATGTAATGTAATGTAATGTAATGTAATGTAATGTAATGTAATGTAATGTAATGTAATGTAATGTAATGTAATGTAATGTAATGTAATATAATATAATATAATATAATATAATATAATGTAATGTAATATAATATAATTCCATCTTTGCCTGGCGCTTTGTTGTCCTTATCTATTTGAGGGATGGAAACTGATCTTGATCCGGCTGATGTCCGGAAGATCTTGAATATAGCGTCGAGTCAACGTTATATAACTACTATAACTTGTGGGACTTACTCTTATATTAAGGACCATAAGTCATTAAGTTCTATTTTTAATAATAATTCAGATCATTATTATATTTCTCATCAAACAATCCAATTATATTATTCCGGTGTAAGGAAACTAAAACAAGATTAGGATTCTACTTTTTGTTTACACAGAAAGCCGCAAAATCCGTAATTTCTCGCAGTAAAGTCTACACGAGCGATTTATAGTCTGATTTACACAAACGTTTAACGATAAATATACAGCTGTACCTGTATGTTAAATGTTAATATATTGTTTTAGTAATATATTAAACACGGACTTTAAAGCAAATTAAAGTGAAACCATTAAGCTGGGCTCAAGAATATGAAGCATCTTGTTTTCCAAGCTAAATTATGAGTTACGATCTTTTTGTTGTATTTCGCATAAAAACCAAATAATATACACAGCACAATACACTGGACAGTTAGTAATATTATATAACATATGACTACTGAAATTCAATTCTGAAATGATAGTGTTTTCTCCTCGTATTATTTGGTCATCAACAATTATATTGCGAACTTAAAAATAATTCTATTTTCCAGACACAAACACAGCCCAAAGTCTTTCGAATCCTTACAGAAATAACAATCGAAATTTGTAAGTATTAATCATTCGGTGTGTCTAATTTAATTTCATATTCTGCAATAAAATGAGTTTACTTAAAGATTTTGAAAGGATATGTAATTACAAAAATAAAATACTAGTTGTGCCCACGACTCCGTCCGCGTGGCATTTGTTTTTATGGTAGGTATGGTAGATGATTATCAACCATATAATTTTATAGGGTGAAAATTTGTAGCTTGTGCGGCGTTAAACCATTCTTTTCATTTATTGACCGATTTAAATAAAACAAATATAAAAATTTTAAGTGAAAGTTACTACAACACATTCGCGAACCGTCTTCAAATCGAAAAAGTCATTCTAGAGTCATACTAACTACACTACTAAATATATTTTCTATGTACAGACAGCGATCCGTTACAGATTTATTACATGTAAAGATTTTATTTAAAAATTTACGGTGCAAGATGCTTAAAATAAGTATATATAATATAGTAAATTTAAAATGAATCAATTCTGTTTCATTTAAATAAATAGATAAGTATAGTATGGCGCACTTGTTTGCAGTGAATTCAAATAATAAAGATATATGTTTGGTTAAATCAATTATTTAAATAAAAATAATTAATCAGATTTCGTGGAAATGGAGGAACATTATATATAATAATTGATTCCCTTGGAGCAATACGCAGTTTAATAACGTATTTGACAATGTAGAGATGTTAAAATACAATATCATAAATCACAATAGATAAATAGACTATTAAACTGCAGCACGCGTTACGTCGACATGCGATTTGTCTATTCAGAGCCACATAATAACACAATTACTGTTTAATCAGATATAACGAACTTGTGCAAAGAACAAAGTCTTTCTGTCTTTTCGATTATCTTATGTATACTTTCTGATATGACATAATAACGCATAATAATTGAAGTGTAATGCTATTACTGACATGAATACTAGTTGGTAATTTTTGTTTTTACAATGCTTCCTGTGCAGCTTTTAGTATTATCATGAATACGTTGTACATTAATTACTAGATTCTTTACAAATGAGTATATCTTTACCTATTTACTTATAGATATATAGATAATTTTACAATTTAAAGTATAATAGTAATATATATAGTAAATCTATTGAAGACAACTGATACGTCGAAAATAACTTTACTAGTAAAAATATGTTCATTCATTATTATTCTTTAATATTATCTAATAAAATCGTTTTAAAAAAATGCAATACTTTTCATAAAGAATTTAGAAATAATAGTTTTAAAAAGGTCTCCTTATATAAATGTATGAATACAAAATATTAATCGACCTAAATTTATAAGATTTTTGTTTGCTAAATAATTTAAATACTTTACAACTGTGTAGACATATATTACTAGGGGCGCCAACAAACCCTCAATTTCGACTCGCTGTGCTTGCGAAATCTTGGGTGCCGTTTGCAAATTGAGCGAAGCGAGCCCAGTGTATTCACTCATCGTTTCCCATTGACTTCAATGGGATATCAGTTTTTGGACATGATATGAAAAAAAAAAATTTTTTTTTTGAGGATATTTTTCAAAATTTTTTTTTAAAAACCATCATCTTTTTGATTGCAAAGTTTCATAATTTTCCGTCAAGTAGTTTTCGAGGCAATTCGTGACAAAGAATGCAAAAAGTCTCCAGTAAAACGCTCCGCTCACTTCGTTCGCTTCGCTCAACAAATCTCAAATTATCTTAATAATATTACTAACATTGAATTGTGCAAAATTAAATGCTCAATTGACATAAACTTAACCAATAAAAAATTTTACTTTATCGATAAATAACACCCAGGTAAGTTCCTTTTTGCGACCTCTTTCAAAAATATCTTCAATGCCAGGATACTGTAGGTTTTTAATATTATTTGTGAACGTGGTTGAATGCGACAGAGATCCCGTGGCGTCCCACTAAGACAACGTGAGTCAACATTGTATTAGGCTCGAGTTGAAAGATATAGAAACAATATATTATTTTTATAACATATGTAGGTATTGATAAAAACAGATCTTTTTATTGTAATATTACACCAAAAGCTATAGTACTATTTAAATTTTGTATGACTGTGTAGTTTTTCGATATTTGAATATAAACATAAGAACTTAACATAATAACTCTACAACATAAGAATATTGTATTATTGTTAGTTTGTAGACTAAGATACGAAAAAGTGACGTTCATGACGCGATAATTCCGATAATATTTGTAATAAAATGAAATGATAAATGGAATCTCGAAATGTTGTTTAAATTATATGTCAATAATAATTAAAATTATCATTTCTTAAATTATACAAAGTTCTTAAAAATACTTTAAAAATACAGTGCACTATCGATATAACGGTACGGAAAGAATTCGAAAATATTGGTTGTATCAAGTAATTAATCACAATGAGGTATGTTGTAGAGGTTAAGTTGGTCTAAGATTCGTTTTAACAAGTTAAAATAGTATTATTTTTATATCGCGAACGATTTAAATTAATAATAAATAAAATATATTTTAATGAAAAGCATTGAAATTAGTTACTACAATTATTTATGTATAATATCCAATAATACTTTCTATTAATATTTAGCTATGATGAATACTTACTTACTTAGCTTCACGCCATTTCCCTTGCGGGGTAGGCAGAGACGACGGAGCGCCAAACGCTACGGTCCCTACATACCTCTTTCGCCTCGGCCACAGACATCAACCTCTTCATACATGCCCTCCGGGGGGTCCTCATGCTTTTTACGTAACCTTCCTCCAGTATCATAGATACTGTGTTTTCGAAGGTCACTCGAGACTTCCCCGTGTCTCTCTTAACTCTAACTTTTCCTATATAAATCTTTTTTACCATTCTTTCATCACTAATTCGTTCGACGTGCCCAAACCACCTGAGCACGTTCTTCTTCATTCTCACCGTTACATCATCGCTAGTACCTGCCATTCTGTGGATCTCTTCATTGCGGATTCGGTCAGCTAGACTAATTCCGCATATTCTGCGAAGAGATCGCATCTCATGATTATTCATCATTCTTTAGCAATAATGAATAATTCGTTATAAAAAGTTTTTGACAGATATATTCGTAATGTAAATATTTATTTTGTATTAACTATTGTTGACAGTTTTTAGTGATTTAGAAAAATGTGTTAAATCGAGGAAATTGTTATATTGAGTATCGCTATATTAAGTTATACAATATTGTACGATTGAGTTACCCTAATCTATTGTCGAAAACTTTGATTATACACATATCTAAATTAAGTGTTTCGCCTTAACAAATGTATGTTGTTATCTTATCTTTTTTATTCTTTATTTGCAAATAGGACATCGTTAAATTTACACAAATGAATTTATTATTCGGTGTTGCCTACATTGTTCAAATACCTTAATTAATGCCAGCGAATGGAGAAATTAATGTTTATGTGGTAATACTATAACACCTGTTCATGATTAAAGGTCGGTGATAACAAACATCTATTAATAAAAGTACCCTTTCATTTGCCATTTTAATAAAATATTCATATTATTGTTTGTAAATATAATAATAGTATATGTCATTTTGCAGAATTTTATGGATTTACCATAAATACTAGAATCCGCCAACCGTTCGCGGCGGGTGTTGAGCTGAGCCTCTTTTTTCTTCTTTTCTTGATAACTTTTGAATGGCTGGACATTTTTTTAAATCTGTTTTCGCTATAACATCTGCGCTCGGCTCCAACATACATGAGAAAATGTTTAGCTAATTATCTCGTAGCATTCTGGAGACAACTAAACACAAAAAAGGTCTCCCAAACGGTAAGGAGCTTCGCTTACGCTCAGCTCAACTATAAAATGTTCAATTCATCAACAAATATTGCAAAAAATATATCAATAATCCAAACAGATACATTTTAAATTGTCAGTGTGAATAAAAATTACTTATACCATAAGTCAACCTAATGTTATCAGTGTAGCACTCCAATGATCCGTAACCATTGATTCTCCATTAGCAGAATTGTTTCTTAGAAACTTTTGAATGAAATGGTTTGAAATGAAAAAAACAACAAAGTAAGAATATTTATTTTAAATTTATGAGTAAATGCCGTACTACGTTTTAATATGGGGTATTTAAATAATCATCTAACAAACAGGAACCTACGTTTTTCCAGCCATTAGTCGAAAAAAATATGAAGGACCATTTATGTATTAAATAACATCAAATCCATCCAGCACGTTTTGCATGCGGGCTTCTCACATACAAACAAAGTGCTGATTGATTGATATTTAATAAATTTATGAAAATAGACACTAATACACGTCAAAATTCTGTATAGTTGCAGCTTAAAGGATTCGGAAAAAGGTAGATTTAGCAGTGTTAAGCATCCAGAACCGCAGCAATTTAATCCGTTATAAAAAAATTCCGATACTTACAAGCGCCACGCTTATCGAAATTGCTTGCAATATCAAAAGCTGGAGAATGTTGGCCTAAAAATAAGCAGAAACATGTTGTTCACATGAAACAATTGTTCTGCGATTTTATCGGTATGCCCAGTTTTGTTCCTATTTCATTGGATGGGGTATCGTTACCAATCTGATCCGACTTTCACTATCTTGGTTTCCTATATTAACTGGGTATAAAGTACAGATTCAAAACGGCGATAGGTCACAGGGATAACATGCCAGACCCTCCTGAAACTAAAGGGGAAAATCTATAAAACCATCATAAAGTATATAATCATGTTTGGCTCAGAGTGCTGGGCGATGGCGATATAGATAAGAAGAAGAAGAAGTGCGTACAGTGATGACAAGAAACAGGAAAAAGGTAAAAAAAAAAAAAGAAAACGCTAACCCCAAAATTGGGATAAGAAAAGGAGATTATGATGGAAAGTACCATTTAATAATAATAATTATTGTAATTTACCACGCAACTTTCACATCTTATATTTCATAGCAACATTAATACAAAATATATTTAAAATTAATATCGATTCTTTTTTATTTCTATTACAGTAAGCTCATGAATTTAATTAACATATATTCTCACACATAACGAGAACAAGGGAACGAGTATTATCTATCTAAAAACAACTACTAAGGGTGTAACATGAATGATAAAATTCAAATTTTCTCTTTGAATTGTTCTATTCTATTTTTTACCTCGAAAATACATTAATTTTTCACGGTATAACCAGTTTTAATCTTTCTTTATACAGAAATAAGGATCAAAAAACGTTTCTCTTTAATAGATTTATAGATCAACATTTATGCTAATTTTATCTCCTCCCCCAATAGCTAATATTTTTCATCGCAAAATTAATCAAGCTCTTTTGACAGTTTCATACAGACGTGGATAATGAGACAAGACAAAGACAATGGACAACATCTTCAGACTACTTGGTGATAATAAACAAGATTCGTCGATAATAAGTGAACGCAATTGTTTATTTGTTTACTCTTTTAATAATTTCACCATAACCGTATTTAAATGAGAAATAAATAAATATGTATTTGTGCAATATCTCAAACAGTAAAATAGAATACTTTTATGGCAATTATTAATTGTTTGTCTCATTAACGTCGTATTTAAAGCATTGGCAATGTATTGATAATATTTGTGTTAAAAATGAAATTAACATATTTTCTTCGAAAGCCTTTTATTTTATAAGGAAACTTTGTTTATTTTCCGGAATAAAATGTAACGTAATAGAATATATTAGATACAAAAAGTAATTAGGGATTGTAAATCTAGACATCAATTCTGCTTTAAAATTAAAAAATATATATTTACAGCTACAATATTATAAAAATATAATTACGTTTTGAGCCGCCGTATGTGATAAGGGTCCAACTTCAATAGTTTGAAAACATAAAAAAAAATTTCAAAATATTACAAAATGTTACAAATTATCGATTTTAAATTTTAAGATACTTGTTTTTTATTAAAATTATTTGAAATATCTCTCAAAATGGAGCGAAATCTATTCTTATAAATACTGTTTTTGTAAAAAAAAAAGGGGTTAAAAAATTATGAATATATATATATATATATATATATATATATATATAATATATTCTGTTTTATTATGTTTCATCTGTACATGTGTGTTAAATATTTACTTTTAGGGAACGAGTTAGTAAATTATTTTTTGTTTATTTTGTTTGTCGATGAATTACATTATGGTGGCGCCAAAAACACAATTTTATTAATCTTCGACACGCTTACCCCGTAAGCGTGTCGAAGATTAATAAAATTGCAGAAAAAATGTGACTAGCAAAGGTAATAGGAGTAAATAGGAAACCATGCGTGCACCAACCCCACTACCCAGGACAGCTTCAGCTAGATCCAATCCAAGAAGAGCGACGACGCGTAACAGTTAAAACTAAAAGACGCAAGATAGTTCCACAGACGTTCAATAACACTCGTGGTTACCAATTTTCACTACTAATGGCGGGAGCCTAAAATAATGTTTCTTCACGGTCCTGTAGTGCAATACTAAAAAATCGGGTGGTGGAGTGGAGATACTAAACAATCGGGTGGTGGAGCTGGAGTTGAAAACGGAGCTATGCTATGCTATCAGTGCTGTATCCGATATATGACTGACTGACCCGGACGCCGTAGTTGGCGCTCGTGTGCGCGGTTTTAAGGAAGAGTTAAAGAAATGCATTGCGATATAAATTATAATTAAATCATTCACTATTGTGTTACCATTTCATCTTATATATGTATTCTGGCAGACCCGGTTACGCGTTGCGTTGACTATTGTTTTTGATATATTACATTGTAGTAAACTATTTAAGGGGTAACGTTCAGAGTACATCTGTCATGAAAACCATAATTGTTTCTTACAGTCGATATTAAGAACTATTACTACTATGCATTATTACTTAATGAAATACAATAATCAAAGGTTTAAAAAAATTAAAACGTCTGTTAATTTATATTAGATTGTCATGACTCCAGTTCTTCAATACATAAGTCATATGTAGTATAAGTTTTTTTGATACTTTGCCAGACTATAAACTAATAAAAATAGGTGTAAAAAATATAACTAAAATAATGGCTGAGAGTTAGAGTAACATCGTAAATGCCAATCATGTCTATGTTAGTATTATGTACGGACAAACACCCAAACAAATATTAGGACGATTACATTCTTATCAACATCCGTCTCAAAGCAACTTTATCTTGAGATACTCGTACGTCTATAAATTTGTATTCCAGACCAATAAGATATCAGAATAGAAATATGTGTTCAGAAATGGGTTTTCGCTATCCGCTCCGTATCTCTTCACATTATTGCAACTTTAAGCATTTTTGGCTCTTATCAAATTATAAAAGTACCTTTAATAATAATTATTTATTGTTCGTTAATAAGGCTGTGTTAATTAATTGCTCTAAATTAATTATATAACATCCTTAATTCTTAATTAATTTAGAGCAATTAATTAACTGAATTTTTGAATTGTTTAACCTAAAGCCTATACTGGATCAGTTTAATCAGTAGTGCTAAAACAGATCCATAAACTAAACTAGTAAAAATAATAGCAATAATTATAAAACATGATAATAGTTGTAACTATAAAACATAAATCTATTCAATCCTTTAAACGAGTGGTTTCTTATAACTGATTGCGTGCTATTGGAATTTAGAATTTGACAGCTCCATAACTTTCCGATCATCTTACACCATTTATATAAAAGGTGACGGAAATTTCAATAAACCTTTACCAAAGCGATTGCAATATGACACTTGATATATTATTATGATTGAACCGTGTTTTGACACCTGTAATGCCAAGAGTGAGTGTCGCCGAAGTATCGTGGTAACATTATCGTCAGCACCCTAGTTTATAACATGTTCATATTGAATTATGAACTTGGTTTTGAATTATGTTTCTTCACAATTATTTTATTTATAACAACTACATCAAAGCGAGTCTATTAAAGATTATAATAAACGCCACTTCTTAATTAGTTTTTAACTAGATCGTTATATTTTAATTGTATACAGATATCTGCCAAAATGTTATTTGACTAAATAAACCCTACCTTTTATCTCCTTTAATTTTGACAAACTTTATTAAGACAATAAAATAATAACATTTCATCTTTATATATTATTGCTACACAATACTAGATTAAAAGTTTACCTACTAAGAAAAAAGAATTTTATGTTTATTTTATAATACTTAATATTAGTAGCATATATACTTATGATTGTCTATTGTCCTTTTTACTATTTTTTTATAAAAGCCTTCGGCAATTTTCCACTACACACATAGTTTAACTGAAAGAGAATGCAAATAGGCATTCAGTTCTCCTTTTGTGGAATGAAAACAATAAAAGGTAAATAAAATACACAATTTGACGCAAAGAGTAGATTGTTAACTGACGTAACTGAATAAAAGTCAAAAAAGAAAAATGCAGATATTATACAGGTGTACTTTTTGATCGCACCGACATTTAAACTTAAAATAATTTTCAAATTACTGCTACTTTGCGTCTTTAACTAAATACACGAATTTTTATAAATCTATTCGAATAAATAAAATCGGTCCGTTCAAAATATTTTTACTGAAACGGCGTGGACGATTTTACCTAATAAATAAATAAATAAAATAAATAAGATGCTGTAATTTTGGAAATGTGCTATTATTAATATTTAAATTTATATCTTTATTGTATTCTAGTTTCAAGTCCTTTAAATTTACTTTTGAATAAATAGTTGCGTTATGTAACTATTATGTATATATTGGTTAATGAAATTATCATAGTTAATTTGAAAAATCACAAACTTATAAAGCTTATTACGTAATAGAATTGTTTTTATTTTGCCTCTATCGTTATTGTGTTGGCTGAAAAAAGCTTAAATAGATTCAAGTATTGTATTTAAATGGACAAAATTGTATTAATATTATAATAACTGATAATATCGCATTAAACATTCCTGTAAAATAAACAAAAATTGTTTTCTATTCATGGTCTTTATTAAGGTGTACCCGTTGTAAGGCTACCTCGTATGATATCAGATGATGTCATTACGTTTAAAATAGTTTCATAATAACGGGGTAGAGATAATGAGATGTCATCATGATCCTTATCTGGAAATTGGAGGATGCTGCGTGAATACTCAATGAACCATAGTATTGTCTTGCCACAGAGATTGTATACATTTCTTCTTTTGTAAAACATATTAACATTTAAACTGTTAATATGATAATCGTTTTATAATCTTATAGATATAACTAAACTAAAGTAGTAGTTCAAAATAAAATTCATATTTTCTGAAATTAGACGTTTAACCATATAATAATTTAGTAACATATTTATAGATGAAGTCGGTACATTAAATATTTTTCTAAAAAAATTGCTACATATTCCGGACTTAAACAGACCGCATAGGAATAGTTTTGAAAATGTTGTGGGTCAGCGAATTATGTAAAAGATACTAGATAGATTTTGGACAAGATTTGGTTAACTACTTCTAAGTAAATTTCACACTTAATATATAAATACACAAAATTTAAACAGATATGGTCTGTAAATACAATGAAACCAAAGTACACATGATGGAATATCTAAATCTACATCTACAACGCTTGTGACCCTGGAAAACTTTCTTCATTTATATATATATTTTTTAAATATTAAGTGGTTGCTTGAGTTAGTGGAGTCATTTGAGTAGGGCGGGAGGAACAGACGAAGTCGCTGTCAATAGTTATAAATTACTGTAGGAACTGAATATAGTAGCGTTTGATATCCAATATGTTCTGTGTATTTGTTTTGTATATTAACCAAAATAGCATTTGAAATCTTAAAAGAGTTGTAACACTGTGTAAATAACATTCATTATATATTTCGCTATATTCAAAATTGTTTAACTTTCTATTTTGTAAGTGCTTTTAAAATGTATATAAATTATCTTCATTATTAAATACAGAAGCAAAAACTTGCCGTTTCAATCACGATCGAAGTTTTTATATTTTAAAAACCTTCCGGACTTCTTTTTGGTTCAGTGAAACAAAATCAATGTGACCATCCTGTCAATTATAGCGCTTTGTAAAAATAAATAAAAACGAAACGGCGGAATCCGCCCCAAACAAATGGCGCTGCGGTATTCGTGAATGGCGATATTAATAAAAACCTTTAAAGCTACACGATGTACTTATGTTTATTTATTTTTTGACTTAGAAATAAATACTCTTATAGAGTAGGAATCAGAAACTTAATATCGTATAGTGATCTAAAGAGTATTATTTAATTTGTAGTTATCATTGATAATGAAACTGTTTTTCGATAGCTAAGTATTAATGTAACATATTGAATTTTCTAAGATTTACCTGAATGGTTAATATTTAATGTATCATATTGAGTTGGCAACGCAAATGTTTTTAGAAGACGCTGACTACCTGAAGGTAGCATCATAAGCTCTTATTTACAGCATATGACATTATATACTTTTAAACAATTAATAACACCAAGTTAATTCACGTGTACTTAAAGTTTCATTGTGTTACTTGACTAGCATATATTGTTTTATACATTTTGTACTAATCGAATAAATGAAAATTAAAAATTAAAAAAAAGTTGTAGATTCTACATAATCTATTGCAATCATGTTTTATTTGTAAGATTGTTTTATTAAAACAAAGTTTTGTTCTATTTTAACTATTAAATACATTACGATATAGTTTTCTAAAAATATTTAATGTACATATTGCTACTTTTGCTTTAAATATGTACATAACTTAAATACGCATTAATATAACAAAATGCAAATTATTAATAAGTTATTAATAACTTAATGTTGGCAAATATTTAAATACGACCTCCATAGATTTAGGTTTTTTTAATCACTTTTCATTATTAAAAAAACGTCACTAAAACTAGGCAATATGTTTCAACACTAAATAGTTATATACTCTTATTGGTCACCCAACAACTTATTACTTATGTATACAATTCATTATTTTTATTTTTAAACACCACAGTACTAAAATATAAATGTTTGAATAATTAATAAATAAGTTCGTAATAAAGGGCTTGAAAGGCTTTATGTTATAGTTCAATTATTTGTGAACATATTTAATTAAAATTTCTTGGAACCACTCAAATAATTTCAATAATTTAAGAACACAAAAACAGTCTCATGTAGATGAGACTAGCATGACAATAAAGGTCAAAGGGGCAATATTAGGTCGAAGTTATAATTATAAAGATTTGATAACGATTTATTAATTTTATGTTAAAATTTTACGTAAGACTTCTAAATAACTTTTAGTAAAACTCACTAAACTAAAACAACGACGGCTGACAATTCAAAAACAATGAATCGTCGTCAAGCACTGCAATCACCATATTATCTTTTATAATAAGTCTATAAAGTGACAAAGCCATTCAAGTCCCTTGATAGAAACGTCAAATATTATTAACTACCATTTGCAGAGATGAATGCTTTAGATGAGCAGCCAGTGTTGCCACGGCAACGTGTAACGTGTTACACAACAACAAAACCAAAAACAATATTTATTATTTTTTATTTATTAAATTAGCTGTAAATAAAAGGCTAATTTGTAAATGGAGGGGATCAAACGTGACAGCTCTGCTAAAAAGTGGTTACGAATCACTAACGAACAACTCCATTTTGTTCTGTCTTCGTTTCCTTTCCTTTTTTCTTCGATTTCAAAGGTTTTTTTAATTTAAACCACCAAGTTGGTTAAATATAAGTATTAATTATTTAAGCTATAAAATATTAATCACAGCAGTCAATTTCTTCGATAAAGAAACTATTGACTAGTATTTTGCTAATAATGTGCTATTTAAAGTAAAACAGCTAAAATATTATATGAAACGTTGTTAAATCCAATAAACGCATACCGGCTATAAACGAGTAATTAATAATTTTACCTTAGACTTATTTAAAATCAATATATAATTATTATTAAATTTACAAGCTCATTTCTAGTCAAAAGCATCAAACTTGCGAATGGTAAAACAATTAAGCAACATCCGCACAGTAACACTTATGCATCCCAATACACCGGATTGAACAATTATACCTATGAAATTCATTGAAACATTTGTTTGACTGTAATTTTGAATTAAAACATGTATTGTTTTTCACAAAACATTATAACATGTTTTGATTTTCTCAAAACTCTCAATTTTATGACAAACGTTCGTAATTTGTATGCACATTGACAAACAAAAAACTGTTCCTCTAGCAATCGGCCGATATACTTTTAGAAATTGAAGTTCTCCAGGTTGTATTAGTTATCAAAGTGACGCGAGTTCATTTAGCTGGCTTTCAATATCTAGGTTTGATTTGCTATCAAGTGTTTCGTTATTGGTTATGTTTGAAGCTATGATTTTATTATATCATGAACTAGTGCACTAATTACGAGTAAAGTATCGCTTATGTTTATATAATTTAAATACATATATAAAAAAGACAAAGTTATGTTAATCAATAGTATATTGTAGCAAACATAAGCTGTAAACTAAATTCAAAAGCCAATAAATAAATCTCATAAAGCTGTAATACAATTATGATATCCATGTGCTAATTTATAACATTATTATTATTTTGTTTATTTAATATCAGATTTATTATAAGTTATTTTAAATTAATATAACTCAATAATTAAAATTAAAAGAAAAGATTAATTAAAATAATAACACTTCATCAAAAATAATGATAATAAAATGAAAATACTTCGCAATTCAGTGTTTTTATTACGCAAACACAGGAGTAGCGCTTTGTTCAACGCCTGACTCGCTTTTGCATCTTTGAGCTACCAATTGAGTTGACACATGATTGCGACAACTGATGCGCCAATATATATATTTTATATTATTTATGTAACATGATTGTTTGTCTTATTTTGGGCATGTATTGCTTACTAACACACATATGATATCTTAGAATCTGTTTATATCAAATTAAAGTATTCAGTTGTAGTTTTAGTCTTATCTTTTAAATTTATTTTAGACCTATAAAATAGTGCTATCAATATTTTATATTCTCTTAATATAATTTAAATATTTCTCTGACACGAGCATATTCTTGCTATACCTAAAAATATAAAAAAAAAAATGTTTTCGCTGTTGTATTCGTAATGTAAATTTATTGGAACCACTACCATAATTCATCTGCGATTTAAAATATTTTTTTACCAATTTACATACACAAGTCATGGTTATATCCATTTTGCAGATTATTTCTTGCGTATAAAAAGACAAGGCGAAAACGTCACCGATGATATGTGACCACCGCCGCTCATAAACTCTTACAACATCCGAGGATTCACAAGAGCGCTGCCGGCCTTGGAGGTGGAAGTATACATCTTTTTTGAAGGTAGCCATCTCGTAACGATCTAGAAATGCCTCCAGATGAAGTTCGTTCCACGTTCTAGTGGTACGTGAAAAAAATCCTTGAAAACTGCACAGTGGAAGATCGGCATCGCATCCAGGTGGTACGGATAGTAAAGGAGGCGATAACGTGCTGTGTGGTGATAAAATCATTGGCTGGCATCATATTGCTCCTCGAAACACTCCCTGTTGTAAATGCGGTAGAAGACGCATAGAGAAGCCACGTCTCTACGCAATGCCAACGAGTCCAGCCGTTTGCAGAGCACTGGCTCTCCGTTCTAGGCAGTCGAAAGGTAGAAGCTGATATTGGGGTAATCCGGATCAGAGATGAGAACAGTACTTTATTTTTGGCTGGACCTGCACCTTATATTTTGCTCGCGATTATTCTTGGGGAGGGGATCTTTGGTTTCGTCAAAGCCGGTACGTTTTAACGCCTTACTGACTTTATCCATCATTTTAAAATATTTCACACATTTATTATTACAGGTAAAGAACATACAGTACCATTTATACCTAGAAAATTTAAAAGCTGTTCCAAACTTTTTTTTTATACTTAGATTGCGCGGACACAAATGCTCGTAAAAGCTATAGGGTAACTGTAGCAGGTAAAATTCATTATTTCTCAATTTATGAATTTAAGACTAAAAGAGATAAAGATTAATTAATAAACACGAGTGTACGTACATACAATATCCTATAAATCGAAATGATAATATTATAACGTGGACCTAACAAACGTGTGTTGATTTATTGTGTAACTTTCCTCGGCAATGGAAATATCAGTGTTAACATTCAGTGTATTTAAAATTAATTGTATCAAGCATACACACGTATCATGTAGAAAATGCTTGAACTATCACATACCACCGCTAAATTCTAAATTCAAAATCTGTGATAGGAATGCGAATAACCATGTTCCAATGATTTATAGCAATCGGAAGTATAGCATAGTTAAAGAATACGCTAGAAACGTAGCACACAAATGTTTATATTTTCACATTTATGCTAATAGGTGTTGGTAGTGGTTGGCAAATTTTTTATAGGTGGTAGAGCCTAGCTGTAGTTACCTGACTGCAGCTCGTATTGGGCTGGCTCGACCGGGGAAGGAACACCCTCTCACAGAAGACCGACGTGTAGTAACCAAATTCATTTGGTTATGTTCCGTCGGTGAGTGAGAGAATCCGGAAGCCTCCCCCCCCCCCACACCAAACATGAAAGCGATGTCTAAAAGAAAAATACCCCAGGAGGATACCGGCTTTGATGGAGCCGGGGACCCCCTCCCCGAGCAAAATCGGGGAAATGATTCTCGGGTTTTGCTCGGGCTGCCCGTCATACCTGGGGCGGGCAAAGTATATCCTTTTGTGTTTCTTGAGGGCAAACGACGAGTAAAAGCAGCGGCACCTCGACCCATTCTAAATGTGGACTAAAGGAACGAACTCCCTTCGGAGGTATTTCCAGATCAAACAGCAAATATCACATAACAATGTTTCCAATATACGGCTTATGTACAAACAAGAAACTAGAAGGCGAAATACAATCCACTACTACTACATAAAAGATAAATTTAATTGATATAATACTTTCTATTAACATACCTAAAATTGTTTAATCTCATTGTGGGGTGTTTCTTTTTATTATTTTGTTGTTTATTTTGACTACAAATGCAGGCATTATGTCCACTCGACTTATACAACGCCGTTCATCTTATATAATTGACGTTATCGAAGACTTGTTGTTTTATTGATTTTTATGCTTGGTCAATGTCCTGTACCGATGCACGTCCGACGACGGGTTTTATACCTATTGGTATCGGATTATGTTCACAAAAAGTTTTTGGCAATATTGTAACTTGTATTTGAGGACTACATAATGTTATTACTTATTCCCATTTTTTTTCGTCGTTAGTAGCAGGATCATATATTTATTTTATAACAAAACTATTTAATTTTTTTATATATTAAAAAGATATTTTTAATTATCAATAAACATTTCAACTCTTTACCTGAAACACGCCGACAGTTCCGGAACAAACCCATATGTGACTTTACCATGTCAATTTTTATTCATTATAACATACAGCTGATACAGTGTTTACATTTTAAATTGATCATATCTTGTTATTATGTTAGTCTTGTGATTCAATTACTTGAAATGTCGAGTCTCAATAGTTATCGTACTTGTTTTGTATCATTGTGTAAAAATATAACATGAATAACTCCCCATAAAGTGATTTTAAATGTACCACAAGATAAAGTAACACTATGTATAATATCAGAATTTACTTTTATAAATACTTAATCACACTCAATTGAATTTCTATTTCTCAATACTGGTGTTTTCAGGACTTTAATTTATTTTTTTTATGTAAAAGACATACAGAAGCATATCATAAACATAGCAATCCTACCGTGAAAACATTTAAGATCATGTCGTCACAAACAAGCGACCAATCATGACGCGTTCATAATCACCTGATTATTTATAACATTTATAAAATTTTTAAACATTTATAGTTAATAAAAATATAAATAATTATTATTTTTTAATTGAATATGTTTAAAGTTATTGTCATTGCATATCACAATTAACTAGAATAAAGTTATAAAATATATTGAAAAATGAGTATTCACTTTTATTATATGTTTATTTTGGTTGTATATTTAGACTGCCGTGTCAGAAGGACGTTTAAATGTTTCACCGTTTTAATAAACTTAATGTGTACAAAATATTATCATAATATAGCGAACAAAATTGGTTTTTTATGTCATTTAAAAATATCAGATCAAGACGTGGTTTACTCGATTTTTGTACTACAATACATGGTTCTAAATACTTTTCATTGCAACAATATACAACATAAACAATTAATTCATTATCAGAATTAATAATACCTGAAATCATTCTAAAACGTGTTAATGTCAGTGATTAGAAGCGGCATTGAAAGGCACTTTAAGCGAAAATAAATATTATTATATTCTGATATAACAAAACATAATAATTAAATTTTTTAATATAATAAATAGACAGAAATAAAACATAATAATTCAATTTTAAGCTGATATTATATATAAAATAATTGGTGATGAAAATAATTGGTTAATGACTTGTGTGTGTTAAATTAAGTTGTACTCGTATATATACTGTACTTGTGCAATGCACTGCAGTAGACCTTGGTTCTATGCCTTTTCACAATGGTTATCTGACATTGCAAACTTTTAAGACTTGTAAAGTTTTTTTATAACATATTTTCTTTAGTACGAATGGAGATTACAACCTGATTTAGCACATTACACTTTTTAGATCATTACAATCTTTGATGATAACAATGTATTAGTAGGAAGATAATTTTGTCGCGTTATTTCGGAAGTGTTTCATTACATGTTGTTAGACTTTATTATTGCAATTATTATTTATTTCATCTTTACACAATAAGATACTTAGTACGTTACTTGACAAATCAATTACTAAGAGTATTCACTGCTCATTATTTAACGTAAACATGTATAATTCAATTCAATTATTCATTTACGCGCACTTTTAAAATACACTTTAATAATGTCCAAATTTTGATATATATACATATATTTTTAAGTATACAACGATCTATTCTAATACTTTGTCTACATACTCGTACTCTCCAAACATTTAAGGACACTTCGTGACTTATTAACAGTAGTCCATAGTCCGTTGGGTAATGGTCGGATACCGGGAGGAAAATGGCGCGACACTTAGTTTTACGCCAAGATGCTGTATTATGTTACTTCTGTGATACTTACTGTAGACCAGGGTTATAAAACTACAATTTCAGAAATATGGAGTATAATATTAATAGTTAAAAATATGTAATACAGCAAGTTTGGTTGAAAAATGCATTGTCAAATATTAGTTTCAACTCTTAAAATGTTTTCTAGATTAGAAATTCAACTTATTGATGACTGTACGAGTATGTATAATACATTATATATATCTTTTTAGAGATTCTAACGAGTCAATTGATCACCATCACGAGATCATCATCACGAGATTGAACAAAGATATATATATATACATATATATAATAATATACATATATATATATATATATATCTTTGTTCAATCAAATATTAAATAAATAAATAAAATGTGGACTCGTTAGAATCTCTAAAAAGATATATATAATGTATTATACATACTCGTACAGTCATCAATAAGTTGAATTTCTAATCTAGAAAACGTTTTAAGAGTTGAAACTAATATTTGACAATGCATTTTTCAACCAAACTTGCTGTATTACATATTTTTAACTATATATATTTTAGGTCTACAACTTTGCTACCGCCGTTTTTTTTTTAATTTTAAAAATTATATAAAAAAAATGGTATCTTATTTATGTTTCAAAGTATTGTCCGTCACTTTCCACTACTTTGGCCCATCTTTCAGACAACAAACGAATCCCGCGTCGGAAAAATTCTTCATCCTTTGATAAGATCCAAGAATCGATCCATTCTTTCACTTTTTCAAAAGAATCGAAGCACTGGCCCGCCAGGCCGTGTGCCATCGATCTAAATAAATGGTAATCAGATGGAGCAACATCTGGAGAGTATGGCGGGTGAGGTAGAATATCCCATTTCAGTGTTTCGAGGTACGTCTTGACTACTTTCGCCACGTGAGGTCGAGCATTGTCGTGTTGCAAAATAACTTTTTCGTGTCTATCAGCGTACTGCGGCCGTTTTGCTTTTAATGCCCGACTCAAACGCATTAATTGCGTTCGATAAAGTGCACCAGTAATATTTTCAGAAGGTTTTAGCAGCTCATAATAAATTACGCCAAGCTGATCCCACCAAATACACAACATGACCTTGGACCCGTGAATATTCTGTCGAGGTGTCGCCGTAGGAGTGTGGCCGGGCAATCCCCATGATGTGCGTCGCTTAGGGTTGTCATAGTGCACCCATTTTTCGTCCCCAGTAACAATACGATGAAGAAATCCTTTTCGTTTTTGTCTTTCAAGCAGCTGTTCACGAGCAAATAAACGTCGCTCAACATCTCTTGGTTTCAACTGATACGGTACCCAGTCTCCTTGTTTTTGGTTCATCCCCAGCTGTTCCAGGCATTTTGATACTGCTTGCTGAGTTACTCCCAATGATTTTGTTAGCTGTTCTTGAGTTTGGCACGAGTCTTCATTAAGTAAAGCCTCCAGTTCATCATCTTTTTTTTCTGCCACCGCTTAAACAACAAAATCACCGCTTTTAAAGCGTTGAAACCACTCCCGACACGTTCTTTCACTAATAGTATCATCACCATAAGTACTTGAAATAACCCGATGAGCCTCAGCCGCTGATTTTTTCATGTTGAAATGAAAAAGTAAAATCTCCCGCAAATGACGTGAATTCGGTTTATAAGTTGACATATTTAATTAAGTGTAACTATATGACGCAAACAAAAATTAACTAATATCGATGTAAGGTTATATTTATAGATGTCAAAACTGATGGAAAACAACTGTGATTTATTTATTTGAACTATTACTGGCTACTAGCGCCATCTTTTGGAAAACGGCAAGAGCAAAGTTGTAGACCTAATAGAATACTAATCTTATTGATTGTATATTGATTGAAGTTTTCATATCTCGTTAAGTTAGCATGGATTTATCATCTTATATAGACAAACATAATGATGTTTATATTTAATCAGTCAAATTTATGTTATTTTAATAGAAGTTTTATGGACTCAATGAAACATTGAGATACAGTTTTGATTTTTTAACGACTATTGACTTTTAAGTTCTACCTCTGCAGTAAGTTATGTAGGTACCAAAATAAAAATGATGTCTTTAAATTGATCTTGCGAGTACAGAGGTGATGAAAAGATGAATAAGATTATGTTTTGGGATAAATTATGATTAAATTATATAGTTTTAATTATTTAATATTTCAGAGGAACATCAGTTTGTTTTAATATACTGGTGCCTTAACATCGTGAAATATTTTCAAAAGCGAAGCTTTAATGAAAAATATTCAGAAATAAAATAGCTCAATCGCAGGAGTACATATCTTTGCTTGAATTTTACCAAACATACATCTCTAAATAACAGTCACTAAAAACCATATTACTTCAACATATTATCTTATCTCGTTGTAATTGAAATGATTACTTTTAAAATGTATATCAATATAGTTGAATTATTATTGCTTGCAAAGAAACTAAAACCACCACCAAGCAACGTTCTATCTCTGCGGTAGATATGTAAATAAAAATTCAGATCAAAACAGCTGTCACTGAATAAACGTATCATAAATATCTATGTATTTTTGTGGATAAACGGTGCACCAGTTAGAGGTTTTACGAGTTTTGGCGTCGAAAAAGTAATGACAATTTACCAAAACTAGACACAGTGTATTTTACCTTATAGTACTGTTGTTATGTTTGCGAGTGTTTGATTTCGTGTTAATGGAAAGATTATATAATATATACAAAACCAAAAATATTTGTATAGGAAATAATATATCAAAGTTATATTAAAAAAAGTAATAAAAGTGATATATGTTGGCATTACCAACATGAAATTTAAATTGCTATTTTAAATTCAAATTTTCAATGCAATGCATAGGATAAAGAGATTCAAAATAAGAAAAATACACAATTAACAATCGATATAAAATTTTTATCTTATACAAAGTCATTATCATATCATTCATCATATCATTTGATGTGTGAAATATACTTAATTAACGTTCACTCTTATTACATAACTTGTATATACTTTACTTTGGTACAAACGCTATCTCGGCCTCAACAGTAATTGACGGCTTTCGTTTAAAACTCTTGTTGGAGCAAAACTTTAATAAATTTAAACTAAGCAAAAGGAACATTAGATTTTTGAACCAATAGGGTAATTACTTATTCTGGATAGATAGATATAAATAAGTTAGTTAATTACTTAATTACTTTTTAATTGTATATTGCAATTAAATAAAAATATCTTTATTTATACATTTTTCTGTCATAAAAACGAAAATGTTTTTTTAAAGAAATGTTTTTAAAAAGTTCATTAATTTTCAGCGATATAAAATATATTTTATTTTCTATCAGTTTTCATCTCAACATAGTGGCTTTTCAACTTTTTGATATATAAATTGTGCAAATTGTAAAATTATAAGTTAAAAATAACAAACCTTTTTGTAACTTCTATTGTGAAAACAATAATTATATTAAACAATGATGATGAACGGAGATGAAAGTCATGAGTTGTACTCAGTAGTTGAAATTTGGACTTCAGGTAGAGAGGAGAAGATGAATTGTTTAAAATAGAAAATAACTGACAGAGAGTTCTTGAAATTCTTCGTTTACGGATGGGAAGCCAGTCCAGCTTAGAACGGTATTCAGATATGTGATCATATTTACGTAAGATAAAAATAAAGCGAATGCAATTATTGACGAGACGGTCCAATTTATTTAGATTAGCTTCAGAGATATTAGAGTAACATACATCAGCATAGTCAATAAGTGGAAGAATAAGAGACTGCACCAACAGAGTTTTGGTACGAATGGGTAAAATATATATATATATATATATTAATAATTTTTCAATTATTTTAATAAAGACAGTACAAAACTTGTACTGTCATTATTAAAATAATTGAAAAATTATTTTAATAATGACAGTACAAGTGTTGGTAATAGTTGTTAGTTCACCTCAAAATGCTTCATTTAATTATATACTTTTTCGATTTCAAATAATGATCTTCATGTGTTTGAGAATGTTTTTTTTCAGTTTTCAGGCGATAAAAGCGGCGTGATAGACTTAGTAAAAGATATTAAAGGATTAAAAATAATTACGAGTTATACAATTACTGTCAGTATTTTGTACATGTTAATTTAAGGTCAAACGAGACTACTACAATAAGAACTTCGACCTGAAATTTTTATTATTGTTAATGTAAAGTCCATATTTTAATAAATCAATCAGTAACATTTTTTATAAATATTATTATTATAAAAATATTTTGACATAACCGTCAAGAGATGTTTATAACAGTTCCACCAGATTAAAAAGAACACAGGATTAAACAACAAATTAGTTAATCTATAATTAGTTACGTCATACGTTAGCAAGCATCGCGGGATCTGTAGAGAAAGAGATGGTACAAATATTGTTACATATAACTTGTATTGCCTTATAATTGATTAATTATAAATGTTTTTCTTGTATATCTAATATCGAGCAAGTCGTCATTTTAGTCATATTAAATTAAAAACGTATACTATTTATTTTGATTTTAAGAATAAAAGATACAATATGCAAACAATTTTAAAGTTAATATAACAGTCTAAAATTCAAAACATGGTGTATAGTACCATAATAGTTTTTAAAAGGAACCGTTTTAAACTATGATAAGCACGTTGTCGCTTACAAAAAGACTTCGGTGTCTAGAAAATACAGAAAATATTTATTAACACAACAAGAATAACGAAAGAGTCAAGCTACCATGAAATACTTTATATTTCTACTATAAATATTTGAATTTATGTTAACCTTATAAAAACTATAATTATCTTATATAATCTGATAAAAGTTTGCGCATCATCAAGTGAGAGATATACAAAATTTACTTAAAACCAATTGAAGTTATACTTTTTATAGGTAATCAGTAAAATTTCATTGAGTTTTTGGCGCAGTTGAATTTCTTGAAAAGTGGTGCGCAGACTTGTATGGTCACAATGTGTTTTTTCTAGTTAACCTGCAATTTTGTGTCTGTATTATTAATTACTTGCTCTTATTCCAATTCATTGAGTCCTGCGCAATATTTCATGCCCTTTTCTCTGATATCATGCTTATTGTTAGTGGAGACACACTTTTTATTTTATTGTCTGTTCTGATCCTCAAAACCGTTCTCACCGACAAGAATAACTAACATCATATACAAGGATGCAATGTCAAGATAACCATTATCAATAGAGAGAAGTAGGCGGTTATAGCTGACCCGATACAGTTTTCAAAATTATCGATATTACCGGAAGCCGTTCTGACATGGCTAGTAGACTGAGCGTACAAAATACATGTCAACGCCATATACTGAACATTTTCTTTTTTTAGGGCCCAAAATTTACGACGTACTCTGTCGTACGACAAACTTACGTGTGTCACTCAATTGGTAGAGACCAAATATGACATCTGTGGCTCCTCATTACGGCATAATGCCGAATTGGTTTTAGGTAGTAACAATTTGCATACGCAGTCTTTTCTTGAGTACATCCCTTACTTTAATGTTGAGTAATTTGACCTTATATTCGTAATGTCGCGGTCTTAAGAGATGCACTAGTGTACTCTTGTACGATTCCACATTTGAATCTTCTCGAGACATTTGTTTGAAAAACAGAGTCAGCCACTTATATCCATCTTCTCCAATTATATGCGTTACATGTATTAGTAAACCAAGTGAACCATTTTTTTAATTTATACGTAACAGATTTTTTTAAATTTATACGTTTAACGTATTTTCTGAGGACAAAATGAAATAATGTATGATAATTTATCATATCTACTTATAAAATTAAGATTTCCAAATACAAATAGCCTCTAGGATTCTTACAAAATTTGCTGTGAAAGAAGTATAGGTGGGTCAGCTTGTCATAAATAAATTATGGAAACATTTTTAATTTATTACAATTATAGTATTTTTTTATATCATACGGGTACGTCTTTAATATATGGAAATATTTCGTAAATATTTAATAAAATAACACGAGATATATTTTGTTCTTTATACTACAGGTGAAATTACAAGTGTCTGTTAATTTAAATTATATGTTACTTTCCACTCAATGTAAAATTATATTTTTTTCTAGATTGTTGCAGCGCAGGTAAGAAAATACAACGCAGGAGATTAATCTGTTTTAATACGAATTCTTATCTAAGTCCCTGAAGAGCTCCAGCTTTATTCTTTTAATACAAAAACAATAGATCGAAATATTCTATCTGATTAAAAGTTGTTATCAACATTCGTACATCTATGACTTAATGAACGTTCTGAAATAAATATTATAAATACTTTCATTTGTACGTAATTTACTAGCTTGTTAGTAGCTTTCAAAAAAGTAACTTGACTTCACTAAGTTACACAAAAATATATCAATATATATAAAATTCTCTGTTTGCCTTTTAATAGAGCAAATTAACTTATTGCCATCACATATGGAATATTAGTAGGTTGTTCATGTAACTATTAAAGGTAAAGGAAACGATCCCTAAAGATTAATAAATATATACATTTCTTTACTTACAATCCCTTGCAGAAACTTCTACTAACAGGATTACCTAAACAAGAACATTTAGCTAAAATACTCGTATGTTCTACATACGAGTATTTTAGTAATAGTAATTATTATAAATATGAACCTAGAGCCTAAATTTAATTCAGTTGTTACAACATCGTTGTATACACATTTATAAATAAAACATTACGTACAAGTATTTAACTTGCCTTTAATAATATTTTAATTACTTTTTGCAAAAAAATCAAGTGGCTGCCAAATCAATTTTCGCAGGAATACCTTACTTTAGGGATATACAATGTCTTCTCTACTCGATACAGTTCAATCCAAAAAAATCCTTTAGATATAAAAGAATTAATAATTCTTTCCTAAAGGTTTTTAAAAGACTCGTATAACCGTTTACTTCGATCTAGAGACAATTTATCACTAAAAACTACTTCTCACTTTGTTACCTTCTGTACAAAGTTAATGTTCTTCACAATACAAGCTTCTTGTTTCTGATATTCTTTGCTTTTAAATATTGAACGCTCAATCATCATCAAAGTAAACTCGTTAAAATATCACATTTAGATGATGAATTACTGAATTTAATAACTCGCGGGTTAAATATAGTAGCCAATAATTATCCAGTACTATATATATTAAATTTATAAATATTTTAATGAACATGTTTCAATCGAATTTTTTTGATTATATACCAATGATCAACGTACTCACGATGATCAAATAAATGTACTCACGAACGTCAGTAAGTTTTTGAGTACATTGATTTGTTTAAATTGGAATCGTTAAAAAAATCGTTAAAAAACAGCGTAGATTGTAAATCACATAAAAAGATCTCTTTTTAAAATAAAACCAGCATTCATATAGGGAATAGTAAACAATTTAAAATAAAATATCACATTATATATACGCGAATGTGATTCTATAACAGTAGTTTTACAGTAATTATTAAATTTATAATTCTTTTACTTTTATTATATTTTGAGTATATAATATCACTTTGTAGGGAACTTTGTACCCACTTTTACGGAAATGACACGAGCGGAGAAGTAGGAAATTACGATATGAGAAATAAAATATTTGTATCAATAATTCATTAGAAACACTGTCGCGCATTTAATATTTTAATTGTTAAATTTTAATATTATTTAAAAATATTAGTCATTAATTATTAACTAGGATTCGCCAACCGTGCGCGGCGGATGTTGAGCTGAGCCAATCTCCTTTCTTTTTTTTTTCTTGATAACTTTTGAATGGCTAATCATGTTTTCAATCTGTTTTGGCTATTACATCTGCGTTCGGCTCAGACATACATAGCTAATTATCTCGTCACATTCTGGAGACAACTAAACACAAAGAACGGTCTAACCAAACGGTTAAAAGCTTCGCTTACGCTCAGCTCAATTACACATAGTAGATATGATAATTTAAAATTAGAACCTGAATAATATGACAAAATAGAACGCAAATGTACAAAATGAACACATTTCTTAAAATTAGCATAGATTATGCATATATTAATATTCACACGGTGAAATATTTTTAATGTCAATAAACGTTATCGATATTACTTTAAGTAGAGTAAGAAAAATTGGTTTACAACTATTGCAATTGTTTTTAGGGTCACCTTAAAAGGAAAAAATAACCCTTAAAAGATCACTTCTTTCTCCGTCTATCCTTTGTTCAGTCTGTTTGTCAAGTTCCTTTATTTCATAGGCGCGTGAAGATATCGAGTAGAAATCAAGTCTACGTCCTGTTGAAAAAATAAAACTTCAAAATTAATTTTTAAAAAAAGATACGGCGATATATGCAACAAAAACGCATGTTTCGATACTCTCAAGGAAAAATAATAATAATATGGTACTTCCCATTGACAAAGAACTATGAAATTTGGCAAGTAATATCTTTTTATAATACCAGTCCGAACAAAAACCTTAAAACTATACATTTGTAATAAAAAAGAAAACATAGCCTTATAGGAGGATGAAATTTAAAACTAAAGCCACTAGTAATGAGATATAAGAGAACTTGATGCGAATATATCAAAACATATTTTATTTATTTTTTACGGAGTGTAAATTCATATTTATAATAAAAAAATGTTTAACAATACTATTTTATCTCCAGACTTCGGTGAAGTGAAATATCTCAAATAATTATTTTAAATCGAGACGGTAATCCATAATTATTATAATATATTGTGAAATTTATATTACTAATTATCTAAGTATTTTGATTATGATTTGAATTGCCAAATTGATTTCAATTTTGTTATTATTATTATTATTATTTAATAGTAGTATTAGTGTAAATTGTAAAGAGATAATGCTTCATAAGCGATTTGGACGACAATGGTAATAATTTATTTAATGATTTTAATTTACATTAAAGGTCAAAAAATAAATTCACTGTTGTTGTTATTATGGTGCCCGAATTTAGTGTTTCAGAATATTTAAAATTACTGCTAAAATACTTCTGTCGCTTTTCTTTACACTTCAAGAATTCTTTTTCACTTGACTTTCAAATTACAGCATGTTGCAGCTTGCAGTCAGTAAAGCGACAATGCAGTTCCTACGTGTTACAAAATATTTAGTTACAAAATAAACTGCAATTGTTTAAATGATATCTTCCTTTTATTATTTTGAAAAATTCGGTATCTTCATGATATTTAACTGGCATGAGGTATAAGATTTTTATTCTCATGGTTAGAAGTTAACTCCAAATTGGTAATTACTAAACTAAACATTACTAAAGTTATTTTCAGCAAATATTAATAAGTAATATTAAAAATGACAACGCGTTCTTATTCGTATATCAGTTGTAATGTATTTCATATATGAGTCGTAGAATCAATTAAGCAAAGTTACACATGATAAAATAAAGTCACCTACCGCTTTTAATGGTTTCTCTGTTTGTAATAAACTAAAAAAAGTATTTTTTTTTAATTTGCTTTTTACCAATTGGGATGGCCTCACGAAACCGAAAACTTCTATATCCTGTGCATATAGAAGATGGTTTCGGAGTATAATTTAACGTTTTGTGTAAAATTGAGATATGACGATAATTGTTGAAAAGGTCGGGAAAAGTCCAAAGGGAAAAATCTCTTTTAGATATTACAAAATATTCCGCTGTGGGGTGCTCCGCTTATAAGAGGTGTCTAGGAAAGTGGTATATCTTTTAACAATAGCATATATTATAAACATAATACTATATACCTATTCTAAAAATTATTTTAGTGTTCTAAAGGTAGCACATGTTTTGAAACGTAAAATATGAACAATCTATAATTACATAGCCTATAAAAAAAAGATTAAAGTAACTTCTATCTATCTATCAGCCTGTTATCGTCTACAAGAAAGTCGTCTACACTATTTTAATAAAAGCTTTCTTCATTACATTCATTACAGAGTTACTAATTGGTGTAACTAAGTACGACGTTACGTAATTGTATACAGAAGACTGATAATAATTGTGTTAGCAAGTTTTAGCTCTCTGACATAACGAGCTTAAACTTTAAGTTTATTTAAACAATATTGTATATTAATTGCCTCATTGCCGACTAAGATATAATTTGTTAAGCATAATAATACTCTATACATCAAATAATAAAAAAAAACGTTTGTAAGGGATACATTTCCGTATTAAGGAGGTAGAGAGAAACAAAATCTTTATTGGAGACTGTATTTTCTTACAAACATTTTACTTGCACCTACAACGATTAGGTCACTTTCTTATTGCTGTTTTTGAAAAATCAACTTGTTTATTGACAATTACTTCATAAAAATTATTAGTACGCCTAGTTTATTTGTAACTTTTGTGCATGTAATGAATCCAAGCGATTTGAGTAAATAGTTAAATTTTCGAATTGTTTGTTACACTATATTAACGGTACAATCAAATTTCATATATATATATTTTACAACAGCAAATGTCCTTCTGGAATATATATATTTTTGTAAATGTGGTTTAATCCTAAGCGTCTTAAACGACTTTGAATTTTTCGGGTGTATTCTAATACTAGAATGGTTTCGAAGTACATTTGGACCTATTTGAACACTGCATTTAGTTTCTGTGAATTTTGCTTTTTTTCTTAGGGTACAAATAAGTCTGTAATATTATGTGCATTCTGTTTTTTATTTAAATTAAAAGAAATAATATAAAGATAGTCCATTAATTCATCAAATAATTTATGTATTGTATGTATTATGAGTATTTTTTTATTAGTACAAAAACAAATATTATTTAGATTCGTTTGTTTCTAATTTTATATAGAATTTTAATTGAACTAAAAATAGAATGTTTAATCCGTTTGAAGAGGTTTCTACCAGCTTATTAAAATGTTATATTCAATTTCAAGGACTCTCGGTGTATTTCTTTAATTTTAAAGTCGAGTTCATTTAATTACATCGTACCTTAATCTTTTTTAAAAATAAGTTAAAATTATACAATCTGCTCATTTCATTGAAATGAGATTATAGTAAGTATTAAACTTTTAATATTGTTAGGGATTATTAATATTATAATTTTTTAATATTTTAAGTAAATATGTACCTCACCATTTTGTAATGAGTAACTTAAATTACATCAGAGGCATAGGCGTCTGAGATAAATAGATAGTAAGATAGCTTCTTTATTAAGAATATAAATATTAATATAACTCCAGCCCGTAAGTACCTACATGGTTTTTAATCGTAATGTATACTTTAGTTGATCAGATTTAGTCAATCAATTGAAGTTTTAAGGAGAATATAATTTATAATTCTCTACTCTGTTGAATACGGGTATATAACTGTCTTTTAAACATGTGTAAATTAATACGTATATAAATTAAATTCAAATTCAAGTTTTTATTTAAGTAGAAATTAACACGCACTTTTGAATCGTCAATTATTACAATTACAAAAGTCATTGTAGTCAGTCCGTGTGTATGCGACCACCGGATCGGAAGGATGCTCTGCTAAGAAGAGGCGACCAGAAATACATAATACATTTTTGATTTTTTGATTTAAAACTACGAAAAGAAAGGCTTAAGATATTTTGTGGAGATATTAGTTAAACTAAAAATTTAAATAAAAATTTCAGATATAATTGATTTTGATTTTAACACTGACATTTTTTGTTTCAACCAAAGCTCCAACAAAAATGGCCCCGGCCATCTTTGTTGGCGCTTTTAAAGACAATCGTTATTCAATGAAAACACTTACATTTATAAAAAAAAAACTCTTAATCGTTATTAAAAACCAGCAATAACTATTTGTAAATTCTATTTATAATTTCTGGACAACGATTTCATAATAATTTGATTTATTTGCCACAAAACATTTTAGTTGTTCTGTGGCGGTGTTAAGATTCGCGTAGTAACGCAAATGTTCCATTTTAAATTGTCCAAAAATTCTGTTTATAAAAGTAATATTCATAATTAATTGTAATAAAAATTAACAACAACATAAAACGGTTTAAAAGATTCGATTTACTGTATCGGATAGACTCATCAACAATCAACAACTTTACAAAAACACAATATCCTACCACGTGATTTCCGTAAACAAAGTAATCGTTAAAAGTTGAACTTAAAATAATTAACTTTAAGACTAAAATGGTTTTACATATATTTATTTCGGTGTAAAACCATTTTAGTCTTAAAGTTAATTATTTTAAGTTCAACTTTTAACGATTACTTTGTTTACGGAAATAAATTTATAAATTTATATATATATATATACAATTATAGATGCGCATCGAAGCGTTTGTCCGAAGGACTACGTTTCCACTTGATAGGCCTATTCTGTTATTTTTCTGTATATATTCCAGTATGTTTGTTCCGGCGTAGCCGGCGTATTTTTCACCCTATCGTCACGAAAATCGGCAGGCGTATTCTTTAAATTATATGAATTTTTATGTCGAGCCGTTTTTATGATTAGGCGAAAAAATTCAAAATAACTGCATTTTTTAGTTTTATTTTTGGCGTAGCGAGAAATTTTCATCCGATCACCACAAAAATTGGTGATCATGTTCTTCGATTTTTTTTTGTTTGGTCATTTTTCTTACTGGGAGGAAAAATTCTAAATGGCGGCGATTTGAGTTTTTATTTTGGCGTAGCGTATTTTTCATGCAATTGTCACGAAAATTGGCAGGCGTGGTTTTGAATTATTTAAATTTTTATGTTGAGCCGTTTTTTTGCTTGGGCGAAAAATTTCAAAATGGTGGATTTCTGATCCGTACCACAAAAATGGACTTTGCGGCAGCTGGCGGGCTGAAATTTCGTTTAAGTATTATTTGCCGAAATCTAAGGTGTTTTTTTGTTAGTTTTAAATGGCGGCCAAACTTCGTCTAAGTATTCTTTTTTATTGTTTTGTTTTAGGTACAGTTTACGGAGGTTACTAGGGTGGCGCTCATACTTGGTTCACGGGTGAAATATCGTAACCACTGCACCTCTTGAAATCCACTTTAAATAATTTCAGTACTTTATCTCATCCTCTAACGTACTGAGGTCTACTGTTCACAGAACGTATACTACAGATTTCATTGTCAACTTCAGTTGAATAATTCTATCATACTGTTATTTGAAATCTCTTAAGAGGGCTCTGTTTCTTCTCGAGAAACAAATGAACTCCTACAAAGAAAAAGTGTTATAGAGATCTCCATGTTATATTTAATCAATAAATGTTTCGGAGTTTGAAAGCTGCTTTATATCATTTATGATACCATTTTAAATCACATGTTACGGCTAGTCTTAGAAAAACTGTGGTGTACCTCTGTACACCACAGTCTAACAAACCTCTCTAGGTTTGTTAGACTCCTGACACTGCTGCACGATGACATGCAGTGCTGTGTATCCGTCGATGGCGAACAATCAAGCTTCTTCTCCGTAACTTGTGGGGTGAAGCAGGGCTGCGTCTTGGCACTCTGTTCGCCTTGTATTTTGCGGTCGTAGAGCGGGAAGCCCTTAAGTCTTCTTCTGGAGGAGTACGCATTCGATTTCGAACTGATGGCAACCTGTTCAACCTATCCAGGCTTAAAACCAAAACTAAGGTTCTCTATGCAGAGATCATTGACATCATGTACGCAGACGACTTGTGTTTTGTGGCGGAATCTCCCGAAATTCTTCAGCTGCTGGTGACGACTCTTTATGAGCAATGCTGTAATTTCGGTTTAAAAATCATTGTCAAAAGATGGAAGTTATGTCCCTGGATGTTAATGGTTATGAGGCAATGAGCATAAGGCTTGGTGAGGATGTCTTAAAGCAGGTCAATACTTTTCGTTATTTGGGGAGCACAATAACAGCTAAGTGTGACATTGACAGCGAAATCAACAGCAGAATCACTGCTGCGGCCACGGCATTTGGTAAACTGAACACCAAAATCTTTAATTCCCATGACCTCTAGTTATCTACCAAAGTCGCTGTTTACATGGCCGTAGTTTTGTCAAACATTCTTTACTCAGCAGAGACGTGGACTCAGACGTCAGACAACTTGAACGTTTCTACCTTAAATGTCTTCGTACTATCCTTAAAATCTCCTGGACAGATCGTGTACGGAACAGAAGTATTAAGATGAGCCAATGTGGGTGGGATTGAGTCGTACCTTATGAGGAGACAACTTTGTTGGTGTGGTCACGTCTCGCTTGTCTGAAGATAAGGTTTCCAAGCGCATCTTTTATTTCGAGCTACAGGAGGGCAAGAGTAAGCATGGTGGACAACTCCTGCGATATAAGGATGTGCTTAAGCGCCACATGAAGGGCTACATAGGCATAGATCATACCGCGAAAAATGGAGGTCACACGTGAAATACAAAACACATCAATTTGAATTGCACCGGCGTATTGAGCTGGATGCCAAGCGAGAGGAAATAAATGTCCGACTACCAGTGGCTATCCAATACAACTATAGGAACGGCACTCTAACGTGTCCACAATGTGAGAGGACCTTCACCAACAAGATTGGTTATTTAAGTCATGTTAGAGCACATCAAAGAGAAGAGCAAAGGAGAAAATAAGAGGTCGCCATAGCCAAAATCGGCTGGAGGATTATTATTATAGATATATATAAATATTTATTTAAGATATATTTAGAATAATAACTTAAACTTATTTATTCTACGCCTATTAAATAAATTGACTGACAAGATTATAATCTTTTTTTTTATTAAATTAAGTTGTATTACAATCGTTTCAGTTTAGCAATATTATGCATATAGCAATATATACACACTACAGCGAAGAAATGCCGTCATTGCTTTACTGGAGTGCGTCAATCTACGTCAATATTAAGGTAACTTTATATAACCACCCTCATAAATAATTACTTATGTAAAACATTAATTTTTTTAATCACAAAAACCTAACAATATCTAAGTCATGCAATTTATTATAGCTACAGGTGAAATATCTTGTTTGAATTACAAATTAATTGTAAAATACTTCTTTAGATTTATTATTAGTAATATATTCCATTAAATTTGTCTTATTAATTACAAGTATTACCAATTCCATTATACTGTTATCACGTCCATGTTTTAACATCTTTCTTATCTATTTAAGTCTAATTATTAACAGGATATGTATTCTAATAATGACTGCTAATATTTAAAATTATTAATCCAAAGAAGTTAACATTCATCCTTCCTTCATAAAAACGTACAAGATGATAATACAATGACGGGTCATATAAACAACTTTGTTTATTAATACATAATAATATCCCCTATCCCATGGTAATGAAAGAAGGAGAACTAAACATTATTTTCAATTTCTCTATTTTTATACGAACTATTTTTTAATTCCAGATATTTAAATGCACAATTTCGTTATAAAACTGTTCAATCGCTCTTACCTTTTTGAAATGTTTGTTATATTAATTGATTTATTTTTGTAAAATATAATAATACTCTATTGAACCAATTGTAGTTCTTGTGCAAAAATAAAGCTGCAACGTTATACTTATTAAACTAGAAATTAATGGAAACTATTCACATCGTCCTTAAAATCATTTGAAGTTATCATTAAATACCACATGTATAACATATTAATATGATGTAATTTTCATATAAATATATTGTGAATCAATTATGAATAATACCAAATAATGGTGATGTGTACACAACACTGTACAAGTACTGTTACGTTATTATTATTTTAATTTTTGTAAATGGATGCTGTGATGATGAAAATTTTAATAATCGTTGTCCTTTTAGCGTTTGTAAATACCCCCGTGATCCGAGTGGAAATTATTTTAACACTTTTGATTTTCAACAACTCTAATAATTATTATTATGTTTTCTTCTTAAAGCTATGATAATAGATATTAGATGAATATAATATTAAATTTATAAATATAATAATACTTATCAATTTAATATCAAGTTACTTAATATACTGTTCACAAATACGTTTACAGTTTACTTGAGTTGCCATTGTTCGTGTCTTTGTGTTATATTTTTGTTAAATTCAATTATAATTAAACATTTAATTTAAAGCATATTGTTATGTTTATATAAAGTTTCTTAAAAAAAATTAAGTTTAAAGAAAGAAAATTTTAAAATAAAACTATTTTTTAAAATTAATAAGTAACTAATAAACGATCTTAATTTTACATCTTAACAAACAATAACTTTTATTGGGTAAGGTAATAATAACGCGTATTGCTTCTTCGATTACGACGTTTTAACGATTTCAATAACATATTTATAAATTGTAAAGGAGTGAAAAGATAAGGAAAATATAAAATAATAATTTTAAAAATTTGCTTTCGGGTTTGCTTTGTTTGTTTTGGTTTTTTGCTCTTTGTAAGGTGATATTGCTTGTGATTTTAAAGAAAAGTTCGTATCATTTAAAATTGAACCATTCTATTATTACCGGAATCCTGCAAAAGTTCTTTGATTTATATTTTTATAAACATTTGAATAGAATTTACCGTGCCAGAGTAATACCTATTTTTATTTTTATTTAACCAAGTAATAAAAATAAACAACATAGTCGTATGTTCGATACATGCACTGTATGTACCTCATAAAGGGAAACTTAAAAAAAAAAAAAATTAAAATACTGAACTGTAGAACTATGATTTAGTTTACATTTATAATATCAACTAGGCGGGTCGGCGATACCTCCGATAGAAACCTTGTAGAGTACAACCTCAAGATGGCAATTTCTCACCGTGACTCCGAGGCTATAAAAAAGCTAGTGAACTTAATAACTAGCTTACTACTACTACTATTTACTTTATTTATTATTACTATTAATTTCTAAAATAGCTTTCGAAAACTTGTGCAGGTGTACAATTTCCTGCGAAGTTATCATTGCCATTAAAATCGTAACAAAATTGTTTTAAAATAACAATGAAAGGCATGGACAAATGTCTATGGTCATAAAGAAAAACAAAAAAAAAATCTACTTGAAATAAGATTTACAAAAAAAAATGTTTTAACATTATAAATAAGAAACTATGACTCTGTAAGCGATATTACAGGTATTATAAAAATAATTGTTTTTTAATTTTATAATATTATTGTTGAATGACGTCGCATCAAACTACTTTTGGGCAATTTTAAAAAGTCCGGGAACCAGGTACAATTTTGGTCATTATTTTTCTCCTTTAAGGATAATTAGCGAAATGCATAAGAATATTGTATCATGAAGCCTCGTTATCTAAGATTTTGAAGGTGAAATGGACACCGGTAGTTTCCCTTCGATCCTCTTTACATCTTACCTTTTTTTTTTATTAATTTATGAATTGACATCCGTAGATATTCGTCCATGCCTTTCATTGCAATTATTAAATCAATATTGCCATGATTTTAAATATGATGGTGACTTCGCAGAAAATTTATAACATAATAATTGTCTAAATTAGGATTCAACACAAGAAAAGAAATAATATTTTTTTTGGCCAATATTTGTTTTTACAATAAATTTCCCAAATCTGTTACCGACCTACCTGATAAGAAAAAAATCACATCTAACTATGTTGACAACAGTTTTGATTCACTAGAACAACTTCCAAGATGTAGACAACATCAATTAGCATTTGTAGTTAAAAAACTAATACAATATAAAAATAGTTATTTTTTATGTTGAAGGAAGAATCCTTAGTATTAAGCTTTACTTAAATTATAATTTCTTCTTGCATATCAATTAGGAAAGTACCAATATACTGAATAATATAAAATTTAGGTAATTTAAATTTATAATAGGTTTACAATTGTTACAGTACGTCAGTACAATATTCAGTAATAACAAGGTAAATTAGTTTGTAGGTTAGTAAGTTACTGTTAATTAATAAGAAGTTCGAAGGAGATCTGGGCATCCAGTCTGTACTTATAGCAAGATTATATGATAGTTTAATACAGCTTAAAATTAAATAAATATAATAAATTAGGAGAGTATCCAAAATTTATTTTGACGGTTCTTTATTAATACAGCTAGACTATGAAATAGGACAACTGAAATCTGACGTTTTATAATGTGTGTTTATTTCATATAAAAAAAATTGACTTTGACAACTTGAAAAGAAAGTAAAGTCTGCTTGCTTTTTACGTTAGAATCTTATCGATAAGTTTCTGCATACAATGACAAAGTTGTTTTGTAGTCCCCAAAGGCACGTTTAGTGTTATGCAACGTTTGTGTAGATAATCACAAACGACGTTACCGCGTTTGCTGATAATCAAGAACGTCCGAACAAAGCAATTATGTTGTATTCTATAATACTAAGGTTTATTTTCTAACACTACAAATTGGGATAAATATTGAAGTAATAATGATTTTTTTTAACATTGTTACTTAATTAAATTATTGTACAAAGTTAACACAGTCTAAAATGTGTAAAATTAACCACTTCGCAGTATTTCAATATTAAATCTTTATTTAAATGCAAATATATGTTTCATACAAGCCGTCTTTATTACTTCCATTTATTATTAAAACGTACCTTTTGACTTCAAACCACAAATCACAAAACAATTTACTGAAATAAGTCGATATGAATTAAAAAAAACATTGTTCGATAAGTAATATTAACAAAGCAATTAAAGAAACAAAATGCTATAAACAAAATAATTGCAAGAAAATCTTTTACTTCCTACGAAAATTATAAGGTATACAATCACAATAATAATATTCAAGCAATAATTTCAATTTTAGTATTCTTATTCCATTAGTGCATACACTTATCCATATTTCTAATATCTTAGTAATGAATGGAGTTGCCAGTACTATTGGCAATTTTTTATATTTGACTTTGCAGATTCATCAAAATATGATACTTTTTACGGAATTGTCTTAACCTGTATTTGTTGGGAGAACAAAAACCCAAACAATAACCTTTCCCTTCTTTTTCTATTTATCTGCCTCCTTCTCTCTCCATTTGTCAAGGGTTACAAATCATTTACAACTTTTAGTTGCAAATATTCATATATTACCTCAACACTATCATCGGGACCTTCTGCTTGTTTGACATCTTGTCGAACAAAGTAATAAATAGAAAATAAACTGATCACTATGCTAAAAACATTACTCACTCAAGAATGTAGCTTTTTATAGATCTAATAGCATATATCCTTAATTAGACAACATTTTATTTCGCGATATGTACACTCAGTACCCGTCAATACAATCCTCTGTGGGAGGAAAAAAGTTAATGAATGTGTGCAGTTTAGATAGATCGTCCAAACTTTTCATAGCTCAAAATTGTGACGGCTCTTGTTGGTATACAGTCATCCACACTCAATGCTTGTTTACATAGAAGTTTTTTTTACAGACAGGGAAAAGAGGCGCAATTTTTTAGGAAATTCAAACTTTAAAATATTATTTTTAGTAGAGCACATTAATTTTACTATTGCTTGTTTTTTTAATAATGTTATAAATTATTATTATCAAATCTACAGAAATTAAGAGTTTTATGTATTGTAAATGTTATAATTACTAGCGATCCGCCCCGGCTTCGCATGGGTTGTACAGCATATTATAATATATTATTCCCTATTATTGCTATTATCGTCGATTAGCTTTAAATTTAACGTTTTATGTCTATACTATTTGAAGTATTTTAATAGGGATAAGCGTGTTGTAATGTCTTTGTAAATGATTATCATAAGTAAGCAAAACCTAAATATATATCGTACTACACATTATTTCCTTATATACGCTGATCTCACGTGGCAGATTTTTTAATTTTTTTTAACAAATCTGATTATATTTCAACTAAGTATAATAAACCCTAACAAATTATTCACCAAGAAGATTTACTCGTAAATCTTCTTGGTGAAAACCTATTAGTGAAAACATGTTTTGTTTGAGTTTCTTGCGAACAGACGGACAGAGGAGGCGGGCACCTTTTTCTATATGCAGTGATGAACTAGATATTATTAAGTAAAAATGAACTATTTTTATTCTAACCTGTGGCATTGTAGTTGCGTCAATGTTGTTAAATTGTTGTTGAAATCGTTATTTTATGTTTACGTAATCACAAACTTAATTTTCCAAAATTATTGTTAATAATTAAATATTATTAATTAGTTATTTTTAAGTACCTACTTACATTATTGCAGGTTTTGCACAGAAAAATAAAGTACTGGTTGAAACAGGTTTGACTTTTAGTCACAATTATGTGTATGATGTATATAATGTATATAATGTGTATAATGTATATTGTATTAACAATAGACGTTAAGATGCACTGTTTGTGATATTACTAAGAGTAAACTTCCAAGCATTGATTTAGACTGTACTCTTTATTGCATTCTCGTGATTGTTATTTAATAACTGCAAATGCATTTAATGGAAGACGTGGTTTTATGGGTCACTTTAGTCTTCTTGTAAACTTGTTGCTTTAACTCCAAAATGTTTTACTTTGCTATATATGCTATAAACTTCGGATAAAGAGTTATTTATTTATTTCCCATAATAACTCATGTTATTATTTTTAACGTACAGAACGACAACAAACATTGGATTTTAAATATATATTGATTTAAGCATTTAGATTAACATAAATTTAATTATTTTAAATAAAGTGGGTGTTATATAATCCTATAAATTCATTTCTTACTAAAAGAAAGAAAGGGAAATAAATAAAACTGAACAATGAACACTGTGGGTGTGTCTTATGGATCACTAATATATGGAGAGTAGTAATAATGCACTGCGAATTACGATATTAATAATAACAATACCGGAATTTATAAGATTAAACGATAAAACATCAATTATTTTAACTAAATAATAAATAACTCTTCTCTGAAATAGATCTCCTCAACTTGGACTTAATTGCGAATGAATGTGTTATGAAAATATCTCCATCACTAATTAGCGGCGAAATACAATGATAGTAACCTTCATATCAATCTCTTCTTCAACGTCCTTATTGTACCGTCATGTTAATAAATAACAAGTACTGAAGTTAAGTTCACTATCAATATAGTATATCTTTTACACTTTAAATCAATATTTAAAGTATAAAAGATAGGCCTAATTAATAAATTAAAAAAATACAATCAACATTTTATTTAGTAGTCGTTGTTTCATTTATTAATTTAGTTAATTTACTGTTATTCTTTAATGTAATGTAAATTCTTTTTTTTATATTATTAAACATTTATATTATTTTTTACCAAACTTTACTTATGACATTTTGCACTCTATTGTTACATATTTTATTTATCTAGAGATCCCGGTACAATATTATAATCTTATTAACTTTAATTCGATTTATTTTAAAACGAAATATATGTTATAGTAGTAGCCAGTATCATTATGACATATATATATGAAAAAATTGAAAAAAAATCAATAAAAAGATGTAAATATCTATTGTTTAGTCCAACTTTATGATGTTTTAGTTGCATATGTTTCCAATAGATGACGATATTGATAATAAAATATGAAATAATGTAGTAGTAGGTATCATTAAATTGTGGAAGCAACAGTCCAAGTCACTGAAAATAACTAGTATATATTATTTATTGTAGTATATATAATTATTATTAATAGTGGTCCAACCCTATTTTAAATTTATATACTATTTTTTATTCTTATGAACGATGATAGAACAACAAATAGCAACAGAAAAAACAAACCTCTTTTGTCGTATCTTTTCTTTTTTTCACTTACTAAATAACATATTGAAGTAATTCGCGTAATAGGTTACGTTACGTTACGAGTCGTTCGTTTCTTTTATATATAATAACAAAATATAAAGAGACATTTTGTAAATATTATGATTTACTTGTGACGACTAATGTGCTTCATTTCTCATCAAAGCTACTAAGAGGTAAAAGGTTTTATTTATAAAAAAATACAAGTATTTTTTTAATAATTTTCAAATTTTAGAAACTGTTAGAGTGAAGGGCTTTTGCTCAATGTTTTAGAAGGTAACTTTATCGCTACTAAGTAAAAAAAAATATCTTGTATAGAAGACTAAAAGTATGATTGAAATGTATATAACCATAATACCTTGAAATGGAACAGAAATCAAAATCATTCCGTAGGATGTTGGGGCTTTTGATTTTTTCATATTATTTTATCAGAATTAGAATTTTTATGGATATTAATTTTATTATATTATTAATTCACTTTTTAAAATATCTTTTAAAAAATATATAAATCTACTCCAAAGTTACTTTACGCTTCTATAACAACAGTCTAACAAATATATAATTCGTCAGTAAGCTTGTATTATTAACTCTAAATAAATTTGGATGTATTGAAATAGAAGATTTACGAACTGAAACGTGTAATAGCAATAATTATTCATATTAGTAGACCCGCATAACTCATACTCTAATGGCTGGCGCGTGAAACGATATTGGTGCGATCTTGTTCCAATAACTCTGCAATTAATTTCCTTAATGCCTCAATTCAATAGGAACTATAAGAGATGAGTCTGATACAAATATAACAATGGAATTTGTCATATAAGCCATTAAACAAATTTATAACTTGGCAAAGGGATAAATAATGTAATCAACTTTGGTACAAATATTTAGAAATAAATTTAGGTAAGAACAAATAGCTCGTCATTCATCATATGTAATTGATTGACATTGGTTAATAGAATCGATCGAAAACAATGTTTTATTTTAAATCATGTCGTACAAGACAAGCCTATCTATATATAGCAACTTAATTTCCAGCAACAACATCAAACGTTAAAATATATTTTAATAAAATCCTAGAAGTAATTAACACCTGATTTATTAATTTATATTTTTTATATATTATTAGTATATTTACTAATATATAAGTATTAAGGTTATTTTATTTTTATATAAAGTGGTTCCAGATTAAGTAAGCAAATCTAGATTTGGAGAACGACAAGTCCGTTAATTATTTATTGTTGATTTTCCTTTGGTAGCGCGTTTCCTTTTTGCATTTCCTTCTTTTTTGTTGTATTTGAAGTATTACATCATTGATTGACGAACTGGAATACCTTTGCAGTGTACTCTGAACAATTATGAAAGAATACAATAACCATAAACTCTTTTACACTAAAAACTTTACTTCACAAAACTAACTTTATTAAACCTGTGAAAATTATATTTATAATACGTTTCCTCCAGAAAAATAAAAATAAAAAAAAGCAGTCGATCCTCTAATTTTCTTCAATTAACTGTTATGGTTGATACAATTATTATCTATTAGATGGCGAGGTTTTTTTCCACTTATTCATGATCATGTGGTCAGAGATGGATCAGAGGTCAGAGCAGTTGAGATAAAATAAATTAAAGATAACTTTTACAATTACATACACAGCATACCGCTCTCACAGCATATCAGCATCATAAAGTTCAGCAATTAAGTTCCAAACCTTAACAATGCAGTGACACTTACAAAATCGTATTAGAGTGCATCGCTGTGTTAGAACGTAGATGCTAGAACGTAGATAAGCCTATGATAACATTCCGTTTTAGTTACAAAGATTCAGTGAATAAAATTAGCACTTTCAACTGTGTCAAATAATGACAACTGATTTTGATAATTATTATTGTGTCCTTTGCTTATGAGGCCCGGCAAAATAAAGAAATATATTAAATTATAATATTAAAGCCCGGAGACACAAAGGTTATTTCCTGATGAGGTAGTTTACTTTTATATTACTAATAACTTGATCTACAACTTACTTTCTAGCGTTGTCATATTGATGACTGTAGAGGTGAGCCATGGTCAATATAAATTGATCAGAAACATTATTTATTAAGCTTGTGAATTTGTTTAAGGAATCAGATTTTACTAACACGGTCAGCGAATAATATTGTCAACTAGATTTTTTAAGGCTAATAATTAATAAAAAATACTAATTTGCCTTTATAACTACATGTTAACCTTTCACAATCTATAACAGCTTTTGATAGTACTGTCAAATCAAGTTTACTTTTACCATATATATCGAGAAATTGTTTGTTTCAAAATAGACTGTAAAAGTGAACTCGAATGGTGTCTTAATGATTCAGATAGATGATTATTAATTATTCATTTACGTAATAACAACGATTGAGATTTTTTATTACCTCATTTATTATATATTTGTTCTTATTAAGTAAGTACATCTTGTTTTCATTATTCTAATTATTGAAATGAGAAGCCCGTATAATTAAAGTCTTAGTTATTATTCTATTGTTTGCATTTAAAATAAAATCATTCAATAATATCATAGGATAAAATTATGAGAGTAAATCTTAAACCTGTTCATATATATTATACCCTCAAGATTAAACTAAAAATCCATGAAGTTAAAAAATTATAATATTATCATAATAAAGTTAAGTCTATATTAACCTACACGTGAATAAAAACAATAAAAAAATATCATATATATATATATATGATGTGATGTGAAAACAAACGTTTGCTTTCCTCCGTAACTAAATAATTTCTTAGCCCGAAATTAAGTTGGATATTACTATATAAAGTATAAAATACAACTGTTAATCAGTATATCTACAGTGTGTTTAATGCAATTCTTAGTTTAAATTGTGTATTGTTTCGTTAAAATGTGTGTTCAGAGAACAGTGCAGTGAACTTGCAGCAAATATTTTATTCATCTCCCTACTTCAGTTTTATAATAAGTAGAAATAATATATATGATCAAATACGATTTAACGATCAACTAATAGATTGGTAAAACGGTTACATATTGACATTACGAGCGTTAAAACGAGAGTTCGATTCCCAAACTGATTTAGAAACTTTTTCTTGTTTTTTTTTTGCCTCGGACACACTTCGGTATCAGTGGCAGGAGATAATCAAAGCAGAGTCTCAGCCAGTTCAAGTCATCCACAGTCCCACTGTTCCCCCTGGGACCTACTACAACCGCTCCGCCGTACGACTGCATACTCAAGTTTTGTTAAGCGGAGGTTGCAAGGCAGAGGGAGACGTTCTGCGCCCCAAAACAGAACCAAATCATTAAGGAGGATACCTGAAATAAACCGAGTGAGCCTCTAAACTCCGAGGGGTAGCTCCGCCAGCAGGCTAGGGCACAGTGGGCTAATCACCTACTTACCCGAAAATATTCGATTCAAGAAACTGAAAAGCAAAACCGGAACGATCATTATAAAAAGGCCTTTGGCATGAAATTACGGACACGATTGGCTTTTTGGAATGTACGTACGCAATCGGATGACAGCAGGCTAGCGCCATTGGAGATGGAGATGGTCAAGTACAAGCTGCATATACTCGGCCTAAGCGAAGTGCGAAGAAATGAATTTGGGGAGCTGAAAACATCCAAGGGGTTAACTCTTCTCTATTCCGACAAGGAGTATGAAGCAGACGCCCGTGAGTACGGTGTAGGATTTCTCCTGTCCGACGCTGCAAAAAAAAAGCCTCTTGGATTGGAAACCGATTTCAGACCGTATCATTACCGCTCGCTTCAACTCGAAGGCACGTAATGTCACTAGAGTACAGTGTTACGCCCCAACCAATACCTCCTCCGAAGAGGACAAGGGTGCTTTCTACAGCTCACTTCAAAATACCATGAAGAACATACGCAGTCAAGATATCATTATCGTTACAGGAGACCTCAACGCTAAAGTGGGCAACGCTAATACTGGCTGTGAAAAGCATCTAGGAAAACATGCGCTTGGAACGATGAACGACAATGGGGAGCGGTTTCTCGAATTCTGCCAGAACAACAACCTGGCAATCGGAGGATCACTTTTCTTGCACAAAGACATCCATAAGTACACCTGGACCTCACCCGACGGCGTCACTCGGAACCAGATTGACCACCTTGCCATAAGCTGCAGATGGCGAACATCACTGCTGGATGTGCATAACAGGCGTGGCGCTGATATTGACAGTGACCACATGCTGGTAGTCGCTGAACTATGCCTCAAAGTGGCAAATACCCAACGAACATCGGATTTCGGCAGGGTGGGAAAACGATTTGACGTACGGAAGTTGGATACACCTGCAATTGCAAGGAAATTCGCGGCTGAATTGCAGAACCGTTTCTCCGTTATGGAGGCAGACGAAGACACATTAGACTCGGAGTGGAATCGGATTAAAATGGTCTATCAAGAAACCAGCTCCGAAGTCCTAGGACATCAAATAAATAAGAGCGACGAATGGGTAACGCAGTCGACTTGGGACCTTATTGAGGCTCGTAAAGCGCTCCACTTAAAAATCGTGGAGACACGCAGCGATACAGAACGGGCCAACCTTCAATTACAGTATCGGCAAAAGCGCAGATGCATCTATCGCAGCGCCAGAAAAGATAGGCGGAGATGGGCTGACGATGTGGCTGATCGTGCACAACATGCAGCCGATACTGGCAATCTAAGAAAATTATATGATGCTACCAAAACTTTGGTTGGGACTCGTATCTATAGGAAAAAGCCTCTAAGGGATAAGCAAGGAAGACTGATCACGACATCTAAGGAACGTGTCAAAAGGTGGCACGAACATTTCAAAGAGTTGTTCCGCTTATCGTCCACAGCACCTCTTTACTCTCTTAAAAGCACGCCAACGCCCCAACTGCTAGATATTGACATTTCCCCACCGAGCAGAGAAGAAGTTAATAGCGCGATACTGTCTCTTAAGCGTGGCAAAGCCCCAGGTCTCGACTTAATAACCTCGGAAATGCTAGAAGCAGATACACAAACCGCAGTCGAGACCTTAACGCCCCTTCTGGAAAGAATCTGGACAACCGAAGAGCTCCCGAAGGACTGGAATAAGGGTCTGTGCCTAAGAAGGGAGATCTGAGTCAGTGCAGCAACTGGAGAGGAATCGCTCTGCTCTCTGTACAATCGAAAATTCTCTGTAAGGTACTACTAGGGAGATTGTCAAGGGCAGTTGAACCTTTGCTTAGGAGAGAACAAGCAGGCTTTAGACCGAATCGTTCCTGCACGGACCAAATCAATACACTCTGGATCATCGTAGAGGAAGCATCAGAGTGGCAGTGAGAAACTTATCTCACTTTCGTTGATTTCGAAAAAGCTTTTGACACCGTACGATGGTCTAGGATTTGGTCCCGACTAGATGAGACAGGTGTCCCACCTAAGATCAGGGACATTCTAATCTCCATCTGTAGGAACTACACTTTTACCGTCGCGCACGATTACCTCCTTTCTGAAGACATCACGGTACACGCTGGAATTAGGCAGGGCTGTCTCCTTTCACCTCTGCTGTTCCTTATCGTCCTGGATGGCATCATGCTAAGAACAAATGGCAGCAAGCGACGCGGTATAGAGTGGGGGATGACCGAAACACTGGACGACCTAGACTACGCTGACGACCTGTGCCTGCTCAGCCACAAGCAAATTGACATGCAAGCCAAATCGGACGATTTACAACGCGAGACGATTCTGGAAGGACTGAAGGTTAACTCGCGGAAGACTCAAGAAATACGTAGAGGAAAGGAACTCGACGCCACTGCTACTCGGTTCGGAGCCTATTGAGCGAGTGCAACAGTTCACCTACCTTGGAAGCGTCGTGTCGGAGACTGGGGGAACGGAAGAGGACATCACTTCCAGGATAGCCAAGGCCCGGGCGACCTTCGCGCAACTACGACCCGTGTTGCAGTCCCGAAAACTGACTCGGAGAGTTAAATTGAAAATATTTCGCTCCAACGTAAAGTCTGTTTTGCTGTACGGGTGCGAGATGTGGAGAGTTAAAAAGAACATCACACAACGCGTCCAGGTTTTCGTCAACCGATGCCTCAGGCAGATCCTCGGTATCTACTGGCCCGAAAAGATCTCAAATGACGACCTTTGGGATCACTGCTCGGAGACGCCAATCGGTCTCCAAATAAAACGCTCCAAGTGGACTTGGATTGGTCACACCCTAAGAAGAGCTCCTGACCACATTCCAAGGCAAGCCCTGGAATGGACATCACAAGGGAAAAAGAAGCGTGGCCGTTCTAAATACACTTGGAGACGTTCAGTGGCAGCGGAACTGAAGGCGATCGGTTTGATGTGGTCCGAGGCGAAGCGAAGGAGCACTGTGGACGCCCTCTGCCCCTCATGGGGGCCTTAGGACATTAAGTAAGTAATATATATATTAGATTTTCTTACAATTTCACATACATGCATATATACTAAACTAATAAAGAGAAAAGCGGTGATTTTATGTATGTCTGTATATATATTACAAAAACAACCGAACCGATTTTAGGTAGATTCCATAGATGAATCTACTTATTGCAATCGATGCGATGACGGGACCCAGACCCCAGATTAGGAGCGCTACGCCGTTTATGAACTGGAGATTGAAAATCCGTCGAAAAAAAAAAATTATATATTCCGATGAGTCTAAATTCATCGTAGGCAAAATCTGACTTCACAGGTCGATATGATAAATTAGTAGGACAAACGTAGCAACTCGTTTTTTTGGAAAAAGTGAAAGGGGATGCTGGGAGGGGAGGTTAAAGTGCAAAAGTTTGGGACACGCTATAGATCGCAAATATTGACGGAGGATTTTCAAACTCGGTATACACATTCTTAAGGACAAATTGAAGGTTAAGATCTTGAACGGGAGAAATCGGTCGGGGGGTGGGGTGCCTGGGGGAGTTGAAAATTAAAAACCGAAAAAAGTCACATAAGGAGGCAAAATTTTAAAGTCGGAAAAATCCTAGAAAATTAACAAATTAAGAGAGGTAACTTTTTTGTCCGAAGAGTTTTTTGATCCGTTTATGAGATAGGGGTGGGGAGCGGTTCCCCCCTCACCCAACATATGCAGAGTGACCCGTCATAAGACTCGTAATGACCAGTAAAATACTACTAGTTTTTCTTTGTCGATCCGACCCCCCCCCCCCCCCCTCTACTCACACAACTAATGTAAATCATTCAATGTTAAGAAAATGAACTATATCTCCTGTTGTTGACTGGAAAGAAATGATTTATTTTTCGTTTCAGGACAAGTGCGGTGAAATTATTGGTGTGGTGATACCATCTTTTATCATACATTACATGTTTATCGCATTCTCGGTTTCATTGTAACCTTCGCATATTGCATATCCAGAATCGCGTGACGGGAATCTACCTAACACGATCGACCCTATCGAACGAGGTATTTTAAATTCTATTACTCTTTATTCCTAATCATTAATTAAAAGTATTAGATAATTAAGTCACAAAAAAAATAATTCGTATAGTTTGGGATCCCAAACTAGACTACCAAATATGATTATTTAAATGGTGGTTTAAGTGGTGGTTAATATTCAATAATATAAACATAAAGCATAGTAATCTTATTACTTGATAATTACTACAATAATATCACATAACTATACTTACATTTAATATTAAAAGTTAGGAGTATAATCATATGTACATTTACATGATCGCCTTAAGCATTAATTACATTATTATCCTAATTTTTTTACCACGCATTTACCACGGGGAGAATTTCGAGAAGTATTTGATCTGATGCCTACCGCCGAATTTCATCACCTGAAGTACCCGTATGAAAAGAGTAACTTTTAGCTTTCACGAAAACCTTTTAAAACAGAGTATGAAAAGGGTACTTTTAACTTATGATAAGGTAATTACAATAAGCCTAAAATTGCTGACCTGTTGCTATTAAAGCTACAGTTCAGACCCAGATAATAACAGAGAGCATAGTGTGTGAGTTAGTTAAGTCTGAGTATTAGTATTAGTAGTGATAGGATTATAATAATCTTACAATAAAACATTTAATACATTAATATTTCACAAAAAAGTTGTTTACTGTTTCTTTAATATGGGTTAATGTTTCTAGAATCAAATAATAGCTCAGATAAATTTGATAATAATAATATAATATAGGAAATACAATAAATTTTATAATTAAGTTTTTGTGTAGACTATTTCCGATTTTTTATATCTCATAATCAAATCAAATTATTCAGTATTTTTTTTATTTGAAATACCAAACCTTACTTAATAATAACATACTACTTGCAGCGTATTCTATATCTTACAAATAGATAAATAACTGTTTAAAACATTCCCATCGTATAAGATACAAGTTTCAACAAAGCAACAAAAATGTCCAGCCAGATGGAATATAAACTTGGAGTATAAGCCAAGAATACGCGTCTAAGAGAAAGGATTGGAATGTTTGCATAACGTTATCCCTTTTCACATAACGTACAAAACTTGTACTATCTTCCTCACAGGGTAAATATTTTCAGTGAATATGTATAACATATTGTGTACTTTTCTTAAAATTCAGAAAAAGGTGGTATGTATTTGCTCTATATAATATTCTCTTAGTGTTTAGGTTTTTTTTTTGAAAAAAAAAAAAATTGTAAGCTCGAATAAAAAAAGATCTTTTTTTAGAGGAACTTCTGAAATTACACCCAAACAAGCTTTTTATCTAGTTTATATTGAATAATTTAATTTTCTTGTATAATTATTAACTAGTTCGTCGGTCTGAATTTTTATATAATTTTAACTACGACAAGCAACTTGATAACGTTGATGACGGAGAATAATAATGCAAACGTTAAGAGTTTATAGTTTAACTTGCTTACTGAAAAATATAGAAATTGTTCGGATTAATTAATTATTTATATTCATAGTAAAATAATTTTGATTATAAAAAAAATAAGGATTACTAGGAGGATAATCAGGGATAAAACTTATAACACAGAAAAAATAAAAAATTGTAAAAAAATGTTAACAGCTTTTATTAGCGAAAAAAATTTAATTTTAATAGTAAAGGTGGCAAATATCTACTTTAAAAATGAAGGTTTATTTTTGAAATACCCAATTACCATGACAGGTTGTGATTGTTATCTATGTGAAACAGAATAGTGTATTTGTGTAAACTACATGCTTAAAGGTTTAGAAATGCTTATATCCACCATACAGAGAGCTGTATCATTATACGTTAACAATAAATGTATTATATAATAACTTTTAATAAGTACTACGACAGTAGCTGAGAAACATTTATGCTCAAACGAATAAAGTTATTACTTTATTAATAACGACTATTGAAAACATTAAATAACAGCAGCTTAAAGCAGAATCTGTTTTATGAAACAACTGTATGGTGTCGACGACGTTCGTTTTCGAACTTCAGGTACACATTTTAATATTTAAAGCTGCATATCTATCATTTACCTACAAACCAATTACTAAATATTCGTATCAACCCGTAGCAGAGTATGATATAGCAGTAGTATGACTATATTCTTATAGTCAATATAAAAAATATTTATACGATTTCAATACTACTGTCACGTGCTACATACAGCTTTGCCAATATTTGAAATAATCGCAATAACAAGTTGTTACACAAAGACTTTTGTAAGCCTGTGATTGTAAACATAATTTATAACTTTGTTTCTATGCTTCTTTACGGTGATCTCAGAGAGAAGTTTACTGCATGGACCAAGACAGATTATTATACAAAGTATAGTAAGGCAATCAATCAACCAATTTAACAATACGAGTACAATTAAAAGATATAGGAGCATTAATAGGATTATCAATATAGTAATTAAACTGAGTTGGTTTGAGTAGTCTTATGTATAAGCTTTAGTACTGAATATTTCCTTTACATCCGTTAGTCAGTTTTTGCGTGAAAGAGTAACAAACATAATATATGCATCCTGAAAAATTTTCGTATTTACAATATTAGTAGTATTTACAGGATTAAAAAAAATCCTCGAAGCTTTGTGATATAAACTAGATGTATGTGTTTTTAGACTATGTGGAATTTTGAAAATTATTTCGGATATAATAATCTAAATATGTTTACATAGTATACAGAGTATGGAATGACAGACTATATTCTTTTGTTCCAAAAATATTATTAAGAACACCAAAATTCAATGAACCCTCAAAAATTAAATTGATCAAAGTATAATTTTATATAATATATTTTAAAAACTAATAAGTCATTCCTCACTGATAATCTTAAAAGAGCGTACATTAGATTTAAGTCGACAGTTAAATAACTTTGGATATTCCATCTTAGTTATAGTCTTATTAAGTTATATAAATTAGGACTGAAACTAGGTTAACTAGGTGTTCTGAGAGTTCCACTGAGTTGTCTTTGAGTTTCTGTTGTAAGTTGATACCAAAATAAGATATTTATTATTATACAAATATTTACTTACTAAATACAATATAAACATACTTACCATTTTTTTATTTATCTGTTGTATTTTAATATAACATGCAGTAAGGAATATTTCATATAGAACATATTCAATATGAGTATTCTAATTAGTAGTAATGGTTCACTGCTAGTAGTGATAACTTACTGAAGGAGATAGATAGCTCGAGGCTGTGCTACAATATTTTTTATACTTGTTGAATATAAAATATTCTATAATGCAATTATGTGCAGAAAATTTGCGTGAAACTAAAGAGTGTTGAAAATTTAATAGTAATAATAATATTTTACTATTCACAGTACATATATATTTATTTTATTTTTTATTATTGAAATACTTGAATCATTCGGCTAATAGCCATTTCAGGAACGTCGTTTAAAATTCTTTGACACTAACTGAAGTGGTAAATATAAAATGTCATCACGAACTTTTTATAAAAATATTGAATTATATTTATCCTTTTTATATAACTACGAGTACAGTAACTTATTATGTAACTACCTAACTAGTATCGTATTTATATAGTACCTATTACTACGCCTATTACAAATAAACAAGGGATTGGAAGTTATTCTTGTCAAGAATATCAGAAAATCCATATTTACAAAATAAACAAAATAACAACCGATTGAACTCAAATATCGCTTAGATACAAATAAACAGGATAATAATGAAACATCATAGCGGTTATTGGAAATTTATATATTATCGTACATTGTCCAAAGAGGATGATATTTATTTACTTATTAAAAAAAGACAATTATAAAAGATATACACATAGAATGAACTTTCCTCTACTAAGTCATCTCTTCCAGTTACCCTTATAGTGTCGGACAGAAGATTTAAGAGAACAGAGATAGGAACATAGATATTTTATAATTATATACAGATACATAATAATAGAAGTGTAATAAAACATGATACGTACATACACAGTTTTCTTGATGGACTTCATATGTTAAGTTGATTAAGTTTCTGTTTTAGATATGTACATAAGTTTTCATAAACATTCACATTTATACAAACGTATTGAAAACTATTAATCTAATTTATTACAAGATTATTGTAACTCGTACACGTATTATGAGAACAGAAGACTGAAATTCCTTTCTCTTCTCGCTCTTGCAACCTCCTTCACTTCTCTATATTTCTATAGACGCATTATTGCACATGGCCATGTCTTAAGTCACATTCATCTATAAGAAACCGCAAAGAAATCCAAATAAAAGTCTGATAAGTGAGATAATCGATACACGTAAAATGGATCTTTTAACGTATACAGAACGACAGATAACAATATTAATAATACAGTTAATAATATTAAAAAGAATCGTGTAATTTTTTATAAATCTTACTACGGCAAATTTATCGCATACTACGAGTATATCATTTCAAATATCCAACATTTCGACTACTTTGCAATAAACTTATTCATATTAATCTTTGTAATAGTTATGCCTTTGTATTTTGTTTGTTATATGTAAATAACATATTTGGTTAACAATATCTTCTTGATTGTGGCTAAAGAAAAGCAGTGATACGTGTGTCATTATCTTATTTGTATGTCAATATTATTCAAATTATAATTTAAATATTCGTCCTAACTATAATAAATTTTTGATGTCAACAGTTATTTAACCTTATCATAAAAATAGGGGCCTTTTTAATTTCTTTCATTCCACTTGGTAACTTATTATGTGTTTATAGCCACATCTACTTATACTATGATATGTAGTTTCATATTCGCTAATATGTAAGTAACACTATTTACAATAGCGAAAGAGAATACTTAAGGAGAATATTATAAAGGCGAAAGTATTTGTATATCTGTTACGTTGTTTCGGTTTCACTGCCGGAAGCACTGGACCGATTTGATACTATTTTATATATATAAATTATGAGGTCATGGAGATCTCTGTGTATAAGAAATGCTAAAACGCAGCTTTAATAGTCTATGAAATAAAACTGAAATGAGTGCTAAAAAGACGGATTCACGGACATGCTAAAATATTACGGTACACACTGTGAAATAATAGCAATTTTATAGTCAATAAAATATGTATTCCAAATGTAACTTGATACTTCAAATCTATACAATATTCTAAATTGACAACTTGACAAGTTAATATTTTGTAATCAAATTTTAATTATAATATATTGTTTTGTTATAAATGAGCATACCTCTCTTATAATTATAATTTATTATTACTATTCTGTATTTAATTGGAGTAACATATACTTCGATGACTATTATTGGATCTACTAAACGAATGGTGTACCGAGTTTTTTTAAGTAATAATGATATATTACCTACGGACTTGATGGAGTAACCTACAGGTACATTTTGATATCTGCTCCCTCGGGTAGACGTAGGACGTCAACGAGCGCCTACAGAAACTTCTATAGGAACCTTTCTGGGGAAGGTCTCAGAACGGAGTGAGTTGAACCTCGTGCACTTAAATCGTTTACCACTTAGAAAACCCTATTTGTCTTATAGCTGAAAACCTAAGTCCTTTGTGCCTCTTTTATCGAATTTCCCTTAAAAACTTCCGGCAATTTTCATCATCGCACAGCACGTGACCGCCTTTGCAATACCATCCCTTACACCTGGATTTGTTGCAATCTTCTACAGTGCGGTTTTCAAGAGACTTTGTTACACGTACCACAAAGATGTGGAATGAGCATCGTAAAAAGGGGTATCCTGATATACCTCTTCAAGGATTCTGAGGCTGGCAACACTCATGAGATTCCCAGGGTTTCGCAGGAGTTCGTTATTACTTATTATCAGTAACCCACACGCTCGTCTGCCCTCTCTCCCAAAAAAAAGTTAATAAATTTATTTTTTTACTAAACATGTACTTTTATTAAAAAAAACAACATAGCTAACATACCCATAGGAAACTTAAATCGTACGATTAAAAATTCAATAAATGCTACTAACATATCACCTTTATCAAAATTTCAATATTGATTTTGAAAATGCAGATGAAAATAGACATTAAAAGATTTTTTTACATTTCGCAATGTGGAATTAAAAAGTGCATTACTAATAATGCATTGAATCTATTATCACAAATGGAATTAATATTTTAATATAGACAGACAAACGGGCGACAGGACTGACAAAACAGTGATCCTATAAGGGTTCCGTTTTTCCTTTTAAACTTTAGACAGACGATCATTAAATTTAAGGAACTGCTCATGTTTTTATTTTTATACCTACAATTTTTGAGCAATGAATTAATAACTGGGAAAAGTACATAGTAGTTATACTACTTATATTTTGATTGATTAAATATATTACTTTTACGATTACTTTTTCATATGCAAGGCAAAAATATTACATTATTAGGTGGTTTTTGTAACGAGGTAACGTTTGAGACTCCTTGAATGTTCACTGATCTCTAATTAACGAATAATGCTTGTAGCGAAGTAACAGATTTGATCTGTTATATACGTATATATTTGTTAACTCGATATTTTATGTTAAACTCTTATATATATTGAAACATAATAAACGAGCAGAGAAGTACTCTAAGCATCGTATATTTATTATATGTAAATGGTTGCCGTCGACTGACTTTTTTTAATATGAGTACTAATATAAAACGATCTTTAAATGGTATCTTTTAAATTTCGCTCAATATGCTTGTTCTCCTTGTTTTCTTTCCCTGAGAAGACCGACAAATATTGTTATACAACCATGAGTTGAACTCAAAACTTGTTATACAAGAGTATTGGTATTCTGATGCTACTGGATTGTCCTGCTAATTCCGATGTTTTAAGTTACATAAAATATAGTAATATCTTTTGGTTTTATTTTTAGACCAATCTTAAACATAATATTTTATTCTTGGAATTAATAATTCTCTAACAATATAAAATCAATAATTTTGATATAGATGTACTGTATAGTGTCTTAAATAAAGTCTGATAACGGAAGAGGACTATACTGAAAATTTCTATCCTGTGAGTAGAGAATAAGAAAATCTTGACGTCTATAGAAATCTTATATACTAGAACATTCATGCTTTAAAATGAATATGCGCATGAAATACACTCGCCGACATAATATATATATTAACAAGTGTCGTGACGCGGCAGGTATTAACAACTTTCAAATGAAAAGAACCAGGATCATTATCCTATAAAAGAAAAATATATTACGTAGCCGTAAACCAATACTGATTAGAAAAATGAAAATCAAATAACATTTAAATATAATATGTAATATGTGTATATGATATGTTTTGTTTTATATTCATATACTAGCTTTTGCCCGCGACTTCGTCCGCGTTTCCGTCGTTTTTCGAAAAAAAATTAGCAGATGTCCTCCCTCATAGTTTTGACGTAACAGGCAGATTCACTTTCGTATTTTAGAAGGGCAATAGTAATATAATATGCCAATCCACAAAACTGTTGAAAAATATAAGTAACCGCAGAATATTATAATATACCCACGCTATACCCACGACTCGGTCAGCGTGTAACTCCTTGTTTTTTATTAAGATAATATATTGCTAATATTTTTAGATCAAATTAAAATGTTTCAGCGCAAAGCTTCTGGGTAGACTATGTTAAGAGTCGACCCGTCCGGCACGTGAACGTAAAGATTCCTAGAATTGCTAACCCGGGAAAGAGCGACGTATAATTGACCATGCGAGAAACAGCTAACACCGAGATCTACTCCAGCAACACGAAAAGTCTGCCCTTGAGCTTTATTGATAGTCATGGCATAGCACACCGATACTGGGAATTGCGTTCTTTTAAATTGGAATGGAAAATTATTTGGTATTATGGGAATTCTGGGAATAAAGACAGTTTCTCCTGCACCGCAACCTGTTAAAATTTGAGCCTCGATTACATTTTGTAGCAACTGGGTTACTTTTAGCCGATTTCCATTGCAAAGTTGAGGTGGTCTTAAATTTCGGAGCAGAATTATCGGTATGCCAATTTTTAAACAAATTATATGAGAAGGTAGTCCAGGCATACTTAAAGAATTTAAAAATTCTATCGGGTAATTAGTGGCTTCTTGTTCATCAACCATTCTATTTATTGAACTATAAACTTTGCTTTCTCCCTGTATATTAGACAGTATTTTATTATTAATTTCAGATGCCTGGTCATTGCGAGGAGTCAAAATGGACCTTTCGCAAAGCCAAGAATTGTCCCTATTTAATATAATTGTTATGTCACCGTAAACCGAAGATATAAGATGTTGTTGGGATTGCACTATACAACATAACTCAGGTGTCAGAATAAGTTTTCCTTGGTGTAGTTGTGGATAGGTACCTTCACCAATCTTCAATAATGTATCAGAAAATTCACGATTATCTGCGTTGTCTCCAGTTCTCACTCGCATATTTATAGTCAAATGCACCGATTGTATATCACGCCACAAATAAGAGCTTTTCAGGCAAGCCCTAATCTCATCAGCTCGGGTTCCCCGTGGTATTACCGGTAAGGTTTGTCGGAAATCACCACAAAATAAAACCGTAATACCGCCCATTGGTCGATCATTTTGTCTTATGTCCCTTAGAGTTCTGTCTACTGCTTCTACTCCTTTTCGATGGGCCATCGTACATTCATCCCATACGATTAAATTACACTCACGCAATACCTTAGCTTTGTCGCTATTTCTTGAAATACTACAGGTTGGACTTTCCGTGCGATCTAAATTAATTGGTATTTTAAACATAGTGTGAGCAGTCTTACCTCCTGGTAGCAATGTTGCAGCTATACCTGATGAAGCCACGGCAAGAGCGATTTTACGCTGATTTCGAACATAAGCTAATATTAATTTAGTCAAAAAAGTTTTCCCAGTTCCTCCAGGTGCATCTAAAAACCATATTGTTCCTAAATTATTCTGCACACTCTCGCACACGCGATCATAGACTAAGCGTTGTTCTGCAGTCATCATTGGGACACCGTTTTCTAATGTTACCAGCAGTTCCATTGGGTTGTAACCAATCTCTGCGGAATATTCCCTATTGGTAACCTCTCCGACTGAGGTTGGCGTTGGCAAACCATATTCACAAAGTGATTTACCGCCTACTGCTGTTAAGTCTTCCTGAAGAGCTAATAAGCACTGATTTATAGCCAGATCTCGAAAATTATCATTAGTTGCGCCTTCATTATTGTGAGATAAATTCCGAAGAAAGTCTTCTGCAAATTTTTCTTTATATTTTTCCCATAATTGGACAGGATCAGATAAATTACAAAATGTGAGTAATGTTACAAATAAATGGCGTAACCGTCGTGGATTATCACTAACACAGGATTCTGCTAAAGCGTCATCCCAATGTTGATCATTTTCAAGCAAATGACGCGCTTGGCAAGCTGCATGATAAGTTGGATAAACAACATCGTCTACTTTTCTCAAATCTATAAATGATGTTGGTCCTCGCACTGTATGTAATAATAATCTCAAATAAAAACACTCTGCGTTGTTAGGATGAACAGTATACACTCTACCAAGAACATGTTCTTTGAAAATACCTGTCTCGCCATCTACAGGCCTGCCTCGGCGTCTACGGTTAAAGACACCTCGTTGTTTATCGTAGGTATAATACGATGGAACTTCTTCATACAAAAGAGACTTTGCGAAATTATCAGTTTGGCAAAGTCGAAAGAATGCCAATAAAGTTGTTTGTCTAGGGTTCTCTAATCGTTCTGTAACATTTTCGGCGTTAAAATATATACGTTGACCGCCTTCCAGATGAACATCCAGATGGGTCACAGGTGGATATCTTTCGTGAATATTAAAACTTAAGATCCGCCACACAGCTTCTGAAGAGCTGATATATCTGCCTGACTGAAATCTAGTAACTTCATCATGTTCATTTCTTAACGCAAACGTAGCTTGGTCACTGCCCTTGTTAATGTACTTACAAATATATTTAATTGACTCTACACTATTACACATTTCTACATTTATGTGAGCTTGAAATGCTCTGGACAATACAGGCGAATACGGAACGACCCACCTATTATCTAAAGTAACCTGTTGTCCAGACATTCGCTTTTCAACAGTAAAACCACCATTGTCTCTTGAACGGCGACGATATAATGGGTATCCATCATGTCCTGTTACAGTTTCATCCACTAATGCTTTTGGATACCTTTTAGTGCAACGACCGTCTTGCATGCAAGGAGCATTTGCGTTAAATGCACCACATGGACCATGTATCATATGAGTTTTAACAATGTCGTATAACAGGGGATCTGCAGTCGGATCTGGAATTTCAGCACTGATTAATCTGTCTACATCATTAGGTCGAACCTTATCTTTTAACCAAAGCAAGATATGTGCGTGAGGTAAGCCGCGTTTTTGCCACTCAACACTATACATATAACACAATACTTCTCCAAAAATGTTATCTTTGGTAAGAAGATCTATCATTGATTTTAATTTTAAATGAAACACTCTTGCAATAATATCATGGCGGTCATGCGGTGCCTGACCCTCAAGAAGCTCCCGAGTGATTTCATCCCACTTGGGATTGGTAGTTACAGTAACAAATAAGTCGGGACGTCCATATTTTCTTACGTAACAAAAAGCGTCTTGAGTACGTTCATGCATGTAGCGTGGACCACCAGTAAAAGAAGAGGGTAAAATAACTAAACGACCCATATTCACAGTATCGTTATCTTGCTGCATGGCATCGCGAAGGTGCACGTATTCTTCAGCGCGCAGCTGCCTTTGATTAGATCGTATATAAACTAATCTTTCGGTTTCAATTTTTGCGTACATGTCAACAATAAACTGATTAAATAAGCCACGAAAACGTTGCAAGTATACCAATCTATTCCGTCTCACTTGCAGGTGGTAACAATAAAATTGAAGGCATGACACCTTTTTATTATAATTAGGTGCGCCTGTGCGCGGATCGGTTTGGTATACAGCGAAATTATAACCATCTTCCCCTCGACAGTATATCATAGGATATTGCAAACTGTCGTAAGCCCTGTGGGTTTCGAAAATACGTTGCAAACGATTGTCTCTGGAACGTATAACGATATCACGCCTATCACATTCCTGGTCGACCAGTACTACAGCAACTTCATTCGTGGATGGAACGTTATGACGCCCAGGGTGTTCCTGAGTTGGACGCTTATCGGCATTTATAACAATTTTATAATTGTTATTACCATCTTGAGAAAGGGCTTCTAATGCCGATTTAAAACTGCATACGTACGAGTTAACCTGATGTAACATGTTCTGAAGTTGTGAAATGAGTTCAGTATTTAAATTCGGAAAATATTGATTTCTTATATTCGACTGTTCGTTGTAATCGGATACAAAATATATTTGAAGAAATTTAGGTTGTTCTTCAGGCAAAAGGGACCCTATCAAATGGTAAACCTGACCTTGTACCTTAAAAGTAGGCATGAAAGGGCCTTCTGAGATTTGTTTAGCACCAAAGGATGTCATTTGGAATGCACTATTATAAGTGCGAATATTATCTAAAAACTGTTTGGATTGCAAATGTTTCCCTAAAAGTAGTGATTTTAAAGGTTCCGGTGGGTCTTCGAACGAAGGCAAATTTATTTTACCTCCAGAACAACAGAAACCAGCAGACTCCTTCCTCCACTTCGAAGCATTACAAAAGGAACATACTACGTTCATATCGCCTATTTCAGAAGATGATCTGTAATCAATTGTGAGGTTATAAGCAAACCCACTTTTATATTTATCGGACCACGCCACCGAATTTGTAGATTGATCTACCACGTGTATATCTAAGTCATTAAGACCATGTCGAAATCTATCTGCAGTAAGACGGGCCTCTCGCTGTTCTTCTGTTTCAAGCGACCGAATATTTTCAATTCTTAATCTTTCATTAGATAAAGTAATCAATTGTTCTTGTCTCAAAGAATTGTAATAATCGCGTCCCGACTCTAGTCGTTGTTCATGCTCATGTTCATCTTCAAGAGATCGAATCATGTTATGGTGCGCCCTATCATTTGTCAAACGGTCTTGATATTGAGTAAAAGTTTCAGATTCTCGAGACAAAATATGACGTTCGCGATCAGCTGTAAGCCGTAATTCCCTCTCAGTGAAGGTTTCGGACTCGCGAGATAAAATATGACGTTCGTGGTCAGCTGTAAGCCGTAATTTCCTCTCAGTGAAGGTTTCGGACTCGCGAGATAAAATATGACGTTCGCGGTCAGCTGTAAGCCGTAATTCCCTCTCAGTGAAGGTTTCAGACTCGCGAGATAATGTATGCCGTTCGCGGTCAGCTGTGAGTCGCAATTCTCGTTGTAAAGCAGTTTCAGCTTCTCGGGATAACGCATGTTGTTCCCGGTCAATGGAACGCCTTAGCTCTCGTTGAGAAGAGCTTTGAGAAGCCCGTGTTGTAGCTCGTCTCGCTCTTTCAGCTGCTAATCGCATCTCTCTTTCTGGAGAGCTTTCATTAGCTCGAGATGTTGAGGCACTAACTCTCATAGAGTTTAACCGATGTGCTCTTTCCTCTTCCGATTCTTGAGAACGCGTCATTCTCATTCTCCTAGCTTGACTCGAAGTTCGAGATAAAGATGGTCGTTTTTTAGGTGGCATCGTTTATTTTATTTTTAATCGACGGTAACTTAAATTCTATTTAGTTACCCAACAAAAAACTTACGTCAGAGGTCCTAACTATAGCTAAGTATATAATAAATAGAATATAAATCTAAGTGCCTATTAAAACTAAAATAATATTCTAATCGAATTATAAATATGTACGTAGGTACCTACAAATTACAAAAGAATAAAAAATGAAAATAAAGCTATACTTAATGCGTGTGCAATACTATCTACACTTACCTACTTCACTTAAAAATGAATAATAAGAAATACCTACAACTACTGTAATTAATCAAAGTACCTATGCTAATACAAAAAAAACCTTAGATGTTCTAAGTACAGCTGCTATATAATAAAAAAATATAAATCTAAGTGCCTATTTAAACTTAAATACCTAATATTCTAATAGAATTAAACTAAGAAATATGTACCTACCTACCTACAACTTAGGTACAAAAAAAAAAGAAATGAAAATAAAGCTAAAACACGTGTGCAGTATAGGTAGATAGTAAGCAATATCTACCTATACCTACTTCACTTAAAAATAAATAAAAAATACCTATGAATACTATAATTAATAAAAGTACCTACCTACGCTTTTATCTACTCAATACAAAAAAAACTAAACATAAAATGCCCAAAACTAACCTATCAGTAACTAAAAATCTAACAATAATCTAATCTATCTATCTATTATCTAATCTAAAAATCGAATCTAAATCTACTTAAAAAGAAATAAAATAGGAACTATTAATAGTTAAGAATTTAAACAAAACTAAAACTAATTTAGAAAATAACAACAAAAGAAATTAAAATAAACTATTTAAAGACAAAAAGTCGCGCTGATAAGCACGGTTTATAAAATAACAATTATTGTCTGTCAATAAAGTTCAACACTCTGAACGCATCAACAGCCAAATATTGAATGACGCTTGCGCTCGCCTCCCGCCCCTTTTATACTCTGCCGCCGCGAGCCCCGTCGAGCGCGGCAACCGTTACGCAAAAATAATCCTTATAGCTTGATTCACTATTCACGCGCGATGTCTTGTTGGCGTATTTCATGTAAGTAAGTATAAGTTTGGTGTTTCTATACCGATTTCAATGATTCTTTTTTTATTGAATTGGTGCTAATGTTTATTTTTTTTTTATTAGGAATGATGGTGAGCATTATTGGTTTTATAAACGTAAAAGTAAACAAATATAATAAGAAATCTCCGAACTGCTAAGCTATCGAGAGTTATGCGTGTTATTGTGAGTTAACTATAAAAGGTAGATATATGCTGTCTTGGAATATTTTTCGTGTATTTTTATGTAGAATATTTCCGTTATACATAGTTTCTATGTAGCTCTAACCATTAAGGCTGCACACGCGACGGAAGCTTAAAAAATCAAGCAACTTCTCCCATTTTCTCAACATTTCCTTTCACTGCTCTGCTCCTATTCATTGTAGTGTGATGAAAAGTATACTATTACCTGCCCAGGAGTATAAAGAATAATTGTACTAAGTTTCGTTAAAATCCGTCGAGTAGTTTTTTTTTCTATAAATAACATACAAACAGACAGACAGACAGACAGACAGACAAAAATTTTTTTAACTGCATTTTTGGCATCAGTATCGAACACTAATCACCCCCTGCTACTTATTTTGTAAATATATTTCATGTACAGAATTGACCTCTCTACAGATTTATTATAAGTATAGATAAAAAAAATATAAATAAAAACTTAACTTATAGATAACTAGCTGATTGACATGATTTCACTCTTACACAGTTTATATAATATCGATATTTTAATTATTATTAGGAAAGCTCAAGTGATGAGAGTAAAATCTTACCGATCAGGAAAGACTTTTTAAGTAGTTTTTTTTTAGATTTTTAAAGTTGTTTTACCTAAATAAGCGACTAAATAGGGCACATATTGAGAGTTTATTTCATTTTACATTTTGGTGCATAGTAAAATAGGTTTCATTTTCCAGGGATAGAGTTTCAGTGATTTGCTCTATATTGTAGGAATGATATAAAAATTGCTAAATAAGTCTCTAATTTAATCACTTTGTACATTAATTACAAAAATCATTAAATGAATATTTACTTAGAATCCCGAATTTAGATTTTTAAATTTAAATAATGTTTTAAATATATTAGTTTCCGTGGTTTTTATATTTTGTTTCTAGTTTTTATCATAAATAACTTAATAAAATAATAAATTTACTGAAACTTCCAATAACATACAACACACCAAAATATCTGTATTATTATTTGAATCCATATTGCTATCGAAAAATAAAAAAGGATATATTTCTTCCAATTTAAATTTGATACAATGTCTTTGTTTTCACATATGTTGTTACTTTAAAAAAAGAAAAACGATTATTTTAAAAAACAAGTTCATAAAATTTATTAAAAAATTGATTTGCTGATTGCTTTACATTCTATAATTTTTTTCCTTACATTGCAATTGTAATGCTTTTAAATAGCCTATTAATTAGTTTGACAATAATATCCGATTTCCTGTTTGGAAGAATTACAAAAAAATATAGTATCAACACTGTATTTAACCCTGGAATAGGCTTGTAATTAAAGCATTCGTTTTGGTACACGTGTTAAGACTTCCGCTAAATGCTTTCTATACAAAATAATTTAATAGAAATCAAATATAAATAAATATCAAATTTATGTCATACTTTTTTCACATGAAATTAATCTTTAAGTATTATAAGTAGTGATATTTTAAGGTATCCATTACTTTAAAAGTTTATTTTTATGATTAAAATACTAATGGTTATATCACTAACAGCTTAAACTAAAGACCAGTTTTTTTCGTTCGGCTGCGGCTATATTAAACAGACTGCTTATTAGCATTAAACCACTGGAACATATCTGAGAGAACATTATTTATACCGTCATTTACTGATTGTTTCCTATCAATTTTAAAATCAAGAGAAGTATCATCACCAAACAACACTATCCCACATTTGTTCCTCATAAAGTAAAATATTTCTTTTATGTAAACGAGGAACAAAAACGTTCCTGACATAGTGCCTTGTGGTACGCCCATTTTAACAAACGAACTTATCTGTATGTAACTTAATATGTAATTTAAACATAATTTACACCAACATTGTTTTGTACTAAATAAATATTACTTTTTAATGGTTTTTTATGATAAAATCAACGCCGTATTATCTACCAATTGTTTGTTTGTTACATATACAAACAATATTGGTTTGTCTTCATTTTTGGTTGCTTTTGGGTTTTCTTTTGAGCACCATCGATGATGGTCGACGCCGGATATGTAACTTAATCTAATAAATATAATACTTTGTACTAGTGGCTGACTTTTTAGGTTTGACAAGGAAAAAATTTTATTATTTCGTAAAAAAATTACATAAAGATTTTGACTTTCAACGTATAGTACCTAATAAACTTTTTATTGTTAACATATTTTGTCTTTGGAAAATGGAATACTCGTTTTTAACGTATTTCAAAAATATAAGGAAGTAATAAAAATAGTTTATCAATACTTTCATAATTAATATTTTTAGTCTTATTAACGAGATATAGAGATATAGAGCTATTAAACATCAAATATTTTAAAACCGATAGTTTTCGAGATAAGACAACACAGCATCACACTCTGACGGCGCTATATTTAATAAATACGTAAATGTATTTCCTGTAGTTATATGCTAACCTCAGACATTGCAACTACGACCATATTAAATACTTATACAAATTAATGAATATTTCGGTTTAAATTAATGAAACTTTGTTTGAAAGTATTCAAGTATTAAGATTTATGTTACGAGAGTAATTATTTTTTGTAAAGTTCTTTGCCGTAAAATATTTTAACTAATCGATATTCTATAAAATCTGTGAGATATTTATTATTTTATTGTGTACCTTGTATGGTGTTTAAGATTATTTATTTATTATTTAATACGAATTATTGTGAAAGTGGGAATTATATAATTTAAATGCTTCTAACTTCACAACATCTTGACGAATCCCTTTAACTCAACAATAAAATCAAAATACCAACACTCGGAATACATGAAGCGTTTTATTATAATAATATTATAATACCAATATCATATCAATACCGAACTACAAACCTCACAATACTTTCTCAAAACAAATCTTCAAATCACGAATGCCTCTTAAGGTTTCATTAAGATTTTAAAACTCAACTGACAGACGGTATGCGATGTTAGGGCAGTGCCATACGATCGGTTGTTTTTAGACATTAAAATCAGTCGTTTGTACGACGACGAACGAGTTAGTTAACACTTAACATATGTTTTATTTATATTACATACTACGTACTAAATCGAAAATTTAAAATATATGCAAATTTACCAAAAACACCTAAAGATAGTATTTACAATCTAAAAGCCCGTATTTAATTTTTATTTTTTTATCGTCACGAAAATTGGTAGGAGTGTTCTTTAAATTATTTAAATTTTTCGCTCAATCGAAAAAATTTCAATCTATCAATTTTCGTGACGATTACGTAAAACATACGCCTGCATAGCCAAAACAAAAACTCAAATCACCGCCATTTTGGATTTTTCCTCCCAGTAAGAAAAATGGCCGGACAAAAATAAATTAAATAACTCAAAAAACATGATCACCAATTTTTGTGACGATGGGATGAAAATTGCTCCTGCTACGCCAAAGTCAAAACTTAATAATTCGTTCGACAGGATCGATCGTGTTAGGTAGATTCCCGTCACGCGATTCTCGATATGCAATATGCGAAGGTAACAATAAAACCGAGAATGCGATAAACATGTAATGTATGATAGAAGATGGTAACACCACACCAATAATTTTACCCCTTAACTGGCATCGCCTATTTTTTACACAGGCACTTGGAATGTCCTAAAGAATGAGCCTACCGAGTTTGAATTGAATTGGACAAAATTTTTGGTTTCTGTGATTTTTCCTACACTAAAATGTTGCCTTCTTCTGTGACTTTTTTCGGTTTTTAACTCTCAACCCCCCAGCCCCCAAACCCCCGACCGATTTCCCCCGTTCAAGAACCTAACCTTCATAAAAACGCCGCCATTTTGAATTTTTTCGCCCAATCAAAAAAAACACGGCTCAACATAAAATTTCAAATAATTTAAAGAACACGCCTGCCAATTTTCGGGACAATAGGATGTAAAATACGCCGGCTACGCCTTAACAACATACTAAAATACATACGGAAAAATATCAGAATGGGCCTATCTAGTGGAAACGTAGTCCTTCAGACAAACGCTTCGCTACGCTCAGCATTCGTCAAATATGCAGATGTTGTTGAATAATTACAGCTCGTGAATATATTATATAATACAAAACAAAACGTTGCACTTTGTGTTAATTTATGGCTTAGATATATAATATTTGTGAATGATTAAGAACTTACAGCTTTGTATAGTTTATCAATACTTTATAATGTTTATTTTCTAATATTCTATTATGCATCTGAATGCTCAAACACAATAATTGTATACAAACTAATTTGTAACTTTATAATATAACTATAAATGTACCAACATTTTTCTTAGCACCTCTAAAAAAGAAATAAGATTGCCTTTTTTACCTGATATTTGTACGCCGTTACTTCCATTTTTAATATTTCTTTTTTACTTATAAAGTAAGATAATGCGTTTATATCGCAACATCTTTTTTGTAGTATTTTGTTTGCTTTGAAATATAACTCAGCTCAAAACGGGATCGCTTCTTGTGTAAACTGAACTCAAAAAAGTTCAATCACATATTCAATCACATTTATATATTTTTTCACCTTCAACATAAATGGTATTGGATAAAGTTTGAGACTAACTTTGGCAATCGTATTTAAATGAGATTTCATACAAACTTTTATGAGTTGGTCCATAAAGGGTACTCTCTCTTCAGTACTACAGTACTCTTGAGCAGTTCTTAGCAATAGGGCTTACAACAGAGACATTACAAAACAAAAAGCTTTAATTATTGTAACATAAATTATAACGAGTTATATCAAATAGAAAAACCATTATTTTAATTCAAATAATTCTAAAACTTACACGACTGCGGATCCGGCAAATATGAGGATTTCAGATTATTCTTATAAAAGAGTATTTTCTGATAAATATGTAATAATTTTATCTAAAAAGTTTTTGGTTTTCATTTATTATATATTGCTGTGAAAAAGAGAAATAATTTACAATGAAAATAATATGTATTTAATAAATTTGGTACTAATCTATAACCACACAACATGTTATTTTTAATTAATTCCAACATCGAAGTTATCCATGGCAGAGTGACAAACATACATATCCTCTTAAACTGTCGAGACTATATTAGTTGAGGTTATACATATACGATAGACGATTAATGATATTTGTAAATAAGTTCGTAGCATTATTAACAACCCTGTTGAGTGTAAAACTTTAATAGTGCAATGATTTAATATTTTGAGTAAAGTAACTTTAAATATAATAAACGTACCTATTTCTTTAACGTATAACTATCTTAACGATATAAAAAAAAACCTTAAATGAATATATGTTAAATTCACTTTCTTGTAGTCATTAACTTAATTGAATATTATAACAAGCTTTAATAAAGTTGTTCTTTTATAATTATTTTGCGTAGTTTTAACGTATGAAATTTTTTTCTTTTCTTTATTTGGAAAACGTAATGTTCCAATTAAAACTTTTTAATTTATCATTTATTAAAATATTGGTAGTATTAACTTGGCTCGTAAATCCAATTCCTATTTGTTTTTACATCAAAAATATTGAAATCCTATTTTGTAACTCAAAGACCAGTGTCTTCTAGACTTCAGACTCTTTTATGTAATGTTTTATTTGAATATTCGGTCAGAACCTTTCGAAAATAAGTTTATTAAATAACACATTTTTGTGCAAATCTCATTCCGTTTTTCAATTTAGATTGTAAATTTCTAAATTAATTTAAATAATTGCATTTATTTTTAATTATTAATGCCTACATTATATCTATAGTATATCTTGAAGTAGCCCAGCCGCGTATTCATAGCACACAAGCGTTCCTTAATAACTTTTAGAATTTGATACATAAGGTAACTAGAATCGAGAGGTCAAGGAAGTGTATTCATTGTATAATAAAATATTTACTCAGTTTTATAAATCTATTAACTGATTACCGACCTTATGTTTGGAGTTATATGATATTAAATTCTCGTGTACCATCTGGGGTATATTGAAAGAGGAGAATCTGAAATGGAATAAAAACCAAACTTTTTTGTGTTTACTATTTAAATACATTTATTAAGTTCTTATATGGTTAGTGAATATTTCATTGGTGTTGCCATATTTTCTTTATTATATTGATAAAACTTGCAGATAAACTTATAACATACTCGTAATTTATTTTAATAAAGAATTTAAAAATACAATTAAGATTAAAAACTAAATTCCCACCAACCCGAGCTAAACTCGTACCTTGTTGAAAAAAAAACTCGTACCTTGTTGCCTAAAAGTTGCGTTCAACAAAACCACTAAGGAATGCAAGAGAGCTTACATAAAAGTGGCTGCCGAAGCGGATGCAGTGCAGGACAGAAGTGCCATCCCTTCACTGTGGATTCTGTGTCATTACGAACCAAACAGTTCAGCACTGCATATTTATGTCGGTCTATCAAAAGGTGCCATTCACTACCACGGCACTTGTTTCCTTCCCAATATGATCCTAGGTCTTTAAAACGGGACTTGAAAAGGCTTTTCACAAGGCCGCCCTAGTGGAGACTATCATTCTTCATTCTATTTTGTTTGAGAATGACTACCATTCAATTTTGCTTGAGATGCAATGAGAATGGTGGCTATTTTTGGACGTCACTGACTTTTTAACAATTGGCAGAGTGGAGTCATTTTGGTAGGCAAATTCATAAAAAAAAGAGTCAAATTGAGATGACATTGTAAAAATGACACAATTTCAATTATAATTTTGAATCTAGAAGTCATTATTACATTTTTAAACATTATTTAAACAACCTTATATTATAGGACTACTACATTCTGGTCATATCTGTTTCTTTTCATTTAAGGAAAACAATGTCGAGTAGATTTCATCAGATCTCCAACAAAAATACAAGATTAAATCTTATATTAAGTATATAGAAGTAAATACTTACTGAGAACAGTAGTTCTCAGTAACTATTTACTTCCATATACTTTTGATAAATACAAATTATTCCTTATACATGTTGTATCTCTCTATAAGGGCCATTGACGTTGATCATTATCAATATATCTAATAATTACCATACATTGTTTTTAATAATGATTCATATTTAATAATATCTGCCTCTGTATTTAGTTCTTATTATAAGTTCAACTTTTTATAACGACTGCCAGTTTTATTATTCAATGAAACTACTAATTTTTTAAAGCGACAATTTTTATCTAATGAAAACTCTATTTTAAATCTACTAAGATTTAAATTTCAATTAACAGTTCATAAGAGAAAGTAATCAATTAATCTTAGGAATACTTTATTTTTTTGAGAAACAGGGACATCTCACTTCCAGACACTTGATTGGCCTTCTAATTGATTTGGAAGATATTGTTACATTAAACTGCTTTGGAAATGAAACAATTGTTTGAAATGTTTAGAAATCTAACAGAACTTCTAAATATTACTGATTTACTTCCAATACTTCAATTTAAATTTAAGTTAAATTACTCTTTGTAGTTTTTCTTACAAATCGTAAATTCATCTTAGATCTATTTATTTTGTTATTCTTGTGTTATTTGTTAAATTTAAAATGAATTGAAATGTCATACATTGTACATATAACATTAACGGCACATCGCAAAGTGTAATCTCATAAGTTTATTTTATTCAGTTCCACCGGAACTACTAATTATTCTAAACCAAGAAGGTGATGATATTAAAGAAAGAGTTCTTCAATCTAACTTCTACTAAACTTCAATCTAAACTCTATTATTAATTAAAGTTAGTATCAGTTGTTCTTTTACTAGGAAATATTTAAATCCAATTCTCAAACCGTTTGTAAGTCTTTGAAAATTACAAAACGGACATGATAATAATCCTCAAACATTTATTGCTTATATTTTGAGGTAATTAGAAGACAATTGAGATTTTGGAGCATACTTACAATAACAGTTGGGAGGGTTCACCTCTTTATGAACAATTACCGTATGAATTAAATCCAAATGCCATTGTCTGAAACTTCTTTCATCCCCTAACAAACTCCACGCACCTTTGTTTCGAGAGTTGCTTTAGTGAAAACGTTAAATATATGAACCCTTATAGATTGGGATCAACTAATGGAAGACAGCAGATCTTAATGAACTTATAAAATTTGTTAAGTTTTTATGATCAAATATTGATATCGCTGTGGACAGACTTTTTTTAAATAATAAATGTTTAGAATAATGAAAATTCTTTTGCAAAAGCAATACCCCATTTTCGATAAATGTTTATCGAAATTATGACTTGGAAGGCATTGCTATTGAACACCATTAAATCAAGTTTTTAAAAGCCTTTGGCTGTGTTATTATTATCAAGATACGACATTAAATTCACATCTTAAATAATACCAAAGGAAATTTGTAGTAAATAATAAAATGAAGTGTCTTCAATTGTACCGCACTTCGTTCTAATTGAGTGTCGTTTTACTTTCTCTCATATCCTGCTGGTTTTTATGACAATTTTTTGACGCACTCAACGGCACTCTTTTGTTCTACACTTTTTATATTCCTATTCGTGGCTCATTTCCTGTTCCGTTTATCGTTTTTGCGTTTCCCCTAATTTTAAAAATTAGAACTCTGCTTGTTTCTGAAGAATTTAACAACTTGCATATTTTTATTACATACTTATGAAAACGTATATAAAATAGCTTTAATTTTAAATTTACAAGATTCAGTTATAATCATTTTATTTTATGGGTACATTGTTGCAGTACTTAACGCCCTCAGTTTAGTGTGATGTTATCACTAACAGATTTAAATTTTATAATATTTATTACTTTTTTATTGCAGTAGGCAGATGTGAATAAAAATTTGAATTATATTATAAAATTGGATGTTAGAAAAAAGGTTTTAGTCTATTATTTATTTATTATTAAATAAAATATTAATATATAGAATAGACTTGTATACATTTTAAAGTCGGAGGAAATAACAAACAAACAACTAGCTATCGCTAATAAATTATACGGTTATGAAAGTTGATGAAGGTAATTCCTAGTTTTAACTCTCTCTCTACTGGTGGCTCGACCGACTAAGGACCACCTTCACACAGAAGATTGACGTGTAGTAACCAAATTCAATGAGAGTTATATTTCGCTTGGTTACAGTATTATATATCTTATTATTAATGACATAAAAGCTCTTTTTAAAAATATAATGTACTTATTTAAGCTAAATTTGGTTGCATAGTTTATTTATTTGCTAGGATATTATTCTTAAAACTAAATTTCTAAACTCTTTGAATGGGAAGCTGTTGTTGCTTCCATGTTATGAAAGAATTAAAACCCGGGGCCTTATCTCTTTTAATTAATAATGATTGATTATTTATTACTCAATAGGATACTATTCGGTTTTAGTTTCAAAATAAGCTTGACCAATTTTAATTTTGTTAATTTATTGTTACTTTATCTAATATTGATTTGATGTAAGAAGTCGTAATTAACGTTGACATGAACATATTATATAATTAAACTGGTGTACTTTAAGGGATTGTTTAAAAATTCTTTACTGTTTTTTTTACTTCATCTTAAATTATAATACCGTAAATAAACTCGCGTATCAGACAACTATAACTCATTTTATCACATAACTTAACCTCTCAAAATTTAATATTCTTGTTCCCGTTTAACTATTATTATTTTCACTGTTTAACATATAACTGCGTGGCCCCGTTTTTTTTAATACTTTACTCTTACCTAACCATGTATTCATAAGGAATATATACTGTAAAGAAACTTCAATGCAAAGAAATTTAAGAAAGATCTTTTAATTAAGGATTTCTTTTATATATTGATGCCTTTATTAAAGGTAGAAATTGTTTTATAGGATACGCTTTAAGAATATATTGAAACAAAAGATTCAACATTGAATAGCTTTTTAACCCCAATTTAATTGACAACAAAAATACCTTCAATTGATACATAAAAGCATTATGCCCAAACTTATTATTATTAATTTAATTTAATTACTTAGAACTATGTATTAACAAAAATTATTTAAATTAAAAAAAAACCCTATTGTTACTGATATATTACCGATGTTGTTATTTTGGATAATAAAAAACTGCATAAGATCATTTCTCGTTTATGAATATTAAAAATAATATTCTATAAAGTTACAAGGAAAGCACTGTGCTAACAAGCAACTGAATTGTTTGGATTGGCTGTCCCGATCTAATATTATACAGTAGAGAATGATGAAATTTCAAACAATAATTATTTTTCTTTTTCAATATGGAAATTCTTCCCTTACTTATAAAATAATAACATCTGAGAAAAGTTTATAACATTAAATAAACCTAGCTAAATATTAGTCATGTTGTCGAAATAGCCGACTTTTAGAATCAGATGATTGGACTTCATAATCTGGAAATGTTGTTTACACTATTTTATATTTTCATTATAGAGGATGATAAATTTGAACTATATGACAGTGTGTGTCATAGGCACTATGCGAACTTTGATATTTGTGAAAATGAACCTCAGTATAATACTATATTTGTTCAATTATTGTTAAAAGTCTTTTTTATTGAACGTTGTGTCATACATCTCGAGCGAATGATCATGATGAGTTTAGGGGAGTTGCAAAAGCATATGTCAGTTGTGTAAGGAATGGAAGGTTTACCATCAAATCTTATTAGGATCATTTGAGGTACAATAAAAGACCTAAATTGAACTGTACCATTTTTTTTGCCGACAGAAGCGTCCTCGATGCTATTAACTTATAAAATGAGAAATAACATCAGCTAAGCTTTTCTATAATAAAAATCACTGATGGTGTGTTAGAAATTGTAGTTATTACTCGGTTGTATATTTGTTGAAAAATTGTTTTGTAATATAATAAAAAAACTGAAAACTGAAACTGAAAGCGGGCAGCGCTTTGTAAAAATAATTTTCATCATTTCACAAACTTATCAGTAATATTTAAGTAAAACTCCCGACAAACCAAATAAGTTAAGACTCAAAACAAACTAAATAGTTCTGACATGTATAAAGCGGGAGTTATTATGGTATCTGTTAAACCCAGTTACGTTAAAGAAGTTCAGGTTTAATCATAACTTGTGAAATACTAGACCCGGGAAGCGTTAACTTTTAAACTTTTAGAATTAATAATTTAATCCGTCAGCAGTCACATTTATTAAAGCTCTAGTTATAATTTGAATAACAGTTTTACGTTTAATTTTATTATTCCAGACTACATTTCGTTTGGTGCATACATTTATCTGTTTGCATCCAGATGTATTATAAGACATTTTAAATCAATAATTTCGTCTAGAACTGTATCAAACGATACCAATTAAAGATAACAACAATAGTAAAAAACATATGAACAACATTAGAAAACAAAACATGTCTGCACATACTTCACTTCATGCTTCAACATTAGCTAATCTCACTGAATGCCGCACACTACGAGTCCACACTCTACTAAAATTTATGTCAGTTAAATCATTTTGTTATATTACTTCTATTAACGAAGTACGGGATGACTGCACATGAACAGTGCGTCCTCTAATGGCTAGAGCACGGAACTGTCACGTTAAGCTGTAGGAACTGTAGAAGCTATAAAGATCGAAAAACAGTATATCCTGGAGAATAGGAGTCATAAGTTTGAGGACTATCAGAGAAACTGTCAGTTAATTTTAATTTACCTAATGGAAAACTGAAAAAAATGTAATAACTGAAAAGAAAATCTCGTGAGTCTTATTAAAACTAATTGTAGTATTACTTTGAATTGAATATAATTGTCTCAAACATAATGGATTACATCGACTTTGCAATAGCTCATCAACAATTGCGAGTTTTATCAATAATAATTTATCAAATAACTTTTTTGATACATTTCGAACTCAAAGTTAATAATAGTAACCAATCTTAATTATCCATGTACCGTTTACTCCATGGCTTATCAAACTTTCGTTCTTAGTAATTGCTTTTCAGATTAAAAGAACTCCCTTAATTCTATCTCATTAATTAATCCAATTAAACTTGAAAGGTATTATTTGAAGTGTTTTAAAGTTTTATAGAATAGAATTATAGAAAAGACAGTATCGTTTGTACTTATAATGACAGGTAAGCACTTTATTTCCAACAAATTCACTATATAGAAACAAAAAGAGTATAAGCAAACTAGTTACGCAAAGGCGCTCTTATTTGAAGTAACAAATAGTGTTTATACGAAGACATAGCACTTAAAATAGATACATGGAATATAACTTTAATCAAATAGAATAATAAATATATATTATACAGAGATAAATAAACAATTATATATACATATACTAAATAGAAACGAATACCAACATAACGACATTTCATAATGGCGATAATAAGTAATTATATTGTGAAGTGTAATTAATAAATCTCAAGAATACTACAGAAAGATAATAATTAAATAATCTATTTTTAAATAAAATTAGCCATTTTGAGCATCTGATTTCTGTGGGTAGCATATTCCATAGTAATAATGCCTTCATCGTGAAAGATTTAGTTTGATCAGATGGCAGCAATAATTTGTTGTAAATTTTTTGACTTGACAAGATCCTTCAGAACCAAGAAATGAAAATCCTTATATAGAATCGAATAAAGCAGAGAAATGATATGCATATTGCAGCGGTGTCTAATGGTTACCAATTTTGGTTAAGTACAATAAATTGTAATACAATATTTGAGAGTCAATCTGTCCAAATTTCAAATATTATTTGGGATATTGACAGATTTTGGAAGCTTTCAAAGAATCTTGGTGAAGGTGAAAAAGTTTTTTGTATTTTTAATTTACAAAATCAAGGTGTTTAAAGGCTTGTAAAGGGAATTTGCTTACTTTCAAACTATTTGTGATATTCCGACAGATGTATTTTGCACTAGCACTACTAGCAACTAACCGTTTTCCAACCTTTGCGTTGATGAAGGTATGTTTCTAGAATTCAATAATCACAAATGGAAAACAAATTCAATTCAATATATTCCATTATAATTCTTTTCTAACAGCCTTGTCAAATTAATTTTTGAAATTTACAATGAATTGAAGTTTAATACAATACATTAACTAACTTTAAGTAATTTACAACTCACATGTGTAATATTTAGGCCCACGTGAATTAAGTTAATACGAGTATGACCAGATTGAACGGTTTTGAGAATGATTTGTAATATTGCAGTTTGATCTTAAAAAAAAAAGAAATATTATTACCTCCAACGAGAATAACTTAATGATAAAGTAGTCAATACCCGGACTGCTGAGTTTTAGATTCGATTCCCACACAGGATAAAAATTAAAGGAAGACACATTTGGGTATAGTTGTACATGTCATTGAACCAAACATCACCAGATGGCACGGTACGGTACCAGTAATATCTTGACCCTAGTGCCTCCAATCACGATGTGGTCATGTACTATTTGTAGGGTGAAACAACCACACTGAGATACACCGTGAGATATTACAATAAACATAACATGTATTTAATTGCCGTGTCTTAGTAGTTTTATATTGAAATATTATTTTAAAGTTATTTATTTAAAATTAAGTCTTATTTCAGATTTAGCGTTTGTAAAAATAGAATTGAGGGCCAATTTTGATGCGGTTAAAGTAGTAGAAGGGTCCAATGTTTATTTGGACTGCACGGTGAGAATCCATGGCACAATCCTTTGTATTTTACCCATAATGTAACTATTTTTTTAGTTTACAACTAGTTTTTGTTTTTTTTTCATTAAAAATTTCCTTAATTGACGAATAATGCCCTAGATGTATATCGTGAAATGGTATTAATAATTTGACATTTACCGGCAGCAAGGTTTCATCACAAGCCGTTGAATCATTTAGGAATGAATGAAATAAAGAAAGAAAAAAAACATTTTAGTGTATAGAGCGCAATAGTGAAGCCGGGGTCAGAGTCTTGTTTAAAAATATGTGTGTTTATATATCTTTTTAAATAAGATGCTTACAAAATCAACGAGCTATACTTATAGTAAGCTTAAAAACTATACAAAATCATGGTTTTTGGTTGGTGCATATACTTTTATCACAAGTATATGCATCAATTCAGCAAGCTAAACAATCATCAATAGATTTATTTTACGATGACCTATCGCAACCAATAAAAAAACATATTGATAACCACATTATTTTAATGGGAGACTTGAATGCGGTCATTGGCGCAAGGCAAAAAAACATGTTTTTGCCCCATTTGGCTATGGTAAAAGAGGTCAAAATAGCCAAAAAATAGTAAAATTTCCACTTAGGCACAAATAGGCTTACTCCACTGAAATCAATGAATGAAAAAAGGGCTAAAAACAAGTGGACTTTGATTTCCCCGTATGTTAAATATAAAATTAAGATAAATTACAAAACCACAAACCAACCAAATTGCACTACTGACACAAATGTCATTAAAAAACTAAGCTCTATAAGAACTAAGTAAAAACGGTAAAGCCTATGCTTTACCGTATTGACTTACACCGTTTTTTAGGAAAGAAAAAAACGAAAATATGACGTAATAAATCAGAAGCATAGCCATTAACTTCTATTGAAATGTTTATAAAAGTTAGGAAAAATAAAATGGTCAATATTATAGCACAAACACTGCAATTTCACCAGACAAATCTTTAGAATCTGTGTTTGCTACTAATTCTATGAAGCAAGGTTGAAAAAGCAATCAAGAGCCAAAAGATAAAGATTCGCCAGAACCAAACAAATAAATGTCCACTTTAGGATGTGATTAAAAAAATATTATATAAATAAAATATACATATTCACAGTCTACAGTAGGTTTTCAAATATAAATATAGTCTATTGTTATTTAAAATGGGTTAGTTTATTTAGTATCAAAGCAGAGTATAATCAATCAAATTACAATTTAACGTCTTCAACGTTGGAGCTTTAAATAACTAAATTAAGTGATATCAAATAAGTCAACGTGTTCCGTTAAACGACCGCCATATTTTATAACCCTTGATAAATAATAATCATTCATTTATAGTTTTGTGAACAGCTTTCTTAAATATTTTTTGTGACGTAATATTTTTTTTTAATTTCAAAATTACAATAGTTTATTTGAACAAACAAAGAAAGTTCAGATAGATAAGTAAAAAATCAATCTGACTCAATCCAAAAAAAGATTTTTATAAAAATATACTTAACATTAAATTTATTTTACATAATGATATTTTTTATAATATTTTATTCGAGTTAACGTGTACATATGAAATACACAAATATACAAATGAGTGTACCCATTTGTTTGATTTGCATTCTAAGTTTTTTACAAATCGCAGTTGATTTATTACGATCGTTGTTATTATTATACCCTGATATTTATTGCCGCTAAGTGGGCAATAACTTAATTTATTCATAACCGATGGTGTCAATAAAAATATATATAATGTTTGAGATATTCGATGACTAAACTTAACATGAATTCATATCATATATACATTTAAAGAAACGAGTGCCAATCATCTAACATGATCAATGTTAAAAATTATGATTGGTTTGTATGTTAGTTTATTTTTCGTGAACGAGAGCTGTCAGAGCAATATATATAAAGATTTAATGTACTCAGGTTATGTTTTTCTATAAAACTATATATGTGGTGTTAGATATTTGTAAGATGAATAACACGAGACGCATTATATAAAACTAAGCATCCATAGATACCCACAATATAAAGAAAAATGCTATCCTATATAAGACAACCAGTATATTGCTTACATTATAAGATCTTGAGAGAATTGACAGTTTTGTTGTGTCACTTAGATATTCTGCAATGCTAATAAATAATGTCACAATTTTCACAGGAGCCACATAATAATGAGCTGTAATGAGGTATCGTGTTGATCTGTATGTATCTCGACATCTGAGGATGCTGCGTGAATACACAAATAACTATCTGAAGGTCGCTTTCGGTTTCCTTCATTTGGATATTTAAATGCTTGGGTTTAAAACGTTTATTATGTACATTGTTTTAAGCCTACCTATTTTTTGTTTAACAAACAAATAGGTTTTGGCTATAATTATAATATGTACAACAAAACCACAAAATGGATTTTATTGAAATTCGTTCGGTCGTTGTCGTAATATCAAAGTCCACATAAAGGAATCCTTTAACTACCTCAAATTGCCTAATTAACTAATTTCACTTGCAAAAAAAAAAACAAATGTTTCGGCAATAATTATAATTAACCAAAAATGTATGTAAAAGTTTCAAGTGCTGATGGAGTACTTAGGATGTATGTTGGTAGAGTGGCGGACCTACGAAGTTGTCAACAACAGCTAGTATATATAACATATAACATTATTAAACAGAAATAAGAGACACCTGCGAGTAAATCGTCGAGTCTCCTGTTCGAAGTTAGTTCGTGTCCTGTGAGATTTAAACTACCGTGGAGCGAGATTTTTATCAAGGTTATAAACATGTCGTACTTGCAACTGTAATAAACATTCCATGTATCTTCAAATTTATTTATTAGCCAAAAGTAAAAAAAATGTATACTTTTATGCGTCTTCTGTAATTGCTCAAATATAGCTTTGTTGTAAAAATGCGATAACTTTAGATATTCTTAATATAACAAGATCATTCTTTATGATTTCTGTGTTAATAACCTAGTAAGATAAATAGTTTTCGATCTGGAGAGCAAGGCCAAGTTGGCCTCGAAGAAATTGGTAGTGATCAATAGAGCGAGACAGTACTTCAAACCTGGCCAAAGACTTGCGCTCTATAAGGCGCAAAGCCGTTCGCAAAGCGTTCGCAAAGCGCGAACCGGTGCTTTGCGAACGGCTGGACTCTTTGGCATTGCGTAGAGATGTGGCTTCTTTGTGCGTCTTCTACCGCATTTACAACGGGGAGTGTTCCGAAGAACTATTCGATCTGATGCCTGCCGCCGAATTTCATCACCGCACAGCGCGCCATCGCCTCCAATACCATTCTTACCACCTGGATGCGTGGCGATTCTCCACTGTGCGGTTCTCAATTTTTTCCACGTTCCACTCGCTTGTGGAATGAATACATTCGGCGGTATTTCCAGATCGATACCTACATGAGTACCTTCAAAAAAGGCGTTTATTCCTACCTACAAGGCCGGCAACACACTTATAAATCCTCGGATGTTGAAAGAGTTCATGAGCGGTGGTGATCACGTCCATCTGTGACCCCCCAGCTCGTTTGCCCTCCTCTTACATAAAATAAAATTAAAATAAAAAATGACTCGTTAAAAAAGTTATAGAAATAAAAAAAAAATAAGAAAAGAACTAATGTTGAATGGAAAATACGTACATGTGTGCGGTATTAATTCATTGACATTACACAAATTTCATTACAACATTGACCAACACAATATCATATAAATATATAAAAACCCCAACAATATTTATCTTCGGCGACATTTGTGGTTACAAAAATTAGACGGTGAACTGACCGCCACAGCCAGTTACTTTACAGTATTTTCATAGTGTTTTGTCTTACGGCATACTGCTTCGAGGTCAGGGGCAGATGAAGAATCTGTTTTTTATTTTACAAAGAGGGCTTCTTTATTCCTCATTTCTTAAACTAGCTTTTAGAAACGCTTTAATACCTACTATTCTACCACTTTTATTTTTTATATAATGTATATCCGGAACTACCCTATAATAATAATATCAACAGTAGAAATAATTATAAAATGGTAGTTCCTAAATGTAAACTCTACTAATTTAAAAAAATATTCATTGGAATTTAATTTTACAATAAATTCCTAGAAATCTAACTAAAATATTTTAAAAACATCTATCTTATTATAAAGCTGATGATTATGTTGACGATAGAAAGACATCATACAACTAGCATTGCAGTAGTTGTAGTATCGTGCCTTCACTTGGTAACATGCTTTATATGTGTTCTAATTTATTCGTAAATATCTAAGGTGCATAGTTCATGATGTTCTAGAGTCAGGGCGTGTAACGTTAGAAACTTAAGTCTCCGTTGGATATGATAATTTTTTTGTGCCATATGGAGAATTTTCTTTCATTCTGTTATGTTTTTATTTATTGTATCCTGACTTAACGATTCTTAGAAGTATTAAAAGTGTGTAGTACATATATATAAGCAATACTAACAAAGTGAAAAATGTGTTTCCTTTTTTTTTCGAATTCAATAAGTGAATTTATAATAATATTTTATATAAAATATTGAGCTTTTTTGCAGTTCACGGAACCGCGATGCTTGTTAGTTAGGTACATAGTGAGTTAACGTTAGTTATTAACATTACTATAATAATATTTCTCCACACATATGTTATAGCTTATATCTACAGATTTAATTCCATTATCGTATTTAAATTAGTTTCACCTGAAGCAACTCAGTGAAAGTTATGATTATAGATTTAAATTTATCATAACATTTACACTCTTTTGCTAGTTTGTATATAAAGATCAGATACATTTTATAAACACTTTCAGTCAAAGAAGTTGTCTAAATGTGCTATCTAATGTTACTAGAAAAAACTACTGCTAATAATTACAACATTCTGATAACTCTTTATTATATAAATACTAGATTTTTCCCGCAACTTATCTCGCGCTAAGATTACCATTGGACGGTAAGATAAAAGTTTAACCGCTACTATTTTGTCGTATATCTCACTTTTTCCCCTATTCCCCCAACGCCGGAATACACTATTTTGTTTAAGCTCTGTCGTATAAAAGTTTATCTACATTCAATCTTTTCTGATATCTAATATGTGATATAGATATAAGAAATAAGAGTATTAGCTTAAGTAAAAATCAATTATCTATATAATTATATTGTATTTTTAGTTTACTATTGACAATATTTGCTTACAGATAAACAACATTTATTGTGTCTGTATTTTTCGAAGACTTATTACGTAATTACAGGGTTTTCTCCAACTTACTAGCGGCTTATCGTTTTATTACATAATATTAAAAAACCATAAACAAATTATTTATACAGTATCATTATAAATTATATGAGTTGTATGTATGATTCAAAGTTGTAGAACGAGAAAAGTGATGCAAGTTTTTTATATTAGTCAAATAATGTATTTATCAAAGCGGGCGTTAGCTAGTTCCGAGTGACGAAAGCACCCATAGTGCTGAAAGTCTAACTCGGTATATATACGCGCAATATCGATTTTTTTATACAGGAGACCTTCTGGTATGAGTGTGGTATTTTTAGAAAGCCCTTGGCCCATAGACCCAGAAAATGCATTTACACTTAGCAATATACCTACCGCCTCCACCTCTACGGCCGTTTGAAAAATGAGACTAAAATTTAGTTTTTGGCTCCGCACCAGTATAAATTCACTTATTTCCACCTTAAAATCCTCTTAAGGTCCTCGTCGAGACCTTTTCAACAAGCCCAAAAACGCCAAAATCCGACCACCGGTTGACGAGATATGACATTTTGAAAATTTTGACTGGCGCCTCCATCGATGATTACTTTGTCTGTTTGTATGTTCGTAGTTTCAACTGATTTTGTTTAAACTTTCAGGGATTGAAGTACATCAAAAACTAAGACTTTTTTGTTCTACGACATTTCGATTTGGCCGCCATGTTTTTGCATTTTTTGCATTTTTTTTTTATTTTATTAGATTGATCAAGGCAATTTGGTAACGTTCCGAACACATTCACATTTTTTGTGTTTGTTTACGTTTGTGAATAAAAATGTTCGTGGTTTTTTTCGTCGCAAAATTCATATCAGGAGTTTTGTCAGTGGATTCGCTTTCGTCACTCGGTATTTACTTCGTTGAGAAGTTTTTGTTTTGATTATCTATACAGCGATATGAAACAATAAAAAAAATCGTAGATGTATTGGGAAAAAACGATTGTTTTAATGGTCATACTTATTGTAGTATATTCCATTTATAATTCTTAGCACATTTTATTGTGTGAAAAAAGGTTGCTATGAATTATGAATGGAATAATATAATGAACGTTCCCTTAGTATTTGGTTTGAGAGAACAGATGATGTGTAGTGTATTTCAGTAAATGTTTTGGAATTAAACCACATACGCAACAACTTTATTTTATATTTTAGGAGAGAATGGTGCCTGTATTTTTGCCCTTTCTTGATTCAAATATGCAAAAATATTAATCCACATGAGCAGGAACTTAAATCTTCTTCTACTTTTGGAAAATCGTCCCATTGCTCTACCAATTAAAATATAGTATCGCTATCTGCCTTGACGGATCTAATATTCTATATTTAATAATGTTTATCAGTGGTTTGGCACGTTTACGCACTGTTACTGTACATTTTTTTAAATCTTTGTTTCTATAACATTGTTGTTGTCTTTATTTGTTTTCTACTTTTATACTAAAGACTTTATTAATAGGTTAGTTTGTTAGAAAAATAGCTCGCCAATTTGAGTATTTATGCGAGGATCATCTGAAACGACGTGACATACGAGGAGTATAAGTACAGAGTATACCAGTGATTTAGAAGTATCGGTAAAATCAAATAAGCTGTTTGCTAAAAATATAGTCTATGTATTTTAGTGTAGTTATACACTTAGTATATTGTAAGATATTTCATTATTCAGATATAATTAATTTACTCTTATTCTATAAGATAACGCACACATTTTACAGTATTTTTATTTAAGAGATAAAATAAAAACGTTCAGGAAAGCAAAAACATTGTATCAAATTTAAAATTATATAAAATATATTTTTTATTTTACGATAACAATATTGTTTTCAAATACTAATCATCCTCCTGCCCTTATCCCAATTTTGGGGTCGGCGCCGTATGATTTTAGCTTCCTTACTCTCCTGTTACTTATGATCTCTGTATACACTTCCTTCTTCTTCATATCGCCTTTTACACAATCCATTCATCTTTTCGTCATAGCCCACCCACATTTCAAAGCCCACCACATCACATTACGGAGAACCCGGTCGTATGCCTTCTTGAAATCAACGAACACCATATGCAGGTTCATGTGTGCTCGTCGTGTATCTGTCGTACCCCTACCAGGCATAAAACCTAACTGGTTCTCCGAGATATCACCTTCGTCTCCCAACCTTTTCTCTATCACTTTCTCCCACACTTTCATAGTATGTGACATGAGCTTTATACCACGATAACTATTGCAGCCTTGTACATCAGCCTTATTTTATAAATGGGCACTAGGTCACTACTGCACCATTCATCTGGGTTTAGTTCTTCATGCAACAACTTATTAAAAACCAAAGCCAGCCACTTATATCCATATTTATTTAACACATTACATACTTCTACTGATATCGCATCAGGCTCTACAGCTTTTCCATTCTTCATACCTTGCACTGCCACTTTCACTTCCTCATCGGTCACTTCTTTCATTAATACTATATTTCAAAGCTCCACTTCACTCATTTTCTTTATTCATCTCTAGCATTCTTCTCCCTACGCTTTGGTATAACAAATGTATTAAACGTATACAGTATAGGTCCTTTTTACCGTTATGCAGTTCTAGCGACCTATATAACTCCTCTTGCGCTTCAGCTCTAGCGATGGCTACAGCTACTGTCGCTCTCTTCTTACATCTTTTATATAACATTTTCATCTCCTCTTTCATAGTTTCATTATCATTCGATCCTTCCAGCCATTCCTTAAACGCGTCTTTCTTCTCTTAAAGAACGTTTGGCACATATACTTTGCACCACTACGTTTCCTTACTTATCATAGCCTTTTCCTATCGTTTCGCCTAATACATCCCTTGCCACAGTTTTAATCCCATCCCGCTATTTCGTTCCAACTATCGTTCAAAGATTTTTCTTCTACACTACACATATTTATAATTTTATCTACCAATCTTTTTATTTACTCGCACTTTCTTCCTTCTCTAACAAATACCATTTTATTTTAAGTGGGCGTTGTTTTTTCAACATATTGTATGCACTAGATGTTTAATTTCCATTATGAGGAGCCTATGCGGTAAGACTACACTTTCGTCCGGCAGTACCTTGCAGTTCTTGCCGCAATTGATTTTATTTCTTCTTATTCATGTGGCGGCCAATTTTGTATATCTATCTATATCTGTTCATTGTGAGGAATATCCGTCATCACAGAATCAAAATCTTCACAAAACTCATCTTTCATCCTATCATCACAAACGGCTCGAGGAGCTTCTTAAATGAGGTGTTAAAGCTTCCAAAAAAACTTTAACACTATTTATTCTATCACTCAACCTCTTTACCTCCGCTACACCCTCTTTTAATTTCTCGTCAAGCATAATTCCAATACCATTTCTTTTTCCATCTTACCAGCAATAATAAAACCTTTATCCTTCACCAATTTCTCTCTCTTTTTATCCCTTCTATTTCGTCTCCTGTAAAAATACTACATTTGTTCGTCTTCTCTTCAACATGTCCGCAATTTCTCGTCCTTTACCAGTCATCGTACCAACATTCCAACTTCCAAACCTCCGTCTTACATCCCTTTGTTTCCGGGCTAACTTGCGCGGTAACTTGCTAAAAGATTTGGCTTTGTTTTACAACCGGCCGCCTGCCTGACGCCAACCCTCATTGAAGTAATTTATAATTTTATTAAAGATTATTATTACTACTACTTTTATTATAGTTGTGCGGAAATATACATAATAAATTATTATTTATATCAACAGTAATTAATTAAGTGTTTAAATATCCTGATGAGTAAGATTTAACATTGGGAAGGAAATATTGATACATGGCCTACGCATATACACAAGTTTTTGACAAAAATATTATTTGCATCCTTATTTATAGAACACAATATCACATGTTTTTATACATATCTAAAATTAAATATCATATTAAATATTTTCTTAAGTCTATTAATTGTTGTAATTGTAATTTAAATGTTAATGTCTTTTTTCTTCACTAACATATCTAGACTGCGTTGTTTTATACCTTGCTCCATGCTAAATTTCATATTATTTCATGTTTTATTTTGCTGTGATACTTGTGGTGCCATCTATAGTCATTTTCTAACATTTTTATTAATCGGTCTATTGAAGCGTGTTAGGTGTTGTCGTTAATTGCCGATTGATGGCAGATGACAGCGTAACTATATGTTTGAAGATAGGTAAACACTTGACACTTTTAGCTTTTTTTATTTGAAGTTGTTTATTTATTTATTTTATTATAAACAAAATACATACAAAAAAGTACAGGCTACTATTTCTAGTTTAAGCAATTTACTATTATTTAACTACGAATGATTTCTTGTTGCTAATTTAATGTCTTTGATTTTCGTACTATTTACACCACTGATTCCTTTATATATATATTTTTAAATGGTATTTATTGTAAACATATTTACGTAATTTGGTTTCAGATCCAGTATTGCCTTAAAAGAGCTTCACTTCTGTTTAATAATAACTTGTTATAATACTTTGTTTGATTTGATTTTTCAATACATTAGGTCAATATATGTATATATTTTTTACCGCAAAACGATCCTGGCACTCTTCATTTGAAAGTATCTAATACCTACCGCGTGTATTTGTTTTAAAACATAAAGAAATAGTCTGGTACATAATACTTTTAAAGTCGTAAAGGTATTCTAATTCTTATATCCTCAAGGTAAAGGTTATTTTAGTAGAAATGTTCACTTCAGTCCCCTTCCAATACCACTTTATTTACGACCCTATAAAATACATCTATATCGAATGTATTGATTTTATATTGTTTGAGATTTATAAATTCCAAGAAAATAATAAAATGTGTAAAAATAGGTTTAAAATTGAAGCAAATATATTATTTTATTTTATGTAACTTAAAACATCCTAATCAGTAAGGCTACCGAGTAGAGTCGGAAAACCGATACTTATGTATGTAACTTTTATACAAAACTTGAACATGTAGAAAACGTTTTTGAAGATATTTTCAATATTCACGCATTTCGTTTGAGGCTTGTGACACACACTACTTCCTATACGTACATGTATCAGATCACGATCTTTTAATAATAATGAGATATTCTGTTGATATCTTATAAACAGCGCGACGTCACAAGTTGCAAGATTACTACAAGTATAACTAATATTATTACTTCATCTGACTTATTTTATAGGTATTTTAATTTTATTTATTACCTAATAAAATGTTTATTGTTGTGAAAATGGCTGCTACTACTATTTTTAATGAATTAGCTTTTATTAAATGTAATTATAGTCAAACGACTAAATTGTATCAATGTCTATATATTCATAAATCAGTGGAACCATCACACATACGATCAGTGTTTAATAAAATAAGTAATAGTAGAATGTGAAAGTTATGTTTCAATTTTAAATTACTTATTTGTTTAACCAACAATTTGTATCTCACTATATTAATAATATTGACATTCAGGCTCGTTGGAGGCGACATGTGCAATTGTAATTTTTTTTTAAAGTTAATTTTAGATAGTAGTATGTATTATTTATTATTTATTAGTATATAAGGTAGATTTATATAATAGACGTATTAAAATCTAATAGGTATACTAAGTAATGTAAAACTCATTAATATGTAAAGTTATGTAATAACGTTATAGAACGATCCAACTTTGGAAATTATTGATAACGGCGGCCATATTGAAAAATATAACTTTAAAAAAATACACATTACGGGAAAGTTTTAATATTAATATTTAGAACTAAATCAAAATACAATCAATTTATGCGTCTTTGTTCCTAAAGACAGTTCGCTTTACGAATACCACATATTTAATCTGAAACACTAAAATCATTAATATTCAACAATGTATGTCTGTGTCACTCAACCAGTGTTCTGTGATACACAATATAATAATATATATATTAACCTGTATGTTTTGGTGTATAATATTTAGTTTAGTTCTGTGAATGTCAAAACAATACAAAATATTTTATCAACATATTAAAATTATAAATGTGCTTATTTTGTTAAATAAACTTTAGGAATAAGGAAACACATGAAATAAATGTTTACAGTTACTTTTATTTTATGTTTTATAAGACTATCAAAGTGTAGTACAATATCTCTTTTATTGATATTAAAACTATCGCCTATAATACTTACAACAACTGAGTATTCGTTTAAGCTTTTTATGTCAATATTGTTAATTATATGCTTGTATGATACCTCAGGAATACATCAATTTATAACTTGTTGTTTTAAGTTTAAGTCCAAAATCTCTTCCTAATTTCTCTCAATAAACAAAACCTTTCATTAGGGACTGGTGGTTAGAATTTGTATTATAGTATTTGTATTTTGAATACATTTGCATTTGGTTGTCAATGACTAAACTGTGCCATGGTATGTTAACAAGGGCCAAGAGTTCGTCAGCTGCAAAGATGTTTTCCTGTATCTGTTCCTGTAACATTGCTTATTTATATGTGACTTCCTCTAAGTTTTTTATTTCTATGATTTTTTTAAAATTAATTAATTTATTTTCATAGTTATTTTTTTAAATTGGTAGTAGTTTCTTATTGTTCACTTAGTGATAAATGAATGCAAAAAAATGCTGTATTAAATTTTTCTGTTTTTTTTTTTACTAACGCTAAATTTTAAACGCTAAAAAATATAATATTTTTTATGTACTTTTAAATTTTTTTAACTATTTAATTTCCCGAAACATATTTGTTTTTCACTACTACAAGGTCACGGGTCACATCTTTGTCCGCTGTATCACACTTTCTACTTCACTTTACAATTCAACTTATAAATAGATATTTTCACTGATATTTTATTATTTATTTAAATTGTTATTTATTTTATAAACTAAAACACACAGACTCGATGTTCTTATATGAAAATATATAAAGTACTTACAAAAAAAAAAATTTTTTTTTTCTCTATCTGTCTATTTATTCCGGCTAACCTCTGAAACTGCTGTATCAGGACAGTACTATCACTGACGCTAGCACTCAGCTGTTGTTATTAGCAGTAACTTATTCAAATTTTATTTTAAAACATATCTCTTCGAAATGAAACGTAAAATATATTACCTAATTAAGTGTAAATTAACTGCTCCTATCCATGCGTTGGTAACAACAGATAGAAGATTATCAGCATTCAGCGTTAAATCGGTTCAATTACACAAACAACAGAACAATATCGTAACTACTTCCTGAACTGTTATATCCTAGCTCAATGCATCTTGTAGTGTTGAGGAATTTATCAAACTATACCGTATAAGTTAAATGTATTTCAAACATGTTGTAGTGTATTTAAACACACATAATATACGCTATACGAGTATGACTACACTTATATTATACACAGGAAAGATTTTTGATTTGTTTGTTGGTATCGATTAGGTATTGTCCAAAATTATCACCGATTTTAAAAATCTTTTTTGCTAATAGAAAGCTACATTGCCAAGAAGTAACATAGGGTATAATTTATTTCTAAAAACTAAGACTTGTGTAAAAAAACCCGTTATGTTAACCGAGTAAAAAATTGTTTTAAAAATTTATTTTCGTCTAATCCGTCTTATCAGTAACCATTTAGCAGTTAAATGGTTACAACTAAGACGAAATGATGTAGGTACTAAAAAATTGTAGGACTAAGAAATAGGAATGATCTGACAAAGAAGTTCGCGAGGGGGTGTATCTATCTATAAGAACTAAGCTATAAAAATAATATTAATATTTTAAATATAATATAAAATTGTACCTAAGCTTGAGGGCTTACTATCATAAAAAACATGAATTTTAATTTATACTTATTATAAAAAGTTAGTTCAATCTGTTAATATACTTTGTATAATAGCAAATATTATTTCACTGAAGCTTGTACACCATTTGGCTTGATGATTGTAGTAAAATTCTCTCTGACATCACGGTATAGAAGCTATTAGAATTACTTTTGATTCGTACATACAGTGAGTGAGAAAATTGATTTGTTAACTTAAGACTAAAGTGATCGTGTATTTACAATATTGTTTATGTTTTAATTGTTTGTAAATTAGTTTAACCACGTTAAACTTAATAAAATATTTAATAGAAAGAAAATAAATAAATTCCTCAATAAAGACAGTTGTAAAAACTTAATGCTTGATTCATGAATTGGCAAAAAGCAACGACACGAATCCCAGAGATAACATTATTTCAAGTTATTATTATTTCAAATAAATGTTGAAAAATATGAATATCTACATGTACCTATATATCACTTCGTTTATATTTTAATATCTTATTCTACTCGGCACATAAACAAAGTTATAACTTATGTTTACAATCACGGGCATACAAAATCCTTTATGTGACGACTTGTTATTGCTTTTACTTCAAATATTGGCAAAGCTGTAACGCGTGACAATAGTCTTAAAATTGTGTAAATATTTTTAAATCGACTACAAGAGATAAGTGTAGTCAAGTTAAAGTATTCAATATTTGTGACAATACATAATAACGGATAATTCAATCGTTTTGCAAATGCTTTTTATAATTATATGGATTAATGTTGGGTAATTTTGTTGTGATCTTTATCGATAGTATTTGTTATCGTTTTTGACTTTAATAGACAAAACTATTTTATATTTCTGCCTAAATATTTGTTGTCACTGTACAGTAAGGGAGAAGTCTTCAACAATAGCTTATTTTGAATGTATGAAGAATACAATATATGTATATGTAAAATAAAAGTTTAATCTTCGAAACTTTCAGTTTAGAAGTAGTTTCCACTAACTTTACTAACACCCGCGGTCGTAAATCATAAAGTTCTAAGAAGATAAAATATAGTTTTTATAGTTTCCTGGCAAACAAGAAACCTAGAAGCAGCGGAAGAATACAAGAATATATTTTTTATATATATTAGGCACTAATAAGCTTAATGTTGGAGCTATCATTATAGTTGCAGGCATCAGGTTATATATTTATAAATGATGCCATGACAATATGTTTACATCAATTATTTACTAATATTATATAATTCACTGATAAGTAAACTCGAAAACTTTAAATTGCTAGGAATCTCTTTCATCAAGTTTATATAGGCAGAGTAAAAATAATACAAAAGAAAATGTATAAGTTTTATCTTTAAAATATATTTAATCAAATAAATAATTACAACTCGCTATTAATACAATATAAAAGGCTTTAAAATCTACAAGATATTGCCAACTTGTGCTTTTTGCACAGAATTATATGAGAGGAAATTGACTGTTCTAGCATACTTCAAGTCATCAATGTCAACTGGCTAGGTCTTCAAATTTGTCAATATATGAAATTAGGTTTTCTAGAAATAATGATTCCACGAAATAAGATTGTCAAAACCTCTAACAGTATTTCTAATAACGCAGATACGAGCTGCAGTAAATAACTACAGCTAGTATATTAATTTGTACTTTTATTATAATAAAGTTATTTAAAACAATTATTACTAATTTGTTTTTTTAATATTAATTGTAACATCCACTTTTTAATAAGAAACAATATTTATTTATATCTTATAGCAGTACTTATTTTAATATACACTCATGATTATTATATATGGATATTATATATTTATCAATACATAACGTAATTATTATTTTCCATCCATGCGAGGCTTATAATATTTTGGATGTTGAATTTTTTAAATAATATAATAGATATTAATAATGATACGCACAAAATACAATCTAATGGTTCTATAAACATACGCCTACCTTAATATACAATATTAAATATATTGTTCTACTTTAGTTTTGTTTACTTTACTGTATATATATTACAATCTCGTGTCTTCACTTCTCACTGCTAATAACAGATCTAAAGATTCAGTTTGAAGGACATACAAGGTTGAATTCATCTCTTAATAAGTCGGCTATATTAAATAATTAAAAAACACAATTGTTTAAAATAAAACAGTAAACTTGGTCATTTCAACTGAGAGTAAAATGTAAAGAGGAAAAGTTGGTCCGTTATTTGAAAAGTAAACTCGAACTTAGTTTGAGTTTAAAACAAGGATATTAAGTATGGGTCTATAATTGTCACAAAAAGATTTTCATTTTCGTAACGATTAGTTATATTGAGACCATATTAAAATATAAACGAAATTAGGGTTAAAATAATATGCTTATAATTAAATAAGACATGGCCTGAATTACGTAATATTTTCAACAATTTTCAGCCTCGTCTCGAAAACCGAATTAAATTTCACGGTTAAATTTACACAAAAGGTCTAAATTTTGTACGATCGGTACAATATTTATCTCAAATAGATACCATAATTCATTTTAGACTCTACTTTCACAAAATATATTGATAGATTTGTAAGGAATCACATTACACCATTAATTAAGTTGGTTATTACTATCAGTTCTGAAGTTATGTTCTTATTTTACGATGGTACAAGTATATAAAAGGCATTTAATTTATTGTCTTTATATCTGTTTCATCAGGAACCGATATCATACTACTGGTGGTTCAACATACTCACTACACACTCTAAACTGAAAGTCAACTCATTTTCAATGAACGCTCAAATCAGTGTAGGTAAGTAAGTACAGTGTGGATAGAAATATTTCTAATCATTGATATGCGAGCACGAAAAGTAGACAAGCTTTTTATAATATATGATGTATTATTAATTTTATTTAATCTTGATATCAGCTAACTTTACCTTCGATATTCCTTAAATTATGTTAATAACTGATGTTAGAACACAAATTCAGTTTGCAATATTATGTTACAAAGTATTATTACCCGCTTATTGTTGTAATGAATGTTACACCAGGTATCTTTACATTGTTAACACGTCCTCGGACTGCGGCTTATCCAATGCTCGGAAACCAACTCCGTGGGAACACAGAACACGCCTTGCTTGTTTCACATTCTACCCGCATTTAATGCGTTGTTTTACCAATCGTGGAATTTTTAGCATAAATAGTTAGTAAATGCATCTTGCTGAAAACTGTAACTCTGTATGGAATAATTGAGATGGATATACGTGACAGGAGTGCAGGCGTAAATTATTCCTGCAATATTCGAATAATAGTCGTAGCGCTAGACAGAGATAGAAATTGTTACTTGCATATAAAATTATACTGATTATTATACAATATTGTATAAAATGTGTTATTCTGTATCAAGTGTTTCATCTATTAGGTCAAACAGGGAACATTTGATAATTATAACTCTTCAAGTTTTGTGACACTGGTTCTTCTATTATCATTGTAATTTTCATTCAATGTTAAGATATAAAAATATAATATACTTACAGATAGATAATTACAAATAGATAAGATGTCTTGTGAAATAAAATGAAAAGTCTAAAGACTGCTTTTATCTTACTTTTTTGCAATTTAATATAAAACAAAAATATAATTAAATTTTGTCCTTCCGTTGCAGTTTGTCTCGCCGCAGGATACCTATTAGCTATTTATTAACTATTATACTTACATCTGGTCATAATTTTGTTTCATTTTATAATTGAAAAAAGTAGTAACTAGGCCAAATGTATATATTAAATGATTTGCAAAATAAATTATCTATGTGTGTATGTATGTATGTACGTATTTAGAAAAGCCAACGTCTGTGAAGAGCTATGAGATATCTAACATGACGTCTGATTCAGTATCTGTCCGCTGCTCTTATTACAAGTCAATAATCATTTATTACATTACTATTATTACATTATTTTCTATCAGACAGAACATTGCGATCTTGGGGTAAAAATATTTGACAGTTTACAATTTTTTTGTCGAGTATATTGACAAAACAAAAGTCATGATTACTGTCTTATAAGAAAGTAATATGTAAGAATTGCACGGAGATATAGATTGATATCCACGTTTAGATGTTTAGAAACGATACATTGCCAGCATTGGGACATATAGATTTATTATCTTTACTTGAGACTTAAATATATGAAAACCGGAAGATATAATAAAAAAAAATACAAATTTCCCAAACTTCCTATTATTTTACCTTTGTATTATCTAACTGACACACACTCATACACATAATGTTTCAAGTGGTGTACTTCTAGGAAATATAACTAGTGAAGAGCCACTGTTTATAGTTTGGGGTGTGTCTGCAGTCAGAGAAAAAAGACTATATTATTTAAAAATCCAAATTATTTATAGTACATTACTTTTAGAGTTCGAGCGAATCTTTATAGTCACGAGACGCTTTTATAAACCCTTTAGCGATAAACTGGTCGCCTGGCGTGTAATGTGATCATTACTTTGATTTATGAATGTTATCTTCGCAGTTTAGTCTATTAATATGCAAATTTGATGAACAGGTAAGTGTCTGCTACAAATTGCTTGAAAAATAACCTAATTTTCTTGCGCATTAATATTTTTTATCAATGTTTTGGCCCTCAAGTAATCGTATTGAGTTTATATTACTTCCGCCATCTTGACAGCAGGTTAACTGTAAATTAGCTAATTTTCTGTCAAATACTTAATAGCTTATTGATGTCATGATAGACGGCCAATCACAGCAGCTATCCAATCCCGTGTAACTCATTCTGATTAGTCGATTGCTTCACAACCAATCAAAACTCTTGACAGTGTTGTCAAATGATTTTTAATTAAGCCTAGATAACTAAACAGTTTTCATTGTTACATTATTACTACACCTTCGTCCAACGGACTACGGAATAAAACAATTAAATATAATAAAAAAATATTTAATTAAGATAGGAAATTGTTTCATGGTACAAAAGTAAGGATTATAATGAACAAATTAAGTACTAATTAATATTACAATGTGAATATACACAGTGACCATACATATCAACATTATGTGGACCACAAACAGTCTTTCTACACCTGGTGCAAAGGTGTTTGGTCATTCTCCGGGCCTTTTATGGACACAGGTAGCAAATTTTACGCGTGTTTGACGTAGAAGGATCAGAAGCTTCTATTGTTGCAGATTCGCCAAGAAAATCCTCAATCATGACCCTTGTATTACGCCTCAAACTCACGGTCCGTAATCGTTGCCGAAGCCAGGGTTCCATTAGCTGGTCTCCTAACTTCATTACAAAATCACGCCGACTCATTGGTTTTTTCTTATTTCTCATGTTGTTATAGACATGAATAGCGTAAGAATTTATAGAACATATATTCAAAATGTTATAAAAGATACACATCGGCCAGCTCTTGGTTTTCCGGCTAGAGCTTATATTTGCACACATTTGATCAACAGTGTCTATTGCACCTTTCGCGCTTTTATAAAAATATATTATTTCTGGTTTTCATGTCGTTTCATTATTAATGATTCATGATCAACCTGATCATGAATAGTTGACAATAAAAATAAAACTTTTTTTGATTTGGCTTTAAATGAAACTAATATCTTTCTCTAAAATGTCTTCCGTTTCCGAGGTTGAGCTGTCAGATCTCTCCACCAGTTCGCTTTCCGATGCTTACTCCAGCCAACGACGAATCTGATCCTCTTGATTCCTCAAATCCATCTAAATTAAATATATAAAAGTAAAAACATAAACCGAATCAAAAATCTACTTACTAGTAAATTTAGCATTAAACTTTCTACTTAAATCAATCCTATAGATTAAATTAGAAATTTAATAAATACTATTCTATAGTTATCGATAAAAAACAGATCTACAATATGTAAAACAATAAATATAAGAATTTATTAATGTACGTACCGTAACAATAAAGTTGTTGTTATTACTAAACCTTCGTCCAGCGGACGACGAAAAGGTCACAGTGCACTTCTTATGATGGGCGTGGACTCAATAGCGTCATGGGCTCTACTGTTTACTCAAATTAGTAAGGTAATGAAAGAGTCAAGGTCAAGGGAAGGAGCGAAGTAGGTGATTTTGAATTTCGTCAAGTGGCACGAGTGATTAGTTAAAATACAAAATACAGGGTTAAAATTTCAGGTAGTGGTTGATTGATGCCCAAAATATGAGTATTTTATAATCAAATATAAGTGACCCAGACTTTTAATTAATAATAGTATATGTATGTCTCTGTGTTGGTAAGTGTCATGGCTTCTATCGCTGTGTCTCTTGTATTCTGTAGAGATATTGTAATAATGGCCGTAAGAAACAGACCATAATATCAATTACTATTCATATATGGTATATGTACATTTCAAAGTTTAATATTGCGTCCTCAAATAGACCACAACCCAAATAAAAATTATAAATCTTTTATAAGAAAAATTCAAGGTTCTCAAAGAAAAAATTACAGTAATATACTGTATTTGACGAAAGAATAACAATACACAAAGATTTTAATTTAAATGATATGAATGTAGTGTTGAATTTGGTTTAGTTTATACGTCTGATCATGTTATATAATATATAAGTTTATACTAATCATCATAATAATCACTAGTTAATTGTAAATATTGACGATATTTATCTTTGTGACATGTAAGTTAAGTTTAAATAGTAATTGTTATTATAAAGATACAACTAACTATAAATATTAAACATTTACTATTACAATGGATATGAAAGTTATAAAATATTAATGAATATTAAAACTAAAAACGAGCGCTCGTTTAGATTTTGATTAAAATCAAAATATCTGTGAGTTTTATAACGTAATATCAAAGTATGAAATATAACATGTTAAACGTTCATCTGAGAATAAAACTGCTTTTAAAAAATAATATATATATATATATATATATATATATATATATATAATATATCTTAATATATATATATATATATATATATATATATATATATATATATATATATTAAGATAGAAACGATAAAACGAATCGTAAATAAAACGCTAACGGGGACCAATGGATAGTGAATAGTTTGGATTGGTATTTAATCTTTCTTTCTCCCTATCACTTTTTCTCTTTCTCTATGTTAAGGTGGATGTTTCTTCATTATATTTTATATCATAATATTCTGACATAATACAGTATTTTTTTGCAGATAAAAATACTTTAGACACTGTATAGACACGCGATTGCATGCGTGTAAATAATAAAATATGTATCAATATCGTTTATTTCATGAAAAATATAAAATAATTACGTATAGGGATTTAAACTTGTTAAAACTTTGCTAGCTCATTAAAGTTACAGATATACATAAATGCATAAAGAGTTCTTGATGCTCTTTTAATTATTTACATTTTTTTTATCTCATTTTTGCATATTGTCGTATTGTAAGATAACTTTTTGCTATAAACCGTTCATAAATCAAAGTAAGTTTCATCAGACATCATTCAGTAGCAATATAATAATTAAAACAATCAACCCTTTATACTTAGATCAATCAATTAATTAAAAGTATCAGAAGTTTTCAAATAATGCTTTATGACTTTAGGACCTGATATACAAAACCATTTTGTAATCGATTGAAATACCTTTTCCAATATCGTTCAATATTTGATAATGACAAAACAATGAAGTAAATACGATATATTAAAATATTGTAACTATTAAAAATAAAGTTAGGTTCATACATTGAAATATGTTTGTTTTAAAACAAAACAAAGGTAATTTTTAAATGAATAAAAACTACACAGAATTATTGCACTTACATGTAATGCAATTACACAAATAAAATTATCAAGATAAAATCACTTACAAATCTCCACTCTGATTACGATTCAAGAATAAACCTGTATTTACATTATTCGTGGCTGGACTTTTCGCTAAGAGGGTTATAGCTCTTGTGATAAAGCTCTTATCTCGATACAAAGTATCTATTCAAGATTTGTATGTTCATATTGCTAATTGTATAAAGATATTAAGATGGAACCTAGGATGGTAGGATAGACAATTTTCCACATACTAATCCCTTATGGCGCAGATTGCTTTCAGTGTGAGTTGGGTTTAAAAGCATGAGGATCTTCTCAAACTAAACCGAGTAACGGAGTCCCTATCCTTATATAGGTATCGCTCTCGAGACAAGCGTGCCCCGAGTATTTGCGTCATACGAGTATGTTTAATAAGGAGAGCAAATCATTTACGAGTTACGAGAAAGTGGAAACAATAATTTGAACCAAATCGCCTTTATTTTATTCCTTGTTTTATTTACTGTCATAACTTAATTCAAATTTAGTTTCATCGGGTGCGAGATAGATAATTCGCTTGTAGTTTGATAGTTCGACATACTAAAATATTTATTAGCGATAAATTAAACCACTATTACTTTATATGTATATATTTACAGTTTAAATAAATATAAAACGACTGAATTTTTCAATTTCATAATAATAAATATTTATGTCATATTAAATATTTATTATTATGAAATAATACTATACTATATTGTATTAGTTTTACTTTAACTTTTTTGTAAGCTTGTTGTCTTAAATTTATCAATTTTTCATACACTTGTGGGTATATCAAATCAACTATCTGTCTGTGAGCACTGGCTAATAATTTTTTGGTAGAGTATAATTTTAATATGTAGAAAAATATTAATTTGATTCATATAGTGTACAGGATAATTTAGACCTACTTTAAAGGGCAAAATATTTCATTTTTTTTACAATACGTAATAATTTGAGGATAAATACCCAAGAGAGGAAAACAACCTCGAAGATATCGTAATATTTAATTGTTATTTTTAATATAAAAGTAGTTATTGTGAGTAAACCATGTTAGACATGTCATTACGGACTTCCGTGATAATATGACTTTTATGGTAAAAAAATTCTTCGAACTGTTTGTGTAGATCTACAATGCTCTTGTATTATTTTGACCTCTTTAAAGGTTATCGTTATATATTCATTTACATTTTATGTACCATACCAATATGTACTATTTACCACCATAATGCACTATTTACCTAAACCTTCCACAAGAGTTTTATCTTTTAGTAAAAACTGTAGAAATATCCGTTCAACAGCTTTTGAGAAAGTCAATGACAAACAAAAGACAGCTTTTGTGCGTTATTGTAAATCATTCTCTACACCGTGTCCGATATAATAGAACTTAAGTTACATAATATTTTATCAAATATATAAATATGTGCATCTAGTATATTCCGATTTATTGAATTTGATAATTTAGCTAGTTTTAATTATTGTCGTTATGATATCACGTTACAAGGCTTATAGATTTGTTTGGTTAATATGTAGGAGAAGAAAAGAATTTTATTATAAGAAAAAAATCATAAAACTGAAATACAAATCAATTATAATAAATAAAAAGTTTTGAGACGTAAATCAAAATAAGTATTTAAATTAAGAAATAAAATACAAATATAAATAAAGTGGTCTTGTATTATACAAAGTACAGGTTTTAATAAAAGTAAGCAATAAGAGGTATATTTCTCAAAACAACTTCATTATTTTCATGAAGTACATACAATCAATATATAAACTGTATCTTATTAGCGAAACCCACTACTACTATTTTAGAACATACATTAGCAACATTAAACAACATTAGTTTTCTTTTTATTTTTATAATAATAAATGTTCTTTAGTTAGGTTAGCTATGAATAAATAAAATAAAAATAAAAATAAAATAAAAATCTTTTATTGTCAAGCAACATAGGCTCATAGTTGGTTAGTACAATAGAATTACTTAAGAACTATGTTAGTGTAACAAAATATAAACAAAAATAAAATACAATAACATACAATACAAAAATAAAATACAAAGTAAAAAAAAAATATATATTACAAACAAAATTAATATAAACAAATATCTACTACAGGGAGACTGTCCCTGCTACATTTTGCACATGCAACCTGATAAACCTCCCCATGGTCGGCCCATCCAATCTAACTGCAAATACTTTCAGGATACTGTTGGTGCTTACCCTTACCCTTTGTATATCCGACGCTAACTTTTTACGCATTATCGCGAAATAATCATCTGTGTGAGCATCTGCAAACATGCCTGACGCACTACAGTGATAAGGGAGCCTCAACAGCGCCCTGAAGGCATTATTATATGGTACTCGCAGAATGTGGGCTGCTCTTTGGGTACAAAAGGCTAGCCCAAAGGCCGCTGGTGTAAAATGTTTAGCAGTAAGCTTTAAATAGTGCAATTTTAACAGGTAATGAACAACCAGAAAACCTTCGAGCCAGCATATTGGCCCTTACAGCCAATGCCCTGCGTTCTCTTTCCATGTCTTTATCGTCTTTTAAATTCTCAGTAACAATGTGTCCCAGATATTTTAATTCAGTTACCCTCTTTACAAGTTTCCCACTTAGTTGTACTGGAAGGACACATGTTGGACTTTTATTTTTCCCTACAAAGACTGACAACTCACTTTTCTTAGGATTGTATATTAGGCCATGCTGCTTAGCATATCCTTCACAGATTGATATTAACTTTCTAATTCAACATATCGAGGGACTCAGCAACACCATGTCATCTGCATAATTTAAGTTATTTACACATACACCATCTACATGGCATCCGACATGTGTGCTGCTGAGCTTCACAAGTAATTCATTAATATAAATATTAAAAAGCCTCGGAGAACTGAGACCTCCCTGCCTTACTCCACAATCAAGTTTATATGGCTCAGACAAAGCATTTGACCATTTTACAAAATTTCTCTGATTATCATACCAGATGGATAATATAGATATAAGTGAAGCAGGAATGCCGCTGCTCCGAACTTTTCCCACAGGATATTATAAGAAACCAAGTCGAAGGCTTTTGACAGGTCCAGGAAACAAGCATACACTGGTGTTTTCCTATCAGTATAATATTTGACAGCGTGCTTCAAAGCAAAAATGGCACTCTCAGTTGACAACTTAGATCGATAACCAAACTGCGTATCGTGCAATTGTACGTATCCACCGATGCGAGAGTCGAGCACGCTGTCAAATACCTTGGCTATCATAGTTGCTAGTGAAATAGGCCGGTAGTTACCTTTATCTGCTATATCTCCTGTCCTGTTTTTTACAATAGGTACAACTATTGTGTCCAACATCTCCTGTGGCAAGTAAGAATGTCCTATACAAAGATTGAAGAACATTGTCAACACTCCTGGCAGATGTATACCAGCATTTTGAAGGTGCGCGATGCTGAGTCCATCGTGTCCAGGAGACTTACCTCTCTTAATATCTTTAATTGCACCTTTTACTTCGTTACAATTGAACCTTATAGGGGATTTAGATTGACAAGACTCAGCATCATTCACTCCCGGCTGAGATTCAAGAGGTGAAATAACTTTAAAATGTTGTCTAAATAAATTTGCTATCTCAGCATAGTCACTCCTACCCTCCACGCTAACTGGAAGACTTGGACTATTATTCAGTTTCCTAGTACCTTTCCAAAATGATGAAAATTTCTTTGTCGTATATAAGGAAGCCAAAATATCCATTTCTATTTTATCTTTTTTTTTAATGCACCATTTTAATTTTGACTTAAATATCCTACGACTTAACCTCATTTCCTCAAATATATGCCTCAAATATAGAGCCCCTTAAAGTTCTACTTTTACAAGCAGCATCGCCTAATATACAAACAATATCTTTATACAATTTATCCAACAAACTCTTATGTTGTAAGTTATTACAAAAATAATCCGCACATTGTTCAAATTGTGGAGGAAACTGAACATTTTTTAATTTGTTACTACATAATTGTGAGTATCTTGCAATGTCCTCAGTATTTCTTTCCCCCCATCGAATACCGCTATTTGCAAGCCTAATTGCACTAGTTTTTGATCTGATGACATTGATATCACACTCTAACTTCAAAGGAAAATGATCTGACCAATACGTTTCAAGCATAACTTTAATGTTTACAACTGTTCTTGCCGCCGAATGAGTTACAAGACAGTGATCTAGCCAACGCTTACACCCATGCGAGTCACTTATATATGTATATGTTTGTGATGAGATACCAAGGCGATTAGTATCTGCACACAACAATTCTTGCTCAGTACAAAAACTAAGAAGTTCTTTAAAAAATGTCTCATCTGGGTGCGCGTTGAAATCCCCCAACACGTAAACAGATTCAATATTATTGTATTGTATTACAGAAATAATTTCACTGAGACAATTCGTAAAATCTGGACGGTTTTCACTACAATCTGTCGGCATATACGTATTTATAACCATAAAACATTTGTCATTTACTACGACTTTTATCGCACAAATCCGATCACTATCACATTGCACTACAGTCACACACTTCAATGCACTTTTACGCCATAGTATTGCAAGTCCTCCGAAAGGTCTCCCTTTACAAATACCGGCTGATGTGTCCACCGACGACTTTGCAGTGTAACTGAATTCATGATCTATATTCTCTAGATAGCATAAATCATGTGGATATAACCATGTTTCTTGTAACAATACAATGTCAGCTGTCATGCGCAATGATCGCACACAGTTCAATAACCTCATAACATTTTTACAATTAAAGGTTATTATGATCGGTTTTGACGAATTATCCATTTATTGTATTTATTAGTTCTGTGAAAAGGATTTTCCTACTTCTTTTCTGTATTTAAAATGTATAAAACGCCTGAATGTAATACCATCGGGCCAAATCTGATCATCCAAAAATATTTTCAATTTATTTTTATTTACAAGTATTTTATATGCGTTGTACGGTCTTTCCTTTTTCATTTTAACTTTTTCAAATGAAAAACCGACTTCCGACGTTTTGTTTTTAATATATTCACAAATGTCCTCTTCAGCGGTTTCTTTGTTTACATTTGAAATAAATAACGGGATTTTAACTACAGCCGCTTTAAACTTCTCGGTATTATCCGTAACTGCTTTCCCTGTTTTTCCAGCAAACCTATTCCTATACCTTCTGTTTTGAACAGTAACCCACTCACTAGTTTTTGCATTCTGCGTTTTTCATTCTCCATTTTTAGCAATATCCGCAATCGTGGGTTGTTTTAATTTCTGTATTCGTATCCGTACGGCAAGCCGCCAGCGCCTCTGTCTCAACCATATCGGTGCATATTACGTTTTCAATCAACGTTGAATTCATGAGTGCGCCGGCACTGTCTTTATTTCCAACGTCCGCCTTATTAGCGTGAGCGAGATAGCGATACTTTGATGACTCCGTACGCTCCGCGCTTTGACAAGCCGTTATTGTGTCGATCTCAGCTGGTAATAAACCGATAGGTCCACTATTAAGTACATACCCTCCTCTTTTTTTCGAATGAATATTACATGTTAATAAAGATGCCGGGGGTTGATTTTTCTCCAAATTCAATTTTAATTCATCTGGTTGCTTCGTAGTAACGTAGCTATTTTTTATTTCGTTTATTTCAGTCCGCAAAATCAGCAGGTCTTTCAATAACTTTGTGAGATCGACATGATCAAAGGTAACCGGCGGTAATTTATGTAAATCTCGAGCCACAAAAATAGGGATTAAATCCGGTTCTGTAACTTTGAAGACACATATCATATCCTCTAAATCTTTGTGTAATTTCCCATTTTTACGTCTTGACACCTTCTTCAGATTCGTTTTAATAGAAGCAAATAGCAAATTTTTTGCACATTCTACTTCCTCTTCAGAAAAAGAAGTTGCACAAATTCTTATTAAACTTTCATTGTCAATTACAGAAATTTTATTTTGTATAAATGATAATAATTCACTTATTACAATATTACAGTTCGCACACTTTAGAGTATTTACATTTTGTTCGGACAGCATCGCGGAGATAACCATTATCGATCCATTCGCTAGCGCGTATGACGCTATAAAGACGTGGTTTTTATTTCTCTATTGTAAATCATGCATTGTATTTTTGAACATTCAATGTCAACTGATAACTAGCAAACGTATTGAGTACTACGATTATGTTATAACGCTTACTCATTTATATAAATGATCTGCTACACAATACACGAATTGAACTGTATAATTATCATTTTATAAGTTTAATGCTTCAAAATAAATTTAGCGTTTATTTTTAATAACACATATCTTTCAAATGAAAAAAGTAAAAACATTTCCACTGTTTGTATGAGACATAATTCAATGCTATTGAAACCGCTCACCCTCATCGCTGTAAGCTAAGAGTGATGAATGGAGTCGGTAATATTGTAGGATCAGCCGAGATGAGATGAATGTTCCCACACTCTGAATATTGTGTGACTTAGTTACTCCTATGTGTGTGTTTTTTCTTTTTATATGTTGCTTTCACACAGTGATTTCATAATTTGTTGAGCAATTTGTGTTTTATTATTATGGTAAGTTTGCGTGCAAAGTAGTTGATTAGTTCTGTTGAAAAATATATAATTTTATATATAGTTATTTGTGGTTCTTTTTATAATAAATTAAATTATTGCTATTGATAAGTGAGTAATTTTTATTTTTCATATTTATTATTGTGTAATTCCAAGGTTTGTTTTCGATAAACTTCTAGTTGGGAATGGTCCAAATATTAAGGGTAGATTATTCCAATCAAAATAAAATAAAATAAGTTACCAGCATGTTGTAAAATAATTTATCATTTGTTTTTTATATTCTTAATAAAGTGTATTTTATGTTATTATTAATAAAGTGCCCGCAAATTCATTATCAGTACTCAATGCAATGTCAGCGGAAGCAATTAAGTCTCCAGTGATATAATGACACTATTAAAATGCGTTTGACACGAAGTTGGGATGAATTGATGTTACTTCTTTATACTATAATTGTAATTAAATTTTGGTTGTGTGTGAAAAATATATTTTTATGCAAAATTTTCACTTTTATATTAAATTGAATAGGACACAAATTATACAATACAACATTTTTACTCATATGACAGCTCCGATTCATTCAACATACAATTTTCCCTTAATTAAAAAAATTAATAAATCACAGCCGACCGCACCTATACCTTGGACTGAATTATAAGTTTAGGTCTTAGATATCGTTATTATTTTTCCTGTTTAGATTGTCTAGATCTGGCAACTCTTCTCTCTCGAACAAAACTGTGTATCTATATATATGTGTATATATATATCCACGACTTCAGAGTCTATTCTGGAGGATGACTGTAGTAGTTAGAAAAAGAGGCGGAGACGATCAGACCATCTTTATATTCTTTTTGTGGTCATCTTTTGCCGACTGCTTTTTTCCGAATTAAAGCAACGTTCCTTAAACCGTAGTAATTAATTTTTCTGTTTGGGAAGTTCACCAACTGGATCCGGTAATGATTACGAAAATTATAGGCGAAAAAACCTGCCCTGAAAGAAGATCCTGCAGTTCTCACTAGAAACCGATAGAATGCTCATATTGCGTGCTACTTACGTGGTAGGAGAGGAGAAGGGGGTTTTCACTAATTGACAGATAGCATCTGTCTTAAAAATCATTGAGCAGAGTAGGAGAAAGAGGAGGAGTAGGTTGCACTGACTTGCTTGTGAAAACTCATTACTAACTTGGGAATAGACGATATTTCCTAAAGAAAAGAAAATAGTTCCTAAAGAAAAGAATTTTTTCATGTCACAACAACTAAGCACTTATTAGAATCAAGAGTCAACTACGTGATTGAGTTACATCAGCCACTAGTTACCTCCACACAATGTCACTTGATCTGGTATGATTACCAGATAATAACGCTGAAAAATATTAATCACCAATTTAAAATAAAAAAGGATTGAATGCCAACTCTGTGAAAATTATACCAAACTGTATGTATATGATATATAATAATAGAGCTAAATTGAGAGCAAATTTGCTGGAGAATAATCAAAACTTTAGGTGCGACTCGTTGTATTTGCATAAAATTCTACTCACGAGATTATGTAAATTTAAACGTTGAATTGCGGAAATTGTCGTTATATTTGTTGCGTTGACTTATATATTTTTTTGTATAAAAATGTAATATTTTGATCGATTTATATTTGTACCTTATCCAACATTAAATAAAGAATTAATTTAATACATATTTTAAATGCTAACAAGTATTAAGTTGTTAAGCAGAACGTACGTAATTTAATATAAATTTTCTTCATCAGTTTGAATTCAAATGTATTTCTTATTATTATGTAAGGCATTGCTTACGATCGGTTGATTTTTGCATTAACAATAGGGGAAAATAAAAATTAATAATAACTTTTTTAAAGAACTTTTTACCAAAATTAAAAACACCATTTTTTATCCGTAAGCTAGTTTGACGCCAATAATACTTCCAAAACGATATTTTTAATTATATCACAATCGAATTAAATTAATAATTATTAATTACAGCTAAAGTCGGTTTTTGTGTAATATTTTTCTTTTTATCTATCAGTATTAAATCTATTAGTATTTTAATATAAGATTTTATATAATATTGATCCCATCTATGCATTAAAAATAACCTACCAAAGAAGTCAACGAAGTGGCTAGAAATTGTTGATTGTAAAATATAATATATCATAAATCATGTCTTAAATTATAAAGAAAAATATGCCCGTTAAGTTCTAGTAACAAATAATATAAATATATTATTATGAATAAATTGTAATCAACTAAGGTACCTTGGAAATTTAATTTGTATTATTACTCTTAAGGGACGAATAAGAATTTTAATTATATCTCATTTAAAAGACATTCTTAGTGATACTAAATATAAATAACTATTAATTCCTTACCTACAATTTATAAAACTTGCAATTTATATTCATAAAATTACAAATAAAATATACATATATATTCGAATATAATAAGTACATTTCAATTAGGTAGTAATGTTCAATGCTGCCAAAATATTATTTTTAAATTATTTTGTGTTATCAATATAAGATCTTATTCAAAGACTTGCTTATTACGTGTATACTCGCAAAAATTTTAAAAAAGATCGATGCAGTAGTTTAGCCAGATTTAATTATATTCCTATGATAAAATTAATCGCACACTAAAGCTTAAATGGTGTTTTAGTAGGTATCAGTGAAAATTCAAGGACGCTTAACAATTATTTAATTAAATAACAGATCGAAAATATTAATCGCTACCAACTCAATCATGAGTCCTAAAGCTGACATACACGAGTATACAACTTCTATGGACCTCGAACGAACTGCTTATGACGATGGTATATAGTTATTAAGAAGACGAAATTCAAAATAACGTTGGAGTCTTGTTCTATCTATTCTATTTTTATTTCTATAGTTTAGATTTATGTAGATCAGTTGCTTTTTATTTCGTTATTTTATTTATGTTTGGTATCAGAATGAAGTATTCTATTAGAATTTGAAAATTGCGGCAATAAAACTAACTGTTACATAAACGTAATCATAACTAACTAACCCAACCTATCTTACAATATAGAGATATTTCAATTAACTAACTTGTCAATAGGATTGAATTTGTTAACGTGAAGTTAATTGTAAACAGGCATTCTGCAAACTGACACTCACACACTCCCTGGTAATGGTACTGATATTGATACTGATACTCTTAATGATATTGTATATTGTAAACTCGTACATTTTAATCTACTACGTTTTAATATTGGATAATTAATTAATTAATTATCTATGAAACAGGAAGCTCGACATTTATGTATATTTAAATACATTATATATATTTCTATATTCATATATATTATTTATTTTATATTCTATTTATTATAACAGCATTGTATGTTATCATATAAATGTTATGAGTGTTAGTTATGGAAGTGGAGGATGGCTGAAAAAAAGATTATTGAAACGCCGGAAAGACGATATGGAGAAGAAGGAAGTGTATACAGATATGACGGGAAACGGGAAGAATGGAAGAAAAACTTTTTGATAAGGGCAAGGAGATGATGATGGAAAATACCAAGTAATAATATTAATTTCAGTTTCATATCTCATATTACACGGCGATAATAACACTTTAGAAATGTATTTAAAAGTGATATCGTTTTTCTTACAGTGAGTTCATAAGTTTTATTAACATACTCGTATATTGTCACACATAACGAGGAACTAGGAGACAATGGAACGAGTATTATGTATCTATACCGACTACTAAAAATGTAAAATAAACAATGAAATCCAAATTTTTTCTTTGAATTATTCAACGCTATTTTTTACCTCGAAAATATATCAATTATTCACGGTTGCAATCGCGCTCTAAAGGTTAAAAAATTACCTTGATTTTATTTCAATGTCGTATAGATCACTTGCGTCTGTAATAAATTTATGGATATAGATATTTATCTATGCTTGTTTTATTTCCTCCCCAAATAGCTAATATTTTTCATCGCAAAATTAATCAAGCTCTTTTTACAGTTCCATACAGACGTGGACAATGAGACAAGATAAAGTCAATGGACAACATCTTCAGACTGTACTTCGAGATATTATAAGAAGATTCGTTGTTAATAAGTTGAATGAATTGTTTATATCTTTACAGGAATTCTTTTAATAATTTAACCCTAATAATAATATGAATAACAAATAAATAATTACGTCTTTCTGGAATATGTGTCTTAAGCTGAAAAAGGAGTATACTTTTAAAACCATTATTTCTGCTTCTCTCATTAATCTCGTATTTAATTCAACGGCATTTTATTGATACTATGATAAAATTTGAGTTAAAAATGGAATGAAGAAGTTTTCTTCTGAAGTAGTTTATCTTATAAACAAACTTATTTTATTTTCCGAAATAATCTAGAATGTAATAGAATATGTATAATAATATCTTTTATACAAAAAATAATTAGGGATTGTAAATTGGCATGACTTCTGGCTTAAAATATAAAAAATGTATATTTACAGCAACAACATTATAAACTAAAATATTAACACTACTCGTATAAACACGAAATTATGTAAATCATTGTGTATGTTAAAGTTAATCCAAAAGATTATAATTTTATATTTGTAGTACGTTTGTGTAAAAGATAAGCTTTGTTGAAGGTAATGAAAATATTTTAATCCGTTTTCAGCCGCATCATTGTATATGATATAGTTTCTATAGTACGAAAATAAAAAAAAAAGTTGAAAATATTACAAATTATCAATTCAAAATTTTAAGTTACGGGTTTTTTTTAATAAAAGTTATTTGATATTTCAAAAACTATTCCTATCATTGGACTTTTTTTTGTTAAAAAAAAAAACAATACGATTTTCCAAAATTGATATATTTTTTTTTTTGATTCTAAAATTGATATATTTTTTTTATTTGGGGTTTTGTATAATTATTTTCATCTGTAAAGTGTTCTGGAAGTCACTGTCAAAAATATATATATAAATAAACTTAGAGTATTCAAAATAAAAAAAATATTTCATTTGCTGAAATGGAATTTCGTAATCCAATAAAAATTTTATTGTCAACACAAGAATGCTGAAAAGGTCAAAGGTGCCGAGGTTTGAAATTTGTAATGTATAATATTTATTTTTAAGACATTGTTTGGAATTATTGGTCATCCAAATTTTTGAATAATTGGAAATAATGAAAAATTTGTTTTTGAATTTTTTTTTATTGAACTAATAAGTATTCTAAAAAAAATTGTTTTAATCGTCGAAATATTATTTTATCTTATGTATGTGTGTAGATAATGTTTCAGTTTGTTTAATTTCAAACGGATAGACAAATTTTGATGATTATTGTTGTGTAAGTAAGGGTGCTATGGTGAGTGTCGTTGTGTCTGAATGACTAAGATACTCAATTAGAATTCGAATAACTACCCGTAGACTATAATATAATACCATAAAAACTACAATCTAAGTTCAATTACAATAATAAACGATATAATTGAGGCTCTTTACTTTATCGCTCCGCCGCAGACTTTTTATACTCTCTATTTTAAAATGCTTCAGATACTCGTTTAATTTAAGAATTCTTTTTAAAACCTTTGCTTTGATCATAAATTAATACTTTACGAACCAATTTTATGCTATTTAATTTAATAAAAGAAATATAATTTAGTATGGTACCGCGACATATATATATATATATATATATATATATATATATATATATATTCTAAATCTAAATAGTATATTTTAAGCTTATGTAAAAAAGAACATTTAATAATAATATACAGTGTTTAATTTAATATTAATTCAATTATTTATAAATTTATGCTGTCTGTCTGTATGGAATTGATTTTCTCCAAAAATACTAAACAGATTTTCATATGCTTCTTACAAAAAAAGCGCAATTCTTAAGAAAGACTTGGGTAGGATCTCTTATAGCTAACTCACAATAACTACTTTTATGTTTCAAAATTCTATGAAAGATATTCCGTTATTTTCTTTTTTTTTAGTATTTTAATCCTTATTTTAATTAATTCTTATCTCGATAAATGCTTTTGCAATTTTTTAGCCTCGCCATTTAATACACTTTACGAAACAAATAAATACTTTAAAAGATATTATAGGTTTGAAATTATATAGCACCAAAAATTATATCTCCGCCAGCCAGCACTCTTTCCAAGTCATGCCGGGTTCAAAATCTTAGAATGACATAGGAAGTTAAAAATACTTAAACAACGCGAGCGGAGCCGCTTGTTAAAGCTAGTATATTATATTTTTTTATAATATAGACTAATGAGTCAGTATTATAAACAGCCATAATTAGAAGACTGTATAAAGTAACGACGCCACTAGTGGTCTTATTATACCCTTGTAGAGGAAAAGTCATTAGATAAAATTGATAGTTGTATCCTACACCCGTGAGTAAAACTTATGAAAAAATATTTCTGTTAACGCCGAGGACGCCGATGGCTAATATGTCACTTGCAAAGTTGATCAATTAAAATCATTCTATGAATTATGATTAAATTGTATACACAAGTTATGTAAAATAATAAAGAATTTAAATAACTAAAGCGCATTTATCGATACTTAAATGTAATTATAATAAAATATATTACTATATAACTGCGTACATCTTAACATAAGAGTTCTTAGGATCCCTAAAATTATGGCAAACTTAAAAATATACAAAATTATTACAGAGCTTTCGTAATTATATTAGAGGTATTTATTATAATTTGTTTGTCTTGTCAAAAAGCTTTTGTTAAGCTAAATAAATTATTTGATAATTAGAGTACTTCGATGCTTTATTATTTATTGGCAATTTTATATATGGAGATAATACAATACAATAATTAGCGGTTAAAAAAAATTGGAACATCTGTTAAGTCAGATTCATATTAGATTGTCATGACACCAGTTCTTCTTGCGGCTTGGCCAGATTGGGGAACAATACAAAGAAGTCTACTAAAAAAAACAGGTGACAATTACAGTAACATCGCGACCTGTAGAGGCCAATCATGTCTATGATGTTTTTATGTACAGACAAACACCCACAGTAATATTAGGACGATTACATTCTTATCAACATCTGTCTCCTAGCAACTTTATCTTGAGATACGTCTATAAATTCAGAGCAATAACATATCAGAATAGCAATATGTGTTCTGAAATGGGATTTCTTTATCTGCTTTGTATCTCTTCACATTATTGTAACTTTAAGAATTTTAGACTCTTATCAAATATTAAGATTACCTATAATACTAATTAGTAATTTCGCTACTAGCCGAGATCATTATTATTATTTGTGATCTTAGATTGTGAACATTGTTTGTTCTGTGTTTTCAACAAAAGATCCTAAAACTAAACTAGTTATTTAAAAATAATAGTAATAACTATAAAAGATGACAATAGTTGTAACTATGAAATGTAAATCTATCTAATCTTTGTTAAACGAATGGTTTTATATAATTTATTGCATACTTATCATCTTTCTTTCTTCATATAACAAATCTTGGCCAAAGCGACTGCAATATGTTTTTTTACATATTAATATGATTGCGTTATTTAAAGATTATATACGACTATGTAACATCCTACGAGTATAGTAGGGTGTTATATATTTCTATTCATAAGAACAAGACCATTTTGGAACCTCGTTGGAATGTAGCCTTTCGGGTAAACTCCTGTCTTGACTGACAGCTATAATACCAATAGCAAGATCGCCGAAGTTTTGTGATAACATTGTGATAACATTACAGTCAGCCTATTTTATAGCGCGGTTAATTATTTAATTATAAACTTGATTTTCAATTTTGTTTCTTCACAACCATTTTATTTATCACAAATATATAATATAAACAACATCAGAGTGAGTTAGCTTTTGCCTCGCTACATCTTGTAAATTTAATTACAATAGTAACAATAATAATATTAAATCTTTATTTTATATTATCACTACCCAATCTAAAATTATCTTGAAATTTTTCTTTCCGAAAGTGTGCCTATTAAAAAAAGATTATTACATTATTTTTTTATCTGATTAGGTTGTCCATTGTTGTTCATTTACCAAAAGTCTGAAGAATCAAAATTACAACTATCATTTTATTTGTACTTCAAAGTTGTACGAAACAACCCACTCTGAAATACTAAGTATATGATATTAAATGTCATACATTATGCTACTAACTTTTCTCTGAGTTTGTGCATCCTTAACCTTTTTTTTTCTTTCCACGACTGTTGAGAATATGATGTTATAGATGAACAATACATAGAGTTGACATTAATAGGTATAAGAGTTGTTCCGTAAAGTTACCGGTATATTTCGGTCTAGTTATTATTGGCTCCCTAATCGTCAGAGACGTCTTTCTCCGCTAGTCAATATTAAAGGATCCATTTTCTTTTGCCCGATACCTCTGGAAAAAATTTCATTACCTCCATGCCACACAAAATAGAATTCTCCCTCGTTCATCTTTCAACTTTATAAAAGCTTTTCAATTTCATACCAGCGACTCTTTTCACAAATCCTTTATTGTCTAAGTCTCTGTACTATGAAACCTGAATTTATTTGACAATTTGAATATTATTTTATAATAATATAAACTTATGTAGTATGTCAATATGTAGTATATAAATATGTATACTATTATATATGTATTTATACCTATTAATATATATATGTATATATATATATATATATATATATATATATATATATATATATAGTTATGTAAACGATTTACGACTCACTGACTCATCACGAAATCTCCGAAATTATCTCTCCGATTAACTTAAAATTTTACTTAGTTACTTCTTTTAAAATGTAGACGTCCACTAATAATAGATTTTATGGATTTCTTACCCCAACGGATTTTAACTTTTTGCATTTCGCCAAGATTTAAAACTAATGGTGCTATACACTTAACGCGAGGGTGAGATTAAATATAGCAACGGTTACCATAGCCATTGAAATTCACTACCTTGAGATGTACAGCTCGCATAGAGGAAAATAGCAAATTTAAACCAGCCGATATTAGGATACCCGTGTTTATAACTAATGTTCACAAAGAGGTGTCGGAGGATGATGTTGCTCAGTATATCTTTACCAGAACTGAAGAAAAAGTAGTTCCTATTAAGATTAAAATGAAGCAAGGACGTAATTACAGTGCCTTTAAAATATATGTAAATAAAATTAATTTGCATATATATCTTGATGACGGCATGTGGCCAACGGGCATTTCGTTTCGACGTTTTGTACATATTGACGGGTAAAAATGATAGTCATCAAAAACTGACTGTGAGGCATAATACTGACAATATTAATGGATAGAAAAGGAAATGTAAGATTTATTTCATTTAATTGTAAGTCTCTCAAACGATCTTTAGATGGAGTGAGAGATCTATGTATGTGACAAGGCTGACATCATAGCACTACAGGAGACGTGTTATTATTATTCTCTTATTGTTTATTATTTTTTTATTATTTTGACATTGATTTTTTCTATAATAATGTTTGATATTGACATTTATAATTTATATTTAAGTGAAAATAATGATTGAAATTAAATGTTAAAAATATGTGATAATATTGTAATTGAATTTGTAATAGTAATTTGTAATTATACTAACACTAATTTTTAAGAAATATATTGTAACTAACACTATATGGGCTGGTCCTGAAATAAATGATTATTATTATTATTATTATAGCAACCTAAGTTCACACTTTCGTATACATTCAAACTTTAAATAGCGGTAAAATATCTACCACTTCGAGATCATTAATTTAACTAATGACTCATATATCATCTTTCTGCCCTTATCTCAGTTTTGGGGTCGGAACAGTATGTTTTTTCCTTCCATACTCTCCTGTTAGTCGCCTTCTCTGTACACACTTCCTTCTTCTCCATATCGTCTTTCACGCAGTCTATCCATCTTTTTTTCGGCCATCCTCTACCTGTCCATCCTTCCACAGACAGATTGAACTAATAACTATTCAAATAAATAAAATCAGTTAATTCAAAATGTTTTTACTAAAATGTTGTGGATGAGTTTACCTGACAAATTGTTATTTTGAAAACGTTTTTTTATTAATATTTAAATTCATAACTTTATTGTATTCTTATTTTCAGTTTTGCTTTTACTGTTGTTTAAATAGACATTAAATAAACATATTGTATAATGAAATGATCGTAGTTCATCTGAAAAACTCACAAACTTACAACTCACAAACTTACTTACTTATATAATAATATAATTATTTTTATATTGACTCTGTCTTATTCGTAATATAACTGATAAAATAAAACGGATGCAAAAAATTTAGGTACATTCAAGTATTTTATTACGTTTAACAACACAGAACTGGAACATAATTGTGTCACTCGTATAATAATATACTCCGTCGTCTCCGGCTACCCCGCAAGGGATATGGCGTGTAGCTAAATAAATAAATAATAAATATTAATATTATCGCATTCCTATTAAATAAACGACAATGGTTTTCTATTCATGCTCTTTATTAAGGTATCCCCGTTATAAGGCAACTTCGTATGATATCAAATGATACTCGTATCAATACGTTTAAAATAGTTGCATAATAACGGGGTAGAGATAATGAGATGTCATCATGATCCTTACCTCGAAGTTGGAGGAAGCTGCGTGAATACTCAATGAACCTCTTACATATAGTATTTATTCTCTTGCCACAGAGAGTATAATATATAACATAACATATTTAAACTGTTAATATGAAAATCTATTATTCGTACGATATGCAATAAAAATAATCTTTAACTAGGATATATTGTTTAATATATTTTGTATTAATAGTATTGATAACAAAATAAATAATTTTCCAAGAATTTTGAAAAACATGTTTTATTTCTAAGATTGTTAAAAAAAAATGGTTCTATTTTTAGTGTTCAACACGTAATTAAAATTAAACCTAAACTAATATATTAGCCACGCTGACAAAGCGGTAGAAAAACATTATGAAAATATTTTTACTCCCCTCTTCTTTCTCGTGTAGTGTATTTTTATCTAAGTACCCCATTTTGTGTTTAAAAATTTGGAGGGTTAACAAAAAGTGGTTTTGGATTAAAAGATTTTTTATACAATATAAAGCTTTAAACTAAAAATTTTGGTCTGTGCTTCTACTACCGGTATATTGCGATACATTGCGGCCTGTTTATTAAAAAATTGATATTGGGCTTTTATTTATTATATAAATAAAAACCCAACATGTACTGACTAAAAGTGCTAAAGAAAATTTTAATGAAATTAATACACTTGAATAATTGTAATTATCGGAATAATAATTAAAATGCTAATTATACCGCCTTTTGATTCAACGAGGCAATAAACTTATACATATATAATAATGTACTTAAAGAAGAAGTAAACATTTTGATTGAATAAAAATAACATGTTTTACGTATAATAACTATAACACTTTTATGTTTACAAGTTTTGTTTTTTATTACGACCTTCAAAGATTTAGGCTTCATTTTGAATCACTTTCCATTATTAAAAATATCATCACTAAAATTAGTAGTTTCTACCAATACATAGTTTTATATTGGTAGGTGACCAGCAGCAACTTATTACATATACAATTTATTATTTTTATTTAAAAAAAACACTAATTGATCTAGACTAGAAGGATGCAATGGATTTTGTGTTATAATTATATTATTTGTATACAGTTTTTAAATAAAATTTCTAGGAACTATTGAAACAATTTCATTAATTAAAAAGTTAAAACTAGTAGGACAGTCAAAGCGGCAATATTGGGTCGACCATTTACTTATACAGATATGAAAACGAGGTAATAACTTTAAGTTAAAATTCTACTTACTTCTTTAAATAACTTTTACTAAAACTAACTAAACTAAAATAAAGTGAGGGCTAATTCCTAAAAAAGAACGAACTTTTATAATAAGTCGATTTTGTGACACATCAATTCAAATCTCTTGACAGATTCGTCAAATACGAGTAATATCTACTAACTACCATTTGCAGAAAAAGAATGCTTTAGATGAACAGCTAGCGGGACCGCGTCTAAGACAAAACAGTAACACTTCAACAAAACAAAAAATAATTTTCCAAAATATTAAAATTAAAAGCTTTTGTATTTTTATATATTACAAGTTAATTCACTCCTATTTCGTGTCTGTATTTTACTTTGACGCCACATAGCATGCATAGTAAAAGGGAACCTATCATCTTCTGAATAATAAGATTAGAACTCCAAAAGTTTAGATCAGTTAGTCAAACGAAATATTTTTATGGATATGGAAAGACCGATGAAATAAAACAAGCTTAAAAATATATATAATTGTAACTGGGACCAACAAAAACCAAACCAAACCAACCCAATACACTGGACTGAACAATTTTACCTATGAAATTCTTTAAAACATTTGTTTAACTGTACTTTCGGGTACGGGTTAAAAACCATTATTACATAATTTGTTGTTTACAAAACGCTGTATTTTATGACTAACCTTCAAGATTTGTATACACATTGACAAACGAAAAAAATTGTTCCTCTAGAAATTGGTCGTTATAATCCTTTTAGAAATTGAAGCTCTGAGTTCATTTAGCTGGCTTTCTATACAGGTTTGATTGCTTTCAAGTTTTTCGTTATTGGAAATGTTTAAAGCTATGATTTTGTTATATCAACTGAACTGTATATACTGAGCTAATGACGAATAAAGTCTCGCTTATATTTACATAATTTATATACATATATATTATATAATTTATGGAAAGAGATTACTTTGTCTTACTAAGTACATGTATTGTTTACTGTCACAGATATTATATCGAAGAATCTGTTGAAATAAAATTAAATAAAAGCAATATTAAACAATTCAGTAGTAACTTTAATATTAACTTTTAAACTTAATTGAAACCTACAAAATACAACTAATATTTAATTCTTTCCTAATACATTAGAAACATTTCTCTGATACGATAGTAGTCTTCATACACTTAAAAGTATATTTTTGTGTTGTAATATTTTTTAAATATTAATATAGTAACATATAATACAATAAAAGAAAAATATAATCATGGAAATTCTCTTAAATAAAATCATTTAAATTTCACTATTACGCCATTTCTCAATTCAGTGAACTTCAAATATGCGAAAATATGGTAATATAAATAGTTTAGTGCTTACTTACTAAGTAATTATTACTGCTAAACTTCTATTCATATATATAATATATATAAAAGTTTAGTAGTAGTATGTAATTACTTGCTAATTATCTGTGCAACATTTTTATCTTCAAGAATTAAATGAAAAAACTTATCTAATATATAATAGATAAAAATATTTTTGACGTGTGGCGATTACTTAAGTTATATTGCACTACAGTACCTTGGGACTATGCCTTTTTACAATGCCTAACTGATTTTGTAAGCCATTAAGAAGAATTAGAAATTATTTTCTTTAATTTGTCACTCATTTTATATGAATACAGATAACCACCTGATTTTTAACATATGTGATGTTTTAGATCGCTTGGTTCAGTGTTAACTACAACCTTTGATGATAACAATGTACCGTGTATGATACTCGTAGGTATTTTTGTCTCATTAGCTCGGATGTGTTTCAATTCCTGCCGTTTGATATTATTATGAAACAATTATTGAGACCATAACTTATTTTATCTTTATGTATTTAGATAATAGAACGCACTTGACAAAACGATTATTATGAGTATAACTACTGATTATTTAATGATAGCATGTAAGTATTAATCATTTAAAATTAAATTCACAATATTTTTGTTCAATTAGGCATTTACTATCAATTTTGAACTGACAATTCAGATTTTAGTAATGTTGAAATGTATTTTATATTTATTTTAAGTATACAGCGATCTATAATAGTGCTTTATCCCCACATTGGAGATTATGTGTGATTATTCAAGGATTCAGGAGTCCTGTCAATAACAGAACAGGGCTATTCTGTAAGATCAGAATTCCAATTCGATTCTCAGTTAAATGAGAACATATTGTTGCAAGAGTATATAATACTTTTTATATAAATTAAAAAAAACATCTAAAACACCTAAAATATATTTTTCTCATATCCACTTATATAATAATTGTGGTGAAAAAGTGCTGCCAAGCAAAACAATAGCTTTTGTTAACTCCTATTGTCCAAGTAGGATCAATAAATTCTCCCAATTCACTTTTAAAATATCCAGAAAATGCCGGAAAAAAATGTTATTATTATTCCATAATTTATTTATTTATTTCCATTAGCACAAAATAAAATTATTAAATCAATTCGGACGTGCTTCTGATAAAAAGAATTTGATAGTTCGTGATAAAAAATATGCATCTTTTAACGTTCAATTAAATGTAAGTTTGGAAAGAACAGCCAACGAAAATAATTAGGTTAGTAATCTTGAAAACAAGAACTGAATGTCTTTGGAAAAGCATAACTATAGCAAATAGTCTTAAAAGAAAATAGACTTCAACCAAACATCTGAAATAAATGACAGCTTCTCCTAAATAATATACAACAATATGCTGTCTATATAATAATTAAAATGTTACGCAAAACCTAAATAATGAAAAATTTTATATTTTGCTTCAAGTTTCGAGAAACTTCAAATAAGCTCAAGCTGGCAAAATTCAATTTCTAAAACAAATATAAAGTATCATAGACTAGTCTGTTATTAGTTGTCAATGGATAATTATTCAATCTAATGGCTTAATGACCAATATTAAAAAAAATATATTTGAGAATAAAGATTCATATTATTACGAAATGAAATGTCTATGTAACTTTTTGTATATTCTTACTAATAAATATTCTCGAACAAAGAAAACCTAATCTAAAAGCATATACGAGTATATTACCCTGGAACCGTTGTCGTGTTTATTAAAGTTGTATATTGATTGAAGTTTCATATTTCCTTAATTTGGTATGAAGGTGTCGTCTTATATAGACATAAATAATGCTGTTTATATTTATTTAACAAGAAGAACTTAATTAAACTTTTAGAAGTTTATAGACCATTAAAAAGTGTTCTCAACTTTATTCTATTTAAAGTTTTATCCTTTGCAGAAATTTATGTAGATGCCAAAATAAAAATATTATCTTTAAATTGATCTTGCGAGTATAGAGAAGAAGAATTGATTTTTTTATTAATTTAACATCTAGTAAGAGCGTAAGTTTCTTTTTTTATATATGGTAATATTTTCAAAAACAATAAATGTTTTTTTCCCTTGTACTTAAATTAACAATATTCAGAAACAAAATAACTCAATCACAGGATTATATATTTTTGCTTGAATTTTACCGAAACAAGAAGCTCATTACTGTTAATAAGTAATTGAAAAGCATATTGCTTCGTCATGTTATCTTATCTTGTTGTAATTGAAGTGAATCACATAGGCGTAGAATTGCTAGTCTCTCAGTATTCTACAGGATACATTTTAGTGAGTGTGCGCTGGAATTACGCGATCTAATTCTTCCGTCCCCCTTCCATCACAGGACGTTCCGACGCATGGCAGGTATCCATCCTTACGTTGTGGACATTCCCCCTGTCCGTACGAAGCGCTTTGTTTCGTCTTTTTTAATTCGTACAGCGAAGGATTGGAACAGCTTGCCTGCGTTGGTATTTCCGTCCCAATACAATGTGGGTGTCTTCAAGAGAAGAGTGATTAGGTTTCGAGGTTAATGCGCCTTCCCACCTATGGCTACATTTCCACTTCTCATCACTCGGAATGTAGTCAAGCATTAATCTAGATGGTATAAAAAAAATAAAAAATAATCATTAAAAGCTTGTAATACATTCCATTAAACTAACTTCTCGCTCGCTGCTATGCAGCTAGAGCTATTTGGATCACAATACATAACGTTATTATCAAAGTTATTAAGGCAATGTTTAATTTACATCTCAACATCTACACCTCTAGTGATGCTAAAATGTTTAATGTGCTGCTTAAATATATTGCAATTAAATATTTTTTTTTCTATTCAGTGATAAAAAGAACGAAAACGACAACGAAACTTACTTTTATATAATTTCTAAATGTTGACAATCAAGTAAAATACATTTCCTTCCAAAGCAAATATTCATAAAGAAGTCAATACTTAAAGAATATTTTTTAAAAGTTTAATAATTTTAAACCATGTACTTTAAATATTATTTTTTATGCGTTTTCATCTGAACATAATGGATGTTTAACTTTTTGACGAATATAACTCGTGTAAATTATAAAATTTTATTTATTTATAAATTATTACAAGTTTCAACCTTTTTTCAAATTTATCATGTTATCATCTTTTTCAACAATGCTAATTCATATAATACATATTCATATAAACTGTAATATATATTCATATAAACTGTTTTGTTAGTTCACATCAGAATGCTTTATTTCATTGGTTATAAATGTGTATCTTGATTTCAAATTATGACCTTTAAATTAAGAAGTAGCAACAAGCAAAAAATTCATATTACTTTGAGAATGAATATTAAATGAGAACCCAGTCTTCGGTTGGCACAATAGCGGCGTGATAGATTTTGTAAGAGATATTAAAGGACTAAACACAATTACGAGTTAACATTTTAAAAAATAATTTCAACTGAAACTACAAGATTAGTAAAATCGACATTATCGTTAATGTAATAATATAATTACTGTCTATATTTTAATTAATCAATCAGTAACTATGTCTATAAATATGATGATTAAGATAAGAAAGGGTGACACAGGACTGGACAACAAATTAGTAAATCTCAAGATAGTTACGTTCGCAAGCATCGCGGGAACCAGGCGCAGAAAGCGATGGTGCAATATGTACCTTACATTGTATCAATATTCTAGAATAGTATCAGTCTTGATTTACGTTTAAAAAAGTTCACTAAAGTAGGTCCTTTACATCTACTAGTAAACCCACTGCTCTTTTATTCGGACTTAAAACGTAAAACGTATTTTTGGGGATCAAATGCAACAAAATCTTATCATTTATTAAATTTCCTTCTCAAACCAAAACCTTTTCTCCAGAGGTTTCTGGAGTACCTTTTTAACTTTTCTCTAGATCCAAAATGTCATACTTAAAAATTGGAAGCGATGAAGCGGTAGCTCGGAAAGAAAGTGTACCACTACCCTCTTATAGAAGGAGGATCTTCTATAAAGCTTTCAATGTTTCAATGTTTGAACCAGCCCACACGAGCTACAATCAAATAACTACAATAACACTACCGTTTTTTAAGTTAATTATTCAAAATTCAAATGTCCTTCAGGATTATTAAAAAAAATATAGTGGAAGAAGTTTAGGTGCGTCAGTTAATCATAAATAAATTTATTATATTTTGTATTTAAAAATTTTTATTTTATATCTAATAAATATTTAATAAAACAACTTGAGATATATTTTGTTAATAATACGATAGGTGATATTTCATGTGTCCGTAAATTTAAATTATATGTTAGTTACCTCTACATGTAAAATTGTATTTTTCTAGATACTTGCAGCGTAGGTAAGTATATTTATTTTAATACAAAGTCGTAACAAAGGTTCTAAAGACATTTGTACCTATTATACCTATAGCACTTACTGACTAGGTGTGCTTCTTAATGTTAATTTTCCTCTTTTCACGAACGGACTTTGTTCGTTTTGTATTGTTTTCACTTTTCTCTGATGGATGTATAGATGTCTGTGGACAGGAAAAATTTTCATTACTATCGAGAAATGGTGCTTTTTACAATTTACTGATTTAGTTTATTTTCATATTTAATTATATTACTATTTTGTATTAACATTTATAATTTCGTCAAAGTTCGTTCGGAGTTAGTTCGTTCATATTGACTGGTTAACATCAAAAATGCTAAAATATTATACTAAATATTTTTTGTTCAGTTGTGGCATTTAAAGTTTTGTTATAAAGAAATACTTTACTCCTTTTATTAAAAACCGTAGATAGATCAGCGTGAACTGAGATATTCTACCTGATTAAAAGTTGTTATCAACACTCGTACATTTACAACTTAATGTATGCGGGATAAATTTTATATGTTCATTCGTACGTAATTTGCTAGCTTTCAAAGAATTAACTTGAGTTCACAAAGTTACGCAAAATTATATACATATGAACATAGATATACTTATATCTATGTTCATATGTATATAATTTTCTCGTTCGCTTTTGATGGAGGAAATTAATTTATTGCCTTCATATATTTTAGTAAGTAATACATGTACATGTACCTTGATTGATATCGCTTGGGATTAATACCAGATCCTTCAAGAAACTTATATCTAACTTTTGCTTGTCACATTATGCTATAATGTGAAATCCAAATACCCTTGGCGGCTAGAATTTTTGCAATTCATAGCTTATGGCCAAATATAGCGTTTTGCTGGAAAATGACAGAGTAATAACCATGTTTCAAAATTTCTGACCATTTTCAAAATTATTTAGTGGTATTTATGTTAAGTCAGTGATTTTTCTTTTTGTAAAATTTCTCGGATTAATTATTCTAAGTGAATATTTCTAAGCTTTTAATCTGGATAATAACAAGCAAAGATACCCATTTAACGGCAAACACTTTCCTGTTCATCGACTAACATACCCTTCTATCAATGAGGAAGTTTATTAAGAGGATCTTTATTATTTATACTTCTTAATTTAATTAGCAAAGAGCAGCTAAACATAATTTAGCGCTTACAAAAAAGGTTATAGATTTATATTGGGTTTTTCAAATACCTTTTATTATTTGGGATAAACTCAAGTGGGCTACGGATTGATTCTCGCAGGAATAATATATAAAATAATTTAGTGTTATTGTAACCAGTGGGTCGCTTTAAATCAAATGTCCAATTTAATATTTAAGACTCAATTTTTATAATAATAATAATAATAATAAATATACTTTAGTGTGTTACGCAAGCATAGCCAAGGGCAATTGTTATAGTAAGCACCAACTTGGTTTCACACGGTTAAATGCTGACACCACGCTTCGAGTATCCTGAAGACGACACCATACGGCTTGCGTTCTCACCATCGATGGGAATCAAGGATGAAATATATTCATTCTTGGGTCAATCGCTGACTTACAAGCACCTTACCTTAGTTTTAATTAATTGTAATTTTATTTCAATATATTTTATTAAGTAAATTGGTTTTTTTTGCATCCTTCGCTGCCACCAAACTTAATTGGCGCAGTCGGTAGGATATTCGAGATATATTCGGTACGCGTCGCGTCAAGATTTCCCCTAATATCGGTGCGAGATCCCGCGTGACTAACCGATTTCGAGTATCCGAATCTACATACATCGTGGAGGCCAGTGGAGGTGAATCCGAAAATCGATTCGGCAAAGAAAATCATGTTCATGTAAGTACTCTGAATCTTTCAAGTCCTTATCTATCCTAATTTTTAACGTTATTCTTATCCTTTCAATTTATTTTATTATTCCATTAGATTGTCCAAGTAATTTAATATATAAATACTATTATATATAATTTTTAAAGTGTTAGATTAGTGTTCAAAATTTTTCATCCGAGAGAAAACAGTAGCCGTAGTTTGTGTAAGGGTAGATCTAGCAGGCTCGATACTATAGACGAATTTAGACAGTTAAAAAAAATTGTTATACCTAATATTAAAATGTCTCAAGATCAAATGGGTGAGATATACAAGTCACTTAGAGTTTTGCCTGATTTTGACGGTAACCCCCATGTATTAACAAGATTTATAAACCTATGTGATCAATTAGTACTTGCATATTTTAAAACAGAACCGGGTTATGAGTTAACCAATTTGGCCCTTATTAATGGTATATTAAATAAGATTACAGGCTCTTCAGCTCGATTGATAAATTCCAACGGTATTCCTGAAAATTGGTTCGGTATTCGTAGTGCACTTATTAATAATTTTGCTGACCATCGAGACGAGACCGCTTTATTTAACGATTTATCATTACAAACCCAGGGGTCTTCAACCCCACAGGAATTTTACGAACGTGTTCAAAATTTATTCAGCACTATCATGACATACGTTACGTTGCATGAAACCGTGGCTACTACAGTTGAAGCTAAACGTAATCTTTATAAGAAATTAACTCTACAGTGTTACTTGCGTGGTCTTAAGGACCCCTTAGGCTCTAGGATACGTTGCATGCGTCCCGAAACGATAAAAAAGGCTTTAGAATTCGTACAAGAAGAGCTTAATACATTATATATGCAGCAGCGTGCTGAGGGTTTACCTAATAAAAAGGATAACTTGAATAATCAACAGTCACTAAAATCTCATTTTAATTTGCCTTTAAATAATTTTATGCAATATACAGGTAATGCATTCAATGGTAGTTCTTTTAAACAACCATATAATATGTCAGGCCCCTCGCGTCCTCATCAATTTAACCATCAACAAAATCAAGGTTGGCGATCTAATATGCCTCCAACGCAACAATTTCGTGGTCCCACAAGGACTCAACAAATATTCCGTGCTCCACCTCCAAATTATAATGCGAGCAGTAACGTTTTTAGGATTCCAAATAGACCATTCATGCAACCGAATAATAATTCTAATAATGTACCTCGTCCTATGAGTTGTGTTAGTCACTTCGTGCCTAAACCCTTACCATTGTCTGGGCACGACTGGCGTAGAAGTGGCAACCCGCCCCCAAATAATTACTTTAAAACTCGAGAAATTAACAATTATGAATGTGACTATGAACCCTATTACGACTATGACTATACTGATTACTACCAAAACTGTGACTCTTACCAGGAAAATGGAGATTACTTTCCAAATTATGAGCAATGTGAATCTCCAGTAGTAGAGGAGCTTAACTCAAACACTGATGAGATAAATGATCAAAATTTTTTCGAAGCTACGAAGTCAGAAAAGCCAAAATAGAAGTAAATTTTAATATTCAAAGACAACTCGGATATATACAAATTCAAAACCCACCTTTAAAATTTCTTATAGACACGGGAGCCAATCAGTCGTTTATATCCCCTCAAGTAGTTGAAAAATACTTTTCTCATTTACCTCTTAATTATACTCCATTTGAAGTTACGAATAATCATAATGTGTATAGACAAGACTATTCTATTACTTTACCTAGTTTCTCGGAATTTAAAGAAAATGATGACGTAACCTTTTTTATTCTTAATTTTCATAATTATTTTGATGGCATTATTGGTTTTGATTTGTTAGATTCGTGGGACACTAACATTGATTTTAGACGCAAGAAATTAATTACTAAAAATACCGAATTGCCTATTATTATGTATGACGCTCGAAATACAAATCTTTATGAAGAAATAATACCAGCTCAGTCATCCAAATTAGTGAAATTGCCAATAAACTCCAATGACGGAGATGTATTTGTTCCTGATCAGATAATAAGTAATTGTTTAATTTCTGATTGCTTTACAAATGTGGAAAACAGTCGAGGTTTAGTACAAATTTCAAATAATTCAAAGAATGATGTAATCTTTTCAATGGATCGGCCTATTACAGCTGAGGTATTCAATATTGAATCTAAGCAATTAAAACAATTATCCGATCGTACAAAAGAAGTTCTATCGCGTCTCCGTACAGATCATTTGAACCCAGAGGAAATAGCTAATTTAAAAACCTTATGTGCACGTTATTCGGATGTGTTTTACCTTGACGGAGAACCCTTAACATTTACGAACAAAATTAAGCATAAAATTAAAACAAATGATGAGATCCCAGTTCATGTTAAAAGCTATAGGTATCCTTATGTCCATAAACAAGAGGTTAGAAGTCAAATCAATAAAATGCTTGAACAAAATATAATTAGACCTTCGGATTCCGCGTGGAGCTCTCCTATTTGGGTGGTCCCTAAAAAGGCAGATGCTTCGGGTAAAACCAAATGGCGTTTAGTAATAGATTTCCGAAAGGTAAATGAAAAGACAATTAGTGATAAGTATCCAATACCCAATATTTCGGACATATTAGACAAATTAGGGAAATGCCAATATTTCACCACTCTTGACCTTGCTAGCGGATTTTATCAAGTAGAATTAGACCCTACTGACATACATAAAACTGCTTTTAATGTTGAAAACGGCCATTATGAATTTTCAAGAATGCCTATGGGTTTAAAAAACTCTCCCGCAACATTTCAAAGGGTAATGGACAACATTCTTAAAGATTTACAAGATATCTGTTTAGTTTATCTAGATGACGTCATCATTTTTAGTACGTCATTACAGGAACACATGGTTAATTTTGAAAAAGTTCTAAAACGTTTGCGCGAATCTAACTTCAAGATCCAGATGGATAAGTCTGAGTTCTTAAAGTTAGAGACGGAATTTTTAGGACATGTCGTGTGTAGGGATGGAGTTAAGCCCAATCCTAATAAAATAAGTATTATCAAAGTTATCCGCTACCTAAAACTACTACGGAAATTAAACGGTTTCTTGGCCTTTTGGGATATTACCGAAAATTTATTCCGGATTTTGCACGGATAACAAAACCTTTAACCCAGTGTTTAAAAAAAGGATCTAAGATAGTTTGTGATCAGAATTATATTAATTGTTTCGAGCATTGTAAGACTTTATTGACAAATGACCCTATTTTACAGTACCCCGACTTTAATAAAGAGTTTTTACTGACAACTGACGCATCGAACGTTGCAATAGGCGCCGTATTATCCCAGGGTTGTATTGGTTCAGACAAACCTATTGCATTCGCTTCTAGAACCCTAAATTCAAGCGAGCTTAATTACAGCACTATAGAAAAAGAACTACTAGCAATTGTGTGGGCTTGTAAATATTTCAGACCATACTTATTTGGCAGAACATTTAAAATTATAACCGACCATAAACCCTTACAGTGGGTCATGAGTCTTAAAGAACCAAATTCGAGACTTACAAGATGGCGATTAAAATTATCCGAATACGATTTCTCAGTTATTTATAAGCCAGGTAAATATAATCCAAATGCTGATGCCTTATCCCGTTTAGTAATTCATAACGAAGAATTAAGTTCAATAGCAGTAAATGCATCTGAAAATGACTCTAGCACTATTACAGCTTCAGAAGCTGACAGAGATAATTCTAATACCCTAACAGTTCATACCGACAATGAAAATCCTATTTTGGAAATCCCGATTTCTGACGAACCCCTAAATAAATTCACGAAACAGCTAGTTTTAACAATTGTAAGCAATATTAAAGGAAGACCAATAGTTTCAAAACCTTTTGAAACACACACACGTACCACTGTTCAATTGTCAGAAAATAATCTCGAAGAAGATATCATTAATGTTATCAAAGAATATGTTCATCCCAAAATTAAAACAGGGTTACTCATAAATCCCCCATTAGCAATGTACTCGGTTATTCCCATAATACAAAAAGCTTTTAAAAGTTCAGCTATGAATTTAATACTAGTTAAAAAGGAATTGGAAAACATAAAAGAATACTTAAAACAACAAGAAATAATAAGCAAATACCACGTAGGTAAAACTAATCATAGGGGTGTTAATGAATGTCATCTCGCCCTATCTCATAGGTATTATTGGCCAAAAATGCGAGAGCATATAACCAAGTTCATTAATGAATGTATAATTTGTGGTCAAGCGAAATATGATCGCAACTCTATTAGACAACAATTTCGTACTGTCCCTCCACCGTGTAAGCCTTTCGAAGTTGTTCACCTAGATTTATTATCTATACAGAGTGAAAAGTTTTTGACTATCATTGATGCGTTTTCAAAGTATGCGCAAGCATATTCTTTAAGGGATGGAACAGCAGTAAGTGTTGTGCAGGCATTATTAAAATTTAGTACTCATCATGGTATACCATATACTCTAGTTACAGATAATGGCCCTGAGTTCACTAATCAATTATTTGCTGAATTTGTAAGAGTACACAAAATTCAACACCATAGAATAGCACCCTATACTCCCAATGAGAATGGAATCGTTGAACGATTCCACTCAACAATTTTAGAACATCTACGCATATTAAAACTTGAACTTAAGAATGAATCTGTTATTAATTTAATAAATTATGCCCTATTAGCATATAATAGTTCGATACACAGTTTTACAAAATGCCGACCAATTGACATTATTACTGGACATTTTGATCCGCGAGATCCATTAGACATAGATTTAACCACCCATTTACTCCAACAATATATGGTAGAACATAAAAATAAAATGACCAAAGCTTTTAATTTAATTCATGAGTCTAGTTTAAGTTACAGAAATGAATTAACAAATACTCATAATAAGTCTAGAGAGCCCGAAAAGCAATTCTCTCCCGATCAACAAATATTTATTAGAAACCCTTTTGCTGTTCGTCAAAAGATAGCGCCGCGTTACACACATGATAGTTATAGCTGATCTCCCGATACATATATATACGCGCAAAAAAGGCGGGCCAATTGCTAAGTCTAGATTAAAGAGAGTTCCTAAAAGCGTTTAATTGTTGCAGGACTCTCCTATCACTCCAACTGCTCCTGCATCCGGTTCTAATGCAGGAAATAAAACTTGAAAATCTAGATGATGGTCCCGGCATTTTACCTTTTAAACTAGGTCCTTGTCACATAGTGTCTCATTATCACTCATTCTTGAAGTATATCGATATCCACGAATTGCAAGACAAAGTAAATACAGTTCATATCCAATTAAGCAATATAATCTCTAATCTTAATAATAAAACTTTTTCTTTGTTTGAGCCCCATACTAACTATTTGAAAGAAAAGCTTCAAGTCGTTATAGAACAATTGCAGTCATTTGAAATTAGCCGCTCTAAAAGAGGTCTCGTTGATGGTCTCGGGTCCGTAATAAAAAGTATTACCGGTAATCTTGATTATACAGATGCGTTACAGTTTAATAACGCAATAAGATCACTGCAAGAAAACGATAATAAATTAGTTACGGAATTTAACAGTCATGTAAGCCTGACCAAAGATTGGATAACTCAGCACTCTAAAATAATAGATAAAATAATAGATAATCAGAACAAATTAGCGGAACTAGTAAAAAACATTAGTCTAAGTTTGGAAAAAGGTATCTATGAATCCAATCAATATGCTCATTTAGGACAAACTATTTTCATAGTCGATGATAATGTTGACAAGTTGTCACAAGAGATAACTAAGTTACAGAATGTGCTAGCATTTATAAGGACATCCACGGCTCATCATGATGTCATTAGTTTAAGTTCTATTAGAAATATAATTAGAAAGCTACGTAGTATGTATGGTAGTAATAAAGTACTAGATATAGAGGCCCGAGAGTATTATGACGTAATACAATTAGGTTCATATTATGTAGGAAATGAAATAGTTATAGTATATAAATTCCCAATTATAAAATCCCAAATATATAATTTATATAAGATATCCATAATCCCTAACAAAAATCATGAAATTCTTGTTCCCCAACACCAATTCCTTGCAATCCATTTGAAAGATTTCAAGTACATAGAGGCTGAATGCCCGAAGTTCAGTAAAGGGTATCTATGTGAAGAGATACACAACATACATAGTCGTACATCGCCGGATTGTGTAACAGCCCTCGTTACTACGCAGCAAAAACTCCCCGAATGTAAACCAGTCACCGTATCCCTACTTACGTCAGCCTACGAGAAACTCGACGATCGACACTACACCATCAGCTTTCCAACTTTTACTAAAGTACGCTTGTCCTGCGATCAAGATATCTACAAGATGTTGCAAGGAAGTTATATCGCTATAATTCCATATGATTGTTTCATTCAAACAACAGAATTTATCATCTCGAACCTCAACGATCGACTAAAAGGTCAAGCCTTGAAGATAATAGATGTCCCTAATGAAAAAACACTCAATTCAGCAGCACATCTGATATTCAAATTAAACTCCATTAATTTGACTAATCTTCACGCTACCAATAGAGAGGTTATTCTACAGTCACCAGTAAACTTGAGCAAGACCAACGATATAAGCGTCTACCATACAACAATACCTTTATATACGTTACTATTCGGTGCATGTGTACTAATTAGCGGCCTTGCATACCGGAAATACCGACTTAAACATACGAAACACACCATCCAAAAAACTCAAAGGGATGAATCAGAACTTCCAGCGCAATTTACAACGAAGGTCTTCAATAGTCGCTGTTCTACGGGGGGAGGTGTTACGCAAGCATAGCCAAGGGCAATTGTTATAGTAAGAACCAACTTGGTTTCACACGGTTAAATGCTGACACCACGCTTCGAGTATCCTGAAGACGACACCATACGGCTTGCGTTCTCACCATCGATGGGAATCGAGGATAGAATATATTCATTCTTGGGTCAATCGCTGAATTACAAGCACCTTACCTTAGTTTTAATTAATTGTAATTTTATTTCAATATATTTTATTAAGTAAATTGGTTTTTTTTGCATCCTTCGCTGCCACCAAACTTAATTAGTGCACACCAGAAAAACAAATATTTTTAATTTACACGTTACAAATATTCAATAGAATAATTTGGTTATACAAAAAGGCGGCCTTATCGCTAACGAGCGATCTCTACCAGGCAACCTTTAGATTAAGGATACGCTGTGGTCGTAGTACAAGGGGTCCGCAACTTACTAATAATGAAACTTACAATATATTATAGTAGAAAATATAAATATTTTAATATTATAAAAATACACAATCGATATATGTACATACACATCTACATATACATAAATAAATACATATATCTATATAAGTATAAATACTTTACGTATATACAAAAAAAAAATGTATAAATATAAAAAATAGACTTAAATCATTTTAAAATACATATAAATATATATTATACAAACACTTAAAATTTTGGCATCAAGAAAGGAAAGAAGAAAAGATATATACATATATACTCGTATATATATAAATGAATCCAATTAACCATGCTTGAGATAGTACTCTTTTACAATATTTTTAAAAAGTGGTAGGGACTTAGCATTTCTTGCTTGTAAGGGAAGGGCGTTCCATAGCTGAACGGCGTAAACAGTAAAAGATTTAGCATAGAAGGAAGATGAGTGGGGAGGAATTTCTAGGAGAAGTTTATTTACGGAGCAAAGAGTATGATTGTGTGATCCCAAGAAGCTTAAAACACTGTTTTAGATAAGGAGGAAGGGCAGGATTGAATAGAATGCGATATAGAAGATTTAAAATATGAGTATTCCTGCGAAGGCGAATTGGGAGCCACTTGAGCTTTTTGCGGAATTCAGATATGTGGTCATATTTTCGAAGCCCAAATATGAAACTTATGCAAAGATTTTGAAGACGCTCAAGCTTATTCAGTTGCTCCTCCCTAAGATCTAAATAACATACATCTGCATAATCAAGTATAGGAAAAAGGATACTTTGTGCCACCGCAATCTTCGTGGAAATGGGAAGAAAATTACGCAACTTTCTTAAAGTTCCTACTGAGGAAAACATCTTTTTGCTCACCTCACTGATCTGAGGTGCCCAAGAAAGATGACGGTCAAAGATTATTCCTAAGTTGCGTACATATTCCCTAAAAGGTATATGAACTCTGTCAAATAGCAAGCCAGGTAATTTGTCAAGGTCGAATCGAGAATGAAGTTTTTTGTTACCAATTATAATTGCTTGTGTTTTCATCGTATTTATTTTAAGTCCAAAGGAATTACTCCATTGTGAGATTTTACTAAGTTCGTCATTTAAATTATTAATAGCTTGAGGTAAATCTTCTAAAGTTGCCTGAATATAAATTTGAAGGTCATCAGCATAAAGGTGGTAGGGAGAAGAAATATGATCACTAACAGAATTGATAAATATAGAAAATAAAAGAGGAGACAACACGCCACCTTGCGGTACCCCAGCCATGATTGTAGACCAATCCGATAAAGAGTCACCAAGTTTAACTCGTTGGCGGCGACCATGCAAGTAACTTTGAAACCGGTCAAGTACCACAGGAGATATGTTAATAGAACCTAAAGTAGCAAGCAGAATGTCAAAATCCACGGTATTAAAAGCATTACTGAAATCTAGTAAAATCAAGACCGTGAATTTACGGCACTCCATACCATGTCTTATGTCATCTGTTATTTTCACCAATGCAGTAGTCGTACTATGACAGGGACGAAATCCGGATTGTAGAGGATTTAAAAGGCTTTGTTTGGTAAGGAAAAAGTTAAGTTGATGATGGACAAGGCGCTCAAGAACTTTAGAAAGGAAAGGTAATATAGAAATAGGACGGAAGTCTGACAGGGACGTAGGATTTCTTTTTTTTGGAAGAGGTAATACTTGAGCATCCTTCCATGAAGTAGGAAAAGTGTTAGTAGCAATAGAATAATTGAAAATAAAAGTAACTACGGGAGCCACAACGTCAAGAATGGGAAATATCATCTTACGACTAATGCAGTCGGATCCAATAGCGTCGGATTTAATATCTAAAATGTTCTTCTTAACATCACTTATAGTAAACTGACCTATGAAAAATTCTGGAGTATTAGGAGAAGATATGGCAGAAAGTTGATTTAGAGTATATAGCCTTTGCTGCACTGTCAATGGCGGCATAATTAGAGAAGTGCTTGTTAAGCTGGTTAGAATCAAAATTATTAGGATTAAACTCTTGACGTGCCTTTCCAACTCCAAGTGATTGAAGAAAACTCCAAACTTTACCAGGATCATCTTCTTCGATGACAGATTTATAAATATGGCGTCGTTGCTTGTCCCTATACACCTTATTGCAATGATTTCTAGCTCTTCTGTACCTTTCTTTACTGTCATCACAATTGTTTTTTTTATATTTACATTTTGCATAATTTTTTTAACTTGTAATTTTTTTACCTCATCGCACAGCCATGGGGCTGGCAGATGTTTTATTCGAACAGGTCGAATAGGAGCATGAATATCGTATAGCTTAGTTAGCAAGTTATTAAAAATGGCTACCTGCTCATCAATGGAACAGGCTTTATATAAATCCGACCAGTCTAATTTGTACGCATCTTGTTGCAATTTTTCTACATCCATTCCACCAAAATTACGAAGGTGAAGTACTCTTGACTTAGGTTTAGGAGGTCTAATCTTATACGATAGGAAAACAAGATCATGAAATGAAAAAGAGTCAGCTGCACATTGACCATGTTTTACAACATGGTCCATCGATGAGACAATCATTAAGTCAAGAAGTGAAGGCATGCAGTTAGGGAAAGTATGGGTAGCATTTAATGGAAGTATGTGCAGGTTGAAGCTATCAATCAGATTTTTCAAACGAGCAGAACGGTGGTCTTTTTTAAGTAAACAAGTGTTGAAGTCACCCATTATGATTGTGTGGTTATATTGTGGACTGTAGCAATCTAGGAGATTTTCAAAAGATGTAAAGTAGTCCACAGTAAGACTAGGACTATAGTACACACCCAAGAGTAGTTTAATATTGCTAAACACTACTTCTATAAACAGGTGCTCTGCTCCACCGATCTGAGTTTCAGAAAAATCAATAATCTTAAATGGGATATGAGAGCGAAGATAAATAGCCACACCGCCACCAACACGGCCAATCCTGTCATTACGGATTAATTGGAAACCTGGAAGCGAGTAAGAAGTGGATGGCAGACATGGCTTTAACCACGACTCTGAAACTAAAATTGCATGTATATTAAGATTTTGAAAAGAAGTTAACATATCTGGATAATGAGCAGGAATACTTTGTGCATTAATATGAACAACATTAAAATTTTTGATAACTCAGAAAAGTGAGAAAGGAGACTATCATTTAATGTAGGAATACTAAGACAGCTATCGTTACTACTCAATTCGCTGCAGGATAAGGGGAAGGATACAAAAGAGTCGTTAAGTTTAGTGTCCTCGGATCAATCAGACATAATACTTTAAACTATATAAATATATATATATAAATATATGCGTAAATGAAATGATATATTGGTAGATATCTACTATAAATATATATAAAAAAATAAAAATAAATTAAAGTGTAAAGATAAAGACAAAAATTAAACACAACAATTAAAATTAACAATAACAAAAACGAAACAAAAAAAAATAAAAAAATAAAAATGTGGTCAGCAATTAGTCCACATACCAGCCGGCTATAATATTACATAATAATTTAACTTCTTACTTAAATTTAAAAAAAAAATATGTTCAACGAAACTTAAAACTTATAACAAAACAATAAAAAAATATATAAAATAATAATTTAAAATATAAAATTTTTGAAATTAGAATCCACACCCGAAAAAAAAAATGTATAGGTAAAAAGAGAAAAATAATGATATTAATAATAATTGTATAACTTCTGCGTTATATTGTATAACGCAGAAGTTATACAATTATTATTTCCAGACAATCATCATTACTTTATACAATAGGTCAGGACTTGTTAGGAATACAATACAGCACATAGTATATAAACACGTAAATCCGACAAGTGACAACTGACAGCCGTCGCAAAAATGCAATGATAAACAAATGGACATTAAAAATAAAAACAAAAGAGGGTATGTAGTAGATATTTTGACCGCAAATATTGATAAACAAACCTTAACTATTTCTTAATTATTCTCTTCGGACGAGAAACAACAACTTTAGAGTTCGTATGAACCGTGGGGCACTGTGACGTTGCTGGTGATTTTGATATCACAGGAATCCCGTGAAGGTCGGCCAGGCATTCTATTCTATGTAATTTATTATCATCTCCTGAGATATGAATTACTCCGCTTGTGGTCCAGCATTTATTAATTCCAAAACGCTGCCTTGCCGTAAGAAATGCATCATGCCGAGCTTTAGTCAGAAATTCGGATACTGTCAGACCTGATCCTTTAAATTTCGTCTTGGCGAACCACACTTTATCACGCACAGACTTCAGTGAACTTGATCACGATTGGTCTGGATTTTTTATCGGATGGACGACCTAAACCGTGACATGATCTAATATTGGAGCTTGAGAAATTAGGAAGATTGAGGTGATCAGCAAAAAGACAAGTCACCCGAGCAGAGAGGTCCTCAGTCTTGTCTTCCGGAACACCATGCAACAATATCATTTTTCTTCTGCTTCGCATCTCCTGGCGATCTACTTCCTTGGCTAGAAACTCAAATTGCCGCTGCATAGTGTTTAGTGCCGAAAGAATAAAAGTTCTAAAAGTAGTAAACTCAGTTGAAAGTGAAGTTGACCCCGGTGATTGTTGCTTCTGCAAGCTAAGCTGGAATTCATTCATGCTCTTGTTGAATAAATCCGTCATAGCTGCTAATGACTCTTTTAAAGAATCTATAATGTAGTATTATATATATACTTGCTTCAATTCGGTGTTAACTAGTTGTGAAGTTGTGAAATACGTAAGGATAACGCTAGCTGGTACGTATAATTATTCACTTGTAAATATTCTTCATAAAATATTTATAAAAAAAATACTTATTTTACTAAGAAAAAGTATTTAATAAAAGAGCTACTTAAAAGACGTGTTATTTAATTGACTACCCCCGAAAATAAAAATCAAATTTAAATGGATACAATAGATAATTTGCCAGCTAGACTCAGCGGTGGGTCACTTGAGGTAAACAAAACTGAAATACTTGTATTGAATAATATCCTTAATATTAACATTTTAAATTATATTTCTAGGAACCACTAAATTGGACAAGTGATGACATACACTCAACCCTCTTGAATACAAGAAGACTGCCGTGATTATATATAAAGTAGTACATCACAAGATAGCTTCTTCATATTTAACGAGGAACACACATTTAAAGACAGATCTCACATGTTGCTACAATTGTTTTTAGGATCACTTTAAAAGGAAAAAACATAATCCTTGTAGGATCGAAATTTCAGCCCGCTAGCTGCCGCAAAGTCCGTTTTTGTGGTATAAGTCCGAATAAGAAATCCGCCATTTTGAAAATCACTCAAGCAAATAAATGGCTCGACATAAAAATTTTAATAATTCGAAGAACACACCTACAAATTTTCATGAAGATTGCATGAAAAATACGCCTGCTACGACAAAACAAAAACTCAAATCACCGCCATTTTAGATTTTTCCTCTCAGTAAGAAAAATGGCCGGACAAAAAAAAATTAAATAAATCAAAGAACATGATCACAAATTTGTGCGACGTTCGGATGAAAATTTCTCATGCTACGCCGAAAACAAAACTAAAAAAGCCGCCATTTTGGATTTTTTCGCCCAATCAAAAAAAACGGCTCGACACAAAAATTCAAATAATTCAAAGAACACGCCTGCCAATTTGTGTGACGATAGGATGAAAAATACGCCGGCTACGCCGGAACAAACGTACGGAGAAATAGCACAATGGGCCTACCTACTGGGAACGTAGTCCTTCGGACAAACGCTTCGCTACGCTCAGCATTCGTCCTTCGGTCAATTATCGTAAATATTTTGATTTTTGGAATACAAAATCGAAATAATAGCATTAATAGTGCAAATCGTAGAGAGCTAATGCCTCATATACGTCTTGACGACTATAGTACTAGTAATGACTTTAATTAGCTTAATGCTAATAGGGCTACAAATAAATTTACTAATCTTATTATGACGCCTTAATTTAATATTTCAGAATATTTGAACTTATTTCTGAAATATTTCTGTCGCTTTTCTTAACACTTTAAGAATTCCTTTTCACTTGACTTTCAAATTACAGCATGTTGCAGCTTGCAGTGAGTAAGGTGACAATGTAGTTCCTACTATTTTACAAAATATTGAGTTACAAAATTAATTTCAAATATTTAAATGATATCTTGCTTTTACTATTTTGAAGGTTTGAATATTAACTCTCAAACAATGATTTTGTTGATATTTAACTTAATAGGATTATAAAGATAAATAAGAAGTCAATAGTCTAAAGTATTTGAGTTTAGTTGGAGGATGACAAAGGTACATAGTGTTGGTCAGGATATATTTGCTCATTAGTATAAGCCATTACAAATAAATTTTAATACCTAGAATTAAACCTACAATCTGTCAATTTAAACACTTTGCTAAATTACTAAAGATATTTGCAGCAAAAAGTAGCAAGTGACATTAGGAAGAGTATTGCTAATTTATTTGGATATCCAGAAAAATGATTAAAATAATCGAAACAATTGTTGTACATTGACAACGTTGATATACATTTTTATTAAAAGTTATACTAGGTTCATATACAGTTGTATATGAACCTAGTATAACTTTTAATAAATTACGAACATTTTCGACAGTAGATGCATAATTTGAAAACAGAATTTATTGATTAATTGGGAGAAATACCAGTATATTTTTATCACCAAAATTATTTAATCATGGATATTCTTTATAATTATTCTATTTAGAAACAAATTTAAGTAATAATAAATTGCCTTTAATTCATCATAACTAATTGATGTTTAATTGATTAGTAAATAGACTAGTGTCAAAATAATGTTTTATCTTTTAAATCATGTCATTGTATAACATTGTATGTAAGCTTATCTGCAATAAAATCGTAAGAAAAATCCAACTTCTTTTTCAACAACAACATCTAACACCAGAATATATTTTTATTTAATCTAAATAAAGTAGTTAATATGTGACTTATTAATTTATTTTTATTTTCCATATTTTTATTATACTTACAAATTTATAAGCATCAAGGTAATTTTATTTTTAAATAAATGTAAGTTGTTCCAAATTACGTAAGTAAACCTAGGTTTGGTCGACAAAAAGTCAAAGATTAGTCCGTTAAATATTTCTTGTTAATTTTGCTCTGGTAGCCCGTTTACCATTTGTTTTATTATTTTTACAATATTGAATAACTATAATACCTTTGCAATGAACTCTGAATAATGATGAAAAAATACAATAACACTAAATTTATTATAAGCAAAAAACTAATACTTCATAAAACTGTCTTAATTTGTATTAATATATAATCTGTGGAAATTATAAAGTACTATTCATCCTACTATGACTACTGTACAAAACTGCATTAAAAAGTGCATGCTAAAGATAGATTTTTATAATTGATATCGACTAGCAATTGTGACCCTCAAATAACTAACCTTATCTAATCTAACCAAAAGTAATTGCTGATAAAATCTGCCTATAAATAATACAGTAATAAAACCGATCACAATTTAAAATTTAGAATCAGGTTATATTTCTTAGAAACTTGCATATTTTACACTCTCAGAGATCGCTTTACCGAAAACGTAAAAACCGAAACTTTTTGCCTCTAGGCAAAAAGCAATATACTAATTTCCATAGCTCGTAAAAAAAAGCTGTTATAACATATGTTGTACATTATGATAATGATCTGTCTTATGATAATATAATAAATTAAAAAAATATGTGTTTGCATGCATGCACATTTATTTATCATGTATAAAATAAAAAAAAATAAAGTTACTTTTTTATAAACTCGGGACGGTTAATCAAATCTCATCCACCGGTAGTTTGTGAATTCACTGGTGTTGAAAGAGTAAATGTGTAGATAGAATCACTTTCTACTAATTATTTTATAAACAAAAAATAATTTAAAATAATAATTTGTAAGATAATATATGGTGAGATAGTTACAAAATATGATTTGAATAAGTCAAATCATATTTTGTATCATGAAATTCATGTGTGCGAAGTAAACTTTGTACTTAGCTTCTTAAACTGGCTAACTTATACTTGTTCTTAAGACTCGTCTCTTATTTTTGTATAATGAAGTAGGTTTTATACATAATAAATAGGAAAATATTTTTATACCTGTACATTTTATAAGAAAAAAATGGTATCTGATTTGAAAACAGTTTGAAAATGAATTTTGTGAGTTAAGTTTTTTTTATCAAAACTTTGATTATCTTAAAATGGACACAAAACTTTATGTTTATATATTCCGTGAAAGGAGATATTTTTTCAGCAGATACTACCTAGTTGTATATGCTATTGAATATCTACATTGTTTTGTTAACATATTTAATATTTATATAATATTAATAAAGTCATTATCCCTCATGGCATGGGTAATATTTATGTGCACCTTATGAATTGCAAATATTTTATCTTTCATCAAAGACGCTGTTACCATTATTAAAATTAACTCCGGAGGGCGAAAGAATTTAAGAATAAAATATTATATGGATTAATTATTCAAATAATTAATTATAGTTAGTTATATAATTAACTATAATTACTTTACAGGTATTTCATTGTATGATATAATCTCCTGTCATTGATTATATACATTGATATAATCTTTAATTATACTAGGATCCGTATATATACATACGAAAATATATATACGTATATAGTATAAATATTTTATTACCTATCAATAAATTAAGCAGCTAGGTTTAACTATAGCTAATCTTATCTTTATTTTACTAATATATTTAACAATAAAATAGTTTGATTAGTTCAGTTACAATATAAATAAGCAACCAGCGAAGACAATCAATTTAGTAGGTTAATTGTTAAACATCTGAAACCAATGACAGCTGCTATTAAATATAGTGTACATTAAACAAAACTCGAAATATTAATAGTGAAATAGTGTATATTTTTCTTATAATAAAATACTATTTGTAAGAAACAAAAAGTATTTTATTATAAGCAAATTAAAAACTAAAATTCAAATTAATTATAATAAGAAAAAAGTTGAGATGTAAATCAATATAAGTATCCAAATGAAGGAATAAAATACAAATACAATTACAGGTTGTAATAAATGTAAGCAATGAAAAGAGTTATGGATTAAGCTCGTGGCTGTAGTGTAATTACTGGTAACATATTTCTCAAAACAACTTCATTATTTTCACGAGGTACAAATAATCAATATACAAACTGTAACCACTAACGTTTTTTATAAAAAATATGTATCAAAATAGATGATAATATCTACTTAGCCGTAAGCTAAATATATATTATCATCTATCAACTTCAATAATAGTTATTGTTAAGTAAAATACAGTATTGGATATAATATGGATTGCGAAAATACGATCACATATCAGACTACCGACGTCAATTAAAGTGGCTACTAATTCCTCTTCGCCGGAATATGCATATCTTAAATAATCTCTTTAATATAATTAAAAACTGTGCACCGAATTACCTTAGTGAGCGGTTTAGAATGTCGATTACAAAACACAGACCATTGCATTCATGTGTACCTTTCAAACCACTTGATATTCCTCACTATAATAGCATATTTTATTCACGCTCCTTTACAGTGCAAGCAGTGCGTCTGTGGAACTCACTACCTGACGAGTTCTATAAATGTCCGAACGCTAAATCTTTTAAATATAAATTAAAGCAGCACTTTCACTCACTTCTTTGATGTATATATAAAAATTTCTTTGTGTAATTATATATGTTTATATATGTTTGTATATATATATATATTATTTATTTATTAATATGTAAGTTTATATATTTATTCTTTGCATTATATAAGCATGTTATATTTCTTATTATTATTATTATTACTTAAGTATTATTATATATATATATTTTAAATTTTAATGTACCCACCTACTTTGTCAATTACAAGGCACTTACACTCAGGGTTGGCTGGAAGAGATCTCTTCTAAGAGATAAGCTATCCCATGTACATATTTTATAATTTTAAGTATCTATGTAATAATGAGGTACATGAATAAATAAATAAAATAAAATAAAGTATTACTTATTATCACGTATAATTCATCCGTAAATAATTTATTTTTAACTAAACTGTCTATTGTATTCGTTATTTGAAATATTTTTTACAGCTTATTTTCATCACATTACTACTATTTGGAGACACGTGTTTTGTGGACCTTTTGTTCTATTGTATATGATACAAAAAGGGATAAGACGAATTGGTACAATTAGCATTATGGCTACTTCCTACTTGACTCCTGGAATTTGATAAACGGCAGCGGGCAGCAACAAACAAGAAAGATATAGTTTACAATACGAGTAACCGAGACTTATTATATTATATACTTGTATTTAAGAGACTGAGAGCGTGCTATCTTACCATTTGTGGTTACAAAAGAATAGTTATTTTGCTTTCGTAAATTGCAAATTTTTTTTACTACTCTCCAAGTCATTTGTAATTTGTCGAGTAGTGCGCATCGCCTACTAATTATTTTATGTAATATTGTGGTGTTTTGGATTTCGAAAGTGTGTCTTTATGTTGTATATGTATGTGTTATTCTCCGTGACCAGACACGAATTGTTTTTACGGCAGACCGATTATCAATGATTATAATTTTACAGACTAGAATAATGTAGTTAATTAATGTATGAGATAATTCAACAAGACTGGTTTTGGTAATATTTTTTATCGAACATAAAATAAAGCTAGTACGGTGCGACGATTAAACAACTTAATTTATGACCGATCTAAATAAAACTCAACTAGAGTGAAAGTTACCACAACACATTCGTAAGCTGTCTTCAAATTGCATAAATCATTCTAGAGCTATTAGCATGCACAAACGAAGAGACAAACAGACAAAAATTTTAAAATCAATTGTTTTACATTCTATTCATTACTAAAGATATGTTCCATGTATAGACAGCGATCCGTTACAGATTTGTTATATGTATAGATTTTATTTAAAAAATGATATAATTACGAGTATACTACTGTTAGATGCTTAAAATAAATAAAACTGTAAAATAAATCACTTTTTTTGTTTTTATTTAAAAAAATAAGGATGATATGGCCCAATTATTTAAAGTGAATTTAAAATATGAAGATACATGTTTCATTAAATCAATTGTTTAAATGTTCACCAATTTACATTAAATCTGATTAAATACTTAATAAGATCTAATGTGAATTGTTGAACATTATATGTTTATAATATAAAATTCATAAGGACTCAATTACTGTGGTAATTGAATCCTTTGAAGCAATAACTAGTTTAGTAACATATTTGACAATGTAGAGATGACTATGAATGTTAAAATATAATATCATAAATCATAATAGATGAATGGACTATTAAACTGCAGTACCCGTTAGGTCGACATGCGATTTGTCTACTCAATCCAAAGTCCACATAATGGCCCAATAACTGTCCAATCAGATATATCGAACTTGTGCGGAGAACAAATTTAAATTAACAATCTATTTAATTATCTTCCGTATATTTTCTGATATGACATTAATAATGCATGCAATACCTGTTGCAGAGACTAATAACAGTTGGTAATTCTTATTTCATAGTTATTTGATGTTAGAAGAGAATAGCTACAATGCTTCTTGTACACCTTTTAGCATTATCATCAATACGTTGTATTTTATCTACTAGATCCTTTACAAATAAGTATTTTTTTACTTATATTAGCTAATATTATAATTAAAATAGTTATTTTTTTTAAATAACCTATGTATCGAAGATAGCTTTTGTCATAAAAATATGTTCATTCAATTTTTTTTTAATATTTTTTAATAAAATTGTTGTTTTGCAATACTTCTTATAAAAAAATTAGAAATAATGAGAGTTTTAAAATGAGTTATGTTACAAAGATGTTGAATATATTTCGAACAATTTACACTAATAATAAATAAAATATATTTAATTATAAAGATTGTATATTCTGTTTATAACTACAGTTAGTTGTCTATAATCTCAAGTAATACTTTCTATTAGTATTTTGCAATGGTCGAAGATAATGTAAATATATATTTTGTATTAACTCTTGTTGACAATCCTTAGTGATTTCGAAAAATTTTATAATTCTAGGAAATCGTTACATTGAGGTTCGTTACATTAGGGTTACACAATATTTGACGGTTGTGGCGCTTCTAATATATTGTCAAAAACTTTGATAATACATGTGTTCAAACTTGTATCTAGATGAAGAGTTTCGAATTAACAAATATATGTTTTTGTTTTGTTTTTTAATACTTTAGTTGCAAATAGGACTTCATTGAATTTACACAAATGTATTCATTATTCAGAATTGCACGCACCGTTGTTAAACTACCCCCTTAATAAATGACAACGAATGGAGAAATTGATATTAATTATGTGATAAATGGTAATATTACAATATTCACATGTTCTTGATTAAAGGTTGTTGAAAATGATCATCTATTAATAAAAGTACTTATACATTTAACATTTTATAGTATAATATTCATATTATTCTTTGTAATTATAATAATAGTATGTTTCATTTTACAAAATATATATCCAATATCAAAATATTTCACAGTATAAATTCATTAACATTGTAATTATTGTACAAATTATATCAATAATCCAATCAGAGATATATTTTAAGTATTCATTGTGATTAAATATTATTTATTATAATAAAGAAAATGTTCTCGGTGTAGCACTCCAATGATCCGTTACCATTGATTCTCCATTAGCAGACTTTATTTTTGTAAATCTTATTAATTATTTAATCTATTTTTCCGTATGTATTTCAGTATGTTGTTAAGGCGTAGCCGGCGTATTTTACATCCTATCGTCACGAAAATCGGCAGGCATAATATCTGAATTATATGAATTTTTATGTCTAGCCGTTTTTTGATTGGGCAATAAAATCCAAAATGGCGGCGTTTTAGTTTTGTTTTTGGTTTAGCAGGTGCAATTTTCATCCCATCGCTACAAAAATTGGTGATCATGTTCTTTGAGTTATTTAATTTTTTTTGTTCGGTCATTTTTATTACTGGGAGGAAAAATTCAAAATGGCGGTGATTTAAGTTTTTGTTTTGGGGTAGCAGACGTATTTTATATACAATCGTCACGAAAATTGGTAAGTGTGTTTTTTTAATTATTAAAATTTTTATGTCAAGCCTTATTTTTGCTTAGACGAAAAATTTCAAAATGGTTGATTTGTGATCCGTACCACAAAAACTGACTTTGCGGCAGCTAGCGGACTGAAATTTCGTCTAAGTATTCTTTGCTGAAATCCAAGGTGTTTTTTAGTTATTTCAAAATCCAAAATGGCGGCCAAATTTCGTCTAAGTATTCTTTTTTTGTTTTGTTTTAGGTCCAGTGTACGAAGCTTACTGGGGTGGCGCTCATACTTGGTTCACGGGAGATATATTGTAACCACTGCACCTCGTGAAATCCACTATAAATAATTTCCCAACATTGTCTCATCCCCTAACGTACTGAGGTCTACTGTTCACAGAACGACTAGTAAATAATACGATTGACAGTTTTAGAAGTATCGCGGCCTGTAGTGGCCATTCATGTCTATTGTAGTATTATGTACAGACAAACACCTAAACAAATACGATTACATTTTTATCAACATCCGTCTCAAAGCAACTTTTGCTTGAGATACGTATAGAAATTCGTATTCCAGAGCAATGTGATATCGGAATCGAAATATCTGTTCTGAAATGGGTTTTCGTTATCCGCTCCGTATTTCTTCAGATTATTGCAACTTTAAGCATTTTTGGCTCCTATCAAATGTTAAGAGTACCTATAATACTAAATAATAATTTCGCTAATAGCTGAGATTATTATTATTATTTCGTTAATAAGGATCTGTTAATTAATAGTGCTAAATTAATTATTTAACATAAGGGTTAATTTTTGATGCACTATTTAACGTAAAACCTATACTAGATAAGTTTAACTGATCTTAGATTAAACATTGTTCACTTTGAGGTCCTAAAAAAGATCCCAAAACTAAACTCGTTATTTAAAAATATGATAAAAGTTGTTTTTAAGCAAATGGTTTCATTTAAATGATTGGGTATTATTGCGGTTTAGAATTTGACTGCCCCATACCATTCCGATCATCTCACACCATTAATATGTCAAAAATATATAATTTTTTTTGTAACTATAAAATACAACTACTAAAATTTATTTTTCCTTTTAAAATAACATAAACATTTCTCTGTCATGAGAAAGTTCTTCAAATATTCGCTTTTGTATTCGATATGTCTTATCAAAAACTGATTGAAAAATACCACAACCACAATTCATTTGTCATTTTATAATAAAATTCGGTTTATTATAAATATATCGGTCATGGTTTAATAAAATATTTAATATTTTAGTATGCAAGCGTATAATATATAAAAAATACGTAATTTCTGATAGTTTTTACAACGGTAAATAACTTGATAGTGGTCGGATTTATCAGTGAGATAATTATTTATAATATACTATGTAATGTGGGTTTTGTACGTGTTTACTCCGTTAAAATATGTTTAAAATAAAATAAAATAAAATAAAATAAAATAAAATATTAACTTTTAGAGAACTGTTTTGAGGAAAGTAATAAAGTTAGAACTTTTATCCGTTCTAACGAATACCATTATATAAAATATAACTTTGTATAGGAAAAGTTCCATAAATAAGTATTATATCTCTACTAAAATATTTCAGTTTCAAAAAAATTATGCAATTGTATGATAATTGATGAAAAAGCTTTGATGCATACGGAAGCTTCTATTTTTTTTCAAATTAATTACTTTTGTTATTGCCGCAGTTAAGCCATTTACAGTAACTATCACATATCAATGTTTCCAACGTCGTCTTCTTTTATCTATTTATATTAAGAATAAATATGTCTTTTGTATTATATAAAAATTTAAGTTGAAGTAATGAAAGTAATAAAGTATTACTTAAAGAATATAAATTAAATTGATATAACACATTTTATTTCTGTTAATATTCATAGTACATAAAATCGTTTTAGCTCATTGTCGGGTGTTTGTTTTTATTATTTACCCGTTTATTTTCACTACAATTGACAGTATTATGTTAATTCGATTTATACAATATCTCATATTTTCACATTTTACACAAAATTTTCAATATTCCTTAGCTTGTGGAAGTCCAGTCAAATTGCGTTACGTTTACAAATACGTTAACAAGAGATCACAACAACGACCACGACCGATACGAAACAATTAAAAAATTACAAAAAATTATAATGTTTTGTAATTGTGTGTTTCGAATAGAAAAGTTGGCGACAACATTAGAATAAGACGAGTTTTGTTTTCGCTAGATTGTTTAATTTACCTATTCCGGCCCTAGAACAAATAAACACAATAGAGGGAATTTGTATTTATAGAAATTACGCCGAAATTAAACCATTTCAATTTCAATATTACGCCGTTTCCGAACATTCAGTGAACTTTTTTTTTTAATTTATATGAATACAGATTACAGCCTGATTCCTATTATTATTCCTTTTAGATCATTTTGTTTCGTATTAATTGGAACCTTTGATGATAACATTGTATAAGTAGGTAGGTATGTTTTTCGCGTTAGTTTGGATGTGTTTCAATTCTTGCCGTTTGTTGTTATTATTAAACAACTATTGAAATCATAATTATTTTTTTCTTTAGATAATAAGATACTTAGTAAGTTACTTGACAAAACAATTATTTTGTATTTTCACTGTCAATTATTTAATGTAAACTTGTATCATTAAATGCAAATCGGTAGTATAGATTTTAATAATGTCTAAATGTCCAAGTATATACATATATATATATATATATATTTATTAATAATATCTAGGGGAACCAACACTTTGTTTTTTTTATACATGAAGACAAAGTCTTAAGGGATCTGCCCTTAAGACTTTGTTATAATTTCAAAAGCAATATATGATTTTCTTTCGTTATAAAATAATTAAAAGTATTTAGAAATATAATAACTCAATCACAAAACTTAATTTTTGCTAGAATTTTACCAAATTTGGAGCTCATAGCTGTTAATTACAGTCATTGAAAACCTTATTGCTTCGTCATAATAACTCATCTTGTTGTTATTGACTAACTAAAACTCCATCTAACGACGCTCTTTCTCTGCGGTAGATATGTCTATAAAAATTACGATCAAAATAGCTATCATTGAATAAACGAGACATAAGTACCTATGTTTACCTTGCGGATAAACTGTACACCAGTTAGAGTGTTTGCTACGAGTAGTTTTGGCAAAGAAAAAGTTATGACAATTTACCAAACTATACACTAACTTTTTTAACTTTTAGTGCTGTATTTATGTTTGTGAAGTGAAGTGTTTAGTTTGGTGCTAATATTAAGAAAATTTGTAAAGGAAATAAAAATATAAAAGCTAAACTTTTAAAGAAGGAATAAAAGTGATATACATTAAATAGTGATATTACAAGCATGTACAATATGTGCATTTTTTACGATGCCGTATAAGTTTTCAATTGCTATTTTTTAATTCAAATCTCTTCATCCTTTATTATTATATGCATATATCAAGCTGGAGAAAATAAAAAAAAACATTCATATAAAATTTTAAGCTAGTATAAAGTTGTACCAAATAAACCTAATTGGAACAATTTAATTTATGTAAACATTTGTAATATCAGTTACCTTTATTTTATTACAAACAAAACTAAATAAATAATAAATAATAAATTATTTATTTTAATACACCCTATCTATTAAACTAAACTATTCTGAACTAATTTAATAGCTCTAAATTCAGCTTCTTCTATTTTTTTTCAAAGATATCAGTTCAAATTTCTTTATTAACATAGATGTGTTGGTTATTGGTGTTATTTCACATCACAATATTTTATTTCATTGGTTATTAATTTGTTTCTTGATTTCAATTTACGATCTTGTTTTAATTAAGTAGCAATAATTGATTTTATATATAAATGTATTCTAATATCGAGCAAGTCATCATTTTAGTCATAATAATTGTAAACGTATATTATTTATTTTGTTTATAAGAATAAAATGTACAAAATGCAAACAAATATAAGGTTAATATAAAAGTCTAAGGTTTAAAACATGATATACAATAAAATACTTTTTAAAAGGAACAATTTTATAATATGATAAACACGTTGTCGCTTCCAAAGAGTCTTCGGTGACTAGAAAATGCAGAAAATATTTATTAAACAAGGGTGTAACGGAAAACGTTATTTCAAAATTTCTTTAAAACTGATTAAGGTTATACTTTTTATATCAATCAATCGGTAGAAAAACATTGAATTTTTGGCGCAGTTTGATTTCACGTCATTATGTTCTGGAAAAGTGAGATGACTTGTATAGTTACGATGTATGTTTTGTGGTTAACCTACAGTAACCTTATTTAAAACCTGCAAATCATTATCTTCTTGCTCTTATCCCAATTAAATTAAATCTGCGCTATATGTCGCTTGCTTCCTCTGATATCATACCTAATACTAATTAACACACTTTTTATTTTATTATCTGCTCTAATCCTAAAAGCCCCCTCACAGACAAAAACAACAAACGTGAATACCAGGGTGTCTCCACCTGTAAGTATAATGTCGAGGTAACCATTACCAACAGAGTGAGATAGGAGCTTACGAAACACATATTAACACCTTATACTGAGCAGATATTTCTTTATTTCTCGTTAATTATCACAGTCTAGATCATTACTCTTACGTTTAAAAAAGGTGCACTATTACTTTTGCTCAATTCATGTAATATCGATGCTTCTCGAGACAATTTTTTGAAAAATAAAGGCAGACATCTACAAGTAAACCTATTGGAGCCACTGCTTTCTTATTTTTTATTCTTGTATTGTTATTTGACTCAATACACAACACTTATTTTCTTGGGATAAAATGCAACAACATTTAATCATTTATTAAATCTCTCCCTCCGCCCAAAGTCTTTTCAAAGTTGGTTGATAACTATTTTTTTAGGGTAACATAAAAAAAATTTAACCCTTATAGAATCACTTTATTCTTCGTCTGTCCGTACTTCAGTCAGTCTATCAAGGCCCTTTATTTCGCGGACGCATAGAGACATATAATTGAAATGTAGTCTATCCCCCCTTGAAACTAAAAAATAAAACTTCCAAATTAAAGTAAAAAAAAGATATTTTGTTTAAGTAAAAAAAAAGATATGTCATCAAAACGCATATTTGAACACTCTCAAGATAATAAAAATTAATAGTGTACTTCCAGCTGACCACGAACCATTAAATTTGGCAAGTAACATCTTTTCACAAAACCTTAAAACTATAAATTTGTAATTAAATAAAAAAAAAAACAGTCTTACAAGAGGAAAGAATTTAAAACTGAATCTACTAGTAGTGAGTCATGAGGAGGATTGATGTGAATATATCAAAACATATTTTATTTATTTTTTACAGTGTATAACTTGTAATATATAATAAAAATAAATACTGCTTCCTCCTTATCTCCGAAGTGTGTGAAGAGAAAAATCTGAAATAATTGGTTTTAATCGAGACTGCAATCCAGACTTATTATAATATATTATATAAATTATATTACAAATTGTCACACATATTTTGATTATTGATTACAATGTCGAAATAATAGCAAAAGAGTGCAAATTGTAGAGAGATAATGACCCGTATGCCATTTGGACGACAATTGTAATAATTTATTTAAAAAAATTAATTTACATTAAAGGTTAACAAATGAATTCATTGTTATGGTGCCTGAATTAAATGTTTCAGAATATTTGAAATTACTTCTGTCGCTTTTCTTTACACTTCAAGAATTCCTTTTCACTTGACTTTCAAATTACAGCATGTTGCAGCTTGCAATCCGTAAAGCAACAATGCAGTTCCTACTATGTTACAAAATATTTAGTTACAAAATAAATTGCAAGTGTTTAAATAATATCTTGCTTTTATTATTTTGAGAGTTTGAATATTCTTATTTTCTAACAATTATATTGTTTGATATATATATATATATATATATATATATATATATATATATAAAACTTAAAGTTAAGTTAAGTTAAGTTATATATATATATATATGTTAACTTAAAGTTTTACATAGTTACTTCTTTTGTGACGTAGACGTCCACTAAGAACGAATTTTACGGAGTTCTTATCCTAACTGATTTCAACTTTTACATATCATACGAAATATTGAGGGAATACTGATTAAGGGTAATACAATAAAATTAATAATTACTACAAAATAATTAAGAAAGATTATATTTTAAAGCAATAGTGATTTAACGGATTTAATTTTTCTATGTGTATTTAATAGGTAATCTCCAGTTTAAAACGAAGTTTTAAAAAAATTGCAGTCGTCATGTGAAGTCCAGCCATAATTTCAACTGGGTTAACAGTAACCGGCTATTTAACTAAGAATTAAAAATATTGAAATTATAGAATCCCTGTTCAATCTGATTTATATTAGATCAGTAAATGCCTTTCCTGCACTTCATATAATGTTGGCTACAACTCCATTGTAAGTTTATAAGCTACTAACAATAGAGTTGTAGGTAGCTAATAAACATACAACCAACATTAACTATAATATTATACTGGCAAGGGAATAACAACGACAAGAGCGTGTTTAATGTGTTGAAATACGTTTTTAAATTCAACAGTGTTCTAGAGGTATGTATAATTATGTATGTATAATTTATAATTACATAACTTGTAAAAAGAAAACGTTAAAATAAATATCGAAAATATTACAAGTTCTCGGCTACAAGTAAAAGAAGTATAGCATATGATTTAATATTTGCTACACTATTTCAATAAAAGCTTTCTTCGTTACATTCATTACAGAGTTACTAATTAGTGTAAGTAAGTACGACGTTAAGTAATGTTACACTGCAGACTGATAATAATTGTATTAGCAAGCTTTAGCTCTCTGAAATAACGAGCTTAAGTTTATTTAAGCAATATTATATATTATACGCCTCATTGCCTACTAAGATATAATTTGTTAAGCGTAATTACATGATAATTAGTGAGCAGTGACATAATGATTAGCAACTTAATATGAACATTTTTATTAATTGAACAAAAATAATACATTTTATTGAAATTAGATTATAATAAGCATTAAATTCTTGGAAATTATTTTTATAAAATAAGTCACTAATTTGTAATGTGTAACATAATATATAGGTATACTCCTTAGTGATTACTGCTACCACCCACGGACTGATTACACTGATCATTTTTAATGTAATAATTGACGATTCAAAAGTACGAGTAAGTTGCCTGCTTGAATAAAGATATTTTTAATTTAAATAAGGAAATTATGGATTAAGGTATTGGTGGAATGCTGTCAAAGGTCTTATAAAGATTACAAAAGATTTCAATAGCCTACTGTTTTAATTCTTCTAGGACTTTTTGTATTCACTTCTATTATTTTACTAGCAGTGAGTCGGTATGGCTTGTATGTATTATAGCAATAGTATGAAGATATGTTGTGTTTATGTAAAAATGCCTAAAGACCTTACTTTATAAATGGGCTTTCAAATACAATTCAAAGTTATTCTAATCCAAAATAATCCAATGTGTAAGGAATGAAATTATAATTTCATAATTAATAATTTAATTCACGTTAAGTATATAATTATAAGGGTTTTCAATACCAAAAGCTACTTTAATATTGTAATACGGCTCTACGCTTGGCGAGCAGCGCAATATTTATTATTAAAGGAAAATCCTTATCGGATCATAAATTTACAATATATGTATGACATTGAATTATTCAGTGTAGAGACAATAGAAACTTCAACGATGAATTTAAGGTTGAAGAAAGTTTAATTAATACCATAAGTTAAGATTTACAATAAGCGAGAGCAACATAATTTTTGTATATAAAGAAATATTTCTTTTTATTCATCACATATTTTATTTTTATAAAGAGCCCGCTAAAGCATTAATGTACGTTGCTAGCACATGTAATTAAATATATTATTTTATATCCAATTATTGGTTAATAAAATAAAAAGACCAGTTACCAAATTCTTCCTCAATATTTTAATCGGAATTCTATTCTGCTTATTTGTATAAAAGGTAAAACATTATTTCGTCTAAATATATATTTTTAATAAGGTCTGATGTAACAATGGGTCTAATAAACGGTGTACCATGTATAGCTTCTAATAAATTAAAGGTCAAATAAAATATAGAAGTAAACTATACTTCATCTTATAAGTACATTTCGTGAATAGGGAAAGAAAAAACATCAAACAAATAAAAATTAAAAACAATAAAATTTATAAAATAAAAATTACGACATTATTATGGTTAATATGGTCACGGTCACGGTCACGGTCCTGAGGATCAACAACGTATGAAGACTGACAACAGCCCTTCCGCCATCCCGTATAATGTTGTTAAATTTTAAACTTTTCAATATGGCCGCCATAATTCATAGTGTAAAAGTTGGATCGTTTTATGATGTTATGTCGTATCTTTTTAGAAAAATGACACGTTAGTTAGTTTACTTTTGATACAAATTACTTGATTTTAATATGTTTAACGACGCTTTTGATTTTTTTATTGTTACCTGTTATAAAAATAAAGAAGACTAAAAAGTAATGCTGTAGGTTATGAGTAACTTAAAGATCTTGTTCTTGCTTTTAATACCAAATAACATTAAACATCATTAGTTATATATACAATTACAGATTCTCGTAACGTAGTTAACAAAGGAAATCAACGCTGTGAAGGTAAACTTAGAATTAGAGAATGAAGATGTACGATTTTTAAAGTTGGAAAAGCGTAAAAATAAAACGGTTTCTATTCAATTCATAATAAAAGCATCGAAATTCAATACGTCACTATGCAGTTTCAATGAGACATGATTTGCACTGTCAAGAGAAGTGAACTTACTTAAATAAGGTTTCCCGAATTTACAAGGTATTTTTTCAATTTTTGAAACTTGAATCGCTAAAGATTGTTAGCATCTTAAAGATTTTCGAGTATTACGAGTAATTTTTTAGTTCAAAGGGATATAAAGTATTTAGTTCATTATGTTTTCACCCTAACAAGTACGGTCAAATCATTTTAGACATATTAATTTCAGAATCACTATCATGTATTTTTTTAGAAAATAAATATTCGTCTCATCCAAAAATTTTTGTTGATAGTTTGTTTATATAGTATAATGGTGTTTTTATTTAAAAAAATCGTGTATAATAATAGATTCAAAATTATCTGTTACATTTACAAATAGGTTATACATGCAAGGATGCATACACACATACATGCAAGGATGTGTATGATGGCTCTTACATTTTTTAATCAATCTTCATAATATATACTATCTTATAAAAAAATCATGTCACGTGTATTTTCATCAATATATATATCGTTTTTACTTTATCGTAGTTTCATTATAATTTTATCTCTTAAATAAAAAAAACTAAAATATGTACGTTACCTTACAGAATAAGAGTAAATTAATTATATCTGTACAATGAAATATCTTACAAAACACACTTACTAAAGTTTGTAACTACACTAAAAATACTGGTATACTCTATACTCCTCGTACGTCATGTCGTTTCAGATGATCCTCGCATAAATACTCAAATTGGCGAGCTATTTTTCTAACAAACTAACCTATTAATAAAGTCTTTGGTATAAAAGCAGAAAACAAATAAAACAACAACAATGTAATAGGAACAAAGGATTAAAAAAAAATAACACTAACAGTGCTTGAACCTGGCAAACTCCTAATAAACATTAATCAATCTAGAATGTTAAATCTGTCAAGGCAGTTAGCGATACGATATTTTTATTGGTAGAGCAACAGGACGATTTTCCAGAGGTAGAAGATTCGAGTTCTTGCTTGTGTGAATTAATATTTTTGCATATTTGCTTCAAAAACAGGCAAGAATACAGGCACCATCCTTTTCTAAAATATAAAATAAAGTGGTTGTGTATGTGGTTTAATTCGAAAACATTTACTAAAATACACTGCACATCATCTGTTGTCTCAAACCAAATACTAAGGGAACTTTCATAATAGTATTCCATCCATAATTCATAGCAACCTTTTTTCACACAATAACATGTGCCAAGTATACTACAATATATATGACCGTTAAAACAATCGTTTTTTCCCAATACATTTTTAATTGTTTCATATCGCAGTATAGATATTAAATATATTATTTAACTAAATAAAAAAACCTGCAGTAATTTTCTCGTTCAAGTTTGAATCATACATACAACTCATATAATTTATAAAGATACTAGATACGGACAAAATCTTGTATTTATATAATAAAGAGTTATAAGAATGTTGTAATTATTAGCAGTAGTTATTTCTAGTAATATTAGACGGAACCTTTAGACAACTTCTTTGAGTGAAAGTGTTTATATAAATGTATTTGAACTTAATATACAAACTAGCAACAGAGTGTAAATGTTATTTTATGATTAAATCTATAATCATAACTTTCACTGAGTTGCTTCAGGTGAAACTTATTTAAATATGATAATTATGAATTAAATCTGTAGATAGAAATTATTCATGGCTGTGGAGAAAAATTGTTGTATTATAGTAATGTTTATAACTAAGGTTAACTCACTAAGTAGCTAACTAACAAACTTCGCGGTTCCGTGAACTGCAAAAAACACAATAATTTTTATCGAAATATTATTATAAATGCACTAATTGAATGACATAAAAAGAACCGAAACAGAATTGTTTGCTTTATTTGTTTTTTTTTTTATATTTATAAAGTACTACACACTTTTAATACTTCTATGAATCGTTAAGTCAACATACACTAAATAAAAAACATAACAGAATGAAAGAAAATTCTCCGTGAATATCCTATAAAAATGATTTTCATGTACCTAAAATGTTATAAAGACGAGACCATATGACACTGTAAAAAATATCATATCCAACGAAGTTTCTAACAATACGCGCCCTGACTCTAGAACTTCACGAACTATGTATTTTAGATATGTACAAATAAATTAGAACATATATAAAGCGTGTTATCAAAAGAAGGCTCGAATAAATAACTACTGCATTGCTAGTTGTATTATGTCTTTCTATCGTAAACATAATTCTCAGCTTTAAAATAAGAAAGATGTATTTAAAATAATATAGTTAGATTTCTAGGAATTTATTGCAAAATTAAATTCAAATTAATATTTTTTTTATATTAGTAGAGTTTACATTTAGGAACTACCATTTTATAATTATTTCTACTGTTGATATTATTATTATAGGGTAGTTCCGGATATACATTAAATTAAAAAAAATAAAAGTGGTAGAATAGTAGATATTAAAGCGTTTCTAAAAGCTAGTTTAAGAAATGAGGAATAAAGAATGAGGTGTCATGGCGTAAATCACAGATCTACCCGCGTAGTCGTGCAACCAACTGCGCGGGGAGATCTATGTTTAACTTTGCTCTGGCAAATGGTCTGTCCCAGCTGGTAAAGACGCACACTCGTCTACCGGATGTGGACAGCCACACGCCCTCTTTGTTGGATCTTCTGCTGACTACACATCCAGAAAAGTACCAGGTCGCTGTCGAGGCTCCATTGATCACTGTCTGGTACGGAGTGTAGTGCCCATTCAACGTCCGGCTCGCACAAGACCTGCGACTCGACGCGTTTGGCACTACAAGTCAGCGGATTGGGATGGATTGCGGTCCTTCTTTGCACCCTACCCATGGGGGCCGATTTGTTACCCTTCCGATGATCCTCGTGACTGCGCTGCGGTTGTAGCTGATGTGATACTACAGGGCATGGAACTATTTGTACCAAGCTCTGTGGCACCACTTGGTGGCTGAACGCGGCCTTGGTTTGATGCGTCTGTCAGGACTGCAGCAGCTGGCAAACGGCAGGCTTATCAAGCTTGAGCCAATGTGTTAGTCACTAAGGATCCGAACTCTAGAGTTCTGAAGAGGAAATATAATCATGCCTCCAGATTCTTCAAACGGCAAATCGCTAGAGCAAAGTTCAAGCATGTCATCAAAATTGGGGATCAGCTGGCAAACGCAAATTTTGGGCGCTTTCAAAGGCCACTCTTAGCAATTTTAGACAGCCATCCCTACCGCCATTGCACATGGGGAATGACTCTCTGGCCCATACGGCAAAAGAGAAAGCCGATCTCTTTTCGCCTCCAACTCGACTTTGGACGACCAGGGGAAGACACCGCCTATCATCCCGCCGTGTTAGAGCTCAATGCCGGAAATAGTTTTTCGACAGAAAACTGCTAGGGGCGCCAACAAACCCTTAATTTCGACTTGCTGCGCTCGCGAAATCTCGGGTGCCGTTTGCATATTGAGCGAAGCGAGCCCAGTGTATTTACTCATCGTTTCTCATTGACTTCAATGGGATATCAGTTTTTTGACATATTATAAAAAAAAAAAATTGAGGACATTTTTCAAAATTTTTTTTTTAAAAACCATCACCTAATGTGTGTCTTTTTGATTACAAAGTTTCATAATTTTCCGTCAAGTAGTTTTCGAGCCAATTCGTGACAAAGAATGTAAAAAGTCTCCAGTAAAACGCTCCGCTCACTTCGTTCGCGTCGCTCAATTAGGCAGACTCTATTTTCCTTGGACGTTCATAAGTCGAGTGTGCCGGATGGCATTTCTCCATTGGTGCTACGAACGTGTGCCCCTGAGTTGACTCCAGTGCTAACGCGTCTATTTCGGTACTCCTATCTTAAAGGCGTAGTCCCGGTCTCATGGAAGCGTGCCCTTGTCCATCCGAACCCTAAAAAAGGTGATAGCTCGGACCGAGCTAACTACAGACCTATCGCCACTACCTCTCTGCTCTCCAAAGTAATGGAGAGCATTATCAATAAACAGCTCCTAACCTACCTCGAGGATCACCAGTTGGTCAATAACCGGCAATATGGCTTTCGCCATGGTCGATCGGCGGGTGATCTTCTGTTATATCTTACGCACCGTTGGGCAGCTGTTATTGAAAGCAAAAAAGAGGGTCTGGCAGTTAGTTTGGATATGGCCAAAACTTTCGATCGTGTATGGCATAAGGGGCTTCTTTCAAAGCTACCTTCCTATGGGCTTCCCGAGAGTTTATGCAAGTGGATCACCAGCTTCCTCACTGGGCGGAGCATACAAATCGTTCTCGACGGTTTTTGCTCGGACCCCAAGCCCGTGAACGCTGGTGTACCCCAAGGCTGCGTGCTATCCCCAACTCTGTTCTTCCTGCACATCAATGATATAGTCGCCCTCCTCCTTCCGCCCTAATGATTATGTTTATAGCACCTCAACCCCACCAACCCTCCGGTTATAAAGGTTGAGCCGCTATACATGTGGTTCAGGTTTACCCCGGTCACATGGATCCTTGGTACGGCAGATCTGACCTCCGAAGTCGTCCGACAACGGTACTATAAGACTAGTAAGCTCGCAAGGCTATCGGTCATAGACAAGTCCAATCGCGACCACCCAGCTACCTTTTCTCCATGAAAGGTTCCGGAGCTGTAAGACACGCTCACTTCCTGTGTGATTTCTCACACTTGCAATAACTTGCTGAGAACGTCAGAGAGGCTAACTACCAGTTTCCAGCTGGTGCCGGAGCTGTAAGGCACGCTTACTTCCCGACAGGCAGTCAGGCTGCAAGCCTACCCTACAGTACAGTCGGGTGACCGGATAGATGCTAGCACATCCATCTAACCTCTTAGCAGGAGGCTACCCGAACTGCAGTGACCCCTGAAGGGATCTCTGCTTATGGACCGTTCCAACCCCGAAGTAAAAGACCGCAGCAGCCCTTCGCCTTAGGCTGGTCAATTACCTCTCGCTGCGCACGAGATCCGACGAGCCCCCGACAACTGTGGGAACCCAGACGAACAGCGCCGAAACCTCTACAGCTAACCACATTACCACTACGAATCCAACACCAAAACCGGTAACCCGGCAGTTTACACGCGCAAGCGCATTGGATATTTCCAACATACATTGTTATGCGGATGACAGCACTGGGGATGTCAACCTACCGCCGAATTTCACCACCGCACAGCTCGCCATCGCCTCCTTTACCATCCATACCACCTGGATGTGTGGCGATCTTCAACTGTGAGGTTTTCAAGGACTTTCTTCCCACGTACCACACAAATGTGGAACGAACTTCCTTCGGCAGTATTTCCAGATCGATACGACATGGGTACCTTCAAAAAAGGCATATATTCCTTTCTCCAAGGCCGGCAACGCTCTAGTGAATCCTCGGATGTTGCAAGAGTTCATGGGCGGCGGTGATCACATATTAACGGTGAAGCGCAAGCTCGTTTGCCCCATAAAAAAAAATAAAAAAAAAATAGCTTGAACTGCCCTCTTTGTCAAATAAAAAAACAGATTCTACAACTGCCCCTGACCTCGAAGCAGTATACCGTAAGTCAAAACACTATGAAAATACTGTAAAATAACTTGCTGTTGCGGTCAGTTCACCGTCAAATTTTTGTAACCATAAATGTCGCCGAAGTTAAACATTGTTGGGGTTTTTATATATTTATATGATATTGTGTTGCTAAATTTTGTAATAAAATTTGTGTAATGTCAATGAATTATTAATACCGCATGTACATATTTTACGCATTTTTTATTTCTATAACTTTTAACGAGTTATAATGAATTAAATAATAATATGACGAGTTATTCTATGATGTCGCAGATTCTCTATAACATTGTTACACAACGCTATATGATGCAATGAGTTCATTTATTAATTATTTTGATGCTGCGGTAAAAGCAGGATATTTAAAAGAGTTTTGTAGTATTTTTTTCACATAAATTTGTATCATACAACAGAAAAAAAATAACAGAATCAAATAAATGAAAATAGACTGATAGACCCATAGACTGTTTGCATAGTATTTGCATAACACGTTTGTTTAGAATATAGCAAACGAGGTTACCGTGGTTGCTGATAACCAAGAACGTCTAAGCAAAGCAATTAATGGTCTATTCAATGCTACAAAGGTCGTCATTCTCTTTTCTTCTTATCAATTTAATTTCATGTTTATTAAAACTAGATTTATAATCTAACACCACAAATTATTATTTCAATACAATAAGTATTGAATGATAATATCTATTAGATATTATAATAAATATAATTGTTGTCCCTTTTAAATAATGAATTAAACAATGTCTGTAATATGTGCTAATAGCAAAATTTAAAAAATAATATCAACTTTAATTGAACTAAAAATAAAACTATTGTACTTTTACATGGAGATTATTTGTCCGTTACGAAAGATGAAAATTATTGATCTTGTTATTGTAATGTGCTCTTACTCTTCAACTTATTCGGATAGAGATAACAAATACTTATACAATTTGAATTTGACAATTTATAATCTGACTCATTATCTTATCTTGATTTAAATAAATTTATTTATAATAGTTTTCGAATGACAAAAGGCACAATCTATATATCTGGCTCTGTATTACAAAAAAAACAAATTGCTACTATAGTAGCGTTTAATTTAAAAAACTTCGTCATAAGGGATATAACCAAAAATAACTCTCTAATCGTCACGTAAAAAGCATGAAGACCCCCCTGATGTATGTATGAAGAGGTTGATGTCTGTGGCCGAGGCGAAAGAGGTATGCAGGGACCGTAGCGTTTGGCGCTCCGTCGTCTCTGGCTACCCCGCAAGGGATATGGCGTGATTTGATTTGATTTGATATGATATATATCAAATCAAAAACAATGTTAGTTTATTGTACATTACAAAGCACTGGTTGTCAAAGAGAAACAACATTATATATATATAGATAATTACAGATTGTTCTGTAGAGAGAAAGCTATTCACATTAGCTCATTTATATTAGCTCGGTAGTTTTAAAGTCTCGATCAGACATAGTGGCGCTCTCTGTCGAGCGAATTATTGAAGTATCCTGCATTGAACTCAATGAATATATTATGTTGTGCATGTACCGACCCGTTCTGGTGACTTTGATGAATTTGAAAGTAAAATGGCTATTTTAACAAAATTTTGTTATAAAAACAAGTCGGTGATAGTGTACGATGATTTCAATGTAGATATACTGCTACTAATTTAGTCTAGTGAACGTTTGGTTAATTTGTTTAAATCTTATAACTTGTTGCACGTCTTTTCGGAACCTACTCGCAATAATAGTATTTCCGCGACTTGTATTGATAATGTGTTGTGTCACTGTAACATTTATGAAGAGATTATAGTATCGAATTTAAGTTTAGGCGACTGTGGTCAACAATTTTCTCTTTTAATTAATCATGAAATGTAAAGGCCCCAAAAAAAACTTGCAGACGGATTGAAAAAAAATAGAATCCTTACTTTCAAAAATAATGTTGCCCAAATAGTGCTTAAAGGAAATGTAACTAATGATAATCCAAATAGTTTATAAAATATATAAATATTTTTTGTTAAATGAATTTAATAATACTTTTATGCCAAAAATACTTAAATTGATTGGATTTAATGATTATCGTAGAAATATATAAAAGCAGAGAAAAATTATATGATACAAGCTAAGTCTATTTATGTTTACAATTAAATTTTAAATTCAAATGATAAAATAAAGGCAATGGCAATTGCAAGATGAAATGGCGGCTACTTTTAAGACCTCTTTTACAGAAATTCCAATAACAGTCACACATTATTTAAATTCTTCATCAGCTGATGTAAATCTTAATTATTAATTAATTAAATCGATATAAAAAGAAACCACAGTTTTTATTATAAAATATCGCCTCAGCTGTATTCCAATAATTAAACTTTATATAAACCCAAATACATAAGTCACTACGATCCCTCTTTATAACTCCTATTTATTATTCAAATATACTTCTTGACTTGAAATTAACAAAACAAAAATAATTAATTGAGGCAATTCGAATTGAATTAACACACTTTTGTACGGTATGTTTTACTATACTTAATATGTTTAATGTTTTATAAAAACAATTAAAGAAAAAATGGCTAGAAACAAATAATAACAATAAAATTTCTTATTTTAACAATATTTACCAACGACAATAAGTATAATGAATATAATCACAATAATAATATCATTCAATTCAATGGATATAGACATTTTAAATATCTTAGTAATCAAAAGAGTTGCCAATACAACTATCAGCAACTCTTTAAACTTGACTTTTAAGTTTCAATAAAATATGATATATTTTAACAAATTGCTTTAGCCTGTACTTAATTTTCTTATAATTTAGTCGACATCCGAATGGTTTGGAAGATAAGATAATTTAAAGTATATAAATAACTAACACAATTATTTTATTTTGTAGATAAGAGGTGGTAAAGTTTAGCTGCAGTTGTTTGATTGCAGCTCATACATTGTGGGTTGTCAAAAGTAGTACAAACCGTTTACAGCATATCGGCATCAAGCATATCTCTAAAGCTACATCTAGGTTTCTAAAGCTACATATCGTTCGTTGTTTGGGAGAACAAAAGCCCAAAGAACAACCTTTCCCCGCTATTCCTATCTAACTTGTTATATTTAATTTATTAGAATCTTTATATACAGAGACGGAATAACTGAACTCAAAAAAGTAGATCTTTTTTCCATCCAATTTTGTCACTCGATGCTGCATAATGGATCAGTTAGGGAAAACACATTAGTCCGACCAACTCGTGAACAATTTATTTTTGTTATTAAGTAAAAATCCACTTGGAATGTTCTCCATTAAAATATAATATAATAAAGACTAGCACACTTCTGTCCAATGAACACTATGCTATGCTATAAACAATCAATAAACAATTTGTCACGTACAGATGAACAGCAGACAAAAAGTTTGCAGCCAACAGAAAAGTCAACAATGTTTTTGTACAAAATTAAACTATTTATAATATGACTATCAAGCATTTAATTGGGATTCTTTAATAATGTCATTATTTGTTTGTTAGATTTTTAAAATGAGACGGAACATTTTAAAGACAGTTATTAGTTGATAGAAACAATATAAACTAAGAAAAAAATATTGTAAATCCGTCTTATAATATTCTTATATTCAAGTAGAATATTTCAATTTTAACACTAAACCTACCAAGTACCGGTCAAATTGACCGTTCTTAAAGTTTTGTAAAACTTACACATTTTTAAACGTTATAATATCGTTATCAAACTACATGACAATTCTTAGAATATGCATATAATATTTTCTACACTCTTTACTTTTAGTTATTTCCATTATTACCTGCGTTATATAATAAAATAACTTTTAATTACCGGTCAATTTGACGGCGTACGGTAGGAACAGGTATACAAGAATTGTCGGTAGGTTTAGTGTTAACGTATGATCACGAAGATAAAATTTTACTATTTCTATATATATCTATATCTGTAGAAATCTATTAATTCTGTGTGTTTGTTCAGTCTCTGGGTGTTAAAATAACGTAAGTAGAGTTCAACTGACAGCAGGCTCTCAGTAATTTTTGTGCCATGAGTATTAGTATTTTTCTTCATTTTAAACGTTTCTCGTTAATTTCTCTTACCCCTAATCTTATGCGATAAGAGAAATATTTTTTATGAATTACAAAGGTTTGAAGCGATATTTCTTGATTGTTGCTTATTATTGTCAGTCACTGCTTTCAAAACTACTTTATAAAATCTGATTTGAATTATCCATTGAAACAAAACAACAAAATTATATGGCCAAAGGTAAAGAGATCACGTTGTATTTTACTTACAGCGGGAGACGCATCAAGACCGCAGGTGTAGGTCACTATAGTGAATTTCATATAGTCATTAAGTTGTATAAAAAATAGATGCACAGACAAGATCAAGGTTATTAATAACATTAGAAACTGATTATTATAATATAATATCCAATTCTGTATTTTTTTTCTATAATATTATATTAAAAATAACAAAAAAGGAATTCCTATACAAAAATAATCCTTTCAATCAAGCCTTTAAATAATCTGATTCGCTGATAAATTTTATAAACATTTTAGTTATCAAAACGGATGATTACAACAGAATAAAAGAACCTGTGATCTAGATCAAGCTAGCCTATTTTTGAGACGTTGTCTTAAATAATGCTTTAAAATGGAGCAGAAATGGACTTTTGATTGTTTGATATTATTTTAGGATAACATTTTATCTGAGTCTTTGTAGATATTAATTATATTATACCATCTGTATCGCCCGAGGTGTTTTTATTATATTATGAAAAGTATTCATTGTTACACCACCAGTTGAAAAGTATGTGCAAAAAATATGTAAACCAAATATGCAAGAATATATGAAAATAGGAGATTTACGATGGTTTACTTACAAGTAGGGCGAAAAAAATAAATAAAAAGTGATTAACCCTTATGTGGTGAAAAATAATAGTCTAATATATCTTATATACAATAATATACAAAACCAAAACTAGTGTATTGGCAACAATAATTTCTTATTGGTAGACCCGAATAACTCATACTCTAATGGCTGGCGCGTGAACCGATATGGTGCACCCATTCTTGTTTCAATAACTCTGCAATAAATTTTCCTAATGTCCCAATTAAACCGGAACTATGAAAGATGAATCTGATACAAATATATTTTCTGTTGGAATCTGTCATATAAGCCATTAAACAAAGTTATTAGTTGGCAATGTGATAAATTCAGCTTTCATAGAAATGTTTAGAAAATAAATGTGGTAATAACAAATAGCTTAATTCATCATAACTAATTGATTCATAGTCAATTTAAAGATATATTTTTAAATCATGTCATACAATACGAGCCTATCTGCAATAAAAAGATCACCAAAAATTTGAGATGAATCAAATCTAGAAAATAGTTGATAAATTACTTTTTTTTTTCTATGTTAGAGTTGGTCGAGGAAGAGTCAATTGTTACTCCGTTAACTATTTCTTGTTGATTTGCTTTTGTAGCACGTTTTCTCTTTTGTCTTTCCTTTTTATTTTGTTATATTTGAAGAATCATATTATTGATTGATTTATTAGAATAACCTTTCTGAAATACTCTGAATCATAATGAAAAAGTTCAATACGTACTCATTATACACAAAAAACTTATACTTGACAAAGGTAATTTTATTAAATCTGTGAAAATCATAAACTACTACCACTACGACTACTGTACAAAATTGCATTAAAAACAACCTTAAAATGAAAAAAAAAAAGCTGTCGATCCTGTAATTTTCTGTTATGGTTATGAGTATAATTTACCTTGACACTACTATCAGTAATTTAAGTAAGCTATTAAAGTAAATTCTAATCTAATTAAAAATATAAGAATAAGCAAGTCAGTTTCAGAAGTAAAGTACCAGTTTAGTTTATGGACAAATATGCCGCATATATAAATGTCAAGATACAAAATATGATTTGGCTCATTTAAATCATATAATTTATAAATATGTTAAAACTTTTTAATATTAAAATAACTAGTTAAAACTGATGCTATCTGCTCATTGTCTCTTCCAACACCAGAAAATTCACAAACTATCGGTGGATGAGACTTTTGATTAACCGTCCCGAGTTTATAGGAAAGTAGTAGTAGGGTTGATTTTTTTTATATTTGATAAATCTATTGTAGAGTAAATTAATAGCTGTGTAAAATTAGACTGTGATCTTTCAAACTTGTATTAGAAAATGAATGCTGAAAAAGGACTAATAAATTAAAGTAATCTCAAGTAGATGAGATATTCAGATAATGGAATGCAAGAGACAATTAGTCAGCAGTTAGTAGCAGACATTTAGTAGCAGTCAGTTTAATTTTAATAGCGTTGATTGATTGGATTGAGATTTACAAAGCAACATTAAAATTACCTTTTCTAGAACATCTAATTAATTCTAAATGAAAGTTATTTTCAAAGCAGATATTGTGAATCAAATTTTAACAAATAATATAAGTTTTAACTCCGTATTTTATGAACAACTTAATACGAACCTATCATATAATAATATGTGATTAAAAACTCCTTTGAACTTCAATAACTGTAACTAATTACAGAGACGGTTAATTACTCAGCGTTTTAAAGAGATGTTTTCATAGAACTTCATTTATAATTTAGGATTTTGTCTACTTTCTGTTAATAGGGAAAAGTTATGTCTGGAAAATAAATATTAAAATTTTACTTTGATAAAACTTAACCCAGTTTAAAAGTCTGCCAAGTCTATATAATATGTATTTATATGAAAATTATCAATATCAAAATTAAATGTCGGCCTATGCATATCACCGATGTGTGAGACCTTTAGTAATATAACAAAGGTACGGAACTTAATACAATGAGCTGTCATGGATTAGTGATTTGTCGTAAATTATATTGTAATTATAGTTTTTTATTCCACGTTGTCTATCCTGGAATCCATTTTAAAACGGGCCTTACTGCTAAACCAGACTGAATAATATTACTTAATCTATTTATACAATTAGCAATATAGACATACAAATCTCAAATGGATATTTTGTTTCGAGATAAGAGCCTTATCACAAGAGCTAAAACCCTCTTAGCGAAAAGTCCAGCCACGAATAATATAAATACAGGCTTATCCTCGAATCGTAATCAGACTGGGGATTTGTAACTGATTTTATCTTCGTAATTTTATTTGGGTGTTTGCATTAAATGTAAGAGCAATAATTCTGTGTAGTTCTTATTCATTTGAAAAGTTCCTTTGTTTTTTTTACTACAAAGATATTTGGATTTAGGGAAAGTAATGTTATGATTTTATTAATAGTTAAAATATTTTAATATAAATGTATTCTAATATTTATTTCATTGTGTTGTCATTATGAAATATCAAATGCTTTTTAAAAAAGGTTATTCTATTAAATACATTGCAACCGGTTTTATATATCAGTCGTAAAATATTATTTAAATACTTTTAATACTTTTAACTAATTGATTGCTTTAAGTATAAAGGGTTGATTGTTTTATTATTATATTGTCACTAATGATGTTCAATGAATCTCAAGGTGATTTATAAACGGTTTTGCAAAAAGTAAGCATACAATACAACAGTATGCACAAAACAACTATAAAAATCTATCGTACATTATTGGGTAATAATATCTTTTAATAAAAATGTTTATTATTAAAAGAGCATCAAGAACTCTTTATGTATATCTGTGACTTTAATGAGCTAGCGCAGTTTAAATAAGCTCAAACCTCTTTACGTAATTATTATATTTTCTAAACGAAATAAACAATATTGACACATATTTTATTATTGACATCCAATCAATCGCGTGTCTAGACAGTGACACATTTTTTTATAATTGGTTTGAAAACTGTCCGTCCATGTCCATTTTTAACCCTACCTCAAAGGCCGGCGACGCTCTTTTGCGCTAAAATAAATTGTCAAATATCAATATCTCTCGCGGACTTCGAATTGGAACAACCGCACGTGTTGCAGTGAGAGATATTTTTTATTGTTAGACAAGGTAGTTATAGATATAACTACCTTGTCTAACAATAAAAATTGTCATTACTTGTCTATAAATTTTAATTAATAAAAATGAATGTGGTCAAATAAGTCTCAATCGCTGTTAGAAAATGTTAACAATCACTTCAAACTCAATAATTAATGTTTCTAGCCCGATATGATAAATTATAGAGATAAATATTTTTTACCAAGAGATTATTATATGTATGTCAAAATATATCGAAAATAATATCATAACAAGAATATTATGAGGAAACCGATGGAAGATTTATCAAATAAAAAAATACATTTGAAAGTAAATATTTCTAATACAAGGCCATATAGATTAATGATTATATTTTTATAATAGATATCTGAATATAAGGCAACTAATATTAATGTTATGTCAATAGTAATTTATACAATGCATGGTAACATGCAAATGGGTATTCATATGAAATAATCAGTTTGTCTTAATAAAATTTGTACTGAACTACATCATATTACTTAATATTATTAAGTATTTTAATTGTTGTAATAACATATTGGTGCTACTAACTAAATTGGAAATGTATTTTAAAATTCTTAAATAGGGCGGTAGTATACAGTCGACATATACCTGTCTGAATAAACGCACTATCACAACTATTTAATCTAGAAAACAAATGTTTTATCATACACTTAACGTAAACATAGCTCACATTAACGTAAGATAGATACATCTACAATATTTAAAGAAATATTAGTAAGGTTTTTATTAAAAATACATATATCAGTTATAAGTAAGTTAAAATAATAACATTTCTAAAATTATGAGTTGATATCAATAAAAAAAATTGCCGTGAAAATAACTTTTCAAAGTGTAATAAACTGTAATAACGTTACAACATGTAAATAAAAATATAAATAAAATAATTAGTTCGCCCGCTCACAGTTTAATCGAAAACTACTTATTTTACTAGGCTGTTGACACAGATAGTATAAAGAATGATCCAGTTAAATTAAGAATATCTAAAATTATCGCATTCTTACAACAAAACTATATTTGAGCAATTAGAGAGAATTCATAAAAGTATACATTTTTAAAGTCTATGGGACTGTAATTTTTTGGCGAATATTCCTCAACATCATGAGTTTTTTATTCACTTTTTTTATATACCATCGCAATAACCATCGCTATGAATGTGCAAAATTTCATAAAGATCTGTAAAGCCGTCTTCATGCCAACCCTGGAAATGGGATGCGAAAAGTCTTATATAGAGGGCTCCGCTCGCTTCGCTCAATTATAGCCAAAACCTATTTGTTTGGTAAAGGAAAAATAGATAGGTTTAAAACAATATACATAATCAACGTTTTAAATTCAAGCCTCTAAATATCCAGATAAGGAAAGCGAAAGCGACCTTCAGATAGTTATTTGTGTATTCACGCAGCATCCTCAGGTGTCAAGATACATACAGATCATGACGATATCTCATTATAGCTTATTATTATGTGGCTCCAGTGGACTTTGTGATTTTATTAATTATTACCATTGCAGGATATTTGAGTGACACAACAAAGATGTCATTTCCGTCGATCGTATAATGTAAGCAGTACATTGTTACTTGTCTTACATAAAATAGCTTCTTCCTTTATATTGTGAAATCGATGGATAGGCATCCATCAATTAGATTTTAGAACATTCATTTTACAACTATCTAGCAGCACATATTCAGTTTTGTAAAATAACATAACTTAGTATATTAAATCATTATATATATTGCTCTGACCGCTCTCGTTCACGTGCTAGTGATTTTGATAAATAACAATAGATGATGGTTGGCACTCGTTTCTTTAAATGTATATAGGACATGAATTCGTCTTAAATTTAGTCATCGAATATCACGAAAAAAAATATTTTTATTGATACAATCGGGTATAAATAATTAAAGTTATTGCCAACTTAGCGTCAATAAATATCAGGGTATAATAATAACCGAGGTCGTAATAAATCAATTGCGATTTGTAAAAAACTTTAAATGCAATTCAAACATACGAGTACACTCATCTGTTCATTTCATATATACACGTTAACTCCGATAAAATATTATAAAAAAATATAATCATGTAAAACAGTTTTAATGTCAAGATTTGCTTTTCACAAAAAAAAAATTGGATTGAGTCAGATTCATTTTTTATTCAATTATTGTATTTTAAAATTATAAATTTAAGATTATTTAAGAAAGCTGTTCACAAAACTATAAAGGAATGATTAATATTTAACAAGGGTTCTAAAATATGGCGGTCGTTTAATGGAACACGTTGACTTATTTTATGTCACCTAATTTAGTTATTTAAAGCTTGAACGTTGAAGACATTATATTGTTAATTTGATTGATTATACTCTGCTTTGCTACTAAATAAACTAACCCATCTTGAATAACCATAGACTATATATATATTTTAAAACTTACTGTAGACTGCAAATATATATTTTATTGATATAATATTTATTTAATTAACAGTCACATCCTACTAAAGTGGGCATTTATTTTTTTGGGTCTGGCGACTCTCTATCTTTTGGTTCTTGATTGCTTTTTCAACCTCACTTAATAGAATTAGAGGCATATACAAATTCTAAAGGTTTGTCTGGTGAGATTGCAGTATTTATCTAGAATGTTGACCATCTTATGTTTCCTAACTTTTATGAACATTTCAATAGTTAACGACTAAACTGCTGATTTATTACGTTATGTTTTAGTTTTTTCTTTCCTAAAAAACTTGGTATCTATGCTTTACCGTTTTCGCTAAGTTCTTAGAGAAGTAGAATTTTTTGACATTTGTAAATTAAAACTAGTCGTTCTGTGAACAGTAGACGTCAGTAAGTTAGTGGGTGAGACAATGTTTTAAGCGCCTTTTCCAAAAAGGAATAAGTGTACCTATGTATGTCTGTAGATACATAACTACTGAACGAAATTTGGCTCCACCACATAACAACTTTAAAATTTTTGACAATTCGCTATGGCCGCCATTTTGGATTTTGAAATAACAAAAAAACACCTAAGATTTCGGCAAAGAATACTTAGACTTAAAAATTCAATGAGTTTAAAGGCTTGTAAAGAGAACTTGCTTACTTTCAAACTATTTGTGATATTCCGACAGATGTATTTTGTGCTAGAACAGTTTTCCTACCTTTGAAGCGCTGATGAAGGTATGATTCTAGAGTACAATAGTCTTGAATGGAAAACAAATTCAATTTGTTTCAACGTGTATTTTTCAATATATTCCATTGTAGTTCTTTTCTAAAAAATAAATTTTTGAAATCCGCAGTGAATTGAAGTTTAATACAACTTACTAACTAACTAACTTTAACTAATTCACAACTCACACGTGTAATCTTTAGCCCCACGCGAATTAACTTAATACGAGTATGACCAGATTGAACGGTTTTGAGAATGTTTTGTAATATTGCATACTCAGAAGGATCTTAAAAAAATATAAATATTATTACTTCCAACGAGAATAACTTAATGATAAAGTAGTCCATTGACTACTTTATCGAATCTAAAACATAGCAGTCCGGGTCATTACCCGGACTGCTTTACAAGCCTTTAAACTCTTTGAATTTTTTAACTAAAAATACTAAAACTTTTTCACCTTTACAAAGATTCTGTGAAAGCTTTCCAAAAACAGTCAATATCGTGAATAATATTATATTTCTAATTAGGATAGATTGACTCTGAAATATTGTAGTACAATTTATAGCACTTAAACAAAATTGATAACCTTTAGACATCGCTGTATCATGCATATCATTTCTCTGCTATACTCGATTCTATATAAGCCTTCCTATTTCAAAGAAGGATTTTCATTTTTGGGTTCTGAAGGATCTTGTTAACTCGGGCTTCGGTCAAAAAGTGACAACAAATTATTGCTGCCGTCTGCTCAAACTAAATCTTTCACGATAAAGGCAGTATTACTACGGAATATGCTACTCACAGAAATCAAATGCTCAAAATGATAAATTTAATTTAAAAATAGATATTTAATTATTACCTTCCTCTAGTATTCTTGAGAATTATTAATTACACTTAATACTATCGTTACTTATTATATTCATTACGAACTGTCGTTATGTAGGTATTTGTTTCTATTTAGTATATGTATATATAGTTGTTTATTTATCTCTGTATATTATATATTTATTATTCTATTTAACTAAAGTTATATTCTAGGTATCTATTTTAAGTACTATTTATTCGTATAAGCACTACTTGTTACTTCAAATAAGACCGCCTTTGCATGTTTTGTTTGTTTATACTCTTTTTGTTTCTTAATAGTGATTTTGAATGCAATAAAGTGCTTACGTGTTATTATAAATACAAACGGTACTGCATAATCTATAGAACTTTAAAATACTTTAAATAATACCGTTTAAAAGGAATGGAAAAGTTTATTCAAGTTTAATTGGATTAATTAAGGAGACAGTATTAATGGAGTTCTTTTAATTTGAAAAGCAATTACCAAGTAAGAAAAATTCATAAGGCACGGAGTAAACGGTACATGGACAATAAGTTTGGTTATTATTTATCTGAATTCGAAGTCTATTAAAAAAGTTATTTAATAAAACTCGCAATAGTTCATGAGCTATTGCAAAGTGATATAATTCATTATGTTTGAGGCAATCATATTCAATAAAAAAGAATACCATATTTAGTTTTGATAAGGCTCACGAGATTTTTTTTTCAATTATTTTAAGTTGTGTAATTTTCTCTATTTGGTAAATTAAAAATAGTCGTTCTGTGAACAGTAGTAACAGTAAGTTAGTGGATGAGACAATGTTTTAAGCGCCTTTTCCAAAAAGGAATAAGTGTACCTATGTATGTCTGTAGATACATAACTACTGAACGAAATTTGGCTCCACCACATAACAACGGAGTTATTCAACTTTAAAAATTTTGACAATTCGCTATGGCCGCCATTTTGGATTTTGAAATAACAAAAAAACACCTAAGATTTCGGCAAAGAATACTTAGACCAAAATTTCAGCCCGCTAGATGCCGCAAAGTCCGTTTTTGTGGTACGGATCAGAACTCCGCTATTTGAAATTATTCGCCCAAGCAAAAAAACGGCTTGACATAAAAATTTAAATAATTCCAAGAACACACATACCAATTTTCGTGAGAGTTGCATAAAAAATACGTCTGCCACGCTAAAACAAAAACTTAAATCACTGCCATTTTGGATTTTTCCTCCCAGTAAGAAAAATGGCCGGACAAAAAAAATAACTCTAAGAACATGATCACCAATTTTTGTGGCGATCGCATGAAAATTGCTCCTGTTAGGCCAAAAATTAAATTAAAATACGCCGCAATTTTGGATTTTTTCTCCCAATCAAAAAAACTACTCAACATAAAAATTCAAATATTTCAAAGAATACGACTGCCGATTTTTGTGACGAGTATTTCACAAGGTAGGATTGAACTCGGTTTAACAGATATCATTATAACTCCTGCTTTATAAATTTCAGAACTATTCAGTTTGTCTTGAGTTTTATCTTCTTTGGTTTGTCGGGAGTTTTACTTAAAGGTTACTGATGAGTTTGTGAAAGATGAATGTTTAAAATTATTTTTATTAAGCGCTTCCCGTTTTCAGTTTCAGTAGTTATTTTTTTATTATATTACAAAACAATTTTCCAATAAATAAACAACTGAGCAATAAATACAATTTCTAACACACCATAAGTGAAATTTATTATAGAAAAACTAGGCTAGCTGATATTATTTCTTATTTTATAAGTTAATAGAATCGACGACGCTCCTGACTGCAAAGAAATGGTGAAGTTCAATTTAGGTCCTTTATTGAACCGCAAATGATCCCAATAAGATTTGATGGTAAGCCTTCTATTCCTGACACATCTGACATATGCATTTGCAATTCCCTTAGGGAAATCATGATTATTCGCTCGAGATGTATGACACCATGTTCAATATAAAAGACATTTAACAGTAATTGACCCAAATTTAACAAATATAGTATTATATTGAGGTTCATTTTCACAAATATCAAAGTTCGCATGGTGCCAATTACACATAGTGTCATATGGTTTAAATTAATCATCCTCTATAATAAAAATAGTGAAAACAACATTTCCATATGATGAAGGAGTCCAATCTTCTGATTCTAGAAGTCGGCTATATCGACAACCTAGCTAATATTTAGTCAGGTTTATTTAAGAGTATTAGCTATCTCAGACTTTTTAATGAATAAGGGGAAAATTTCCATATTAAAAAGAAAAATAACTTTGTTTAAAATTTCATCACTCTCTATTGTATAATATTAGATCGAGACAGCCAATCCAAAAAAATCACTTCACTAAATTTTGCAGTGCTTTGCTTGAAACTTTTTATACTTTTCTTTGTCGAATATTATTTTTAATGTTCATAAAACACTTTCGCACACGGTACACTTTTGTTTTCAATCTCAAATACTCCAGACTGTAATTTTTATATAAAATTTATATAAAATACCGACTAGTCAAAGAGTCGAGTCAAAACCAAATCCATATTCTTAAGATATTATAATATTCAATAATTTAAGAATATATTTTATGTTTATTTAACAGTACATTATATTTCCATTTAAAATATTCATTTGTACTACTTTACACACCCGTCTATAACCTATTTAAATGATCTTATGCAGTTTTTTATGAAACATATCCTTAACATTAGTAAGATATTTTGTTTTTTAAACATTTTTGTTAATACAGAGTTTTAAATAAGTAAATGAAATCATCAATATTAAGTCTTTGCATAATGCTTTGATTGTGTCATAAATTAAAGATATTTTGGTTGTCGTTCAAATTGGGGCTAAAAAGCTATTCAATGTTGAATCTTTTGTTTCAATATATTCTTAAAGCGTATCCTATGAAACAATTCCTACCTTTAATAAAGGCGTCAATATACGAGTATAATAGAAATGCTTAATTTAAAGATATTTCTTAAATTTCTTTGCATTGAAGTTTTTTCGCAGTTTATATTTTTTATGAATACGTGGTTAGGTAAGAGTAAAGTATTTAATAAAAACGGGGGCACGCAGTTATATTTTAAATAGTGAAAATGAAATAAATAAACAGTAGCAAGAATAATTAAATCTTGAGACGTTAAGTTATATGAGAAGACGAGTTATAGCTGTGTGACACTGGAGTTCATTTACGGTATTTTAATTTAAGATAATGGACTCGACTCATAAGGTCATGGAAATTCAGTAAATCTCAAATCCGCTATCATTATTACTCCATTTACGACGAAACTGTCAAAGTCGTAGTTGTTAAAACAATAAAGACTTTTTAAATAACCGTTTAAAGTGCACCAGTTTAATTACATAATATGTCATCTGTGCTTTGGTTACTTACAGTTTTACATATAAAAGTCGCAGGATCGACTTCTTCTCGTGTTGCAAGATTTTCTATTCCATATTTAGTTAAATATTTATATAAATTAAAATTTTGATTTATTTCTCAAATACTATAAATCAAACGTTAATAACATTTGTTACCGATTTATTACTTCCCCGATGACTATGAGATATATTATACTACATCATATATTAAATAACATTCAATATATACGAAATAAATCCACGATCAAACAAAATGAATGGTGTTGATAATATCTTTATTACATACAAGTAATAAGGAATTAAGACAAACCAAAATATATTTCAATATACTTTTATCGTTTGATCTAGAAATGTTATGAGTTTCACATAAATTATTTATGCTTAAAGACATTTTTTTTATTTACATAAATTGGCATATTGTTGATAAGAAGAGAGGAAATCGAAGGGATTTTGTAGGATTATATTTAGAGGATAGCTTTTAAACCAACTTTAATTATGCCTTCTAATATTAATTAAATATCAAATAAAATAAACGAATAGAAAAATGGTTGATTTTATTTTGAAACTAAGACCGAATAGAATCCAATGGTGTAATTGTATATTATCAATCATGAATTATTAACAGAGTTAAAGCCGCGGGTTTTAATTCTTTAATCTGTAGAAAGCCACAAAGCTTCCGAATCACAAAGTTTCCAAACTTGGCTTTAAGAATAATATTCTATCAAATAAATCAACTATGCAACCTAGTTTAGCATAAATAAGTAGAGTATATTTCTAAAAACAGCTTCAATGTCTTTGGTAATAAGATGCAGAATACTGTAACAAAGCGAAATATAACTCTCATTGAATTTGGTTACTACATGTCAATCTTCTGTGGAGGGTGGTCCTTACTCGGTCGACCCACCAGTAGAGAGATAGTTAAAACTGGGGATTACATTCAAATTTTCATTAACATCTTAAATATTGTAACATTTAAATCTGTTAGTGATAACATCATCACACTAAACTAAGGACGGTAATTACTGCAATAATGTACCCATAGGAATAATAAATATAACGGCTATAACTGAATCTTGTAAATTTAAAATAAAAGTAATTTTATATACGTATTCACAAGTACTCGTATGTAACAAAAATATGCAAGTTGTTAAATTCTTCAGCAACAAGCGGAAGCCTATTTTAAAATTAGGGGGAACGCAAAAACAACAAAAGGCCGCCGTGGAGAGCGTCAAAAAATTGTCATAAAAACCAACGGGTTTTGAGAGAAAGTAAAACGAGACTAAATTAGAACGAAGCCCGGTACAATTGAAGACACTTTATTTTATTATTTATTGCAAATTTCCTTTGGTATTATTTGGTATTATTTAGTCTCTTGATAATAATAACACACCAAGAGGCATTACAAATTTGTTTTTATGGTATTCAACGTCAATGGCAATGTCTTCCAAGTCATAATTTTGATAAACATTTATCGAAAATATGTATTATTATTTTTTTATTTTTTTTTATGTAAGAGGGCAAATGAGCTGACGGGTCACGGATGGACGTGATCACCGCCGCCAATGAACTTTTGCAACATCCGAGGATTTACAAGAGTGTTGCCGGCCTTGTAGGTAGGAGTAGACGCCTTTTTTGAAGGTACCCATGTCGTACCGATCTGGAAATACCGCCGAAGGGAGTTCGTTCCACAAGCGAGTGGAACGTGGAAAAAGGTCCTTGACAACCGCACAGTGGAGGATCGCCACGCATCCAGGTGGGATGGTAAACAAGTCGATGGCGCGCTGTGCGGTGATGAAATTCGGCGGCAGGCATCAGATCTTCGGAACACTTCGGAACACCGTTGTAAATGCGGTAGAAGACGCACAAAGAAGCCACGTCTCTACGCAATGCCAAAGAGTCCAGCTGTTCGCAGAGCACCGGGTCCCCGACAATCCGAACGGCTCTCCGTTGTACGCGGTCAAATGGTAGAAGCTGATATTGGGGTGATCCGGACCAGAGATGAGAACAGTACTCCATGTGTGGCCGGACCTGCGCCTCGTAGAGCGCAAGTCTTTGGCCAGGTTTGAAATACTGCCTCGCTCTATTGATCACTCCCAATTTCGTCGAGGCCAACTTGGCCTTGCTCTCCAGATGACCACGAAACTGACAGTCTCTCGAAATGTCGAGACCCAGTATTCTGATACTTGGCGAGGCAATAAGAGGAGTGCTCTCGAAGAGCGGTGATACGACAAATGGGGTTTTCTTAGTGGTAAACGCGCAAACCTGTGTCTTGTCGGGATTGAACTGAACGTGGTTCAGTTCACCCCACTCAGAGATCATCCCCAGTGAAATCTCTATTGAAGACACAAGTTTCTTTCGGCACTCATCGACGTTTTCCCAAGAGAGACCTGCACGACCGGAATATACCGCATCCCCAGTGCTGTCATCCGCATAACAATGTATGTTGGAAATATCCAACATATCATTGATGTGCAGGAGGAACAGAGTTGGGGATAGCACGCAGCCTTGGGGTACACCAGCGTTCACGGGCTTAGGGTCCGAGCAAAAACCGTCGAGAACGACCTGTATGCTCCGCCCAGTGAGGAAGCTGGTTATCCACTTGCATAAACTCTCGGGAAGCCCATAGGAAGGTAGCTTCGAAAGAAGCCCCTTGTGCCATACATGATCGAAAGCTTTTGCCATATCCAGACTAACTGCCAGACCCTCTCCCTTGCTTTCAATAACCGTTGCCCAACGGTGAGTGAGGTATAACAGAAGATCACCAGCTGATCGACCATGGCGGAAGCCATACTGCCGGTCATTGATCAACTGGTGATCCTCGAGGTACGTTAGGACCTGTCGGTTTATGATAATCTCCATTATTTTGGAGAGAAGGGAGGTAATGGCGATAGGTCTGTAGTTAGCTGGGTCCGAGCTATCACCTTTTTTAGGGATCGGATGGACAAGGACACACTTCCATGAGACCGGGACTACGCCTTTAAGGTAGGAGTGCCGAAATAGACGCGTTAGCACTGGAGTCAACTCAGGGGCACACGTTCGTAGCACCAGTGGAGAAATGCCATCCGGCCCACTCGACTTATGAACGTCCAAGGAAAATAGAGTCTGCCTGATAGTTTTTTGCCGAAAAACTATTTCCGGCATTGAGCTCTAACACCGCAGGATGATAGGCGGTGTCTTCCCCTGGTCGTCCAAAGTCGAGTTGGAGGCGAAAAGAGATCGGCTTTCTCTTTTGCCGTATGGGCCAAAGAGTCATTCCCCATGTGCAACGGCGGTAGGGACGGCTGGCTAAAGTTGCCCAGAGTGGCCTTTGAAAGTGCCCAGACTCTGCGCGTGCCAGGCGGGTACTTTGCCAGCTGATCCCCAATTTTGACGGTATGCTTGAATTTTGCTGTTTGAAGAATCTGGAGGCACGATTATATTTCCTCTTCAGAACTCTAGAGTTCGGATCCTTAGTGACTAACGCATTGGACCAAGCTTGATAAGCCTGCCGCTTGCCAGCTGCAGCAGCCCTGACAGACGCATCAAACCAAGGCCGCGATCTGCCACCAAGTGGTACCACAGAGCTTGGTACAAATAGTTCCATGCCCTGTAGTATCACATCAGCTACAGCCGCAGCGCAGTCACTAGGATCATCGGAAGGGTAACAAATCGGCCCCCATGGGTAGGATACAAAGAAGGACCGCATTCCTTCCCAATCCGCTGACTTGTAGTGCCAAACGCGTCGAGTCGCAGGTGTTGTGCGACCCGAACGTTGAATGGGCACTACACTCCGTACCAGACAGTGATCATAGGACCCTAACGAAGCCTTGACAGTGACCTGGTACTTTCCGGGATTTGTATTCAGCAGAAGATCCAACAAAGAGGGCATATGGCTGTCCACGTCCGGTAGACGAGTGTGCGTCATGACCAATTGGGACAGACCATTTGCCAGAGCAAAGTCAAACACAAATCTCCCCGCATAGTCGGTGGCACGTGACCCTAACCAATCGGTTTGGTGTGCATTGAAGTCCCCGAGGACTACGACTTCAGCGGAGAGAGTCTGTGAAAGCAGATCGTCAATCTTCGCCTGAACATGGCCCAAGAGTTGATCCGTTTCTGCATTACCACTATGGGACCTGTAGAGGCACGCGTAGACTCTGGCATAGTCATCCATGTCCACGCGCAGCCAGAGTACAGACAGGTCCCGACCTTCAAAAACCTGAAGGCGACGGTAGCAGATATCCTCCCTTACGAACACAGATACCCCGGCTTGTGGTATAAAATGGTGTTGTAGTTTATACTTTGGTTATGACAGGTACGCTGGGTCGCTAGGTTGAGATATCTGCGTCTCCGTCAGAAACAACAAGGCCGGCTGCGCCGTCTCCTGATGATAGTGGACGGCGTTCAAGTTGGAATGACGTCCCCGGCTGATGCAAAAGTCCACATTTAGAGTGGGTCGGGGTGCCGCAGCATTGACTCGTCGTTTGCCCTCAAACAACACAAAAGGCGATACTTTTACCGCCCCAGATACGACGGGCAGCCCGAGCAAAATCCGAGAATCATTTCCCCGATTTTGCTCGGGGAGGGGGTCCCCGCTTTCATCAAAGCCGGTACCCTAGTGGGGTATTTTTCTTTTTGGTATCGCTTTCATGTTTGGTGGGGGGGGGGGGGGGGGTTTGGGCTTCCGGATTCTCTCACTCACCGACGGAACATAACCAAATGAATTTGGTTACTACGCGTCGGTCTTCTGTGAGAGAGATTAATTTCGCTCAAGGTTATATTTATATTTGATCATAAAAACTTAATAAATTTTATAAGTTCATTACGACCCGCTGTCTTCCATTAGTTGGTCCCAATCTATAAGGGTACATAAATTTAACGTTTTCACTAAAATGACCCTCGAAAAAAAGGTGCATGAAGTTTGTTAGGGGATGAAATACAGTTTTAGATAATGGCGTTTGGGTTTAATTCATACGGTTATTGTTCATAAAGAGGTGAACCCTCCCAAAATGTTATTGTAAGCATGCTCCAGAATCTCAATTGTTTTCTAATTACCTCAGAATATAAGCAATAAATGTTTGAGGATTATGATCATGTCGTTTTGTAATTTTTAAAGGCTTACGAACGGTTTGAGAATTGGATTTAAATATTTTCTAGTAAAAGAACTACTGATACTAACTTTAATTAATAAGTTAATAAAAGTCCTTGTTGAATCTCAACACCTTCTTAAATAATTAGTTGTTCCGGTGGAAGTGGATTAAATAAACTTATGAGATTACACTTTGCGATGTGCCTTTCATATTATATGTGCAATATATACACATTTCAATTAATTTTAACTTTTATCAAATAACCCAAAAGTAAAAAAAAATACATTTAAGATGAATTTACGAATTGTAAGAAAAATTACAGAAAGTAATTAACTTAAACTTAAATTTAAATTGAAGTATTGGAAGTAAATCAGTAATATTTAGAAGTTCTGTTAAATTTCTAAACATTTCAAACAATTGTTTTATTTTCAGAAATTTAATGTATCAATATCTTCCAAATCAATTAGAAGCCAATCAACAGTCTGTAATTAAGATGTCCCTGTTTCTAAAAAAATAAAGTATTCCTATGACGAATTAATTACTTTCTCTTATGAATTGTTAATTGAAATTTAAACCTTAGAGGATTTGAAACAGAGTTTTCATTACATTAGAATTGTCGCTATAAAAAGTAAAATAAATCAGTTAGTAGTTTCATTGAATAATATTATTATATAGATATATATTGATCATTTCCCTTATCTAGGAATACATATTGTAAAAGGAATAATTTGTATTATGTATCAAAAGTATATAGAAGTAAATAGTTACTGAGAACAGTAAGATTTAATCTTCTATTTTTGTTGGAAATATGACAAAGTCCACTTGACTCGATGAAAAGAAATATATAAATGTAGAAAAAAACAAATAATTTATTATCAGGACTCTGAACAACAAATAACCAACATAGCGTTATAATTACATATGAAATAATTTATTTATTTTTGTATTCAACTAGAATTAATAAGTTACTAACACTACTAAATAACAATATTTAGAACAATACTAATATTATTAAGTCAAGGATGCTTTAAATTAAGATTTAAATTATATCAATTTAAAGCGTCTTTTTCACAACGTACATTTTTTTACCTATGATACATAACTATAAAAAGAAACTACTTTTACGGGCGTCTCTACTTTTGTAGTTAAATATACGATAAATTGCTCCAATCCTGCCCTAAAAGAGCCACTTTAAGGCACAAATACAATACCTAATTTAAATTCAATAATGGATGTTATATTTTATTTACTTTTATATGAGTTTTCAATAAATAATATTCCAATCGGTTTAATTGAAAATAAATCAACAAAAATTGTTTGTGAAATATAAATTAATTATATCTTTACAATAACTTTTGTTTGAAGAAGTATTGATAACAGAAACCGCAACTTAAATAATTATTCCAAATGGCTTATCTCAATGCAACGTTATTTATTACTCGAATATACAGTTGGCTCGCTCCTTGCTTATTGAATCATTACTAAAATATTTGTAATAAAAACAAAATGAATGGACGAGACTCCTAATAATGAATTTTGATATATCTAAAAAAATGTCAAGTTATGAATGTAACGAATACAATTATTAAAGTTTTTCGTTTTAGACAAATCCCTTAGTAATGATAATAATGGCCAGTTTTAACACTCAAAAGAATGCTAATTATTTGTAACGAACTGAATTGAACTGAAGTGAAGTTAAACGTCGGTTCTAAAGTTACTTAAAGAAACAGAATGGAATAATCCTATGATATAATATTGTTTAAAAAATGTGATAATGAAATCTAGATTCAAAATTAAAATTGAAATTGTGCTATTTTTACAATGTCATCTCAACATAACTCAACTGATATTAGTCATACAATTATTTTTGTCATAGACGATGCGAATGCTTATCTTTGTACTGAAGGATCTAAGATTTGTTTTTTTTTTTAAATTAATCTTAAATTAAAAGCTTGCAGTTTTTTTGTTTGTTTCCAACATCTCTTAAGCAGGAAACAAGTAAATCAACATCAGAAACTGATGTTTTTGTAAATAATTGCAAAGTTCTAACAAAGACCATACGTCACGAATAACCGACCTTAGTTATTATATCTCCGTTCTTATAGAGACAACTTCAAAATCGATACAAGCACTTCATATATTGTAATGATATGGGTAAAATATTAATAAACAATTTGTATTTTGCACTCACTTAGATTGAATTAAATGATACTTTCTGATAAATTTTAAGGCTAACACTCAGTTATAACAATGTTAGCATCCAAAACGTAAACAAAATTTATAAAAAAACTGTATAAATAAAATAAAATAATGCATGAAATATTAAATTTCATATTCTATGTTATAAAAAAGTAATAAAATAGTATAAAAGAATGTCTAATTAAGCTTATTAAACTTATTGAAGCTCATTGCTCTAAAGCTCGGTGTACATGAAATAAATACAACGTTCATATTAACTAGTTTAATTAGCGTGATAAGGAAGGCATGCTTAATTTAATTTTTAATCTTATTTTAATTTTTAATTCCTTTATTTAAATAAAAGTTTGTTATAAGTTTATCTGCAAGTTTTTTCAATATAATAAAGAAAATAAGGCGACATCAACTAAACATTAACTAACTATATAAAACGTTAATAAATTAAAGTCTTTTTATTTAAATCATATCACAAAAGAGTTTGGTTTTTATTGTATTTCAAATTAAAATTTCACTACATCCCAGACGATATACGAGATTTTATTAACATATAATTCCAAACACAAGGTTGATAATCAGTTACTAGACTTATAAAACTGAGTAACTATTTTATGATATAATGAATACACTTCTTTAAACTTCCAGTACGAGTTCAAGTGAGTTACCTTATATATTAAATTCATAAAAGTAATTAGGAACGGTTGTGTTTTATGGATACGCTGCAGGGCTACTTCAAGATATATATACTATACAGGTATATGTATACTATAGGTATACTGTAGCCATTCATGATTAAAAATAAACGCACTTATTTAAATTAATTTACAAATTTACAATCTAGATTGAAAAATAAAACGGAATGAGATTTGCACAGAAATGTGTTATTTAATAAACTTATTTTTGAAAGGTTCTGAACGAATATTCAAATAAAACGTTACATAAAAGAGTCTGAAGTCTAGACAGTGTATTTGAGTTACAAAATACGATTTCAATATCTTTAAGGTAAAAAAATGTGAATTTGATTTTCAATTTAAGTTAATACTGATAGTATATTTCAATAAATGTATATCTAATGATAAATTAAATATTAATCCAATTAAAGATTAATTGGAACATTATATTTTCATTTCAACATCACAACTGAAGAAAATAAAAATTTTACATTCGTTAAAATTATGCAAAGTTATTTTAAAAGATCAACTTATTTAAAGCTTTTTATACTATTCATTGAAGTTTCGTCGAAATGAAAACAAGAAAGTGAATTTAACATATAATATTAATTTAATAATGTGCTTTTTAATATCGTTAAGATAATTATAGAATAAATAAATGGGTACATTTATTATATTTAAAGTTACCTTCCTAACAATACTCGTATTAGTTCGTTGCGCTATTAACGTTTTACTCTCAACACCTACAAGTATCCATCTAAATACAAACAGGGTTATTAAGAATGCAATGAACTTAATCTCAAATATCATTAATCATTTATCGTAAATGTACGAGTATAATCTCCACTAATATTGTCTCGACAGTTTAAAAGGATGTGTATGTTTGTCACTCCGCCACGGCTAACTTCGATGATGGAATCAATTTAAAATAACAAGAATGTTGTGTGGTACATATTATTTTCATTGTGGAATATTCTCTGTTTTTACGGCAATATATAATAAATGAAAACCCAAAACTTTTTTAGATAAATTTAAATATGAAGATTTATCAGCAAATACTCTTTTATAAGAAAAATCTGAAATCCTAATATTTACCGGATCCGTAGTCGTGTAAGTTTTAGAAATATTTGAATTAAATTAAATTATGTTTTTTCTGTTTGATATTACTTGTTATAATTTATATTAAAATAATTAAAGCTTTTTGTTTTGTAATGTCTCCGCTGTAAGCCCTACTGGTTATGACAGCGTCACCGGTGGATAATTAAAGCGATGATTAAACTGCCATATCTAAGAAAACCACCACAGAACAAAATGGTTTATAACAAAAAAAGTATTTTTTTATTTTTTTATAAAATAGAGAGTAAGTTTATGCGAACTATTCAAGAGTGCTGTAGTATTGTAGAGAGAATACCCTTCATGGACCAACTACTCACACAAGTTCGTATGAACTCTCATTTAAATTCGATTGTCGGAGTTAATCACACACTTTAGCCAATACCATTTATATGGAAGGTGAAAAATATATGAATGTGATTGAATAGTGAACACACAACAAGATTTATATAAATTTACTTTTGTGAGTTCAGTTTACACAAGAAGCGATCCCGTTTTGAGCTTGAGATAATATTTCAAAGTAAACTAAAATACTTCAAACAAAATGTTGCGAAATAAACGTATTATCTCACTTTCTAAGTAAAAAAGAACTATTAAAAATGGAAGTAACGGCATACCAAATATAAGGTAAAAAAGGCAATCTTATTTCTTTTTTAGAGCCGCTAGGGAAAAATGTTGGTATATTTATAATTGTATTACAAAGTTACAAATTAGTTTGTATACAATTATTGTATTTGAGAATTCAGATGCATAATAGAATATTAGAAAATAAAGATTATAAAATATTAATAAATTTTTCAAAGCTGTAAGTTTTTAACCATACACATATGTTACATATCTAAGCAATAAATTAACACAAAGTACAACGTTTTGTTTTCTATTTCATAAAATATTCAAGAGTGCCAATTATTCAAGAACATTTGCATATTAATACCGGAGTTCGAATTTACTAACGATGCACGTATGTCTATCTCTGATTAAGATTAGTATATCCGTCTGGCTTGTAAGACGTGAGAAAGAAAGAGATGTCTTTTCAGAACAGTAATGAAATATATTTTTTTTTAATTTAATAACATGTATTGAAGTTTATATATATTTTAAATTTAACTAACTCGGCTGTCATCGTACAAACCGACCGATTTTAATGTTAGGCGTAGCGAACAATCTTGAACACAAGATTATCTTGTTTATTTTAATTAACAATTATATATTTTAATGGTTTTCTTTAATTTATATTACAAGAAAAAAGTACATTTGTTTATGTTTTTCTGTTCATCTTAATGTATTATTTTTTGTTAACAATACAACAAATAACGTCAATAACTGTTGCCAATGACATACAAATTTAGCTGCGGTATTTTGTTATATGTTTATATCATACATATTCAAAAATGACTAAAAACAACTGATCGTGTGACACTGCCCTAACACCGCATACCGTCTGTCAGCTAAGTTTTAATATTTTAATGACACCTTAAAGTCATTCCTGATTTGAAGATTTGTATCGACAAAGTATTGTGAAGTTTCTAGTTGGGTATTGATATGATATTGGTATTATTATTTTATTTTAATAAAACGATTCATGTACTCCAGATCTTGATATTTACATCCCATCGTTAGGTTAAAGGGATACGACAAGATTTAGTGAAGTTAGTAGCATTTTAATTTTATAATTTTCACTTTCACAGTGATTCTGTTTTTTTTTAAAGAAAGAATACGTAATATTATATATATTTTAAACACAACACAAGGTACACTATAAAATAATAATCACAGATTCAACAGAAACCTGATATGATAAAATGTTTTACGTCAAAGAACTTTACAAATTAATTACTCTCGTAACATAAATCTGAATAGTTGAATACTTTCAAACAAAACTTTCACATATTTAAAGCAAAATTTTCATAAAGTTGTAAGTTATATACAAATGTTAATTCTAGTTAAGTATGAACACAATATTGATAATATACGAGTAAGTAATAGTAATCAAGATCGTTGGAGTTGCAATGTCTGAGGTTAGAATAGAACTACTGGAGATATAAATACGTATTTATTAATTACAGCACCGTCAGAGTGTGATTTTGAGTTCTCTTATCTCAGAAACTATCGGTTTTAAAAATATTTTATTTTCAATAGCTCATAGAGAAGACTAAAACTATTCATTACGAAAATATTAACAAACTTTTTTTATTACTTCCTAAAAATTTTAAAATACATTAAAAACGGGTTTCTGTTTTCCAAAGACAAAATGTGTTAACAATAAAAAGATTATTGGAAGATACATTGGAAGTTAAAATCTTTATGAAAGTCAGTTTTTTACGAAACAATAAAATTTTTCTCTGATCAAACCTCCGCCACCAGTACAGAATATTATATTTATTAGATAAAGTTATACACCTGGCGTCGGCCATCATGGATCATCATTCAAAAGACAACTAATTTGTAGTTAAAACTAATGTAATGATGATAACAAGACAACTACTCATCTTTAACTATTAAGTAACCGGTAATGAGATAATTAATTGTATAATATAAATGTTGGCGTAAATTATGTTTAAATTACATATCAAGTTACGTACAGACAAGTTCATTTGTCAAAATGGGCTTACCACAAGGCACTATGTCAAGACCTTTCTTGTTCCTTGCTTACATAAATGATTTACATTACTTTGTGAGGCATAAACATGGGATAGTGTTGTTTGGTGACGATACTTATCTGACTTTTAAAATAATAGGAAGCAATCAGTTATTGACGATGTAAACAATGTTCTATCAGATATGTTACAGTGGTTTAACGCTAGCAATCTGTTCCTCAATGCAGAAAAAATAGAATATATATTAAATTTACTTTACAAAACGTCAAAAGTCGAAACCAATGTACTGTTAAATAATGAGGAATTGGATTTAGTTAATCCTACTACGTATTTAAATATTACCTTATATGCAAAATTGCAATAGATTCCTCAGTCTTAGTCAGACGCGCTTAATAAAATACGCTGATTGACAAATGTTGGAATAGAATAATTTACTTTATTTATTTTGGTAGTGTCATATTAAACCGGATTCCAGAAGAGAACTGTACGATTAATCAATGATTATGACCGTTCTTCTCAAACCAGGGTGTCTTTGGAAGTCTTAATTTTAAATTCTTAAGTGCGCTGCTTAAATGGTAAAAGATAGGACGAAATGATGTACTAATTATAAGACTAAACCAAGATCAAGTAATCTGCATGGGATATCTATCTTCTTCTATCTATCTTTAACAGTTAAGCTATAAAAAGCATTTTTATATATTTTTAAATTTAGAGGATATTTAATATTTTGTAAAATATAAAAATGCATTACATATTTTAGATGCATTTAGTTTAGTAAATGCATTTAAATATCCGCAACATTCAACATTCTTAAGAATTTAACAATTTAAGAATTGTTACTTTAAGAACATGCGATAAATACTGAAAGGTTTGTTGGTGAGTCGGAGAAGTATTAGAATATATGATTAATGTTACATATATTTATTACAAACCTTATAAATACGTAACCAGTATATTTTATCAAGATTTCTCACAAAGATTGTTTAAACTCAACGATTGTAGATCTTGTGATGCTTATTTTATACCAGTCCGTTATTGGAATTAATTTATACAGTTACAGAGTGTTGATCAAAAGTAAAAAAAATATATCTTAAATAAAAATAATAATATAATTTAGAATTATTTTGTTTAGATAAAGATCCTTCATGTTTCATGTTCTCTGTAAAGAAAGGATTAGATAAAAAGATACAAAAATTTACTCGAGAGTGGTTTACCAATTTTTGTAGTCTGTAGGTAAGTACCGACTTACCTCAGTCTCACTATTGTTTATCCTCTCAAAGGAAATACATAAAACGCTTTATTTTATATCTTTTTTATATCGTCTATAAACATAAAGACGATTATACATCATATATTGCTTCCAATAAATTTAAGGACAATTGGAATGTAACAATAAACTATAAATAGTCCTATACGTTCATTTAATACACTCAAATAAAGAAAGTAAAATATCCAAAAATAATAAAGTGAAAAATACAACATCATTGTGTATACGAGTGTCTTACGCGTGACTGTCTCGTGAAGAGCCGTAACAGTGATATATTTTATTAGAGTCTAATGTATGTTATTTTATCTACCTTGATACCTTGAATAATATAACCTTTAATAATATTGTGTACAATCAGGAGTGCTCTGAACGTATTAGTTATTATGTCCAGTTTACGCGGTTATAAGTTTCCTTTATTTTTATAATTGATTTTTTTACATATATACTACCGTCCAAAAGTTTGGAAGCACCAAGGTAAAGTCAAATAAAACAAAATTTAACGATCTTCAATTACTTATATTGAAAAAAAATTAAAAATTTAACAAAAATTAACTTATACCAAAGAGAAAATTAACAAATAATGGAAAACAAAATCAATTTTTAACTTCATCAAAGTGATCACCTTTTGCTTTAATGATTTCAGCACATATTTTAGGCATTCTTTTAATTAATTTCTTAAAACAATCTTCATCTTACTTGTTCCATTCACTTTTTAATAGCTGCCATAAATGTTCTGAGCTAGTATGAGATCAATTTTTCACTCTCCTATTGAGTTCATACCAGACAAGTTCTATTGGAGACAGATCAGCTGACTGCGATGCCTATTTCAGGATTTTTTAAACCTGTTCATCTGTTTTTTCTTGAAAAAATTTTGACACAGTTTGGACGAACGCTTATGATCATTGTCTTGCTGAAATGTAAACTCAGAACCAATCAGATTTAGTCCACAGGATACGGCCGTATCCCGAATTTTTAAATAACATTTTTTGTTTAGTTTTCCAGTTATCCTCACAAGATTTCCGGGTTTATGGTTCCCGGAACATCCCCAAATCATCACACTATCACCATCATGTTTTACTGTTGGCACGGTACACGCTTCGGAAGCTCTTTTTTCTTTTGATCGACGTACAAACACACGTCTATGGCATCCGAAAATTTGAAATTTCGATTCATCACTCCACATAATATTTTCCCATTGATCTTTAGTCCAATTTTTATGTGTCTTTGCCCATTCTAGTCTATTTTTCTTGTGACGAATTGTTAATTTGGGCTCCGTAGCAGCAACACATCTGCTTAGACCCACAGCCAGAAGTCGTCGTTTAACAGTTGTTACTGAGTTTCTCGCGTGCTATTCACTGTTGCAGGAAGTTGTGGCGCTGTTAAGCATCGATTTTGTTTAAACAGAACTCTGATGTTGTTATTTATCTTCTTAAGTAGTTGTGGTCTTTAGCCTGCGTGTCCTTTTTTTGTCTGCGTTTGTCCCCATTTCTTGTTTCCTTGCAAGAGTGAACACCTTTGCAAGAAATTCTAAGCCATGCTGCAATTTGACGTTCACTGTATCCTTCCTTTCAAAGCATATAAATAGCACTTCGCTGTTCAAGCGTGTTTTGTTTGCGTTTAGCCATATTGAAGAAAGAAAAAATGCTGCAAAGATAACATTCATTACAAATTTTTACAGCCTATAGCAGGTGTTATTTTGTTTGGGCCAATAACAGATGTGCTTACAAACATTTGGACGGTAGGTATTTAAAAATAACAAATCAAGTAATATGTTAAAGTATTTTAATGTAACAATGTTGTAACATATATGTTATATGAAAACAAAAACATGAATCAAATTTAAATTGGAACAAATACATTCTTTTTTTATTTTACGATAACAATATTGTTTCAAATAATAATACAAATATTTTGGTGGGTCGTATGTGTGTATGTTATTGAAAGTTTCACTAAATTTATTATTTTATCAAGTTATTTGTGATAAAAACTAGAAACAAAATATAAAAACAAAGGAAAATAATATATTTAGAACATTATCTAAATTTAAACATTTAAATTCGGGATTCTAAATAAATATTCATTTAATAATTAATCGAAGTAACTATACTACAACTATTTATGTCCTTTTGCCAGTCATTGATTCATTGCTAAAAAAAAATTAAGTATACAAATAAAAACAGGAGCAGCTCTTCAAAATAAAAGATCGTCTGTCTTTAGAAATACTCGTACCTTACCTTTAGACATACATACATGTCTTTTACTCTTATATACTTTAGTATATAAGGGTAAAACGGAACCCTTACATCATCACTGTTTTGCCCGTCATTTCGCCCGTTCGTCTGTTTGTCTGGCAAGACTCTTGATATCGGGCACGCGTGGAGATATCGAGTTGAAATTAAAACTATGTACGTAAGTCTACAGCCCCTTGAAAATGTAAAAAAATATATTTCTAAATTAACGTAAAATATTTATACGGTTGCTTATGCCACAAAAAAGCATATTACGACACCCTTAAAGGATCAAACCGATAGGGTACTTCCCGCTTATGTGGAACTATTACATCTGGCAAGTTACGTCGCTTTACAGTACAAGTAACAAGAAAACGAGGGCAAATTTGTAAGTTGAATCAACTATTTCAACTGACTATATGGTTATTTCATATGAAAAGGCTTGATGAAGATATTTAAAAAAATATTTTATTTTTTTGTACGACCCATAAATTCGTATTAATAATAAAACAAATAAAAATGTTCATGACACTGTTAAATTACCATGATTTTACAAATATAATTTTAATGTGAAGACACATATAATTCAATAGTTTGCTTATGTTTTGAGCATGTTAGTAATTGTAATGATAATGATAAAAACAGTATTACTAAAAAAAAAATTAGTGTACCGAATGTTTATATACTACAGGACTAAATAAGTTAACGAGGTACATAATTACTTTACAAACAAGCTTTAGATACATTATTATTGTATTGTATTTGTATTTATTTGTCTGTAGATATAAATTGGTTGTAGACATTGTCTAAGTCAAATAAAGAATCCTTTTTTGTGTAAAATATCACAAATTTTCAAAGAAAGAAAACAATAATGAACAAGGCTTATTATTTGATCACAATAAAACCCACAAAGTATGGATTTGTTGTTTAGCTTAGCTTATGATTATCTGAGTCGGGAGAAGGCGAATGCACTGAAACGAAGTCTCTTGTAACATCTAGTCTATTAACATCTATTAAAACAAATAAAAAAGAAACCGAAACAACTTTCCAGATATACAGACACTTTCGCATTTATAATATTAGTTTAAGTATATAATATGAATATAAAGATGACCATAACATAGTAAAGTATTCTCTTTGTCTGTGGTAAATAGTGTTACTAACATTTTAGGCAATATATTTAATTGTAATTATAATTAATAATTATTAGTTTAAGCTCCTCGGTGCTAGTCACCTAACTAATGTAATATATAATTCATATCGGCGTCATATATTGTCACTAAATTATATTTCTTTGTAACTGTTATTTGAATCCTATTGAATTATTATTCCCATTGAATTATCTTTTTCTGAATTATCTATCTATCTTTTTAAAAATAATTTTATTCAAAACTTACGACGTTCATTTTAGTTAAGAAGATTTACATGTTTTAGCATCACGTGAAAAACATATATTGTTAAAATCGCAATAATAACTACATTTCTTTAGCTGCAATCAAGAAGATATTGTAAACCAAATATGTTATTACCATATTATTGCCAGTTCTAACGTCCAAAGACATAATTATTGCAAAGATTATTATATATGGAGCATTGAGACTGTTCTCCAAATTCAAATATCTATTCTTCTTTTAGTTTGACAACAAAAATTTACTTTATCCCAATTAGGATTAAAACGAGCATGGATAAGCTTATTGCAAAGTAGTTGAAATGATAAAACAGAAATTTAACATACGGACACGGAGAACACAATTCTAAGTATTTAATTATTTTTTATAAAATCAACCTCAATCGACAATGTAAGATAATATATAAATTGCCAATAACCGCTATGATCTTTCATTGTTACCCTGTGTGTTTGGATCTAAGCGATATTTGAGTTCAATCGGCTGTTATTTTGTAAATATTGATATTCTTGACAAGAATAACTTCCAATCCCATGTTTATTTGAAATAGGCGTAGTAGTACTATATAAATACGATACTTGTAGTTGCATAATAAGTTACTATACTCGTAGTTATATAAAAAGGATAATTATATTTAATTTTTTTTTTTAAAGTTTGTGATGACATTTTATATTTACCTCTTTAGTTGATGTCAAAGAATTTTAAACTACTTTCCTGAAATGGCTATTAGCTGAATGATTCAAATCTAAATGATATGAAACAAAATAAATATGTTTGTACTGTGACAAATAATAAAATATTATTATTATAATTATTATGTTTAAAACACTCCTTACAGCAACACCAGCATTTTAAATCATTTTTGATATATATAAAAAAAAAGTACTGAAAGAATAGAATATTTATATTAATACAACCATAAAAATATTGTACTACGGCCTTTAGCTATCTACAACAGTAAGTAATCAATACTAGTAGGGAACCATTACTACTAATTGGAATATTCGTATTGAATATGTTCTATACGAAGTATTGCTTACCGCATGTTACATTATAAAATACCACAGATAAATAAGAAAAAGTGATTTGTATGTTTATATGTAGCATTGTTTTTAGTAAGTAAATATTTGTATAATAATAAATATGTTATTTTGGTATCAAAGACCTGTCATTAAAATATTAGCACCATTCTGAGATAAACTAACAATTTAATGTTATGTAACTTACAACAGAAACTCAAAGTTAACTCAGTGGGACTCTCAGAACACTTTAACCTAGTTTCAGTCCTAATTTATATAACTTAATAAGACTATAACTAAGAGCGAATATCCAAAGTTATTTAACTGTCGACTTAAATATAATGTATGCTCTTTTAAGATTATCAGTGAGGAATGACTTATTAGTTTTCAAAATATATTATATAAAATTATTTTTGAGGGTTCATTGAATTTTGATGTTTTTAATAATATTTTTGGAACAAAAAAATATAGTCTGTCATGCCATACTCTGTATATTATGTGAACATGCTTAGATTATTATATCTGAAATAATTTTCAAAATTACACAATATTCTAAAAACACACATCTAGGTTCTATCACAAAGCTTCGAGGTTTTTTTTTAACCTGCAATACAACTAATATTATAAATGCAAAATTTTGTGAGGATGTATTTATTATGTTTGTTGCTCTTTCACGCAAAAACTGACGAACGGATATAAAGAAAACTTTACAGTAATATAGCTTATATATCAGACTATTCAAACCGACTCAGCTTAATAATTATTATATTGATAATCCTATGAATGATCCCATATCTTTCAATTGTTCACGTATTGTTAAGTTGGTCGATTCATTTCGTTACTACACTTTATATAAGTACAAGTATTATTTCACTGAAGCTTATATGTTATCTGTCTTGATCAATGTAGTACACTTCTCTCTGAGATCACCGCAGAGAAGCTATTAGGCATTAGTTTTGATTTGTACCTACAGTGAGTGAAAAAGGGTTTATTTAAAACTAAAGTAACAATGTAATTACAATATTATTTTTGTTTTTAAATATGTTTAATCACGTTAAACTTAACAAATTATTTTTATTAAATAGAAAAAAAACCTAATAAAGGTGATTGTATATTAGAATAATGCTGAATTCATCGACACAGTAACTCAATTAGAATGGATAAACGACAAGACAGTATGCCAGAGATAGCATTATTTCATATTTAAAAACTATAATTTTACCCAAAAAATATTTTTACATACACCTATATATCATTTAAATATCTTATTCTACTTGGCACTGAAACAAAGTTATAAATTATGTTTACAATCAAAGGAATACAAAAGTCTTTGTGTGACAAATTGTTATTGCGATTATTTCAAATATTGGCAAAGCTGCAGCACGTGACAATAGTCTTAAAATCGTATAAATATTTTTTTATATAGACTATAACAAATAAGTTTAGTCAAGTTATTTTATTCGGAAATATTAATCGTGATAAAATATGTAATAATATATAAGTCAAACGTTTTGCATATGTTTTTTTATAATTATATGGATAACCTAACATAGATATGTTGGATAATTTTATTGTGAACTTTATCGGAGGTATTTCTTATCAATTTCGACGTTAGAAGACCAGTAAATAAAAATACAATATATATGTAAAATAAAAGTTTAATCTTCGATATTTTCAGTTCCGAAGTAGTTTCCACTAACTTTACCAGCACCTACGGTCGTAAATCATAAAGTTCTAAGAACAGAAAATATAGTTTTTGTCGTTTCTTAGCAAACACCAAAATTAGAAGCAGCAGAAGCTTAACGTCATGCCTATCTCTATAGTTGTAGGCGTCAGGTAATAACAACAATACTTATATCAATGAATAAATAATGTCAGCCACAACTTTGTACAACTGTTTCAGATTGACCAGATACTATGAGTTAATACGAATATTTAGTAATTGGTTTGTAGGTGACAGATATGTAGGTTTAAATATTATTGTTTCGAAGTGTGTACCTAAAGTTCGACAACGAACGTCTTTAACACCATACAATTTTTCATTAAACAGCTTCCTCTTTTAGTAGATGCTATGTAATGTTTTCAATTTTGGTTTATAATAAAGTCATAACTTTATTCGTTCTTAAATAAATGTTTCTCAGGTACTATTAAAAAGAAATATAAAGTTTTCTAATAAAATTCCATTTGATGTTGTTTTTTATTATATTTATGTATATATTAATGTTTATTTTTATATTGTTTTAAAAACAACTAATCATTAAATAAATTTTCTTAAATGTCTCCTTAAATTATTTTCTTTTAAATATCCTCTTGCCCTTCATTGCGGTCTGCCCATTTATACAGAATGCTAATTCCTTCCTGTACCTCATGGATAACAACGAATATACGAATTGTTAACAGATAATGACACCGCTCTCTGTATGGTGATTCGTTTATGATCCAACCCTGAAAAGTATTTCTAAACATTTAAGCGTATAGTTTACACGATCACACTATTCCGTTCGATAAAGATAATTATTCTCCGTCATCAACGTTATCAAGTTACTTGTCGGAGTTAAAATTGTATATAATTTCAGACAAACGAACTAGATAGTAATTACGAAAAAATTATATTTTTCTACATAAACTAGTTAACAAGGTTCTTCGGGTGTAATTTCAGAAGTTCCACTAAAATAAAGATATTTTCTTATTCGAGTTTACTTATATTTTTATTTAAAAAAACATAAACTCGGAGAAAATATTATATAGAGCAAATACATATCACCTTTTTTTTGGATTTGAAGAAAAGTACACATTATTTTATACATATTCACTTAAGATATTTACCCTGTGAGAAAGATAGTACAAGTTTTGTTCGTTATGTGGAAAGGGATAACGTTATGCAAACATTCCAATCCTTTCGCTTAGACGCGTATTCTTTGCTTATACTCCAAGCTTATATTCCATCTGGCTAGATCTTTATGTTGCTTTGTTACGGAACTTAAATCTTATAAGGTTGGGATATTTTTAACAATTATTTATATACTTATAAGATATAGAATACACTGCCAGTAGGCTGATATTTTTAAATAAGGCGTGTATTTCAATTAAAAAAGGTTAATTATAAAATTTGTTGTATGTACTATATTTCTAAAATATTTTATGATTATTAAATTTATCTGAGCTATTATTTGATTCTAGAAACATTAACCCATGTTAAGGAAACAGTAAATCACTTTTTTTAGTGAGATGTGAATGTATTAAATGTCTTGTCATTCTGTAACATTTTGTTCTCCCACAAACACTGATATATTTCATTACCATAGATAAAAAGTAGCCTATGTCACTCGATAATAAATAGCTATGTGATAGAATTAAAAAAATTGGTTCGGTAGTTTTTGAAATTATCTAATATTTACAGACATACATAAAATCACCACTTTTCTCTTTATAAAATTAGTGTAGATGAATGTATGTGAAATGTATCTATATATTAAATTTATATTTATTTTTTTATTATATATATTTAGGTGTGGGTTTATATATACTTTACTTTATTATGATTTTTTAATTTCTTCTATTTTTAATTTAATCATGAGGGGTTTCGCTATATTCATTTTCTTCACTCTCTCACTAACCTCAATTGCCGACTTGCAGAAAATGTCAACACGCATTAATTCCAGCCTCTTTTATTTTTTGTTTTCTATTGATAATATTGAAATGATATTTATATTTATTTACGTTTTTATGTAATTTCATAGTTTATTTTATTTACTAGAGTTTAGTTCCTGTAAACAAGGCAAGTGATATATAAATAATGCCGTGAAGCCCCCTCCTTGCCAGTTCATAGTTGACGTTTCGTGCTTATTAATATTCCTTTAATCCGATACATATATTATAAGCAGATCATTGAAAATATACGATTGTAACATTGTATCGGTTATCAAGTGATTGAACCGGATAATATATCAACAGTTTTAAAATTAACTCTCATAATTATATCCTATAATATTATTGAATGATTTTAATTAAAATGCAAACAATAGAATTATAATTAAAATTTTAATTATATTGCCTTTTCATTTCCCGAGGCAATTAAGTTATGAATAATGAAAACAAAATGTGCTTACTTTATAAGATCACATATATAATAAGTAAGGTAATAAAAAATCTCAATCGTTGTTATTAAGTATTATTTAATTAATAATCATCTATATCCACCATTAATATACCATTCTAGTTCACTGTTATAGACATACGATTAAAGTAAACTTTATTTTACACACAGTACTATCAACAGCTGTTATAGATTGTGAAAGGCTAACATGTAATTGTATGGGCAAATGTAATAGTATTTTTTATTAATTATTAGATTTCATAAAAGCGAATGCAATTATAAGAATTAGACTAATTGACAATATTATTCCTGATAGTGTTATTAATATGCGGTTCCTTTGACACATTACATATAAATATTTACATTGATCATGGCTCACCCATACAGTCATCAACATGATAACGCTGCAAAGTAAGTTTTACACTAAGTTACAAGTATAAGTAATATAAAAGTAAACTGCCTCATAAGGAAAAAATATTTGTGTCTCCGGGCTTGAATAATATAATTTAGTATATTTCTTTATTTTTCCATGACTTACAAGCAAAGGACTCAAATAAGAAACATTAATATCAGCTAAGTCATTATTTGAAACAGATGAAAGTGCGGATTTTATTAACTGAATCTTTGTAAGTTATAGAGCGGAATGTTATCATGTGCTTATTTACGTTCTAACACAGCGATGCATTCTAATAACATTTCGTAAGTGCCACTGCATTGTTAAGGTTTGGAACTTAATAGCTGAACTTTATGATGCTGATATGCTGTGACAGCGGTATGCTGTGGATGTAGTTGTAAAAGTTATCTATAATTTATTTCTGACTTCTGATCCACCTCTGACCACATGATCGTGAATAAGTCGAAATAAATCTCGCCATGTGATAGATAATAGTTGTATCAACCATAAACAAAATTTTCAGGTTAGTAGAAGAAACGTACTGTAAATATAATTTTCACAGATTTAATAAAGTTAGTTTTCTGAAGCAATTTTTTTTTTGTACAAGAGTTTATGGTTATTTTATTTTTTAATAATTGTTCAGAGTACATCGCAAAGGTATTCTAGTTCGTCAATCAATGATTTAATACTTGAAATATAAAAAAAAGAAAAAGGAATTGCAAAAGCGAAACGTGTAACCAAGGAAAATCAACAAGACATAATAAACGGACTAATACTTTACTCTTCCTCGTCCAAATCTAGCTTTGCTTACTTAATTTGGAACAACTTTATTTAAAAATAAAATTATTTTAATACTCAGAAATTAGTAAATAAAATTATAATATATAAAATTAAAATAAATTAATAAGTCAGGTGTTAACTACTTTTAGGATTTTATTAAAATACATTTTAACGTTTGATTTTGTTGTTGTAAATGAAATTGGATTATTTTTAGGATTTTTATTACAGATAGACTTGTATTGTATGGCATGGTTTAAAAGATTAAATCTTCTTTTGATTGATTCTATTAATCAATCATGAATCTATTAAATATGATGAATGAATGAATCTATTTGTTATTACTTAGATTTATTTCTAAATATTTGTACCAAAGTTATGTGATTATATTATTTATCCCTTTGCCAAGTAATAAATTTGTTTAATGGCTTATATGACAGATTCCAATGTAATATTTGTATCAGACTCATCTTTCATAGTTCCGATTTAATAGAGACATTAAGGAAATTAATTGCAGAGTTATTGGAACAAGATTGCAGCAATATCGTTTCACGCGCCAGCCGTTAGAGTATGAGTTAGGCGGGACTACTAATATGAATAATTATTGCTAATACTCGTGTTTTAGTTCGTGAATCTTCTATTTCAATACATCCAAATTTATTTGCAGTTAATAATACAAGCTTTCTGATGGATTACATATTTATAAGACTGTTGTTATAGAAGCGTAAAGAAACTTAGGAGTAGATTTATATATATATATATATGTCGCCGCGTTGAATATTATTGAGAAAACAAATTAATTGATTTACATACTTATAATTATTTAATTTTTAACAATCATTGTAAATACAACTCATCAATGTCTATTATAATAACCAATTCCACATTTGTTATTTACACATCCAGAATTGTTTATTAAGATGGCCGACGCAAGATTTAAGAAGTTATGATTTTGACTATATTTAATGGTTTATTAAGATGGCCGACGTAGGATTTAAGAAGTTGTGATTTTGACTATGTCGAATTGTTCATTAAGATGGCCGACGTAGGATTTGAGAAGTTGTGATTTTGACTATGTTGAATTGTTTATTAAGATGGCCGACGTAGGATTTAAGAAGTTGTGATTTTGACTATGTTGAATTGTTTATTAAGATGGCCGACGTAGGATTTAAGAAGTTGTGATTTTGACTGTGTTGAATTGATGGATTGTTAAATTTAATGTTGTTTGTGTGTAAACAACTTCTTAAATAATTATTTATTTATATTATTTATAGTTATTACATGATTTTATGAATTGTAATACTCAAAGCCGTCCGAATAAGAGTTACTTAAATAGAGTCTTTGATAGTATTATGTAAAAAACTATTGTGATTGACTAGCAACGATTCACTTGAAGAGAGGAGAATCTTTGTACTAAAAGGATGTTTTATGAGCAGGGCTCAGTTTACTGCTGATTTTCGAGGAATAAACATTGTAAGTAGAATCCATGTCAGTTTGTCTAATTTAATTTGAATGTTATTTATTTAAAATAATAAATAATAATTAACTTGTTTCATTTTGTTAATATTCTCCTACCTGTAATTATTTCACTATGATAATTGTCACTCACTTAACTAATATAAAATCATAGAACTATAGTTGGTATATCTTATTATAGTTATAGTTACAATAGAATCGATGACTACTATATGGTCAGTGATTCTATCTTTTCTTAAAAAAGAATAATAATTCAATAAATTTCCGATATATATTTAAAGATATTTAACAAGTGAATGAATATAATACAATTAATATCCATAAAAAATCTGATAAAATAATATGAAACAAATGAAAATCCCCTACATCCTGTCTAGATTTTAATTTCTGTTCAATTTCAAGGTATTATGGTTATATACATGTCATAATGATACTGGCTTCTACTATAACACATATTTCGTATTAAAATAAATCGAATTAAAATTAATAAGACTATAATATTGTACCGGGGTCTCTAGATAAATAAAATACAATACAATAGAGTGTAAAAAGTCATAAGTAAAGTTAATAAGAGATAATATAAATTTTTAATAATATTTAATAAACAATTTAAATTTCCTTAAACAATAATAGTAAATAAACTGAATTAATAAATGAAATGTCGATTGTATTTTTTTATATTTATTAATAATTCATTCCTTTTAATCACTTTGAATCAATATAGTGAACTGAGCTCCAGTACTTGTTATTTATAATCTAATACGACGGTACAATACTGTAATGTACAAGGTACAAGGACTTTTGATAAAGAGCTTGAAATGAAGGTCACTATCACTGTTTTTATTAGTGATGGCGATGTTTTCATAATACATTGATTAACAATAAATATGAAGTTTAGGAGATCTATTTCCGAGATTAGTTATTTATTATTTAGTTAAAATAATCGATATTTTATAACTTAATATAATAAATTCCGGCATTGTTATTGTTAATATCGTAATTCGCAGTGTATTATTTCCACTCTTCATATATTAGTGATCCATAAGACACACCCACAGTGATCATTGTTCAGTTTTATTTATTTTAAATTTTTTTCTTTCTTTCTTTAGTTAGGAAATGAATTTATAGGATTGATTGTCTTATTGCTATATTTCATTTGACTTTTATTTAATTGGATGCTAACTACGTATAGAACTCACTTTATTTATAATAATTAAATGTATGTTAATCTAAATGCTTAAATTAATATATATTTAAAATCCATATTTGTTGTCGTTCTGTACGTCAAAAACAACATTATGAGTTATTATCTAATATATTATGTGAAATTATAAATCTTTAGCTGAATTTTATAGCATACATAGCAATCTAAAATATTTTAGAGTTTAATTTTGTTTAAGTAACAAGTTTACAAGCAGACTAAAGTGACCGATAAAACCATGTCTTCCATTAAATGCATTTGCAGTTATTAAATAACAATCACGGGAAAGCAATAAAGAGTACAGTCTAACTCATTGCTTGAAGTTTACTTTTAGTAATGTCTCAAACAGTGTATCTTAACGTCTATTGTATTGTGTGACTAAAGCCAAACCTATTTCAACCAATAGTTTATTTTTTTATGAGCATGACACTCAATAGATGTAAGTAGGTACTTAAAAATAACTAGTTAGTAAATTATTATTAACTAGTTATTTTTAAGTATTAATTATAATAATTTTGGAAAATTAAGTTTGTTATCACGTCAACATAAAATGACGATTTCAACAACAAGTTAAAAACATTAACGCATCTACAAGGTCACATGTTAGAATTAAGTTCATTATTACTTAATAGTTCATCACTACATATGAAAAAAGGTTCTCGCCACTTCTGTCTTTCTGTACGCGATAAACTCAAAAATTAAACTGATTGGTAAGTGGAGGATTCATGAAGAAGATTTAGGTAAATAAATTGTTATGGTTTATCATACTTAGTTGAAATATAATCATATTTGTTAAAAATTCCAAAAAATCAGCTACGTGGGATCATCTTTTATCGCAAATCTATCTTGAGATAAGGAAATAATGTATGGTGCGATATATATTTTAAGCTTAGCCTACTTATGATAACCCTTTACGCTACGATAATCCTTAACAAAAAAAATTACACGTATGTGATTAGATTTACGAGTACATTATTTGATTAGATTTAAATTTATAATTTTATGTCTACACAATTAAAAAACTTCAAATAATGTTAAATATGTCTTATCGACACTGATAACAATAACAGGCAATTCTATTTTATAACATGCTCTACAACTTTTCCAAAGCCGGGGAGCCATGCTAGTAGTAATTTCTGTAGGTTTGATAATAATTATTTATAACAGTATTATATAAACAAGCATTTCAAAGTTTATGTGCGATACTAAAAAAAAATATTTTACTTTCAATGTTTGAATTTCCTAAAAGATTGCTCAGCTTTTCCCTCTCTGTAAAAAAAACATCTATGTAAACAAACATTGAGTGTGGATGACTGTGTACCAACAAGAGCTATCACAATTTTGAGCTACGAAAAGTTTGAACAATCTATCAAAACTGCACACATTCAGCAAGTTTTTTCCTCTCCCATTGTTTGCTTTGACGTGTACTCGGTGTACATATCGCAAGATAAAATGTTGTCTAATTAATAGTTTCTGTTATTGTAGCTCTATAAAAAGCTACATTTTTGAGTAATTAATGTTTTTAGCTTAGTGATCACTTTATTTTTATTTATAATTTGTTCAACTAGATTACCCGATGATAGTCTTGACGTTATATATGGATATTTACAAATAATGGTGTAAATGATTTGTCACCCTTGACAAATGGGAGGGATGAAGGGAGTTTAATATGAATAGAGGGGAAGGGTTCTACTATCCTGGACGAGCCACAATGTACGAGCTGCAGTCATATAATTGCAGCTAAAGTCTACCACCAATTACTTATAACACCATAAATATTGGTCAGTTACTTATCTATTTTCAAAAGTTTCTCAATTACTGGGCATACAGTGAACTAATTTAGGTGCCCGGAAAATAAGCTTCATTACAAAAATACAAATATAGGCTAACACAATTCCGTAAAAGTTGTCATATTTTGATAAGTCCTAAAGGTCAAGTGTAAAAGTGTAAAGAATGCTAATTGGTGTTGTCTACACCTTGGAAGTTGTACTAGTGAAGCAAAACTGTTGTCAACATAGTTTTTAGTTTTATAAAAAGCTTTGAATTAAAAATGCGTTTGATGTGATCTTTTAATTTATTATCCGATAGGTCGGTGATAGATTTGGGCAATTTGTTGTAAAAATGAATACTGGCCAGATTTTGTTTTGTGTCCTAATTTAGATAATTATTATCTTATAATCATTATTTGCGACTTAAAAGGATTTGCATTGTAAATAGCTTGTACCTTCTACCGGACGTGGACAGTCATATGCCCTCTTTGTTCGATCTTCTGCTGACTACAGATCCCGGAAAGTACTAGGTCACTGTCAAGGCTTTCTTAGGATCCTCTGTTCATTGCTTGGTAGGGAGTGTAGTGCCCATTCAATTTTATTTTCGGTTGTTGCAAGAGTTCATGGGCGGCGGTGATCACGTATCATCTGTGACTCGCCAGCTCGTTTGCCCTACTCTTACATAAAAAAAAATGTTAAAATACTTAATTATGTTGTAAATCCTATTTCAAGTTGCTATGATAAATGTAAACTAAATCATAGTTTTTCAGTTCAGTATTTTAAAAATATTTTTTTAAAGTGTACCTTTGTAAGTTACATACATTGCATGTATCGAACGTACGAGTATATTTCTTTATTATTGCTTGGTTAAATAAAATCAAAAATATGTATGTTCCAAAGTAAGTTCTATTCACATGTTTATAAAAATATAAGTCAAGGAACTTTTGCAGGATTCCGGTAATAAGTGTTTGGTTGAATTTTAAATGATTTGAACAATTATTTAAAATCACACGCACCTTACAAAGAGATGTAAACCAAAATAAATAAAACAAAACCGAAAGCAAAGATTTATTATTATTATTTTATAATTTACTTATCTTTTCATTCCTTTACAATTTATAAATACGTCATTGATGAATATGTCATAATCAAAGAAGGAATGCGTGTTATTATTACCTTATCCAATAAAAGTTATTGTATGTTAAGAGGTAAAGTTTTGATCGTTTTTTAGTTAGATTTTAATTTTAAAAAGTTGTTTAAAATTTAAATTTTCTTTCTTATAAATTTATTTTTTCTTATCAGAAATTTTATCTAAACATAACAATATGCTTTAAATTAATTCATTAGTTATTAATGAATTTAACAAACACAGAATACAAAGCCAGGAACAATGGTAACTCGAGTAAACTGATAATTCACTTCAGTGCGTTTTCAGACAACGTATTTCTGAACAGTATATTAAGTTACTTGATATTAAATTAATAGAGTATAATAAAAGCTATAAGAACAATATATAATAATTATTTTAGTGTTATTGAAAGTCAAAAGTCGTAAAATAATTTCAACTCGGATCACGGGGGTATTTACAAACGCTAAAAGGACAACGATTATTTAAATTTTCATCATCACAGCATCCATTTATAAAAATAAAAAAAAATAATACCATAACATTACAGAAACACATGACCATTATCTGATATTATTCATAGTTAATTCTCGGGTTACCATATATTTATATCAAAATTACACCATATTAATATATCAGGTACGTTTCATGTGGTTGATTAAATTGATATAATACTTGGAATTAATAAAAGAAATTGAAAGGAATGTATTACTAATAATAAATCTAACAAAGTATTTTACAATTAATTTGTAATCCAAACAATATATTTGACCTAAAGCCATAACAAATTGCATTACTTAAATAATGTTTGGATTTTCTAATTACTTATAATGTTAAGGTGACTTTATAATTGACGTAGATTGACCCACTCCTGTGAATGAATGACGTAATTTTTACACTGTAGTGCGTTCGTCATAATATTGATTAGCTGAGATGATTGTAATATAACTTTATTTAATAAAAAAGACGATTGTAATCTTGTCAGTCAATTTATTTTATAGGCCTTAGAGTAAATAGGTTTAAGTTATTACAGTAAGTATATTTTTAATAAATAAAATAAATTGTATATACATCTAACTATATTACAACTATATTTTATATAAATAAATAACTATGAACGGTTAAATTGAGTAGCTTTATCCACTATAAGGTAAGGACATTAGTCGTAACTTAATAATGATTCTAAATGATATCGTGAATGATATTAAGCAGCTGTTTAAACTCTGAAATATTTATTGATTAAATATAACATGGAGATTTCTATAACACTTTTTCTTTGTAGGAGTTAATTTTTTTCTTGAGAAGAAAAAGAGCTATCTTAAGAGACTTCAAATAACAATACGAGTCAAAATTATTCAACTGAATGGTGACAGTGAGTTGGCTAATACAATAAAAAACTGTAGTGTATTAATTAAAAAGAATATACCAATGATTTTGTTTGAACTTAAATTGTAAAAGATATCAAAGAACAGTGTCTTTCGCTTTGAAACTGAATAAATCTGAATACAATGTAAACGTATTGTCCTTCATTAACACAACAGCTATTTATCTTTTATACTCAAAAAGTTCCTAGTTCTTACCAAAATAATGTTATCGTAATGATCGAGAAACGAAATATAGTCACACGTACATCAAAATATTATATAAAAATATCCGTCAATATGACTTTTTTATTTAAATAGTAAAAAATAACTTTTAAACAGCATGTAATAATAAACATAACTGAAACTAAATCATTACAAAAATCGATATATTTTTACACAATTCCATCTTTAAAAAATGTACATCTTTAATCTATAATATTATATTTACCTTCACAGCATTGGCTATATATATAGTTCGACAAGATATCTTAAATCTTACTTTTTTTAGTTTTAAATCAAAAAATCAAAGTGCATTATTGCTTGAAAATATCTTGAATTTGAATTTAATTTATGTACGTACAAATTTACAGTTGTTTAAAAGACACGCGTATTCTACAGAGTAGAGAATTATAAAATATATTTTCCTTAAAACTTAAACTGATTGACATCAAGTAAAGCATACATTACGATTGAAAACCATATACGGTCTGGAATTATATTAATATTTATATTTTTAATAAAATACCCATGCCTCTTATCGAACTTAAGTTCCGTATTAGAAAATGGTGATACGTATTTTTAAAAATTATAATATTATTAATCCCTTAATTAAAAGTTTAATACTTACTATAATCTCATTTCAATGAAATGAGCAAATTGGCTTATTTTAACTTATTTTTAGAAAAGGTTCTACAGAAAAATCTCATTAATTTGCAATTAATTATTTCACTGGTCGCTTATTATAATCTAATTAAATAAATATAAAATTAAAGAAATACACCGAGAGTTCTTGAAATGAACTAGAACAGTTTAATAAGGTAGTAGAAACTTCTTCAAACTTTAAATTAAACATTACATGTAATTGAACTAAATATTAGTTCAATTACAATATTTGCAAAAAACAATTTAAATATTGTTTTTTTTACTAATTAAAAAATATTATAATACATACAATACACAAATTATTTGATGAATTATTGGGTCATATTTATATTGTTAATTCAAATTAAAGACAGTATGCATATACAGTGTGTGGGTGTGTGTGTGGGTGTGTGTCCTATTGACTTATTCGTACCCTGAGAATAAAACCAAAACTCACAGAAACTGAATGCATTGTCCAAATGGGTCCAAATGTACTTTTAAACTATTTCGTTGTTAGAACACATCCGAAAAATTCAAAGTTGTTTAAGACGCTGAGGAAGAGCTCCGATACAAGCACATTTACAAAAATATACATATCCCAGTTTTCTGTCGTAAAAATTAAAACTATATGGAATTTAATTGTAGCGTTAATATAGTGTATGTAGTGTGTAATACAGGTCCCGGACGATTGGCGAGATACTTTTGTATAAAGGCAAAGGTTCACAGATAGACTGTGCAAGCTATAGGGCTATCAGTTTGATTAGCTTGGGCGGTAAAGTATATGCTAAAATATTAGCAAGAAGTATGCAAGAGAGATCTGAAAGGCTGTTGTGCGAGGCCCAAGGAGGTTTTAGACCTGGAAGAGGGTATATAGATCAGATATTTCCCCTCCGCATGATCACGGAAAAGTTTTTTGCCCTAAACCAAAAGGTTTTCTGTGCTTTTGTGGATTTGGAAAAGGCGTTTGACAGGGTTGTGAGAAAAAAGTTATGGGAGATACTGCCCCGATACAACGTGAACGGACCCTTGCTACGGGCTGTAAAGTCTCTTTACAGAGATCACTCAGCCCGTGTGCGAGTAGGAGCTGGCATGTCGCCCTGGTTTGACATCCAATCGGGTGTTAAGCAAGGTTGCGCTATGTCAGCTTGGTTGTTCAATTTGTATTTGGATAGTTGTCTCCAAGGAGTGAAAGATAGTGACATGGGAGTGAAAGTAGGTGACCTTAAGGTCAATTGCTTACTATATGCAGATGATGCAGTGCTCATTGCATCATCAGAATGCAATTTGCAGGCATTGGTCACCACTCTGAAAGATGGGTGTGAAATTAATGGTCTTAACCTGAATGTAGATAAGACGAAGGTTCTGATATTTGAAAGAAATGAAGAAAGAACAGAATGTAAGATCAACGTGAATGATAAGATAATAGAACAAGTGAATGAAGTGGTATATTTGGGAAGTATGTTTAGCAGAGCCGGAAGATACGAAATGGATGTGGAAAGGCGTATTGCTGCTGGTAACAGAGTCAATGGTGCTTTGACTGCATTGTTGAGACGGCAAAACGTCAGTATAGCTGCACGTTTGGCTGTACACAATGCAGTTTTGCTACCGACGCTGTTATACGGCAGCCAAACGTGGGTAACACAGAAGAAGAATGTAAGAAAGATGAATGCTGTGGAGATGCGATCTCTTCGCAGAATATGCGGAGTCAGTCTAGCTGATCGAATCCGCAATGAAGAGATCCACAGAATGGCAGGTACTAGCGAAGATGTCACGATGAGAATGAAGAAGAACGTGCTCAGGTGGTTTGGGCACGTTGAACGAATGAGTGATGAAAGAATGGTAAAAAAGATTTATACAGGAAAAGTGAGTGGTAAGAGAGAAAGGGGGAGGCCTCGAGTGACCTTCGAAAACACTGTATCTATGATACTGGAGGAAAGTCACGTAAAAAGCATGAGTACCCACCGGAGGGTATGTATGAAGAGGTTGATGTCTGTGGCCGTTTGGCGCTCCGTCGTCTCTGGCTACCCCGTAAGGGATATGGCGTGAAGGTAAATAAATAAATAAATAATATAATGTAACAATTCGAAAATTTAACTATTTACTCAAATCGCTTAGATTTAGTACATGTACAAAAGTTAAATAAACTGGGCGTCCTAATAAGCTCTATGAAGTATTCGTACATTTATTTGTTTGAAAGTTTTAATTTTAGACAAGTTGATTTTTCAAAAACAGCAAGAAGAAAGTTACCTAACCGTTGTAGCTATAGGTAAAATGTTTGTAAGAAAATACAGTTTCTAGTAAAAAAAATTTTTCTTGATCCCTTAGAAACGTATTTTTTTATTATTTGATATGTAGAGTATCATTATACTTAACAAATTATATTTTAGTCGGCAATGAGTCGTGAAATACACAATATTGTTTAAATAAACTTAAAGCTTAAGCTCGTTATTTCAGAGAGCTAAAGCTTGCTAACACAATAATTATCAGTTTTCTGTGTAACATTATGTAACCTCGTACTTAGTTGTAGTTACAATAATTAATCTCTCTAATGAATTTAATGAAGAAAGCTTTTATTAAAATAGTGTAGATGACTTTCTTGTAGACGATATAGATAGGAGATAATTTAATCTTTTTTTTATAGGCTATGTTATTATAGATTGTTTACATTTTACGTTTTAGAACATGTGCTATTTTTAAATCGCTGAAGACCTTGAAAACGAGGTTCAGCGTATCAAACACGTTTTTTGTCGTTGTTGCTAACTTGCCAGTGTTATAGTATTATAAGCTACCTAAAGTGGACGGGGCAGGAAATGTATTTACTGATAAAATATAAGTCAGCTTGCACACAGGTTCTATGATTTCATTTTTTTTTCACTTCTCGTTAAATAGTTAGTTTAAACCCAGTTGTAATTATGGATTGACTAACTTGATTTCGAAAGATGGCATGCAAAATATTCAGGAAATCGTTTTAAAATATAAAATACTCATTAAACAGTACAGAATACAGAAAAAAAATAACCTTTTTAAGTTGTTTAATGTTATCGAATTTTAATCAAAGCTACGATTACGTAATGTATTACTCTTAGTACAGTATTTCCTCAATATACATAACGTTGACGTCAAAGTGTTTGTATTTTTTAAAAGAGGTTGGGCAACGTTTTCCATTGATTTGAAAGCTGAACTTTTCCGACCTTTTCAACAATTATCAAATTATACACCGAAATCCTCTTCATACCTGTTTTTGAACAAGATCTCGGTTTCGTGTGGCTATTCCTATCGGTAAAAATCCATTCATTAAAATCGTAATCTTTTTGAATTAATAGTTTTCAAATTTAACTCTAGCCTTAAGAAAAAAAAATAGATGTCAATATAATATCCTGAAGAAACTGAATTTCTTAAAAAACAACTCGATATACTTTTGTCGTCCTCCAACTAAATTTAAAAACTTTAAACGATTGACCACTCCTATAGATTTATAAGCCATTTAAGTCAATCATAAAAAAATAAAATTAATATTCAAGCCCTCAAAATAATAAAAGCAAGATATCATTTAAACAATTGCAATTAATTTTGAAGCTAAATGTTTTGTAACATAGTAGGAATTGCATTATCGCCTTACTGACTGCAAGCCACATGCTATAATTTTAAAGTCAAGTGGCAAGGAATTCTTAAAATGTGAAGAAAAGCGACAGAAATATTTTAAAAGTAATTTTAAATATTCTGAAACATTTAATTCACGTACCATAACAATAACAGTAAATTTATTGGTTGAACTTTAAAGTAAATTTAAACCAATTAATAAATTATAATAATTGTTGTCCAAATCGCATATGAGGCATTATCTCTCTACGAATTGCACTATCACTGCCATTATTTCGATTTTGTAATCCATAATATTTATCATAATTTGTATTATAATATTTATAAATCAAATATCTTTTAACATCAAGTCCTATCATACTTCACTTGAACTAGTAGCTTCATTTTTACACTTCGTGTTATTAGAGTATGTTTTTTTATTATTCAATTACAAAAGTATAGTTTAAGGTTTTTTCGGGATCCGTGTTTTAAAAAGATGTTACTTGCCAAATTTCATAGTTCTTGGTCAACGAGAAGTACGCTATTATTATTGTTTTTTTTTTTTGAAAGTGTCAAAACGTGCGTTTTTGTAGCATAAACCACCGTACCTTTTTTAAAAAATTAAATTAAAGTTTTATTTTTTTCACAGCTTCAAAATGGTGTAAACTTCATTTCAACTCGATATCTTCACGCGTCCACTAAATAAAGGGCCTTAACAGACAGACAACAATGGACAGACGGAGAACGAAGTGATCCTTTAAGGGTTATGTTTTTTTCTTTCAAGGTGACCCTAAAAACGATTGATATAGTTGTCAACCAATTTTGCTTGCTCTACGTTATAATGTAATATTGATGACATTTATTGACGAAAAATATTTGACCGTGTGAACATTAGCATACGCATAGTCTATGCAAATCTTAAGAAATATGTACATTTTGTGCGTTGCAAAAGTATAGTTTTTAATATTATCTCTCTTTTCACTCACTCTCACTTAGTAGAATAAGCGATGTTAAGTAAAAAATTTAAATTATCGTATCTACTATGCGTAATTAATCAATAATGAGTAATAATTTTCAAATAATCTTTAAATTTACCTTAAGATATTTAACCCACGACAGTGTTTCTAATTAATTATTATTTATAAAAATATTAAATTTCTGCATATCATAATTTCCTACTCCTCCACCCGTGTAATTTCCGTAAAAAAGGGTACAAAGTTTCATACAAAGTGCGTTTATATACTCAAGATATAATAAAAGGAATTATAAATTTAACAATTACTGTAAAACTACTTTTATAATATCACATTCACGTATATATAATGATATTTTATTTTAATTTTTTTACTATGCCCTATCTGAATGCTGTTTTTATTTTAAAAATAAATCTTTTTATGTGATTTACAATTTACGCTGTCGAGTTTTTTTAACGATTTCAATTCAAACAAATCAATATACTCATAAACTTACTGACGTTTATGAGTGAATTGATTTTTTCACCCAGCGTACGTTGGTCATTAGTATATTACTGAAAATATTCGATAACCATAACCAAACATATTCATCAGAATAATTATAAATTTGATACACGATTACAAATTACTGGATAATTATTGTCAACTATATTTAGCCCGCGAGTTATTAAACTCAGTAATTACATCGAGTTTACTTTGATGATGATTGAACGTTGAATATTTAAAAGCAAAGAATATGAGAAACAAGAAGCTTGTACAATGAAGAACAGGAGCTTTGTACAAAAGGTAACAAAGTGAGAAGTAGTTTTTAGTGATAAATTGTCTCTAGAACGAAGTAAACGGCTAAACAAGTCTTTTGAAAACCTTTAGGAAAGAATTGCTAACTCTTTAAGAATTGCTAATATCTAAAGGAATTTTATAGATTGAACAATACAGAATAGAGAAGACAAAGTATATCCCTAAAGTAAAGTATTCCTACAAAAATTTATTTGGCAGCCACTTGAATTTTTTGCATTATATGCAATATATGACAAAAATTACAAGTATTTAATTATATTAAAATATGTACGTAATGGTTTATTTATAAATGTGAATACAACGATGATTTAGAACAACTGATTGAAATTTAAGCTCTAGGGCCTAATATATTTATAATACAATACAAACCATGAAAAAAGGGAAATCAGTAGGTTCAGTTGGTTTACTAATAAATGTAACGCAGATAATTAGAGAAAATGGATGTAAGTAGGTAACTCTGTTTTTCAAACAGTTGTCTCGAGATGATTCAATCGTGGAATCGTGCAAGAGTACACTAGTGCACCTCATAAGACTGCGACCTGCGTATGCAAAATGTAACCACCCAAAACCAATTCAGCATTATGCCGGAATGAGGAACCACAGATGCCATATTTGCTCTTTACTAGTTGAGCGACACTCGTAAGTTTGTCATACAACAGAGTATGTCGTAAATTTGGGGCCGTAAAAACAGAAGATGTTCAGTATATAGTCTTGACAAGTGTTTTGTACGTTCAGTCTACTAGCCATGTCAGAACGGCTTCCGGTAATAACGATAATTTTAGAGACTGTATCGAGTCGGCGGTAAGCCCCTACTTCTCTCTGTGGATAATGGTTATCTTCACATTGCATCCCTGTTTGTTGTTCTTTTCGGTTCTCAGAACAGACAATAAAATAAAAAGTGTCTCCACTAACATTAAGTATGATATCAGAGACAAGGGCATAAAATATTGCGCCTTAATGAATAAGGACAAGATCAAGTAGATAATAAAACAGATATAAAATTGCAGGTTAACTAGAAAAAAAACACATTGTGACCAAACAAGTCCGCGCACCACTTTTGAACTGCGCCAAAAACTAAAATAAAAAGTATAACTTTACTTTAATTGGTTTTAAATAAATATTGTATATCTCTCACTTGATGATGCGCAAACTTTTATCAGAATAAATAAGATAATTTTAGTTTAGTTAGATTTAAATATTTATAGTAAAAAAATGTTTCATGGTAGCTCTCTAGTAGACTCTTTCGTTATACCCTTGTTTAATAAATATTTTCTGCATTTTCTAGTCATCGATGTCTTTTTGTAAGCGACAACGTGCTTATCATAGTAGGAAACGTTTCCTTTTAGAAACTATTATATTATATACCATGTTTTGAATTTTAGACTTTTATATTAACTTTAAAATTGTTTGCATATTGTATCTTCTACGCTTAAAATCAAAATAAATAGTATACATTTTTCAATTAATATGACTTAAATGACTACTTGCTCGATGTTAGAATACAAGAGAAACATTTATAATAACCAATTATAAAGAAATACAAGGTATGTGTAACGATATTTTCTATTGTTACAATTCTTGAATACTGATACAATATAATGAAAATATTGTACCATCGTACAATTACCATTAAAAAATACATATTTTCTTTTTAATGAATATATACTTTAAAGTAAGGAACTGCATTTTACTTGATTGTGTCAATATTTACTTTTTAAATTTTAATCTTAACAGAAAAGTAAGTTTCGTTGTCCTTTTCATCACAGTAACATTTTACTATGATAAAGATATTTTTATTTAATTGCAATATACAATAAAAGATTACATTTAAAATCTAGATGTGTTTGTGCACGTATAGATGTTGAGATGTAAATTAAAGATTATCTTAGGAGCTTTAGTAAAAATATTAAGTATTGTGATTCATATAGCTGTAGGTGCATGCATAGCAGCGAACAGTTATTCTTACTGTTTTCCTCACCTTTACTGTAGTGAGTATTAACTAACTTATTTACATCCATCTATTCAAAATTAGTAATTACCTTATTGGTTCAAAAATCTAATATTCCTTTTTCCTAGTTTAAAATTCATTAAAAAATATATTAAAATAAGTAATTTAGTAAAGAGTTTTAAATGTAGGTCGTCAATTACTGTTGAGGCAGAGATGGCGATTAAAGCTAATGCGTTTGTAATAAAATGAAGCACATACAAGTTATGTAATAAGTGTGAACGTTAATTAAGATGCTGTAATTAAGTACATTTGATATGACTTTGTATGAGATTAGAATTTTATATCGATTTTTAAATGTGTTTATTTTTTTTTTTTTATTTGTTTATCCTATGCATTGAATTTAAAATTTGAATTTAAAAATAGCAATTCAAAAGTCATGTTAGTAATGTCAACATATATCACTTTTATTACTTTTTTTAAATAGGGCTTTGATATATTATTTCCTATATAAATATTTCTGGTTTTGAATATATTTTAAACTCTTACCATTAACAGGAAATCAAACACTCACAAACATAACTACAGTACTAAAAGGGAAAAAACACTGTATTTAGTTTCGGTAAATTGTCATAACTTTTTTCGATACCAAAACACGCAAAACATCTAACTGGTGCACCGTTTATCAACAATACATAGATATTTATTATACGTTTATTCAGTGACAGCTGTTTCGATCTGAATTTTTATTTACATACTAGCAGACCCGGTCACGCGTTGCTGTGACTATTGTTTTTGATATATTACATTGTAGTAAACTATTTAAGGGGTAACGTTCAGAGTACTTCTGTCATGAAAATCATAATGTTTTCTTACAGTCGATATTAAGCAAAAATAGAAACAAAATTATTTTTTTAATTTTATCCAAATTTATAACATAAATTACAAAGTTTTTAGTAAATAACTTGGAACACTAAACTTACGAATGAGGTAGGTAGGGTAGATACATCATTCGTAATTATTCAATCCAGTCAACAGATACCGCCATCTTTTAGAATTGTTAGGAGCTAACTGCAAAATAATAAACAAAAAATTTGCAACAAAATAATATTGCGACTATGAATTGAGTTGAAAATTATTATATATCTTTTAAGTTAGGTCAAACTGTACGTGGTGTGTAAATTTATTAAAATCGGTTAAGTAGTTAAGGAGTCCATCGCGGACAGACAACGTGACACGTGGTTAACTCGTATATATATTAAGATTTCTGGTAGACTTTTTTTATCATTTAATATTTTAAATAATATGATAAATAAATCGTAAAATTATCCTTTTTTTAATATGTTACTTTTTCATTTTAATAAGATGTTCATAATTAAAAATATTTGGTGGTTTTACTAATGCATATAATAAAAGTGAAACTCAAAAATTTTAAAAGATCAATCATGAAAAGTGAAAAAAATACATTTTTATAGTAAATATAAACAATTTTTATACAACTCGGCAGACTTCGTTCTGTCAAATAGATTTGGAATGTGGTAGTTTACATTTCGACCTTAAGACGTTTTTACTCTGCTGACCCTCACACATCGCCCTATCATCATGGTAACGGTTCTGTTCAGGAGAATTAAAGAAAAAGGTCAGCTCGGGTGACCTAAGTATCTTCCACTTACTTCCACGTACTTTGGCCACCCTTTTGTGACCCACTAAAAACCTTGACTGGGATATCTGCCAGAGGGCTTCAAACTAAGAGGGGAACTTAAGGTTTAAACCTGATTGAAAAATAATCTAAAGGGATAGTGGGAACCTAAAGGTGACAAAAATTTATAAAGTGGGTGCTTCAATGACAAAACATGGAGATAATTAGTTATTTATTACTATTATTATTAACAAAGGGTTAATAATCATAATTATTAACAAAAATCTGTTTTATTTTTATTTTAGTGCTTTATGATACACAATGTTTTTTGTTTGATTACCTCGTGAATATACAAATAAATCTGATAGTTTTCCAACACGGGAACAGGCAACATACAATTGACCATGTGAGAAACATGTGTTTTCTAGATTTATACCACAAACACCTATTTATGGTCATAGCAAAAGCAAGCTGCACTGGAAACTGTAGTCGTTTAAATTCAAATGGTACATCAGTCGGAATCATTGGGATGCGTGGTATCAAAACGTCTTCTCCTTTATACTTTCCTTTCAGTATAGTTGCTTCTATCACGTTGTTCAATATTTTTTTTATCGCTAACCGTATGCCGTTGCAAAGACGCGGTTGGTTGATATTTCTCAACATTATAACTAACGATAATTAAAGTTTAATTGAAGATTGTGAGGTGGCAATCCTGGTAAATCCAGCGAATTTAAAAATTCAGGCGGATAGTTGACGACATCATCTTGGTTAGTAGCCGAATCAACTGATATATCCTCAATTCGCCTGTAATTTGTTCTTGAATTTTGAAATTTAATTCATTTACATCTATGTTTTTTGCAGCCAATATAGAACTTTCGCTCAACCAATCATGGTTTCTGTAATTTTGAGCAACATCTGGAAACACCTTTTGAATAAGTTCATCTTTTGATCTAGTTAACTGACAAAAACTTTGAGGAAATTTAATGCAACCAGTCAAGGTGTCTATAGGAAATTTGCCATTACCAATGTCAATGAGTTGTTTAGAGAATATGTCTCCAGATTGATTGATTGATTGATTGATTGATGAGCTGTTCTACCACTTTCAAGCAAAGTAGATACGATTCCCCACGAAGCGAGTGCAAGTGCAATTTTATTTTGTGAGCGAATTGTTGCTAATATCAATGAAATCAAAAAATAAATCCTGTACCACCAGGTGCATCTAAGAAGTAAATCCCTCCTCTTTTATCATTTATTACTTTCATAAGTGTATCAAATACATACTTCTGTTGTTCATTCAATAGTGGAAGATTTGTTTGAATTAATTCTTTCAAAGTATTGAGATCAAACAGTTTTTCTCGGTGCAACTCTTGGTTAAAAGCATCATGCATTGGACAATTGGGCGCGGCCAGACCTAATTGAAATAATAGTTTGTTTGACATCATCAAGCACATGTCCTCAATTGAAATCAATACTTCATTGTAAATTTCTTCGCTTATTTGTATATTTGGATTTCCCCTTCTAATCCGTATTTGATACAAAATATCATCACACATATTATCTTTGTACTTGATCCACAAATCCTTGTGGTTTGATGGGAAGCATGTAGACATGATTATAGAAAACAATGTTCGTATTTGATGAGCTTGTGATGATATTACAGCATCATTGAGAGTTTGACCCAATTATCATTTTTCTAGCAATCGCAAACGTTGGCAAGCTTTTTTGTATGATCCACACAAATCACCATCAACAGTTCGTACATGTTGGAATGATGTTGGGCCACGTACATTGTCTAATAGCAGTCGTGAATAAAAACTTTCATCATTGCTTTGATGTACTGAATAAATCACCAATCCACCAATCGCATCGGTAGAATATACATCTGGGTATCCTGAAACTGGTTTTCCTTGATTCCGTGGTATAAATCTCCTTAAGGATTGATTCCAAATATAATATTTTGGCATTTCAGAATATAACAATGTTTGAGCAATAGCATCGTTTTGGCATGTCAAAAAAACTGGTTAATGTAATAGATGGTGGCTGTACAGCTCTTTGTACTGCGTTCTGTGCTGTAAAATATACTCTTTGTCCATTTTCTAAATGCACAGCTAAATGAACAACAGTAGGGTGTCTCTCATGAATAGGAAAAGAAAATATTCGCCAAAGTGCTTCATTACTACTAACATAGCGACCAATTTGGTAGTTGTTACTTCATCATTGGAATTCTCTGCATTAATACCAATCACAGTCATATCACTCCCTTTGGTTACATATTTGCAAATGTATTTAATAGATTTTACTGAATGGCAAGATTCAACGTTGATGTGCGCTTTGAAGGTCTTTGATAAAATGGGTGAATATGGAACAATCCAGCGATTATCTATTTCAATATCTTGTTGATTTAATTTGACAATTGTTGATCTTCCATTGTCTGCTGTCGATCGGCGACGATACAAAGGATAACCGTCAATACCAGTGATTGTTTCAGATGTTAATGTCCGTGGATATCGTTTTGAACATTTACCATCCACCATACATGGTAAATTTTGATTAAGAGTTCCACAGGGACCATGTACCATGTTTTTGATAATTACCTCATGCAATCCAGGATCTACTTCTACATTAGGGATTTCAGCTGATATTACTGCATCAACTTCATTTGACTTTATCTTGTCAACTAACCAAATCAAAATATGTGCATGTGGCAATCCCCGTTTCTGCCACTCCACAGAATGCATCCAGCGGCGTGTCTCTCCAAACACATAATGTTTCACAATGAAATCCATTAAAGATTGCAACTTTTGTATAAAGACTCTGGCTGTGTCTATTTCTATCCAGTGTGGATTGCATGTAAATGTGATGAACAAATCTGCTGTACCATAATGACAAACATATGACATGGCATTTTGAGCATATTCATGCATATGTCGAGGGCTTACGATGTATGTTGCTGGAAGAATAGTTATTCGACTAAGATTGTGTGCATTACCATCAGTATTAATCGCATCTTGAAGGTGAATATACTCTTCAGATCTGAGTTTTGTCTGATTCAACCTGATGAATGTTAATCTCTCCGTTTCAATTTCAACATACATGTATACAACATACTTGTGGTATAATCGCCGACGTTCGAGTATGTGATTGTCATCATTAGGCGGTAGGAATAATAGTTCATTGAACTGACTTTTTTGTTGGTTTTAGAACCTGAAAATAGATTTTTGTTTTCATAACATTAAAAAAATAATAATAATATAGTGACTGATAATATATCTCCTTGCTAAACTAATATTTTTTATTACCTGTAATGGGATTTATCATTTTGTTTGAGAAATCATAGCCATTTTCACCTTGCCAAAATATAATGGGATATTGCAATGCGTCATATGAGCGGTGTGTTTCTTTTATACGTTGTAATTGATCATTCCGACGATGTAAAACAATATCAAGGGATTCCAATTCTTCTTCAACTACAACGATGGCAACTTCATCAATAGTTGGTGCATTAAAACGTCTTGCATGTTGGCCAACAGGTGTTTTATCAGCTCTGATTACAATTTTGTGATTATCAGATGGCATCAGATCCAGTGCAGTTTTAAACAACATAATCAATTGATTGTACTCATGAAATAAAGTTTGTAATTGTTCTACAATAGACCTCTTTACTGAATTGTTATTTGAACAACGCATATCAATTTCGTGTGGTGAATTGCCAATGAAATAAATTTGCAGGAATTTGTAATTGCTATCTGACACTGGTAACAGTGAACCTGCGCTATGATATAGTTGGCCTTGTATCTGTAAATTAAAAAAAATGATTTTTGTCATATATAAATAATATCTGTTCGTAAAAAGTATATCTGTGTCCTAATTTGAATCCCCAATTTATAATTGATATGCTTAGGTATGTCAATATGTAATAATTAGTTGTAACTAATATCCATCATCAAATAATTATATTGTTTCAAAATAATAAAAGTATTGCTAATACTGAATCACCAAATAATATTATGACTAAGTAATATATTTCTTGGGGATTAAGGAACTGAAAGTTAATGACACACCTTTACTTAATTAACAGGAAATTTTGTTCACTAAAATAATAATGATTAACTGCTATAATACCTACCTTAAAATTTGGCATGAAATTTTCCCGAACTACGTTTGTTGCCCCAAACGACGTCATTTGAAAGCAATTGTTATATTGTTGGATATTTGACAAAAAGTGTATGGAATCTGGTTCTATTCGTGAAACCAATGAGTACAATGTCTCTTGTGGTGGATCCAATGGTATCAGTTTCAGTTTCCCATTTGCGCAACACAATCCATTGGCTTCATTTGCCTTACAATGAGAGCAAACCAAGTTCATAGATCCAATAGTAACACATTGGTGGTTACTGTAGTCAATTGACAAATCATAATTGAAAGCAGCTCGATTCAAACTTTCGGGATTATTGGTCGAATCTCTCGCTCTCGCTTCCCGCGTTCGTGATATACGAATTCTTTCACGTTCTTTTCGGTCGTCACGTTCTTGTGCAGTATGATAAGATCGGTAATTAGTTTGGTTTGTAGCATTTCGGGTTCTTCTACCTAAATTACTTCGTCTTATAGGAGGCATATCGAATATACTCACCTAAATTATTTGCACAAAACACGATATAAAACAATCAAAATTAATTATTAAATATCATAAACGCTTTTTAACGCGGTTTGTTTGACAGATGCAATGACGTGAAAACTGATGACAATTTATGTCGCATTCCAAAATTAAAACAAAAGAAAGAATATTCCAAGGCCAATCAAATCTATAGCTCTTAAATTTTTTGACTTTTCAATTTGGTCGGGTTCACGATATTATCACTTTTGCGTGAACCTGCACACACATATATTTGATTGAATTTGAACTTTGTGCAGAGACAATAAAGTGCGAATTGACTCTTCGACGTTAGCAACACACCTACATTGTGTAGACAAAAATGAGTGCTTGTAATTTAATATGAACTTTATTGTATAGCAATACAGTTCAAATTGACTCTAAATTTAGTTAGAAAATATTTGTATAGGAAAAAGAAAAGGGCTCTTTTAGGGTTTTCCTGGAAATTATTCGAATTTTTCTCGCCGTAAGAACCATCCTTGGGCTTCAAGGAATATTTAAAAAAAAAAATTGTTAAGATTGGTCCATGCGTTGTTGAGTTGTGCGCTTACCAACACATTTTGCGATTCATTTTTATATAATAGATATACCGCTGAGATAGAGCGTTTGCTAGGTGGAGTTTTAGTTTCACTGCAAACAATAATAACACAGGCACACAAAAAAAAAAAAAAGTCATGAACCAGAGGGGAGACCCCATTATTTTTAGGTTTTTGGGATCGCTGAAACCGAATATGACAATAAAAACTAATTTTAAATGCCAGTTTTCCCGCTAGCACCCCCTTACTACCTCTTAAGGGGTGAAAATTGAAATTTTTGTATAAAATCAAGATAGATGTGTATTTCTACGTTTTTTGGGATGCTGAAACCGAAAATGATAATTAAAAATAAATTTATGACCACTATCACCCCCTACCACACCTTACGGGGGGTGAAAATTTAAATTTTTCTATAAAGTCAAGATACATGTGTATTTCTACGTTTTTTGGGATGCTGAAACCGAAAATGATAACTAAAAATAAATTCATGACCACTATCTCCCCCTATCATCCCTTACAGGGGGTGAAAATTTCAATTTTTCTATAAAATCAAGACAGATGTATATTTCTACGTTTTTTGGGATGCTGGAACCGAAAATGATAACTAAAAATAAATTCATGACCACTATCACCCCCTTACCACCCCTCACAGGGGGTGAAAATTTAAATTTTTCTATAAAATCAAGAAAGATGTGTATTTCTACGTTTTTTAGGATGCTGGAACCGAAAATGATTACTAAAAATAAAATTTAAGACCTCTATCACCCATTAACACCCCTCACCAACCTTTAAGACTCAATCATGATTTTTGTCCTATTCTTCACAAGTTTTTTCACTTTTTGTTTTTTTTTTTGCTTTCTATTTAATACTACTTATACTGTTATCCATCCGGCAGTGTTGTAAAACGCTTAAAAGATGCTGAACCTAATTCTATGCCTCCGAAATAGAATTGTTACTATTTTCCTGAAAATTTAGGAGACTAAAAGATGCTGAACCTAATTCTATGCCTCCAAAATAGAAGGGACTATTTTCCTGACAATTTAGGAGACTACAGTGAGGAGCAAGATGCAAGGTTCCATCAGGATTAGAGTAGAATTAAATCATGAATATATATCAGATACTTCTGATCGATAAAGCATTTGAATTTCTAATATAAGAGCGAGAGAGAGAGTAACCTCAAACTAGTTTGATAAACATGTCACTTACTGTAAATCGTTAAAATTTCTTCATACATCTTGATTTCATACAAAATTGAAACCCCCCATTAGGGATGGTTAGGGGGTGGTATTGAGTAAAAGAGGTATCAAATTCACTTTTGGTTGTCATTTTCGGTTCCAGCATCCTAAAAAACGTAGAAATACACATCTATCTTGATTTTATAGAAAAATTTAAAATTTCACCCCCTGTAAGGGGTGGTAAGGGGGTAATAGTGGTCATGAATTTATTTTTAGTTACCATTTTCGGTTCCAGCATCCCAAAAAACGTAGAAATATACATCTATCTTGATTTTATAGAAAAATTGAAATTTTCACCCCCTGTAAGGGATGGTAGGGGGAGATAGTGGTCATGAATTTATTTTTAGTTATCATTTTCGGTTTCAGCATCCCAAAAAACGTAGAAATACACATCTATCTTGACTTTATAGAAAAATTTAAATTTTCACCCCCCGTAAGGGGTGGTAGGGGGTGATAGTGGTCATGAATTTATTTTTAATTATCATTTTCGGTTTCAGCATCCCAAAAAACGTAGAAATAGACATCTATCTTGATTTTATACAAAAATTTCAATTTTCACCCCTTAAGAGGTAGTAAGGGGGTGCTAGCGGGAAAACTGGCATTTAAAATTAGTTTTTATTGTCATATTCGGTTTCAGCGATCCCAAAAACCTAAGAATAATGGGGTCTCCCCTCTGGTTCATGACTTTTTTTTTTTTTTGTGTGCCTGTGTAATTCAACTTTTTTTATATACAATTTAAAAGTGATAATTTCAATTACAACGCGATAAGATAAAATGATGAAGTAATATAGTTTTCAGGGACTACTACAATGAATACTTTTAATTAAAGTACTAAAAAAAAAAAAATCACTTTTTCAAATATTAGTCGATGTTAAGGCACCAGTATATTAAAACAAACTGATGTTCTTCTTAAACATTAAATAATTAAAACTATATAATTCAATAATAATTTGTCATAAAAACATTCTTATTCATCTTTTCATCACTTCTGTACTTGCTAGATCAAGTTAAAGACATAATTTTTATGTTGTTACCTACATAATTTTCTGCACAGGATAAAACTTAAAATCCAATAGTCGTTAAAAAAAATTAAAGAGTATCTCAATATTTCATGAAGTCCATAAAATTTATGTTAAAATAGCATAACTTTGACTGATAAAATATAAACATTTTGGTAAATAAATATAAACGTCAATATTTTTGTCTGTTATACAGACATGACAACATGACAGACATGACAACTCCATGCCAAATTAAAGAGATATGAATACTTCATTCAACATACAACTTTAATCAATACGACCAGGATTCCTTATATTTATATATATATATATATATATATATATATATATATATATATATATATATATATATATATATATATATATATAAACATATACATATATATATATATGTTTATATATAAATTTGTTCAATAAAATATTAAATAAATTAATGAAATATTTTCACGTTAAAATCTCTAAAGAAATATATACTATACATACTGGTACAGTCATTACTAAGCTGAATTTTAAGTCTAGAAAACGTCTTAAGAGTTCAAACTAATATTTCACAATACATTTTACAATCAATTTGCTTACTGAATTATGTATTTTAAACTACTAATAGTATACTTACTATACTAATTACTAAACTAGCTTTCGAAAACTTGTGCAGGTGTACAATTTCCTGCGAAGTTACCATTGCAAATAAAATCATGAAAAATAAATTGTTTTAAAATTACAATGAAAGGCATGGACAAATGTCTATGGATATTAAGTTAAAAAAAAAAACTTACTATACTTCTGAATTTGTAGTTGTATATCCCTGGTCCATAGTAGGTTCACACAAGTAACACAACACAGCAGCTTGGCGTAAAACTAAGTGTCGCACCATTTTCCTCCCAGCATTCGACCATTACCAGAGCGACATCGGACTATGGACTACTGTTAATAAGTCACAAAGCGTCCTTGAATGTTAGGAGAATAAGTGGATAAAGTACTAGCATAGATCGTTGTATCGTTAATATGTATGTATATCAATATTCAGACATTATTCAAATCTATTTTGAAAGTGTGTGTAAATGCCATGCAATTCAATGCATGCAATGAGCAGTGAATACTCGTAATAATTGATTTATTAAGTAACGTACTAAGTGTCTCATTGTGCAAAGATAAAATAAATTATAATCTCAATATTTTTTTCATAATAAAGTCAAACAGCATGAAATAAAACACTTCCGAACTAACGTGACAAAATACCTACCTAAAAAGTGTAATATGCAAAATCAGGTAGTAATCTCGATTGAATATTAAAAAAAATATGTTATAAGTAATCAAAATTACTCCTAGTTCTAAAACTTTGGAAGTCTTAATCGTTTACAATCTGACATTGTGAAAAGGCGTATTACCAAGGTCTACTACAGTGCATGGTACGAGTACAGTATACAATATACAACTTAAGTATACACACAAGTCATCAATTATTTTCATCACCAATTATTTTATATATAATATCAGCTTAAAATTTAATTATAATGTTTTATCTCTGTCTATTTATTACATTAACAAAGTTAATTATTATTTTGTGTTATATCAGAATATAATAATATTTATTTACGCTTAAAATGCTCTTCAATGCCGCTTCTAATACGTTTTATAGTGATTGCAGATATTATTAATTCTGATAATGAATTGTTTATGTTGTATATTGTTGCAATGAAAAGTATTTAGAACCATGTATTGTAGTACAAAAATCGAGTAAACCACGTCTTGATCTGATATTTTTAAATGACATAAAAAACCAGTTTTGTTTGCTATATTATGAAAATATTTTGTACACATTAAGTTTATTAAAACGGTGAAACATTTAAACGTCCTTCAGACACGGCAGTCTAAATATACAACCAAAATAAACATATGACAAAAATGAATACAAACAGTGAAATATGATTTGTGTTCTTTATAAAATACTCATTTTTCAATATATTTTATAACTTTATTCAAAAAAATTGTGATATGCAATGACAAAAACTTTAAACATATTCAATTAAAACTATATATATATATTTTTATTAACTATAAATGTTTAAAAATTTAATAAATATTATAAATAATCAGGTTATTATGAACGCGTCGTGATTGTTGGCTTGTTTGTAACGACATGATGTTAAATGTTTTCACGGTAGGAATGCTATGTTTATGATATGCTTTCTGTATGTCTTTTACGTAAAAAAATAAATTAAAGTCCTGAAAACATCAGTATTGAGAAATAGAAATTCAATTGAGTGTGTATAAGTTGAGGGGACATAATGCCTGCATTTGTAGTTAAAATAAACAACAAAATAATAAAAAGAAACACCCTTCAATGAGATTAAACAATTTTAGGTATGTATATAGAAGGTATTATATCAATTAAATTTTAGATTATTTTATGTAGCAGTTGGTTGTATTTCACCTTGTAGTTTCTTGTTTGTGCATAAGCCGTATATTGGAAACATTGTTATGTGATATTTACTGTTTCGCTGCAGTATAACCAATTAAGTGTTATTAGAGATAAGTGATAAATTGACTACAAATTAAATAATATATTATGTTCATCGTTTTAGAAAAATATTAACATTTTAAAACCTATTATGTTAATTTTAAGATACATATTTATCAAATTTGGTTAAATTAAAATTGAACCGTGTAAAAGGAATTTGTCAATATTGTCTGTCTGGCTATTAGTTTCAAGGTTTTGAAATCTGAAAATTGAATTGGAAAAAACGGTCTCTCTCATTAAGAATAAAATTAAAACACTTCGGAGGATTGAACATTACTTTATATTTTAATAGTTACTGTAAGAGTTGTTGTATGAAATACTATATAATCAATATAACTTTCTTCAATAAATCCAATTCCATACGAATGCAAAAATTTTGTTCAACTCTGTCTCATAAAAGATTTTGTAATTAGTCTAGTCAATTACTAAATACACTACTCTTATTATTGCCAAGGAATGCATATTTGGTATATTATTAATATATAATTTAAATACTTTCATGTTAATTATATATTTCCAAAGTCGTTAAGTCAGTTAGAAGATATAAATTTCTTGAGCTGATAATTTAAATTTCATATATTTTGGAATCAAATGTAAATAAAGAAACATAAAAACATTCACTTAATAAAAGATAATTAATCATAAAAGTTAGGAATGACCTAAAACTTCAGTACATGCTGTTTTAAAACTCTAGGGATCGAGTTGCAGAAGTTTCATGGTAAAAACATTAAATGGGTTTGTTGCTTCCGAGTTGTTTTTTTTATTAAGGTACGCTTGACATTTAAGAAAAATAGCTACTTCGTTTAAATAGTATGAAGTAGGAAATGACAATATCACGAATAGTGACTTATCGTAATAATTAATTATAGATTTCTTAATTATTAATCGTCTAATGTAATAATGTAATGTTTTCCAATTTAAAGGCCCATGGCAATACGTAAAAATATTTTCAGAATACTTTAAAAATTACTTGCAGTCAGATTTATTCCACTGTTACAAAATCTCCTCGTAGAGAATATCTGGAGAATTGTTTTGTCGGCACTATTCCATACTATAGAACCATGCAATAGAATTTGATTTTTTTTTCTTTGCCTTATGTTGCAAAATCGTTCTCATCGAAAAAAGCTGCATTATTATAGGTACACCTAATATCCCCCATAAGGGTATTTCAAATATTTATAAAAATATATTACAATCGAACAAAAAATATTCATAAGTACAAAGTAATAAATACTTATTAATATTAGCATAGATGTGAAAATATAAACATTTGTGTGGTTTGTGTATCGCGTATTCTTTAACCATGCTATACTTCCGATTGTTATGAATCATTGGAACATGGTTGTTCGCGTTCCCATCACGGATTTTGAGTTTAGAATTTAGCGGTGGTATGTGATAGTTCGAGCATTTTCTACATGACACGTATGTATGCTTGATACAATTAATTTTAAATACACTGAATGTTAACACTGATATTTCAGTTGCCGATGAAAGTTACACAATAAATCAACACACGTTTGTTGGGTCCACGTTATAATATTATCATTTCGATTTATAGGACATTGTATGTACACTCGTGAATAATTAATTAAGTAATTAATTAATCTTTACCTCTTTTAGTCTTAAATTCATAAATTAAGAAATACTGAATTTTACCTGCTACGGTTACTATATAGCTTTTACCAGCATTTGTGTCCGCGTAATCTAAGTATAAAAAAAAGAAAGAACGGCTTTTAATTTTTTCTAGGTAGAAATGGTACCCTGTGTACTATTCTTCACCTGTAATAATAAATGTCTTAAATATTTTAAGATGATGGATAAAGTCAGTAAGGCTTTAAAACGTACTGGCTTAATACCAAGAATAATCGCAAGCAAAATATAAGGTTCAGGTCCAACCAAAAATAAAGTACTGTTCTCATCTCTGATCCGGATTACCCCAATATCAGCTTCTACCTTTCGACTGCCTACAATGGAGAGCCAGTGCTCTGCAAACGGCTGGACTCTTTGGAGAGACGTGGCTTCTCTATGCGTCTTCCACCGTATTTACAACAGAGAGTGTTTCGAGGAGCAATATGATGCCAGCCAATGATTTTATCACCGCCCAGCACGTCATCGCCTCCTTTACTATCCGTTCCACCTGGATGCGATGCCGATCTTCCACTGTGCAGTTTTCAAGGATTTTTTCCACTTACCATTAAAACGTGGAACGACCCTCCTTCGGAGGTATTTCTAGATCGTTACGAGATGGCTACCTTCAAAAAAGATGTATACTTCCACCTCCAAGGCCGGCAGCGCTCTTGTGAATCCTCATCGGTGACGTTTTCGCAAGCTCGTTTACCCTCGTCTAACATAAAAAAGAAAAAATAGGATTAGTCTCGATATCATGCATGCTGGATAACATCAAATTTTATATCAAAATTATCAAAAAGTTGTATATCAAAGATTGTAGAGTTTATCGGTACACTAGTGATGTTCCTGCTTATTTTACATTTCCTGATTATTTATACTTTAAATACGCTTAATATCTCTAAAAGTGTTTGTAGACCACTTTCAAACATATAATGCTTGTTTGTAGAACTTTACTCTCAAATACAAAGTTATATTTTATATAATGGTAATCGTTAAAACGGATAAAACTTCTAACTATATTACTTCCCTCATAACAGTTCTCTAAAAGATTATATTTTGTAATATTTTCACGAAAGATACACAGAAGAAAATCATATTTTAATGGAGTAAACACACATAAAAACGACATTACATAGTGTATTATGAATAATTATCTCACTGGTGAATCCTACCGCTATTAAATTATCTACCATTGTAAGTACTATCGGTGAGTATTATGAGTTAGTATTATATACATATGTATATAGTACATTATGTATATCTCATATATTATATGATTGCACATTAAGACAATAAAATAATCTGTAAAAAGTATATAACCATGACTTGTGTATGTGAAATAGGTAAAAAAATATTTCAAATCGCAGATGAATTATGGTAGTGGTTCTAATAAATTTACATTACGAATACAAAAGCGAAAACATTTTTTAAATATATTTTTAGGTATAGTAAGAATATTATCGTGTCAGAGAAATATTTAAATTATATTGAGAGAAAAAAAAATATTGATAGCACTATTTTATAGGTTTGAAATAAATTTAAAAGATAAGACTAAAATTACAACTGAAAAGTTTAATTTGATATAAACAGATTCTAAGATATCATATGTGTGTTAGTAAGCAAAACATGCAGAAAATAAGACAAATAATCATGTTACATAAATAATATAAAATATATATATTGGCATCAATTGTCGCAATCATTTGTCAACTCAATTAATTATTTGGTAGCTTAAAGATGCAAAAGCGAGTCAGGCGTTGGACATAGCGTTACTCCTGTGTTTGCGTAATAAAAACACTGAATTGCGAAGTATTTTCATTTTATTATTATTTTTGATGAAGTGTTATTATTTTATATAATCTTTTCTTTTCATTTTCATTATTGTTTTTTATTAATTAAAAATAACTTATAATAAATCTGATATTAAATAATGAAAAAATGATAATATTATAAATTAGCAGATGGATATCGTTATTTTATTACTGCTTTATGAAATTTATTTATTGACTTTTGAATTTAGTTTACAGCCTATGTTTGCAACAATATACTATTGATTAACATAACTTTGTCTTTTTAATATATGTATTTAAATTATATAAACATAAGCGATACTTTACTCGTCACTAGTGCACTAGTTCATGATATAACAAAATCATAGCTTCAAACATAACCAATAACGAAACACTTGATAGCAAATCAAACCTAGATATTGAAAGCCAGCCAAATGAACTCACGTCACATAGATAACTAATACAACCTGAAGAACTTCAATTTCTAAAAGCATATCGGCCGATTGCTAGAGGAACAGTTTTTTGTTTGTGTGCATACAAATTACGAACGTTTGTCATAAAATTGAGAGTTTTTAGAAAAACAAAACATGTTATAATGTTTTGTGAAAAACAATACATGTTTTAATTCAAAATAAATCCGCAGGGGGACACGCGTGGGTAGACCTCGTGTGTAACTCGTTTAAAATATAACTCACTACCTAAAAATAATACATTTTAACAAAATAGCCCGCCACTTCTCGTCGCTCTTCATATGTTTCAACATGATGCCGTTGTTTACATCAAAAATTTTCAATCAAGAAGCGGTTTTTATTTTTTTTTTCGGAAAAAGTATCTTTTTGGAAATACTTTTGGTACTTAAATTTAAAGTAAAAAATAACCTTTCTATTAAAAATATTCGCGAGGAGGAAATGTTTACCAGAAAAAAGTTGCTGTGGTTTTACCTACCTTAAATTTTCAAGCTAAAAGTGGTTTTTATTTTTTTTTCTCGGAAACGGTACCTTTAACAGAAAAATTTTTGATACTTAAATTTAGATTAAAAAATAACCTTTCTATTAAAAATACTTGTGATGTAAGAATATTTACCAGAAAAAAGTTATGACTTTTTTTTCCAAATATTTTTGGTTTTTTTACCTCCACCCCTAGGTTATTGAAGATAGGTTTTCGGTTTATCTACATTAGTTATAGGTATTCATCAAAGACATTATATAGTATGAACGCGATTGATCTACTTTGTATAGGGAAAAAGCTATGGTCGAAAAACTGAAATCAGAAAAAGTGTGGCCGTAGTGCCCCCTGTGGCCGGATTTTTGTGGTTAACGAACTTGACCTGCATTTTTGGTTGGTTGATTTTGTGCAAAGTTTGAAAGCGATCCGAGCGAAACTGCGGCCGCTATCGTGCTGACAAAAGTCGAATCTGGACGCACGCACGCGTATATACATATATAAACTTTTTGACCAATGGTCGTTTCGGACTCAGGGGGTCATAAGAAGACCTCCTGTGAACATATTTTTCCTAAATTCGAAAGTCGAGTACAAATGAATGGGCAGACCGAATTCTTCGAGGTCTACCCAATATAGTCAAACAAATGTTTCAAAGAATTTCATAGGTATTATTGTTCAATCCGGTGAATTGGAATGCATAAGTGTTAATGTGCGGATGTTGCTTAATTGTTTTACCATTCGCAAGTTTGATGCTTTTGACTAGAAATGAGCTTGTAAATTATTAATAATTATATATTGTTTTTAAATAAGTCTAAGGTAAAACTATTAATTACTCGTTTATAGCCGGTATGCGTTTATTGGATTTAACAACGTTTCATATAATATTTTAGCTGTTTTACTTTAAATAGCACATTATTAGCAAAATACTAGTCAATTGTTTCTTTATCGAAGAAATTTACTGCTGTGATTAATATTTTATTGCTTAAATAATTAATACTTATATTTAACCAACTTGGTGGTTTAAATTTAAAAAACCTTTGAAATGGAAGAAAAAAGGAAAGGAAACGAAGACAGAACAAAATGGAGTTGTTCATTAGTGATTTGTAACCACTTTTTAGCAGAGCTGTCACGTTTGAGCCCCTCCATTTACAAATTAGCCTTTTTATTAACAGCCAATTTAAAAAAAAAAAAATTGTTTTTGGTTTTGTTGTTGTGTAACACGTTACACGTTGCCGCGGCAACACTGGCTGCTCATCTAAAGCATTCATTTCTGCAAATGGTAGTTAATAATATTTGACGTTTCTATCAAGGGACTTGAATGGCTTTGTCACTTTATAGACTTACTATAAAAGATAAAATGGTGATTGCAGTGATTGACAACGATTGATTGTTTTTGAATTGTCAGACGTCATTGTTTTAGTTTAGTGAGTTTTACTAAAAGTTATTTAGAAGTCTTACGTAAAATTTTAACATAAAATTAATAAATCGTTATCAAATCTTTATAATTATAACTTCGACCTAATATTGCCTCTTTGACCTTTATTGTCATGCTGTAGATGAAACTGTTTTCGTGTTCTTAAATTATTGAAATTATTTGAGTGGTTCCAAGAAATTTAATTTAAATACTGTTCACAGCTAATTTATCTAAAACATAAAGCCTTTCAAGCCTTTTATTACGAACTTGTAATTAATTATTCAAACATTTATATTTTAGTACTGTGGTGTTTAAAAATAAAACTAATGCATTGTATACATAAGTAATAAGTTGTTGGGTGACCAATAAGAGTATATAACTATTTAGTGTTGAAACATATTGCTTAGTTTTAGTGATGTTTTTTTAATAATGAAAAGTGATTTGAAAAAAATCCTAAATCTATGGAGGTTGTATTTTAATATTTGCCAACATAAAGTTATTAATAACTTATTAATAATTTTAATTTTGTTATATTAATGCGTATTTAAGTTTACTATGTATATATTTAAAGATAAAATAGCAATATGTACATTAAATATTTTTAGAAAACTATATCGTTACGTGTGATATAATATATATATAATATATGATAATAGTGAAAATAGAACAAAACTTTTTTTAATAATACAATCTTACAAATAAAACATGTATGCCATAGATTATGTAGAGTCTACAACTTTTTTTAATTATTATATTTTTATTAATTCGATTAGTACAAAATATATAAAACAATATACGCTAGTCAAGTAACACAATGAAATTTTAAGTATACGTGAATTAATTTGGTGTTGTTAAGAGCTTATGATGCTACCTTCAGGTAGTCAGCGTCTTCTAAAAACATTTGCGTAGCCAACTCAATATGATACATTAAATATTAACCGAATGGTTAATCTTAGAAAATTCAATATGTTACATTAATACTTAGCTATCGAAAAATTGTTTCATTATCAATGATAACTACTAATAAAATAATACTCTTTAGATCACTGTATAATATTAAGTTTCTGATTCCTACTGTATTTATATTTATATCGTATCTGTATTTATATCGAAGTCAAAAAATAAATATGTATGTATATATATGTATTAATACTAAGACGCTTTGCGATCTTATCCAGCAATTTACGATATAACAAATGAGTTCAATTCTAATTGAAAATCTTAATTTTTTAAACAAAACGATACTCACCATAGCGCTCATACTAAAACAAACTTCAAAATCAATGGTCCCTTTTGAGGAAATTAGTAAGAAATTATTGAAAAATTATATACATATATAATATGAAATGGTAACACCTTCATCATAGTGAATAAGTTGATTATATGTGACATCGCAATGCATTTCTTTCACTCTTCCTTAAAACCGTGCACACAAGCCCCTACTACGGCGCCCGTGTAGTCATATATTGGATACAGCACTGATAGCGTCGGCGGTGGACGAAGCCCTACAACTCCGTTTTCAACTCCAGCTCACCACCAGATTTTTAAGTATTACACTACAAGACCGTGAAGAGACATTGCTATAGTCTCCCACTATTAGCTCCCACTAGTAGTAGTGCCAAATCGGATTATTTATATAATTTTTACAATACTTACAATGTTGATGAATTTATACCATGAAATATTTTGATAATATTATTAGATTTACATTCTGCAAAATGCAATATATTATTATTATATTTACAAAAAATAATATTGAAAGGGCTCGCATCGTTGACGAATCGACGTGTGAGTGTTATCTCTTGATCATTACCGTTCGTTATTAAAAATGACTTCGCATACAGTAAAGTGTGTAAATTGCAATGTTGTTATTAATGAATTGTTGACGTTTATTATGAAAAAAGTGGATGTGATGGACCAGGAAAGCCTAATTCGTATATGTGTTTCATCTTTCGATGTTTAGGAAGTAGAGAAATCGAAAAAACTTCTTTTCGATTAAATTTTCACGGAAATAAAAAACATTAAAAGAAAGAAGAAAAATGAAGGTCAAATATTGAGAGATCTAGAGGACATTTTAACAGTAATTAAAAGTACTGATCCGGAGAAAATTCCAGTTTTCGTGGCTAAAGATCTGCATAAATTACCACCGGTGACCTTCGATCATATAGACGTAACTGCCTTGTTAAAGGATATTACGTTATTGAAATCACAGTTAGATCATATAAAAAACAATTACGTTACAACTGATCAATTAAAATCAAAAATGGAAAATTTTAAATCTGATCCGTTATTTTGTACGCCTTGTAAGTCACCCTCATACATTAATAAAAAAGTGCGGAGGGTAAACGTTTCTGATATCGAGTCGCAGTCAATTGAGACGCCTTTAACCGAACATATGATCGGGAAACAGAGACAAAACAAATACTCTCGCTCACTCCCAACCGCATCGAATGCGCCGGCATCGAAGTTGAAAATAATCATTGTGTCAATGAACTAGTGACCAACGATAGCGAGATTGCAACTGTTTGTACGAATAGCGCGGATTGTAAACAATATAGGCTAACGAATGATTTATATCAGAATAGTACTTTTGCAGCAGTTACAAGAATGGATGTTAATAAAAAAATGAACAGGTGTTATAATATTACGACGTAAACATTAATTTCTCCGTTCGTAGGCATTAATTAAGGGGGCATTTGAACAATGTAGGCAATACCGAACAATAAATTCATTTTTATAAATTTAACGATGTCCTATTTGCAAAATAAAGTATAAAAAACAAGACTACAACATATATTTGTTATCCCGAAATACTTCGTTTAGATGTGTGTAAAATGAAAGTTTTCGATAATAGACTCCTCTATCATCTAATATTTTATAATAATGTGACGATACTGAATATAACACTTTCCTCGATTTAACACATTTTTCTAAATCACTAAGATCTGTCAACAAGGGGTAATACTAAATATATCTTTACATTACGAATATATGTGTCAAAAACTTTTTATAACGAATTTTTAATCATTGCAAAATATTAATAGGAAGTATTTTTTGATATTATAAACAAATAAATGTATTAACTAATTTCAAAGAATTTTTCAATGCTTTTCATTAAAATATATTTTATTTATAATTAATTTAAATCATTCCCTATATACAAATAATACTATTTTAACTTGTTAAAACGAATTGTAGACCAACTTAACCTCTACAACATACCTCATTGTTAATTACTTGATATTACTAATATTTTCTAATTCAAGGAACGTTATATCGTTATATCGAAGGTGCATTTGTCATTTTATTTTATTACAAAGATATCGGAATTATCACGTCATGAGCGTAAATTTTTCGTATCTTAGTCTACAAACTAACAATAATACAATATTCTTGTATTGTAGAATATTTTAAGAACGCAGTTAAGGAACGCAATTTAAGAAAAAATTCTTGACATTTCTTATACATTACCAGTTGATAGCTGTAGGGAGACTAGTTCCTTGGGATGATGAATCTCAATAAAGCTTTCGATATGGTATCCCAATAACAATTTATATTTAAATTAAAAAAAAATACAAAGTGATACAAAATTTAAATAGTACTATACGAGTAGCTTTCGGTGTAATATGGCCATAAAAAAGATCAGTTTTTTATCAATACCTATATTATAACAAACATATATTTATTTGTTTCTTTATCTTTAAACTCGAGTCTAAAACAATATTGACTCACGTCGTCTTAGTGAGGATGTATCAAAAAGGAGCTTACCTGGGTGTTATTTATAGATTAAGATACATATTTTATTGGTTAAATTTGTGTCAATTGAGCATTTCATTTAACACAATTCGATGTTAGTAATATTATTAAGTTAATTTGAGATTTGTAATATATGTTTACAAAGTAATTAAATTATTCAGCATAAAAAGTTAGCAGTTTTATAAATATGGGTCGAATAAAGTTTTGTATTTATAAATTTATACAAGGAGTTCTTAACAAGAAGTATTGTATAAAAAACTAATTTATTAGATAATTTTAAAAAATAATAATGAATTAACATATTTTTACGACTACGACTACGACGAAGTTATCTTTGATGTATAGGTTATCATAAATAGATAAGTGCTTTTAATTATAATATTATCTATATATCTATAAAAATTTGTTAAAGAAATACTTATTTGTAAATGATCTAGTAGATAATGTACAATGTGTTAATGATAATACTAAAAGCTTCACAAAAAGCATTGTTCCTATTCTCATCAAATAACTATGAAATAAGAAATACCAACTGTTATTAGTCTCAGCAACAGGTATTGCACTTTCATGCATTATTACTTACTGACTTACTTACTTAGCTTCACGCTATATCCCTTGCGGGGTAGCCAGAGATGACGGAGCGCCAAAGGCTACGGTCCCTGCATACCTCTTTTGCCTCGACCACAGACATTAACCTCTTTATACATGCCCTCCGGAGGCTCCTCCTGCTTTTTACGTGACCTTCCTCCAGTATCGTAGCTATTGAGTGTCCAAACCACCTGAGCACGTTCTTCCTCATTCTCACCGTGACATCTTCGCTAGCACCTGCCATTCTGTGGATCTCTTCATTGCGGATTCGGTCAGTTAAACTGACCTCGCATATTCGGCGAAGAGATCCCATCTCCATAGCATTCATCTTTCTTACATTCTTCTTCTGTGTTACCCACGTTTGGCTGCCGTATAACAGCGTCGGTAGCAATATTGCATTGTGTACAGCCAAACCTGCAGCTATGCTGACGTTTCGTCGTCTCAACAATGCAGCCAAAGCACCGTTGACTCTGTTACTGGCAGCAATATGCCTTTCCACATCCATTTCGTATCTTTCGTCTCTGCTAAACATACTTCCCAAATATACCGCTTCATTCACTTGTTCTATTATCTTACCATTCACGTTGATTTTACATTCTGTTCTTTCTTCATTTCTTTCAAATATCAGAACCTTCGTCTTATCTGCATTCAGGTTTAGACCATTACTTTCACACCCATCTTTCAGAGTGGTGACCAATGCCTGCAGATCGCATTCTGATGATGCAATGAGCACTGCATCATCTTCGTATAGCAAGCAATTTACTTTATGGTCACCTACTTTCACTCCCATGTCACTGTCTTTCACGCCTTGGAGACAACTATCCAAATACAAATTGAACAACCAAGCTGACATAGCGCAACCTTGCTTAACACCCGATTGTATGTCAAACCAGGGCGACATGTCAACTACTACTCGCACACGGGCTGAGTGATCTCTGTAAAGAGACTTTACAGCCCGTAGCAAGGGTCCGTTCATGTTGTATCGGGGCAGTATCTCCCATAACTTCTTTCTCACAACCCTGTCAAAAGCCTTTTCCAAATCTACAAAAGCACAGAAAACCTTTTGGTTTAGGGCAAAAAACTTTTCCGTGATCATGCGGAGGGAAAATATCTGATCTATACACCCTCTTCCAGGTCTAAAACCTCCTTGGGCCTCGCACAACAGCCTTTCAGATCTCTCTTGCATTCTTCTCGATAATATTTTACCATATACTTTACCGCCCAAGCTAATCAAACTGATAGCCCTATAGCTTGCACAGTCTATCTGTGAAGCCTTTATACAAAGGTACGATGACTGCACCTCGCCAATCGTCTGGGACCTCTCCTGCTTTCCCATAAATAGCACAAAAACCAGAATAAGTCCAAGACGCGTCGCCCACCATATTTGATCATCTCGGCAGTAACTTCGTCTACTCCCGCAGCCTTACCACATTTCTGGCTTCGAATCGCGCTCTCCACTTCTTCCAAACTGATTTCACCATCGGCTACATCGGGACTCAGCATTTTGCTGGTACTCGAGGCCGAGGCGTCCTTACATACATATGTCTCGTTGTAGAATTCCGCCTACCGCAAAACGTGTGCTTGCTCCGTTAGGATTTCACCAGTTCTTTGAAAGCACCCCTTTCATTTTATAGGTTATCGAACAACCCCGGGAATTACTAACTTCTCGTCAGAAAAGCTTCGTGTTTTCCCGGAAGTTGTTTGTCAACCTTTCATCCCTTACTCTCTCAGAATTTTCACGCTTCACCTTTCTTTCTAAGTGCTTTCGTTTTGTGTTTTTGCAGCTTGTACTTTCTTTTTCTTATCTCTCTCATACTTTTATCCTTACCCGAGGCTTTATAATCCAGCCATGCTTTCTTCTTTAACTCTACGGCGTCTTTCACTTCATTATTCCACCATTCATCGCGCTTTTTATTAAAACCTCTTTAACTTTTACCACATACCTCTGTCGCTGCTGTCACTTTACCATTGCTAATGTTCTGCCAGCATATTTCAACACTTTCATTTCCAAAATCACAGCTTTCAAGCTTCTTAGAAACCCTTTCTTGATATTCCTCTCTGATCGGTGGATCTTGAAGCTTACAGCTTCTTATGCGATAATTCGATTCCAAGCTAGGACATGTCGTGCGGCTGCGCCTGCAAACAGATCTCTTATACCTACAAACAGACCTCTTATTCTAGCAACGATTAGATAATGGTCCGTTCGCAAATCAGCACCCCTAAACACTCGCGTGTCCATAGCTTGGCGTCGAATACGCTGATCCACTAGGAATAAATCAATTATACTTCTTTCTTCCGCTCGCTCCCAAGTGTACATGTGAATTTGTTTGTGATCAAACATCGTGTTTGCCACAAACAAATTTCTCTGCTTAAAAAATGCCAAAATTAGCTTTCTAGCCTCATTTACTCTCTTATCACCGTACTTGCCTAACACGCGTTCGTAACCGCTTCGTGCTGTTCCAACCCATCCATTAACATCCCCGCATACTATCAACTTTTCATTGCTTCTGACACTACTTAGAACATCCCTGACACTCTCCCAAAACTCTTCGAGCTCGCTCACTGGACTTGAGGATACTGGCGCGTAAACGGCTAACAAGAATACTCTTGTTATCCCCAGCTTAAAGCGAACCCAAAGAGGCCTCGGGTTGATGGCCTTGTATTCTACCATTGCATTATCCATTCGAGAGGACAACAATACGCCTACACCTTGGCAACCTCGCTCACCCTCTGGAACCCCAGCCCAGAAAGCGACCCGGTTGCCAGGCAAATCATTCGGTCATTGCCATTTCATTTGGTCTCAGACAAACAAATAATATCTTTGTCATCCATCACGTCTAATAATTCGTTCATCTTCTGTTCCATTCCTCCTCTTACATTCCACGTAACTATTTGTATAATAGTGCCGTCCTCCACCTCCCGCCTTTCTGAACATGGCGTGTTGGTTGGCGGTCCCCAACGCCGCATTCGTTCATGTTATATGTTACATATTACATACATACATTGTTATTTTAACATACAATAATATAATTGAAATCAAAATCAAAATTCAAAATACAACATTCAAAATACGAAATACAAAATTAAAATTATTAATAAATTATTCACATAAAATTTTTTTATAAAACAAACATGTCAAAAGTTCATTAAACTATAAATATAAAATAAATTAAAAAAACAAATCAACAAAACTAAATTTATCAACAAATGTATAATTTTTCTTTTTTTTTAGCACGTACTTAATAAAAACTTTTACATTTAATTAACACCATTATAATCCTGCCTCAAATTAAACAGCGTACACTAAAACAGCGTTCACTAAATCATGTTGTCTTCATTTAACTTTAAAATGAAGACAACATGACATTCACCTCTGCTTTTGAAAGTAACACCTTACATCAGTCATATATGCAGATCTCCGATGTTAAAGATCGACAATACTCCAAAAGTGGCGAATATTTCGTATGACAAAAACATCATCACATTAATTTCTTTATATATCTTCTTCTCGCCGTCAGTAGTGTATATTTTAATTTTTGGCTGCTGTTGTACAAATATTCCATTTTTAGTGTTTTGGACTTCATTCGGTGCGTAATAATTTTGACATCTCTCACAAATATCGAAGCACCCTCATTTCTCGATTGTATTGTATGCACGTACGTTCACCTTATAACTAAACAAGTCAACGTCTCCCGATCAAAATGAACAGTTTAACCGTTTATTGATTGTAACGTTCACAATATTAGTCACAGTAGCCAGTCGTTTTGTTTAAAATAGTTTATTATTACAAATCACCCACACGGATAACGTCTGGTTCAGAGGCGGCCGGTCGGTGCTGTTATTAATGTGACATCAGAAAATATACGAAAGATAATTGAAAAGATAGATTGTTCATTTCTCTTTGTTTTCCGCACAAGTTCGTTATATCTGATTGGACAGTAATTGGGTCATTATGTGACTCTGAGTAGACAAATCGTATGTCAACGTAACGCGTACCGCACTTTAATACTCCATTTATCCATTGTGATTTATGATGTTGTATTTTAACATTTCATTCATCTACATTATAAAATATGTTATTAAACTCAGTATTGCTCCAAGGGATTCAATTATTAAATATAATGTTCCTCCATTTCCATTAAATCTGATTAATTATTTTTATTTAAAAAAATTATTTAATCAAACATGTATCTTTATGTTTTAAATTCACTGTAAACAAGTACGCCATAGTATAATTATTTATTTATTTCATTAAAAAAGCAGTGATTCATTTTAAATTTACTATATTATACCTCTATCATATATATACACTTATTTTAAGCGTCTAGAAGAAGTATAATTCTATCGTATTCTTTTTAATAAAATCAACACAACTAGTATTAAATAAGGTAAATTACATATCGTTTCAAATATTAAAAAAAACTCATTTTATTGCAAAAAATGAAATTACCTTAGACACACCGAAAGAAAAAATAAACAAAATACAGTCACAAATTTCGATTGTTACTTCTGTAAAGATTTGAAAGACTTTGGGCTGCCTTTGGGTCTGGTAAATAGAATTATTTTTAAGTTCGCATTATAATTGTTAATGACCAGATGGGCAATATAATTCGAGGAGAATACCATTATTTCAGAATTAAATTTCAGTAGTCATATGTTATAGAATATTACTAACTATCCAGTGTATTATGCTGTGTGTATATTATTTGGTATTTATGCGAAATCTAACATAAAGATCGTAAGTTATAATTTAGCTTGGAAAACAAAATGCTTTATATTCTTGAGCCCAGCTTAATGGTTTCATTTTAATTTGCTTTAAAGTCCGTGTTTAATATATTACTAAAACAATACATTAACATTTAACATACAGGTCTTTAGCTGTATATTTATCGTTAAACGTTTGTGTAAATCAGACTATAAATCGCTCGTGTAGAAGTTACTGCGAGAAATAACGGATTTTGCGGCTTTCTGTGTAAACAAAAAGTAGAATCCTATTCTGGTCTTAGTTTCTTTACACCGCATTAATATAATTTGATTGTTTGATGATAAATATAATAATGATCTGAATAATTATTAACAATAGAATTTAATTACCAATGGTCCTAAATTTGTGGTACCTATAAACCCACTAAATTAATAGTAGTTATACATTTAAGAAAAACCTTAAGAACCTTAAACCTTAGAAACATCTCTCGACTCAGTACCAGGTTTCAAACTCGATTTCTCTAATTCGCCAATTATTACAATAGTTCCTCCACATTTCGAGTGGTCGTGATTCAATAAGTTTTGCTCTTAACTAAAAAGCAGATGTGCAAGTTAAGTTTCTATGAAATTAGAGAGGATAAATTTGTTCCCATTGCGTGTATGCAGAACAACAGACAGTAATTACAGCTGAACCGGAAACTTGCGTCTATAGGCTCAGGTCCAGTTCTGCTATAAGAAATATATAAAATAATGTAAATGACTAATTAGATATTTAGTACTGGACGTCATTATTCTAACATTTTAATGTAAATAACTAAACAATGAAATACATAAACTTCAGCTTCAAGGAAGCGCAGATTTTTAAAGATGTCTCCGTAATAAACGCGGTTAAGACAGCAAGTTAACAGCGTATTATAAAAGGTACGTAAAACTATAATGTTAAATGGGAAGTATCGTAACTGATGAGGTGAAAATCTACGAGAAATGTTGACTCGACGATATATTGAATATCTTCCGGATACCGGCCGGTTTGAGATAAGTTCATAGCCCTGAAACAGATCAGGAACAACTAGACGCCAGGCGAGGAAATGTGGTGGTGCTGTTCTTCAAATACCTTGCTGAAAAATTGCAGACCCATATCTATAAGTTGTTATCATCAGCATCAGATGATGAACAATTTAAATTACGCGTACCTGTTATTGGAATTTCATTAAAAAATTCTTTATATTAACAACAATAAAAAAAATAGGTGCCTCAGTTGCATATATCTGAATTTGCTTGTATATTATTTTTTAATTTATACGTCAATTAATCCTAGCCCTAGTTTTCCTAGTAACACTAGACAAAACATCCCAAGTTCTCTTTATTTTATCTTGTTAATTTAAGAGTTTATTCCTAACATTAATCGATTTAGCTTATCTTAAATATGTTAGAGAAATTACTAACATTTTGCAAGAACAGCGGATCATGATTCAAATATTTATTATGAAGTATTAAAGATTACGACATTAAAAACGTTAGTTCTTCTATGTTTATTTAAACTGTAAATATAAAAGTGAACAATTAATAAGGATGGGCTCGAAAAGAATACTGGTTATACTACCATCTTAAATGATCGATCTATCGAACTACAGAGGAACTATCATTTTCACTGCTAGTTTAGACTAAATTTGAATAAATTTTTGGTAATAAATAAAATGGCGTATAAAATATAGGAGATTTAATCCAAATTATTGCTTTCACACTCTGTTGTCACGTTGAAATCAAAAATAAGACACATGATTATGAAGTCTTCTGACGTCATATTCAATTGACAATCTATTTCCATACTGTATTGACCATCACAGTGGGATCTGGACGAGCCGACGCTGACAGTTGCGTACCGAGGGACAGGGATACACGTATGGCGGGAAAACATCCTCTCTCAGAGGAGAGTGAGTGAATGTTATGAATTTTTCGAAAATTCAATTACTTTAATATATACTATTTTCGGATTCAAAATTCGATTCAGTTTTTATGTAGATTAAATCGAATTATAAGTCTCAGTCGTCTTTTTATCAGATTTTAGAATTAAAATGATTACACGTGTTACCATGAAAGTGTTACCGTTGATTGGACACCTCTAAATCCTATTAGTTTAATAAAGTTTATTTAAATATTAAAAAGAACTTTCATTACTGTAATAATTTTGACCTAGCTGAACCTGATCCGTTATATTGAGAAACTTTTTACTGTTGTTCAACTTTATATATTATTAATTATACAATTTATTAGTCATATACTTTAAATATGAACATTTAAAGTATTTGACTGCGGTGTTCTTGTACTGACAAAGGAGGGAGCTGTGTATGAGTTTATGTCTTCGCTTGTCTATTGTCAGTTAAACTTAAGAGTTTGGTATAAGAGATTATCATTACTCGTATAATAGTGATCTCAAGTGACCTACCGCTGAGAATAGGTCGCAAATTTCTTGTATTTATTATTAATTCTAGTAATAAATTAGGTCACCAGTATGTTATTTAAAGAGATAAATCACCAACTTTAAAAGGTTACAACAAAATGTTGTAACTGAACTAATCAAACTGTTTTATTGTTAAATATATTATTACAATAACTGTAAGATTAGTTTTAGTTAACCTTTTTGCTAAAAGGAATTGCTCTCTTTATTAATGGATTGTGAAATAATATTGTTTTATATATTATAACATTTTTCTATCACTTCTGAATGTATTTGGAATTATATAATTAAATATTAGAGTCATAGGAGATTATGTCATACAATAAACTACCCGTTAAACTATAATTAGTTAATACATACAACTTCAATCATTGTATGTATTAATATTACTTGAATAATTAATTCATAAAATATTTTATTTTTAAATCCTTTCGCCCTCCGGAGTTTATTTCAATAATGGTAACAGCGTCTTTGATGAAAGATAAAATATTTGCAATTCAAAAGATGCACGTAAATATTACCCACGCCTGAGGGATAATGACTTTATTTAATACTCTTTAAATATTTTAATAAAGCCATACAGATATGCAATAACATGTACGTATATGTAGTATTTAATAAAACTCGAATGACTTTATAACGTGGACTTATTTATTTCTTGCGACAATTAATGTAACATATAAAATATTATCTATAAAAATAAGTCATATTACTAAATTTAGTTTATGAAATTTATATAAATTAAAATTTTAATGTAATATATATAAATATTTTTGTGGCTTTTTCCCATTAATAATCAAAACCTTCTTGATGGGTGACTTAACCGAAGACTTAACTAACAAAATTCATGTTCAAATCGTTTTAAATTTAGATACTTAATCTTGAGAAATGATTTTTTTAAACTGTATTTATTTAAAAACAATATTTTTTTATTTATTATGTATAAAATCTACTTCATTATATAAAGATATAAGAGGAGTCATAAGAACCAGTTTAGTCTATGAAAATATACTTAGCACATATTAATGTGTGTAATACTACACAATATACATACAAATATACAAACATACAATATAGATTTTATATTTATTGGTTTATAAATATAAAATAAGTTGTCTCTTTCAACACCAGAGAAATGACACAATACCGGTGGATAAGACTTGACTAACCGATCCAAGTTTATATAAAGAGTACCATTAAAAAAACTGTTTTACACAACGTGATAAGTAAACAGGCAAGACATATAGTTTTTCATTTATTATAAGGCAGATCATTTACATAACCTCAGGGCAAGAACAATTAAGACCTCACTCTACTTAGCAGCTACAAATATGTAAAATAAATCAACCGCAATTTGGTAGCAATTTCGAATGCAAATCTCAATACAAAAGTTAGTATATAACTACAATATTTTGGATTTCCTTTCTTTTTTGTATCAATACAAAAAAGGTGGTACATACAAGTGAATTTTCACAAATATTGTTAAGCATAAAATAAATAATTGTATATATGTGTTAAGTAATAAGTTCTTCGTTACAAAGCGACATTATTCTATGTATTCTGATTGACTGTTTTTTTAATGAGTAAAAATGTTATTTCCTTCACGAAGAATAGACATTTTGTAATTCCTGCCGGAGAAAATATAGTTTTATTATCCTTGGAGGGAGCAGCCGGTAAAATATGTCTTAAAATACATTAAAAGGTCAGGCGATATATATGAAACGTAAATTTTGTAACTGTAAACTTCTTCATCTATTTATACACACACATATGTATAGAAAGAGAGAGAGAGAGAGAGAGAGAGAGAAACATTTAATAAAAATTTTATAACGACTACTTATATACACTTTCGAATTCAACACAATCGACAAAGAAATATGTACATAGTCGCAATATAATGTATGTATTTGTGTGTGTATGTGTGTGTGTGTAAATGTGTGCATAAAGGAAGAAGCAAACTCTCCGAGAACACAATTAGGGAGTCTGCAAGTTTGCATGAAATTGTACTTACTGGAGTATGTAAATTTAAACGGAATTGCAGAAATTATTCTATTTGTAGCTTCAAAGTAGTTCATTATATTTGTGCACATCAACTTAATTATTAATATTGATAATATACTTAATATTATTATAAATAAAAATCTTTTTTTCATTGTCACAATCTCATTTTATTTGACTCAGTACTGAAACTAATATAATAACAATTAATTTCTCTGATTACGACATATTTTCAAATAACTGCATAATTAGTTAGTTACTTACAAATTACTTGAAATAATTATAGTCCTTAAGCTACTATAGTTGTAATATTATTAATTACATTTATAACTTGCAATATTACAATACGCATCTTAAATTATAATTTTGATCAGAGGAGCTATTTTCCAGTTAGTGGAGAATCAACTCTTAATAGAGACAAACATCTTCATAATATTTTTATTTATTTATTTCAGAGACAGGCATCTTAATAATATTTTATATTAAGTTATTATATTTGAGTTGAACTTTAAGCTCAAGGCGAAAAAGTGTAGAACTATGCTTTAAAATCGCTTATTTTTGTTATTAAAAGCCGGGTATTTTTTTTTGTAACTAATAATTATCTATTTAAAATTAGACTTTGATCCTTACCACTAAAACAAAACGAATAAACTAAAGTGAATTCAATACAGATATGTATTGAGAATACTGTCTGTAATGCTCCAAACATGTAACACCCTCCTGCATTTGTTCATGTACATAAATCATTTTGTAAGAAACGTATTGTTGATGTTTTGTTAATACATAGTATTATATAATATTATATATCACTCGCCATGATTATTCAAAATATTCAGATAATGGAATGTAAAGAGATAAATATCATTAAATCAGATTTATGAAAATAATCTAGTTGTAGTTTAAGAGCTGTTAGTTTCATTTAGTTAGCGTTGATTGATTGGATTGAGAACACAGACTATTATTGAGTTATGTTTAATATGAACTGATTACAAAGCAATCCTAAACTAATATTATCTGGAACACAAATTTGATTCTAAGTGAAAGTTATTTTCAAAGTAGACAAATAATACTTATCTTTATATCATAAATCAAATTTTAACTTCTTATTTTATTAACAATTTAATACGAAGCCATCATATTACAGTATGTGAATAAAAACTCCTTTGAACTTCGATAACCGTCACTAACTACAGAGCCGGTTAATTTCTCAGATTTTCAAATGAGACATCTTCACAGAACTTCATTTATAAAATAGGATGTCGTCGAATTTTTATTCTCAAACTAAATTTTTGTGTGGTAAATATTAAATACACTTATAAAATATCATATTAAAATGGTATTTTGATACAGGTTTAACGTCTGTAAAGTCTTTAGTACATACTTTATAAAGACTGTATATCATTAAAAAAACACCAAAAACTCTTAATGTACGTGTGTAACTTTAATGACCTAGCTTTGACCAACTTAAACCGCTGAATGTAATTATTTTAATTTGTAAACAAAATAAACAATATTGATACATACGAGTATATAACGTTTTATTATTTACATGCAATCGTGTGTCTATACATTTTTTCCTTTTTTTAATAATTCGTTTCAAAACTGTCCGTCCATGTTAAAAATAAATATCTCTAGCTGACTTTGAATAACTGTACGTGTTGTTATGGAAGATTTTTTTTATTTTTCAATATTTGATGCCTTTTAGATAAACTTGTTATATCTTTGTCATTATTTGTCTACAAATTTTAATGAATAACAAAGAATGAGATCAAATAAGTCTCAATCGCACTATGAAAATGTTAACAACCAATTCAAATTCAATAATTGATGATTCTAGCTACGTATGATAAACTATAGAGATTATTGATTTTTACAAAGATATTATGTTATAGTTATTTATGACATATAATAAATATAATGTAATATTAGGAAACCAAAAATATTATGAGATTGAAAACACTACATTTGTTTGAAAAAAGAACTCGAAGTAGATATTAACTGGATTAGAAGGATAGCGCACCACATACTCGTATATTGAGCTTGATAGATATTTAAACATATGAAACACAACATATGGAAGTTTATATTGCAATATCGTCTAATAACTGTAGGCGATGAAGACTAACTACAGTCAATCAACTATAGCTACTATCGGGTCTGGCTAAAAGCGGGGCGGTGATACTCGTGTCCATTCACTTTATTGATTGGTAAAATAGACAATCTGTTTTTTGGATTTATCAAATTAGCTACAAGAAAATACATTGTAAAATATTTTTAATACAAGGCCATTTAAATTATATATTATCTTGCAGTTTTTTTTATACGGATGGAAACAGATATATGAATATAAAGTAATTAAAAATAATATTATGTCAATAGTTATTTTGGCAGAGCATTGTATTATCACTTACTAATGTAAATCAAAATAAATTCCAAACGGGAATTCGTATGAAATAATAAGTATGTCTTAATTTAATTTGTACTGAACTACATTACATTACTTAGTATTATTAAGTATTTTAATTATTGTAATAGCATATTGGTGCTTGTGGATTTATATTTATTATTTTTAAAGATGCCAGTTGCTAATGAAATTGAAAATGAATATTGAAATAGGACGATAGTATTATCGGTTAATAATATAACGTAAGGATCGGCTAACACAGGATAATCATATCTACGATATCTTAAGAAATATTTATAAAGTTTTCTTGATAGCAACTGGTACCAGTTGATAGCAACTGGTAGATATTTTAATAAGGATTATAGGATGTTCAAATAATAATATTTGCAAAACTAGTTGATTTATATTATTTACATATTTTATTTATATATTTTATTATTTTTATATTTTATTTATTATGTTAATTACGTGTCAAGAAAATAAAATAATATTTTATCTTTATCTAAATTAAAATAAAATTTTAACTTTTATCTTCCAGTTCGTTCGTTCAAAGATCTCAATAAAAAACTATTATTATTTACTTATTTTGCTAGGTCATTGAAATAGTCAGCATACAGAGTGATCTTATTAGATTTTGGAATGTCTAAAATTATCGCATTTTCACAACAACGCTATATTTGAGCAATTAGAGAGGGTGCATAAAAGTATACATTGTTAAACTTTTGGCTAATAAATAAACAATGGAATGTTTATTATAATTGCAACTACGACATGTTTATAACTTTGATAAAAATCTCACTCCGCGGTAGTTTCAATTTCACAGGACACGAAACGACTTCGAACAGGAGACTCCACGAGTTACTCGCAGCTATATGTATATTAAAATATATTTTTATGTCTCATATTACTGTCTAATTATTTTTTGTTTGCCCGCTAAATTAGTCAATTTTAGGTAGTTAAAAGCTTCCTCTATGTTGAACTACAATGGCCTAACAAATTTCAATAAAATCTATTCCGTGGTTTTAATTTACATATTATAATTACAGCCAAAACTTATTTATTCGGTAGAAAGAAAAATAGGTGGGCTTCAAACAATATATATAATAAACGTTTTAAACCCAAACATCTAAACATCCAGATGAAGCAAACCGAAAGCGACCTTCAGATAGTTATTTGTGTATTCACGCAGCATCATCAGATATCGAGATACATACAGATCAACACGATATCTCATTACAGCTCATTATTATGTGGCTCCTTTGAACATTGTGACTTTATTTATTACCATTGCAGAATATGTGAGTGACACAATAAAAATCGAATTTCCGTCGATCTTATAACGTAAGCAGTACATTCTTTATTCTCTTATATAGAATAGCTTCCTTCTTTACACTGTGGGAACCCATGGATGCTTAGTTTTAAATAATTTTTCTCGTGTTATTCATTTATATATGTTAACAAAAAAAAACCCGATGAACGTTAATATTAGTAAATTTGCACTCGTTTCTTGTTCTGTATATAGGATGTTAAATCATATTTAATTTAGTCATTGAATATCACAAAATATATATTTTTTGGTTATTGACACAATCTGGTATTTATAATTGAAGTTATTGCCGACGTAGCGGCAATAAATATCAGGGTATAATAGTAAACGCGGTCGTATTAAATTAACTGCGATTTGTAAAAAACTTTGCATATCAAATATACAAGTATGAGGAATTATGCAGTCCTGTTAAGGAGGCTGCTTCAAAAATAACTGAACAGCGCTACGTACTACATCCTAGAAGAGCATTTATCAGGAGATGTCGAGCTAGTATCAGAGTCGGTGGCAAATAATTTGAATGACTTAAGGATTTATATCAACTTTATGTTTTTTTACATATTACAATTGAAGACAACATTTCTTCAGACGAATTTACTCTGCATTGCATGTTGCATTGTACGTTGGACGTTAAATACAATTGTGCATTAAGTATACCATTTTGTAAACCGTATTAACTGCGCTTATTTTTGAATTTTTTGGCCATTTAGTTTTTAATATTATATTTTTTACGAAAGACTATCATCTGAAGTATTGTTAAATTATTTTTTATTATATTTCATGTTTAGAAATGAATTCATCGTTTTTTTCTAAAAAAAGTTAATTAAGTTTTCGTACTATTTACTGCATTTCTAATAAGAATATCTGTGGGGAATAAGATAACACCAAAAACGCAACATATTTCATCAATTTGAAGGCGCGGTGTACCTACAGTATGAAAGTACAGGTAAGTAAATAAAAAAATTATTTAAAAAAAAATCATAATTTGGGCACTACTTGGATTTTTTTGGGTATTTGATTGAGCACCTGGTAGCTGTACCATTAGGCGCTCCGGGATTATCCATTCCTTCCGGGGCATATTGTTTTTTTTATATATAATCATTGTCTAATTATGTATACTTTTCCAATTTAGTGTTAGTGTAACCAGTGGGTCGCATTAAATCAAATTATACAATTTAATATTTAACACTCAAGATTTAAATTTAAATAAATACAATATATATTATGCCAGCTAGACTCAGTGGTGGGTCACTTGAGGTATACAAAAAAACTCAAATACTTATATTGCATAATATTCTTAATAGTATCTTTTAAATCTATCTTTTAAATTAAATTCCCAGGCGCCACTGACTGAGATCATTATTCCGAGATTGGGAGTGTGGGTGTGGGTGTACGTAATATGTTTCTGGAGCCGCTTGTCAATTATTATTACATAATTTCTTTTAAGATATGTTCATCACGATTTTTGTTTCCTCATCAAAGTAGACAAAAGCATTGTAACCTGTCAAATATTTTTTACCCCGAGAGCGGCTTTATTCTGTCAATTCATAGCTTCGATATCGCTATGTACCTAACCATTATGATGGCTCAACAAAAATCTATCCCTACATCAAATTTAACCGTCCAGTAGTTTCTTGTTAATGCGCCAATAGATAAACAGACAAAAAAACATGTACTAAACAAGTTTAATTATTTACTTAGAAAATTATTTAATATATATATTTTGCTTAGATACTACTTTTTTTCAATGATAAAATTAAACAAAATTATAAACCAGATGTAAGTATAATAGTTAACAGGAGTCCTGCGGCGGACAGACTGCAACGGACGGACCGACTTAATTACATTTTTGTATTAGATTGCAGAAAAATAAGACAAAAGCATTTTTTACACTTTCGATTTTATTGCGTGAGAAATTTTATGTTTGTGTAATTATTTATTTATTATCTTCGAATTTAAATTAAAATATGATATAATATTTACAAGTGCCATAAAGTTGAAGTTATAATTATAGAGTATTCCCCTGTATGAAGAGCATTGGTGAGAAATTTGATACAGAATCACAAATTGTATAGAATAATCCGATTATAGTGTATAATAATAAGTATAATTTGATATGTTCATAACAGTTTCTATCTAGTTCTTTGACTATTATTCGAATATTGCAGGAATAACTTATGTCTACACTGCTCAAAACTCAAAACGAGTATATCCATCTCACTTATTCCGTTTAGAGTTACAGTTCAGCAAGACGCAATTTTTTTTAATCACTCACTAACCCCTTAAAACTAAACTAACATTTTATGTTGAAAATGCTACGATTGTTTATTACCAATTTATTAAATGTATGTAAATGTAACTTAACTGTCACACCAACGGGCAGAATGTGATCAAGGAAGGTGTGTTTTGTGTTGTTAACAGTGTGAGGTTCCTCTATGTGTAATATTGAATTTAACACAATAAAATGGCCGTTTAATACTTTGTAACATAAGATTCAAAATTGAATTAGTGTTTCAAATATCAGTTATTTTAAATTTTTACATATTATTTGTAAAAATTATGGTATATATTTGATAAAAGTTTTGTGTGAAGTTTACTGTAAAATTTAATTCGGTTTACGAGACGAGTTCGGTAATTGTTGAAAATACGACGTTATACAGGCTACACTTTTATGTGATTATAATTTCTGTTGACGAAATTATTGTGTTTTATTAACTTTATGTGTATTTTTTTTTAAATAACCACTAACTAATTTATAAATATTGTGTCCACATTACAGCACTACCTTTATTAGTAATATTAATATTGTGAATAGAGTCACTAATATATTTTATCGAAAACATCATCTACAATCTCTAAAATTACTTAATAGTATATATGTAGCTTTCTTATACTTACCGGCAGATGCGTGAAAATATTTACTTTGTCTTTATTGCCGGAAACAAATCAAATAGCTAGAGCAACCCTAAGCAGAGGAGATCTTTTTATTTATGCAATATGATCTCAATAAACCAAATCGTTAAAAAAAAGTTTTTGTTACAATTAAAAGCTAATACTTAATCTTCTTTCTTTAAATTCAAACTAAGTTTGAATTTAATTGGCGTAAGGATTTAATTCATACGTAGTTGTTCATAAAGATGTGAACCTTCCCAACTGTTATTTTTAGGATGCCCCCGAATATCAATTGTTTTCTAATTACCTCAGAATATAAGCAATAAATATTGAGGATTATGATCATGTCCGTTTTGTATTTTTAAAGACTAATGAATGGTTTAAAAATTGGAATTAAATAGCAGAAGAAGAACTAAGACTAACTTTAATTAATTAAGACTTAATATATTTAGATGATTATATCTCGGTTGAAGTTTGCAATGAAACTAATTGTATTTAGTATCTATTTAGGTTACTCATCTCCAACTGCAACACAAGTTAGATTGACTTCAGTTCTCATCGTATGGACCAAGAACTTCGCCTTCGACCTCATCACCTTCTTGGTTGAGAATAATTAGTCGTTCCGGTGGAACTGGATAAAACAAACTTATGAGATTACATTTTGCGATGTTGATTTCATGTTATATGTACAATATTTATTACATTTAAATTTCAATTGTTTAATACTAAATTAAAAAACAAATAAATTTAACATAAATTTATGAAATGTAAAAAAACAGAGATAATCAGACATTAATTTAAATTAAATTTTAATTAAAATATTTAAACTAAATAAATTTACAAGTTCTCTTTTATTTCTAAACATTTTAAACAATGGTTTCATTTCCAAAGTAATACAATATAACAATATCTTTCAAATCAATTAGAAGCCAATCAACTGTCTGGAATTGAGATGTCCCTGTTTCCAAACAAAATAAAATATACCTAAGATGAATTAATTACTTTCTCTTACGAATTGGTCATTGAAATTTATACCTTAGGGGATTTGCAACAGAGTTTTGATTAGGTGAATGTTGTCGCTATAAAAGGTAAAATAAAACAATTAGTAGTTTCAATGAACAATAAAACAGGCGATCGCTATCGAGAGTTGACCGTACCTATGTATAATAAGTACTATATATAAACGCAGATGTTATTAAATATGAACAATTATTATAAACTGTTTATGGTAATGAATCATTGATCAATATACATGACACATATTATATAAGGAATAATTTGTATAATCTATTAGAGATGCATAATCATTATAAGTATGCAAATTATTTGTTATCACAATTCTGAGTAAGAAATAACAAACATTTCGTTAACACAACAATATTTAGAACAACAACAATATTATTAAATCAAAGATGTTTTATTTTAATATCTAATTGATATCAATTTAAGGCATCTTTATTACAGCATATATTTTTTTACCTAAATTTGTTTATTTATTTTTTTAAATTCTTTATTACACAACAAAGTAGAAAGGGTGGGCTTAAACCTAAAGCATTTTCTACCAGCCAACCCAAAACGTGCAAGAAAATACGTATGAAAGCGGCGTGCAAAAAAAAAAATACAGATATCATATATAAACTGTATACATACACAAACGTACACAAATACTAAGATATAAATATATTAAAAAAATAATTATACATTTACTTATATATATTCAGATGGAAAAATAAAAGTTTATTATTTATTTATTGTGGTAGAACTGTTTGACCTATTTTTTGAAAGATTTTTTGTAGGTACCTTACGAATACTTTCAGGCTATTGATTGGCGACAACAGAGAAGGAGTCAGACATGAAACTATTGTAGTGTGAGGGAATAGTACACCTACGTTAACGAATAGATAGACAGTTCAATTGCGAGCGATAACGCGAAACGTGGTGAAACGTGGAAAATAAAACTAATACAAGAATTAACATGTTATCAAGAATTTAACACTGGCAAGCTATATTTTAGTTTTTATAGGGAGGAAATGTTTGAAGCACATTACAGAATGTAAACTAGCATAAAATTTCCGAGAAACTTTTTTAATTTGACAGCTCAAGCCAAGATAACGATTAAGATTTTTTAAATTTCTACAAAAAGGTATAGAAGTATTACATTGTATGATATATACAAATAAAAAACTACTGTTACCGATAATTTTTCCTGTAGTTAAGGATAGCGTAAACAATCTACATTATTTCTCTTATCCAGCCCTAAAATAGCCACTTTACAACGTAGAAACAAAACCTACTGCAAATTTAATAATCGATGTTATATTTTCTTTTACTTTTATATAAGATATTGTTATAAGTTTTTAATTATTAATGTTCTAACCAGTTTAATTGAAAATCAATCAACAAAAAAATTTTCTGCAATATTAATTATAGCTTTCCAATAACTTTTATTTGAAGAAGTATTAATAAGAGAAACTGCAACTTTACCAATCATTCAAAATGGCTGAACTCAACGCAACGTTGTTATACAAAGTTTGCTTACTTCCCCGCCCGTCATAATTGTATCATCATTAAAATATTTGTAATAAAAACAAATTGAATAGACTAGAATCCTAATAATTAATCTTCAGATATCTAAAAGGATATCAAGTTACGAATGTAACTAATACGGTATTAGAATTTTTCGTATTAAGACAAATCTTAGTAATGACAATAATGGCTAGTTTTTACCCCAAAAGAGTCCTAATTATTTGAACTGAACTAAAGTGAACTAAAACTGAAGTTAAATATCAGCTCCAAAGTCGTTAAAAGAAACAGATGCGACCAGACTGGAGTAATCCCATAATTTTAAATTGTTTAAAAAAATATAATTATAAAATCTAAATTCAAAGTTTTAATTAAAGTTGTGTTATTTTGGCACCAACATCTCTCAAAAAGTAGATATCATAATATAATAATCTCATATTTTTTGTATATACAACGACCTCGACCAACAGACCTTGGTGTGTTCATAATCGATACTTATGCAAGCAATTCATATCTTATAATAATATGGATAAAATATAAATTAATAATCTTAAGTTAAATAATAACTTCTGATATGTTTCAAAACTTACACCCAGTTATGTATTAATTTCAAATCTTGTTATAATATTAAAATAAAATGTATAAATGTAATATAAAATAATATTAAAATAAAATGTATATATGTAATATAAAATAAGCCATGAAATATTAAGTTGCATATTTTATTTTATAAGAAAGAATGTCGAATGAAGCTTATTTAAGCTTATTGAAGCTCATTGATCTAAAGCTCGGTGCACACGAAATAAATACAACATTCATATTAACTCGTGTAATTAGCTTGACAAGGAAGACATACTTAATATAATTTCTATTCTTAGTTCTCATTTTAACCCCTTTAATAAAATAAAAGTTCGATTTCAGTTTTTCTGTAAGTTTTGTTCAATCCAAACTAACTAAATATATTTAAGAATTGATAAAATGAAGTCTTTTTATTTAAATAAAAACATAAAAGTTGGCGTTTTTATTGCATTTCACAGTCTCTTCTTTCACTACATTTAATAGGGTGAACGGGAAGTTAATAAATGATTACTGATCTTATATATGGAGTTACATGTTATAACTCCATATATAAGATCGGTAATCAGTACATCGACATCGACATCGGTACACTTCTCTAAACTCCCAATACGTGTTCAGGTATGTGTCAAATTTAAGTATATTATAGATCAAATTTATAAACGTAATTCAAGAACGGTTGTGTGGTATGGATACGCTGCCGGGCTACTTCAAGATATACTATATATATATATATATATATATATATATATATATATATATATATATATATATATATATATATATATACTGTATATACTGCAGGCATTCATTATTAAAAACAAACGTACATTTTCAATAAAAAATGATACGGAATGACTTTTTGCATAGAAATGTGTTATTTAATAAACTTACTTTCCAAAGGTTTTGAACGAATATCAAAATATAAAACATAACATTAAAGAGTCCGAAGTCTAGACAGTGTATTTGAGTTACAAAATATCCTATTTTGTAACTCAAATACAATAATAAATAGCTTTGAAGTAAAAACAATTGTGATTTTGATTTACTATTGAAGTTACGATTATCAATAATTCAACAAATTAATACCTAATAATAAATTAAAATGTTTTCATTGGAACATTATATTTTCATTTCAACTTCACAATTGAAGCAAAGAACATTTTTTCATTCTTTAAAACTACGAAAAGTTATTGATAAAAAACCAAATTAATTCAATCTTAACGCTTTTAAATTTATACTATTGAATTTAGTTTCGGCGATGTGACAACAAGAAGGTGAAATTAACATATAATATTAATTGAATAATGTGATTTTTAACATCGTTATAGACCTTTGGTACTTAAATTTAAGCACAATTTAAACATAAACGTAAGTAAAAAAGTACAAATTTTATATTTAAAAAGTTCCTCTCCTCAAAATATTTGTTCATTGTATTGCAATAAAAAGTTTTTTAATTTCAATAGCAATTATTATATAGTATAGTGGCACAGAGTACTCTTCAAATTATTTATGATTTTATCATGTAACACGTTAGTCTTTATAAACAAACAAAACTATTATTATTTTTTAATGAATACAGTATGTATAGATTAGAAGAAAAATATATATCGCAGAATTTATTTATAATAAATAATAAAAATATGCAAAACAACAACAAAATTAAAAACAAATCAATCATAATAACTAACAGCATGCTTTTTCTTAATAAAACATATGAAACGTTATCGATATTAATAATATCATATTCTGGTTTCGACTTCACATAGGAATAGCAACGAGAACAAGGAATGTTGAATGAGACTTATTATCAATGTAAAGCTGCACAAAGCAGCACACATTAGATTGGTTTACTATTATTTTTTACAATTTATGGGTAACATACTGTTGAATCAATAAATTAGTTTATATTGCACTTTTTATAAACAAATGCACAAGTAAAAGCCGCACAAAGTTATGTCACAACAACTATTTCAATTAATCTTCGGTGGAAAATAAAAAAGAGTAAACGAATTCTAGAAACTCTTTGTGAAGTTAACGGTACTTTTAGATTTGATTTTTGTTTTCTAACGAAAAAAAACACTTTGCTGTTCGTTGAAAGACAAAGAAAACTAATGAGAGAATAATACTTTGATGTAATAAGATTAGTTTTATAAGATCGACATACACAAGGGAGTTACAATAAACAGTAAGTAATACAGAGTGAAAGAAATAAAAGATGTTGTTTGACGCGCGGTGCCTTCAAATATGTGACTTGTTTAGACTTGGTTCACTGTATTGTTTTTATTCCAACCATATAAATATACTAAAATGAAAAGTAATTACTCCTAATCTATTAATAATTCCGGGAATAGGACTTTGGTAATTTCATTTTAGGATACTTTTAGAATAATTTCCTTAACCGTCTGTCTGTCTGTATGTCTAGAACACTTATCTTCATAAAGGCGTTGAAGTATAAAATTAAATATTACTGATTTCGAAACAGTGATTTTTTCATCAGAAAAGTTTAAAAAAATATTTAAATTACGAAAACATTAAAATCCTTAGTTTATTTTTATCTAATATAATTAATGTAAATATTTCTTGCAACTACCATATGACAAAAAAAAACTTCCCTTCATGAATCGACTTGTCATACAAGTTTGTATGAAACCCTCGGGTGTACGAGTATGACGTTAGAACTTTTCCGTTTTTTTTTAATATGACTTGCCATTTAGATAGGATTGTCAGAGTTGGTGATAAGCTCGTTTCAAGTCTTTTCCTTCTCAAACTTTATCCAACACCTTTTATATGCAAGGTAAAAAATATATATAAATGTGATTGAATAGTGTACACACAGCTTTATAAAGGCATTTATATGAGTTTACTTTTGTGAGGTTAATTTACATAGGAAGCGATCCCGTTTGAGCTGAGATTATATTTCAAAGCAAACTAAAATACTTCAAACAAGATGTAGCGAAATAAACGTATTATCTTACTTTATAAGTAGAAAAGTACTATTACAAATAAAGGTAACGGCATACAAATAGAAGGTAGGAAAAGTAATATTGTTATTAGTATAAAGTGCCGCTAGGGAAAAATATTGGTACATTTATAGTTGTATAATATAAACTTTTAGATTATTTTATACAATCATTGTATTTGAGAACTCAGACAGACTTTGTACAGAGGTAATCTAGAATGTTCATAATATACTTTGATTGATCGATGAGTTCATGGTTTGGTAACAAAATGTATGAGTAGTTCGATTGCATTTAAAAAAAAAATTTTTTTCATATGCTTCTATGAAGATTTTATAGGAAAAAGTTGTTTTTTTCTAATCTTAGAAACTATCATTTTTTAAAAATGTTTTACATTTAATGGCTCACTAATAAGACTAAAAATATTTATTTTCAAAGTATTGATAAAGTAGTTTTATTACTTCCTTCAATATTGGAAATAGAAAAAATAACGGATATTCCATTTTCTAAAATGTTTTAACAAATAAAAGTGTTACTGGCAGTAAAAGTATTATAATTTGGAATTTGAAATATTTTTAGAAAGTAAGTATTTACGAAATAAATGAATTTTTCCTTGTCAAATCTTAAAACTCAGTCACTGGTACATAATATTGTATTGATTAGATTAAGTTACGCTTTACACCCGGCGTCAGCCGTCATCGATAGTGCTCAAACCGAAACACAAAAGCAACCAAGCATGAAGACAAACAAGCATTGTTTGTACAAGACGCTTCACAGAAACTAGAGCATATCTAAAAAACACACAAACAAACAATTGATAGATAACACGGTGTTGTTTATATCATAGAGAAACATTAAAGAAATATTTATTTTGTGCCTAGCGAGTGACTCGTCTCACATTCATCGTAATATAATAACGAGATATTAACAGATTAATTAGCACTGACTTTGGCTCATTATTAAAAAGACAACTAACTTGTTGTCAAATCTAATGTAATGATGATAGCAAGAAAACAACAATTCGTCTTCAACTCAACTGAAAGTGTATTTTATATTATTTTTATTACTCGTAACATATTACTAACGCAAGAATCGTATTTTTGAGAGTAATAAGTTAATTGTTCATCTAAATAATCTTTAATTATATAACACATTACACGTGTATCATCTCGTATGTATGTCTATCATAAGTATTGTAAACTGTAAAAGTATTAAAACAATAAAAAACTATTAAACTTTAGTAAGCATCATATATCTGATCCGTTCTGATCATTCATACATTGCTAATTAGTCTAATACCAATATCAGAACATCGCAGACCAAATTAATACAATTAAACATTAAGTAACAGGTAATTAGTTGTATATAAAACAATTTTGGTGTAATATTAAAACTATATACCAAGTTACATTATAATTGTGATTCAAACTAGTCTGTGTCCTGAAGTGTCAAGGGTGAATCAAATAACTAATAAGATATGTGTTAGGAACAAGCATAAAGTAAAAATAATTGAATACAATATTCAACATATGAAAAGTATTTGTTAGACCTAGACCATTATCGAATCATGCTAAAATTTATATAAATTAGAAGAATTTGCTTTCAAAGTAAGATAATTTTGAATGATATGTAATCTTTTTTTTTGTATTTTTTCTTACAGAGCGACATAGTTGCAATGCGACTCAGCTCTTTATTTAATAAAGATTTTAAAAAACTAATAAGGTGACATTATACAATATAATGTTGATCAATCAATTAATGTCAAAGAGAGGTGAAGGTAGAATTCTGTTAAAAATGGAAAAAAGAGGTCTAATATTTGTTTGATTTAGTTTTTAAAAATGTATCATTTATGACTTAATAATTCAATATTTTCTATGGCTACAAAATATAAATAATCAATCACAAAACATATAACTGATTCCTAAAACATAAATTATAAAATTTGGTAATTAAAGCCAAAAATTTCAAGTAAGTAGAAAATTATTTCAAACAAAACTGAAGAAAGCGGGCGACCTAACAAAGAAAAAAAAAGAACATTATTTCTTTTGCGTTTTGAAGAAACAAAAGTGACATCATAATTCAGTGCCGCGTTCAATTGATAAAGTATTTGTATACACTGTGACCTTAGCATTATTGTGTTTGTACCGCCCGGTCACTTTACACCATATTTAATATTTAGAAAACATTTTTTTTTATAAGACTTAAGATAAATACAACAGATAGTATGGAGTTACACTCAGTGGGTCAATTGAGCTGGACAAATATTAAATTTAATTATTAAATAAGATCCTTAATATTACTGTCTCTTAAATTAAAATCATAGGTGCCACTGACAGGACAAGTGAAGACATATACACGGCCCTCTCGTGTGTCAGTACAAGAAGACTGAAAATTAATATTTTATATAGTGTTGAACAAAACTATATATATAAAGTTGTACATCACTAGATAACTTCGAGGATCAGGAATTTAAGGACAAGCTTCTCACTCATTCGCCCTAATAAAAGCCTCCTGTAATAAATAATATATAGGTTAAACTACGAAGTAGCTCTAATGACTCCGGAAACTATTCAAATTATAATACCTTATGGCGGAAAAAAGCCTCACAAGCAATAAAATAGTTTACGTCGACTCAAAATGTCGAAACAGAACAAATTCTGTAATTATTTAACGTAAAATATTAAAGAAAGTTATGAAAACTACAGAACACCTCCTAATTTATAGTGAGAATTCTAACTAACTACGATATAATCTCCAAATGAAATTTTAAATTACCCCGGAAGTGCCGGCAATACGAATTACCAAGGTGTAACCGAAAGTGGGTAGATCGAAAATAATCACAAACGAAAATAATTGACTTAATAATAAATAAAGTATGGTACAAATTGAGAAAAAAATATATGCTATTGTATTTATAAGTAATCGGTTTTGTTTTGAACAGAGAATACTTAACCATCACCACTAATTAATTATTTTATTTAAAAAACATTTAGCTTAATTCCCAACACGTCTACCGACTCAAATGAATAAAATACTATAATACTAAATCCTATAATTTAAGGATAAATTTATTATAATTTAATTTTCTATACAAACTTAATACTAAAATGTACATAGCTGTTTCATTGTCAGCTTTTGCTTTAATATCGTAAAGATAAGTTAGACGATGATATTGTAATTGTTATTAAGTAAGTAAGTGATTTTGTTAGTAAATTATTTTCTTATTAAATTTCTACAGTGGCAACGAAAAATATTAGATGTCTACAGAAACTTAAGAATAAATATAGAAAATATAGCTTGATAGAAAGTCTTACTATATTACATTTTCAATAGGGTCCGAGGATTCTATTAGATGTATCAAATATTTATTTAAACGTAACAGTTTTATTATATTTGCAAAAATTAGAATATTTTTTTTAATTAAACAGAAAAGTTTATAGAAAATATAAAAGTCTCTAGACAAGTTGTGTGTTGTGTGTTGATGTAACATGATTTACAAAAGAGTGCAGAATATTGTAAAAGATGTTTATCACATGGGAGTGCTAACCAGAACTTACTATGTCACTCATATTTATATTATATTTTATTTTTCTTTTTTAGATAAATATTGGCACAGATTACTTAAAATTTTAAAATCAATTTTTTCTTAATGATATAGGTTATTATTCCATCTTTACAGAAATTGTTAACCTAATTTCAACAGGACGAAATCACTGAACTATGCTTTATTATACTTATACTTAACGGTTCTCAATATACATTTTTTGAATTGTAAACAACAATAACAATAATCGAACGTGTTTATAACCAATTGTAAAGAAAAAAAAATCAAATAATCAATTTAAATTTCTACACTCATAATTTAAGTAATCTTGGAAAAAATACAAAATATTTAACTATTTATTAATAACTTTCACTTTAGAAACTTCTTCTATCTTTTGGCCTCAGTAGAAATTAGTTTGCTTGAGAGATTATTAGAGAAAGAACTAAAGACCTAGACGTCAAAATATTTGTTTTCATCTTGCGATATTTACAAAATTATATTTCCTTATGTACATTTAATGTATAATAAAAATATACTATTTAAAGACCGTTTTTTATGTTATTATATAAAACGGTATTTAAATAGTGTATTTTAATTGGATAAATTACTTTATTTTTAATTTGAGTAATAACTTATATCAAAAAAGACAGCAACCACTTACTGGCTTATAATAAGTACATTTACGCTATTATATTCAGAGTAATCTATTTGTAATCTGTTTCAATATACATATATATAATATATATCCAGTTGACAAATATACATCTATATATTTGATTTGTTACTTCACTACAAGCCTTATTCATTTATCTGAGATCAGTGAGGATTCAAGGAATCTCAAACGTTACCTCGTTACAAAATCCACTTAAATAATATAATATTAAGTCCTTGCATACGAATTAGTTTTATATCGAAAAAGCTATCGGAAAAATATATTTAATTAATCGAAGTAAATACTTACATATTATTTATATATTTTAGCCATTTTATAAGTAGTTCTTTTTTTTTTTTTTTATGTAAGAGGAGGGCAAACGAGCTGGCGGGTCACGGATGGACGTGATCACCGCCGCCCATGAACTCTTGCAACATCCGAGGATTTACAAGAGTGTTGCCGGCCTTATAGGTAGGAATAAACGCCTTTTTTGAAGGTCCCCACGCGTACCGATCTGGAAATACCGCCGAAGGGAGTTCGTTCCACATTCGAGTGGTACGTGGAAAAAAAGTCCTTGAGAACTGTACAGTGGAGGATCGCCACGCATCCAGGTGGTAAGGATGGTATTGGAGGCGATGGCGATTCATTGATTCATTGTTAAAAAATGTGAATATAAAAATAAATAGTAGCAGCTCCTTAAATTTAACGATCGTCTGTCTGAAGTCTTTCTGAAATGTTTGGTTTAGCATTGCCCTAAAGTAGCAGTGGGTCAGAACACTTGGACCAGTCTTGGTTGCTTATAATGTAGCTTTTCCGTCATGTGAATTAATTTCTTTTTATTTCACATAATCAATAATAACATTTTGAATATTTTATAGGGTTAGGTATCATAAAAGGAAGAAAACGGAACCCTTATGGGCTCACGGTTTTGTCCGTCAGTTGCTTAGTCTGTCTGTCTGTTAAGATTCTTTATTTAGAAAGTGCGTGGAGATGTCGAGTTGAAATTAACTATATGCTTAGATCTGCAGCCCTATGAAGATGTAAAAAAATAACAATCATAAATTAACGTAAAAGTAGATACGGCCGCTTATGCCATACAAAAATCTTTCGACAATATCAAGGGACAAAATTAATAGGATACTTCCCGTTGATCTACAACTATAACATTTGGCAACTTACGTCGACCATATATTCTTATTTATAATGACAAGAATAAAACAAATAAGGGGACAGCCACTTATTTATTTTATTAAAAACAAGTGTAAAAAGTTTTCATGACTGCGATTTCCATGAGAAAAGATCACGGTGATAAAAGTAATATCTTATTGCAAAATGTAGGTTAACGTCATCAACATATTTCATCCAACTCGGTTTAAGCGTTTGAGCGTTCCATCTATACAAACTTTAACTTTTATAATATTAGTGTGTTGAAACCGACTTGTTATTTACAAATTTGTATGGACGGACGAGTCTAAGTCACAATTAGTCAGTATTTATAAAAAGTATGTTATATATATACATATATATATATACATACTTTTTGATAAATACTTCATGTTCATGACGCCGTCAACTTGCCCTGATCTTAAATAAAAGACTCATTAATATATTTTTTTGCTTTGCATATGCGTTGAGTCTATCAGTAATTATAATATATCTTACTTGTTTAAAAAGATACTTGAAGATACTTATGTCATTAATTTTTTACTTTGTTTAAAAATATAATTTTAAACGATTTCATATAAAAAAATATTGTGTTTTATAAATACATTGTATTTGTTTGTTATCTATGTTTTCCAAATATATCTCAAGTACAGTAAATTATTTTTTCTGTAATATATTAACTAAAATATCTGAAATTTCTCTATGATTTTCTGAAAAACGTTTATCTTCATTTTAAACTGAAGCTTTTAGTAACTGCACTGCGGCTGTGGCTGATGTGATACTTCAGGGCATGGAACTATTTGTACCAAGCTCTGTGGTACCACTTGGTGGCAGATCGCGGCCTAGGTTTGATACGTCTGTCAGGGCTGCAGCAGCTGGCAAACGGCAGGCTTATCAAGCTTGGGCCAATGCGTTAATCACTAAGGATCCGAACTCTAGAGTTCTGCAGAGGAAATACAACCGTGCCTCCAGATTCTTCAAACATCAAATCGCTAGAGCAAAGTTCAAGCAAGTCTGGCACGCGCAAATTCTGGGCGCTTTCAAAGGCCACTCTGGGCAACCTTAGCCAGCCGTCCCTACCGCCGTTGCACATAGGGAATGACTCTCTAGCCCACACAACAAAAGAGAAAGCCGATGATGCCTACCGCCGAATTTTACTACCGCATGCATAGCTCGCCATTGCCTCCTTTACCGTCTATACGACCTGGATGCGTGGCGATCTTCAACAGTGCGGTTTTCAAGGACTTTTTTCCCACGTACCACTCAAATGTGGAACGAACTTCCTTCGGCGGTATTTCCAGATCGATACGACATGGGTACCTTCAATAAAGGCATATATTCCTTTCTCCAAGGCCGGCAACGCTCTTGTGAATCCTCGGATGTTGCAAGAGTTCATCATGAGGATGGTGATCACATATTAACGGTGACCCGTAAGGTCGTTTGCCCTCCTATAACATAAAAAAAAACAATACACCTTTGAGGCTTCATATCTGCTATCGACAATTTAAACAATATCTTTGCTTCTACTTATTAATAGGTCATTACTTATTTTATAGAACATAAAGTGCAGGAATAAAGAAGTTCGTTAAGAATCCGTAAAACAGGTTATTTACGACATGCTAAGATTTGATTGTTTTTAAAATAAAATTAAATGGAATAGGATATCATAAACCTTTGTTCATTCAATTTGTTATTCCGATATATTAAATGAATTATTTTAATAAAATTTCACTTTATTAACATCACTATTGTTTCCAACTTTGAACAAGTGACACGTTTTTTTTTAAGTTGGTGTTAGGTTTTTCTTATATGTCACAAAGCGGGTACCTCAAGAATAATGTATAAGAGAATATCTACACAGCACATTCATTTCTCTTACATCCGAGTTCCGCCGCCGTCCGCCACGTCCGAGTTCGGTCGACCACTCAAGAATGAATCTTTAGTGACAGCTGTATAACATCAATAAATTAATAATATGATTAGACTAAGTAGTCTAAATAGTTGTAATAAGGTAGCCATTTACGTCATACCCACCGAAGCGTTATCAGCACAGGAACCAGCACAAAGAAAGCCGAAAACCGCTATTTCTGATTACTATTTCATAAAATTTAATAAATCATATACCATACTAATCAACTTCAGGATTCAAAATTTTGTTAATATTAAGTTTTATTATTTATTATTTGTAGTTTACTGTACAGAACCTTTTATGTTCCAGTGCGATTTGCACTTGACCGGTTAGATAAAAATATGTATGTTGTATAATATATGTGATTTGAGAAATATGTCCAATGCTGTATAATCATTTAATGCTGTAAATAACATTATTTAGATATATTTATATATATATATATATTTTTCATTGTTTTTGTATCTTAGTACATACTGAGATACAAAAACAATTAAAAATATGTCTGTTCAAAAAGTAGGATAGTTAAATGCATTAAATGTAGTTATAAAATATTTTTTTTATCATCTTTACCGCACAAGAGTATGAAATTTCTATTTATTTGAAAATTATTTATCGAACGAAAACTACTTACTACAATTTTCTCTCCATAATAATGAACGTCACAGCAATAATAAATATATTATATACAATTTGAATAAATTCGCGTCGTAGATATAAATGTTATGTATGTAAGTATGTGACTTAAAATCTGTTAAAATTAGTTTTATGTATTACACTTAAAATATTAGAGTTGCTTAATTATGTAAATATTAGCAAATAATTTCAATTTTATAAGTACAAAAATAACTTTTTAAAGTAGTGAAATAGTAGATTATCTCATTTTAAAATATTAATTTGAGAGTCAAGTGAAAGAAGGAGTACGAAGAAGTTGCAAAATTTTATTTCTATGTGATAAAACATTATTATCCAATGAAGTGTATTTTATTAACGACTTTGCTTGCTGTTCAAGTTCAATGTTCAAACTTAATTTGGGTTCAAAATATTTATATTATAATCACGTAAAATCCAGGTGAAGAAGTAGAGTTTTCTTTAATTATATGCACTAGAAATGAAGTTCATTGTCAGACCAAACAGTGACTTTTGAGGTCATTAATTCTAGTCGACCGCTTGGCTCTACGTGTAAGGTTAAAGTTAACGAAACAAAATTTTCTTGACCAATTATTTACTGTCTGCTGCATACCAACACTAGAGAAGAAAATAGAAATGTCAGAGGTTTACTACGCTGTAACTTCATTACCCATTAATTGACTTTATTTCAGACCTTTCCTTTTTCAAAATTTATGTTTTTGTTTTTCTCTTAAAATTTGTTTATAGACTACACTTTGTGCATATTGACCGATAGCTCTTATTAAATAACTTATTGTCAAAGCCTTATTTTCTTATCAACATATCGGTTGAGCTACACGACCTTTATAAATATGATAAAGAGTGATTAAGACCCCTATGAATACGAATGTTCAGAACGTAATTTTGTATTATTTCTTATTGAGTATTGTTTATTAAGTATTCATGTGAACACAATTTTCATCAAATGAAGTCCTAGACGGAGAATATTTTTTTTGTTTAATATTTTCTCAATACCTATACGAGTTGCAGACAATCTTGTAATTTGTAAAAAGATAATTAATTTCTCAATAATAAATTAAATTAACAGTTTTAAATATATTTATGTTACTATAAATATGGATGTTTACGGAAAGTTATGTACATAATTTAAACAAAACCATAATCAAGTCTTAATATTCTTACGGAGTGCATTAAGAAAACGTTGTTAAGTTATTAATTAATATTTATAAAA